>OZ001644.1:12105505-13339046 GCA_963924145.1 Pyrausta purpuralis
TCGAATAAAATTCATATTTACCAATTCTTATAAGGCTATTCAACATGTACATAATACATACAAACAATATAATATTATTTTAAGAAAAATATATGCATTTTTATTTGTCACAGAATTTATGGCTAGACTAGGTATATTGGTTGGTATAAGAATTTCACTGTTTGGGCCATCCTGTATACAGGATGTTGATTTGGCCGGTGACGAGCGACTTAGGGGTGGCTATACAAACGATACTGATGCCAAAAAAATTTTTGAATGGAATAAAACCCCAAAAAAAAACTTATTGTGTTATAGTGAGCGAGTCAAAGCCAACAACATCAGGTCGCCTCTTCGTAGCGTACTAGCTACGGCGTAGTAACTCGTAGAAAGGCGCTAATACGCGCGACTTTCCCCATTCGTTTTGATTTTTTAGAGTCTTGTAGAGAGGTTTTCTTTTATAAAACCTGCATATAATTTATAGAAAATATAGTTTTAGAATAAGCATAACGCATATTATCATCCCTGAGTTTGATGTCACTGACCAAACACCCTGTAGTATGACGACGCTCCTCACCATTGTTACATAGTAAAAATGGAACCTTTCTTTTAACTTACCTCCTGCGATAGTTTAAGGTTTTTATTGCATTCTTTCGTCTCATTCCTGCACTGAAATTCGTTTTATCATTAAAATTTATTTCATGAATCTTGAGATTGATTTGTAGCTAGCTTCCAAAACAAATATTTCATCAAGTTTGACACTGGCGTTGACAGCTTAGAAGTATTATTTTCCCGTTGCCACAGATTATGTAGCGATTCGGTTTGTTGAGCTCGTTAGCTCAGTAATTTCATCTTTCCAATAATTTTTGTTTTGATTCTTAATTTGTTTAATTTGCTTCCAATTAATTCAGAGTACAAATATTATCGCTTTTAAATATTTATCTAAAATTCAATTAGATTGTAATAGTTTTTATTCTACGAGTCTATGGTCGTTTGGTCAAATGCAGTGACAGTGACAGTTGTTGATATATAAAAGTACTGGTCAGCAGATTCCGGGTCTTTTTTCTTGGATTTTGCGTCGTGAAGTTCACATCAACCTTTCTACCGCCCAACAGTGCCACCAGCCTCAGAGATCAGTCCCCGAGACCGTTACTCAATTTCAGATCTTTTAATTGTAAGTATTCTCGCATTTCGTGCGATTTTCTATATCACTTTGAGTTCGTAGAGGTTTTGTTGTTTCGGAAACTAACTTTTTGTGGTATTTCCCTCGTCCTCGCAGAATTCTTGGAGGTCACAGGAGACGGCGTGGCAGGCGTGATCCAGCAGTCGACTCGGCGCTGAAATCCGTCATTCCAACCCCTTTTGAGGTAAATTTATCATTTTTATTCTTGCTGGAGGGTAGATGAAAAGGTCGCGCCCTGTTGTTACAAATTTAGGTTTACCGGGTATCTATCATAACACAGAATTTTTTGATATCGAATTTCATTTCACAGAAAACTTTTCAATGTATGTTAATATATTTTTTTCTTGATTAATCGAATAGTTAATAATCGTCGTTTCATAACATCGAATAACAGTTCACCAAAAAAATGTTTCGCAACTGTTTTGTTAAGCAGAATAACGATATATCAAACTAATGTTTCATAGAATTATTAAGTTATCGATATAACCTTTCACAAAAACTTGTTTCAATATGTAACGGTTCCCATATATTTTTGCATATGCATGCAAGTAAGAAGGCATGCGCATGCTTATGCATGCAAGTAAGAATGCATACATGCATGCATTAATACATGCAAGTAAGCAAGCAGGCATGCAAACAAGCAGCATGCATTTGGATTTCCTCGTCTCCGGCGCGCGGGAATAGCAGCCTCGTCGCCCTTGCGTAACAAGGCGCAGTCACCCACGCTCGCCTACACCTTGTTACAGCGGGCGGAGGCTGCTCTCCCTCCGCGCCTCCGGCTTTTGACTTACACTCTAGTATCGGGCAGACTAGTACCACGGCGAGGAGACCACGGCGAGTCGGGATTAACGCAGTTTATTTATGAGATCAATATTTATTACATAATATTTATATCAGTTATGCTTTAAATTGTCTATTAATAAAGTATGCAATATAATATATGTAAAAAAATCGTTTCGAAATACGGACTTTAGTGAAGTAAAATTCGATGTTTCAAGAATTCTACAAATTGAAACTTACGTGGAAATAAAATGATGGGAAACAAAATAGAAAGCTAATGTTACTTCGATAAAATACGTAATTTATGAAAAGAAGTAACGATGAAGTAAGTTTGTAAATAATAAGCATTCGACCAAATGAAATTGTGATGTAACAAGATTCTAGAATTTGTTGAATATTTTTTTGAAATATCTGCGAATCGTTTTATGGGAAATGAAAATCGATGAAGAAAATTGCGATTAAGTGATGGGTTCCCATTTATTTAAGATAATTTCCCCTCTTTATGAATATTTTTAGTACTGGTTGTGACAAACCATAAAATAGGTCTTTTGTCACTTTCCAGGGTTTTTTTTTGTTTTGGTTTGATTTAATCCCATTACTTCCTCTTCGGGTGCCTTCGGGATCTACGTTTGCGGAGAACCCCGGCCTGCCAATTCCGCTCCAGGGTCTCCGATTTCTCTCCGGCCCGAGGCATCTACCCCGGTAACCCGTATAGGGTTCTTTACTCTTTTTTTGTAATTCCGGCGCTGCATCCGGCAGTGCCTGGCGCCCACACCTTCATATTTATTTAATTTTTACATTACTTTAAGTTAAAATTGTGATTGCTCCCTAAATCGTTTTATACTTATCGGCTCCGGTCTCACCCCAAAATTTACCCACAACTCCCATTGAGTTCTGCCATAGGCTAGACCGGCTTTGTTTATTTTTACTAGATTTAATTATTTACTTATTTCTTTACATTGAAAAATTGTAATTAAAATTCTAATTAATTACTTAATAAATCAGACATAGAAAGGACTTTTTTTTATTATATAACACCATCTCTGATAGTTTGGATATGTTTAATTTTTAGAGTTCCGTAGCCGATTGGCAAAAAGCGGAACCCTTATAGTTTCGTCAAGTCTGTCTGTCTGTCTGTCCGTCCGTATGTCACAGCCATTTTATTCTGTTACTATAAGCATTACACTGTTGAAATTTTGCGGGAAGATATATCCTGTTAACCGCTTACCGATTCTCATACAAAAAAATAAAAAATAATGGCATTTAAGCCTACCATGCATGAAACTATAACCAAAAAAAAATTTTTTAGTCACACCCATGCGTGTGGGGTGTCTATGGATAGGTCTTTTTAAATGACATGGAGGTTTCTAACACCATGTTCTTTTAAAGTCTAACGTTTCATAGGTAGACGCTTTCATAGTGGTAAAATGGGCGTCCCCCCCTATCTAACTTCTAAACCAGGCAAGTGTAAATTTTGAAAAAAAAATGTAATGTAGATCTTAACAAATACATTCAAGGAAAATTGGTTCTGACGAAATCGAACTAGTAGTTTTTGAGATATAGCATGTTTTCAAAAACCGCAAAAATAACTTTGTACTTCATACTAACACTATGTAAAACAAAGTGATATTTGCAGTCAAAAAATATTGTGGTATTTTACTAAGTAGAAGTAATCGGATTCCCTAATTCAGTTAAAGTTGGCACGGAACCCTCACTGCGCAAGTCTGACTCGCACTTGGCCGGTTTTTTTATTTAATACTAGGTAAAGCTCAGGTACATTTTAAAAACTTTTCCACTAAAAGTATTTTGTGCTCATTTCAACCTTTAAAGAACCTTTAACTACATCAATTCAATAATTGAAAGCAAGTTTGTAAGAAAAGAAAGGAAATGTCTGAATAGAATAGGAAACCAAAAAGACGAGTTGAGCCTTTTTTGCTTTAACGAGCACCTTGTTCAGGTAAGATCAGCGGTTTATCCCCTTAATAGTAGCTTTATTAAACCCTCTGATGTTGGATTTATTGTATTGGTGGCTTTAATTAACCCTTGTTACGCTTGCTGACCTTATAAGGTCCCTTTTTAATTGTTTAGCCCTAATGTATTTTGATTGAATTTTAAAAAATATAGACGTATACTTTTCCTCCCAAATTATTTAATAGAAGACTGGGTAGAAGGTTTGAATGTGGCATATTTTTCTTTATCTCCATCGTCAATAACTGTCTGTGGTCCAAGACACTCAATGGCTGCCTACCGATAGCCGCCGTTCAAAAGCAGAACCCAAAAGCGGTGACGCAACGATCTTAACAAACACCACGTGGACTGGCAAATCCTTACCAAGAACAGGGACGCATGGAGAAGTCTGTGGGGGGCCTTTGCCCAGCAGTGGGGCAGCAACGGCTAGAAGAAGAACGGCTAGGGCTAAAAAAACTCTCTAAGATGTCTTGGTTGACCTACTGTCACCTTTTAGATCCCACGTTTACAGAAGATACATAGTCTCCAAGATTTTTTCTGTTAATTAACCAAACTACGAAGACTGCAAAGTGCATATATGCAGTGCGTACTGCTACTGAAGTATCTAATATAAATAAATATATAAATATGCGCTAGACAACACACGAAATGTCGTGGTTTCGAAGTAAGGAATTTTCATCCTTATGTTAAGAGTACCAGACAACGATTATAGGGCGTCTCCCATAAATACTTGAATATTATGACTTAGGTACAAATGTTCGTGCTCATCATCATCATTCATCATCATTATCAGCCAAAGGACGTCCACTGCTGAACATAGGCCTCCCCCACGGCTTTCCACAGCAACCGATCACTAGCGGTCTGCATCCAGTTTGATCCTGCGATCTTTATAAGGTCATCTGTCCATCTTGTTGGTGGACGTCCCACGCTGCGTCTCTGGTCGAAGGGTCTCCAATCTAGAACTTTCCTGCCCCAACGGCCATCAGTTCTTCGCGCTATGTGCCCTGCCCATTGCCACTTAAGCTTACTGATTCTCAAGGCTATGTCCGTTACTTTAGTTCTTCTACGTATCTCCTCATTTCTGATTCGATCCCGTAGAGAAACACCCAGCATAGCCCTTTCCATCGCTCGTTGTGTGATTTTGAGCTTCATTATAAGGCCCATAGTAAGAGACCATGTTTCGGATCCGTATGTCATCACTGGTAACACACACTGGTTGAAGACTTTCGTCTTCAGACACTGAGGTGGATGAGATGAGAAGACACTCTTGCGCCCAGCCGAGTTGGATTCGTCGATTGACCTCTTTCTCGAAGTTGGACCTACCCAATTGGATCACTTGTCCCAGGTAGACGTACTCGTCGACAACTTCGAGAGTTGAGTTCCCAACGGATACTGTAGTGGGTACGACAAGGGAGTTCGACATAATTTTCGTCTTTTCCATGTTCATTTTAAGACCCACTTTTTGGGATACTCGGTCAAGGTCTTCGAGCATAGTGCCAAGATCGTCCAGCGAGTGCTCATCACACAAATATTTGCCCCTTGCGGGATTCGAACTCGCGACGGCGGCGTAATAGTCAGGAGCGTTAATCAATACGCGTCGTCTTATTGTATAAATATATACTTATTGTATAAATATGCATATTATAAAAAAAATACATATTTGAGCCTAAAAACTAGCATGTCTTGGTCTAAACGAACCCAAGTTTAAAGATAAAGGGTTAAAGATTTGTCCCCCTGATCTCGATCTAGTTGATGTACTGCCGGATTTCACTCTGTGGCTTAATGAAGACGATTAAGTACACTAAATAGGTTTTAATTAATGTTTGGTATTTTAAAAAAGATTCAAGATAACATTTATTTACGGTTTAGTTGTAAGATATTGGTGGAACAGAGTAATTACAGAAGAATGCCCGAGAATGGTTAAAAATAATGGAAAATAAAAAGAACACAAGATTTTAAGTTAAGATAAGAGAAGATAACTCTTTATTGCACATCAGATACGTTAATTACTAATTAGTTTAATAGGAAATTTACAATTTAGGCGGTCAAAAATAAAAACTCAAAATAAAACGCGGTACAAAATAAAACTGAATCCAAAAAGCTTGTTATTGTGATATTATTACGACGTGTAGATACCCTGAAAATTTAAGAGCTAGGAGGACAAGACGGAAAATAACTCATTAGATCTTAGTATTATGGACCTTGTGATTCCGACCTTGGCACTATTTAGGCGGTCAAAAATAAAAACTCAAAATAAAACGCGGTACAAAATAAAACTGAATCCAAAAAGCTTGTTATTGTGATATTATTACGACGTGTAGATACCCTGAAAATTTAAGAGCTAGGAGGACAAGACGGAAAATAACTCATTAGATCTTAGTATTATGGACCTTGTGATTCCGACCTTGGCACTTCGTACCAGTAGCACATTCGTGGGAACCACGAAAGCGGAACTCGGCCTTAGAAACTCAGACTTAGGTATTAGGTGCTGATTCCAAGTTACACTTTATTTTAAAATGGTAAAGAACAAGCTATCATAAGGCGCCGATGTAAAACTTTTCTACCACAGGCAAATTTTTGTACATCTCGGAACTAGCACTCAATACCGACCCTGCCTAGCCTAGTCAATACACGGTCAGTAAGACCCGGACAATGCGACTTTTAGCACCGATGCTGTCGCGATGCAGCATCGACGCTGTCGCAAATTGTCAACCTTTATACACTTTTAGTATCGATACAGTCGAGATGCTGTCGCGCGTTAGCATCGATACAGTCGTGATGTAGAAGATCGACATTGAGAAATTACAAGGCCACTAAGTAAGTATTGCAAAAAAAGTTTTTATATATGGGAGACTTAGCCGGTTAGAATCTTTTTCGAAAATATGATTATTTAAAAGTAAAAACAGGTGTGATCCATTTTCAAAATTTCCCTCACGAAAAGACGTGCTGGCAGAGAAAAATTTAATCCAAGATAATAGGCAATTTACATATCAGGAGACTAAGCACATATTTAAGACTTGATCGGGAAGCGTTCACAAGATTCTACTACGGGCATTTTCGCGTGAGGAGGATAGTATCACGCTGGGTGCCACACTACCTCACCGACGCTCAGAAGCAGGCCCGGGTGGAAAAGTGCCGTGGTATCTTGAACAAGTTTGAAACAGGCTCATCTGGGTGATGAGTCCTGGATTTATCAATATGATTAAAAAACCAAGCGCATGACGACAGTTTTGGTGTTTCAATATGAACCAACACCTACCAGAGTGAAGCGATTGCGGAGCGGGAGAAAGATTTAGATCGTCAGCTTTTTAATTTGACTAGCCACTTGTTGTCGATTCTCAGATTAAAGAAACATTAACGCCGAAGGATATACTAACGAATGTTTACCAGAAATAAAAAATTCTCTGTTGGAAGCAACAAGCCACCAAATACTGGGACTTATTTGTATAAAGTGGAAATAAAGTGGCTGTGACATACGGACAAACAAACAGCTTAGACAGACAGACATACTTGACGAGACTATAAGGGTTCCGTTATTGCTATTCGGCTGCGGAACCCTAAAAATCAGCTCATTGAATTACAATTATCGTCACCGGAAGATGTGCTGGCTGCGTTGGACAAGGGTGTAAACGAGGTGTCTGCGGCGGACTGAAAAAAAGTGTTTTGAAAAATGGCTCAGACAGATGAAACTTTGAAAAGATTTAAGAAAAATATATGTTCCTGTAAAACTATTATTTTGTTTCACACAACTTTCTGAGTGTCCCACGTTTTACTGTATATTGGCAATTGCATCAATACTATGGCGTGTTAGCATCGATGCAGTCGCGCTTCTGCATCGATACTAACGTGAGAAAGCATGGATACCAAATTCATTTTTTTTTTGCATAAGTCGCGATGGCTTCACGCATTTTCAAAACGCGCGACTGCATCGATGCTAAAAGGCGCAGTGTGTAAGGCATCTCAGCATCGATGCAGTCACACGTTTTGAAAACGCGCTGCAGCATAGTGATTCATGCAATGAACATATTTAATTTGGCATCGATGCAATCACGCGTTAGCATCGATGCAGAAGCGCAAATGCATCGATGCTTACGCGCATTAGCATTGCGACTGCACCGAGAACTCGGAACTCGAACGGAGACCTCGGAACTAGCACAGTGCAGTGGGTCTCCAGAACCTTGCGTTTAGCACTCCGGAACACTGGTCTCGAAACCTTGGAACTAGAACTATACACTTTGATTTTTACAAGCAAGAGAGGGTTTGTTGGAAAGCAAAAATAATAGAACTTTGTGCGTTATCTTTCTTGTTTCAAAATGTACAGCGGTAAAAATAATGTTATCATAGAAATTAAAATAATGTTAACAATGATTAATTTTTTGATAAATTACTTGCGTGTTTGTTTGTGGAGGTAATAAGAACTTGCTGTCAGATATTATTAAGCCGCCCACGTGCATTTGACTGGTTAATACATTTAAGGTGGTAATAACCCTTTTTATGATTTGGCGCGATAAATGATAAAAGGACGCGCATCTTATGCCCGCATATTTGTTTGTGTAACTTATGTTACCTATTTATGAAAAAATATGACATGTTCATTGCTTCGCATCGTTTATATAGTGACTCATTTTTCGTCATCTTGAAAAGGTTAAGTCAAATAATAAAATTTATAAGTACACTTGTGATGAGTACTACACATGTGTAAGGAAACCAAATGCAAACACATTGTAGACAAAAGCTGAAAACAATAGTAACACTAAGCTCAATTTATATTTGCATAGACTTCCCAATTTCCTTGATAATCTCGACTATGTAAAACTGAAACAACCCTATCCAGCTTGCCATTTAGCAGTTAACCCGTATGTATACTCTCTAAGAGGTTCTCTTAAGCTAACTAGCATTTGTTTTTGCCTCTTGACCCGGGTGATAAGGCACGACACCTATCACGGCAAAGAGGAAATGAGTGCAGTGTGTGTGAAGATATCACGTGGTATAAACAGCTTCTAAAATTTAGGTCGCATGCAGCGCAACAGTGAAGTCAGTCAGGTCAGTTATTTTGGTGTGTGATGGTTTGTAGTTCCTTTATCCGAAAAAGATATTTTCTTATAAACAACCAATATAATATGACAAAAATAGGATGACTAAGTCACAGGGCATCACTACTTTTAGTACCTTCAAAAACCGGATAAGTGCGAGTAGGACTCGCGCACTGAGGGTTTCGACTTTAACTAAATTAGGGTTCCACTTAATAGCCAGTTGTACTAAACTAAAATACCATAATATTTTGTTGACAGCAAAAATAACTTTGTTTTTCATAGAATTTGTATAAAAGACTAAGAAAATATGCTATAATTCAAAAACTTCTATTTCGATCTCGAATCGAAATCGAACTTTCGTTGAAAGTAAAGATCTAAACGGTGCATATCTTTCAAACTGTACACTTGCTTCGTTCATATCGTTACGGGGAGGGATTAACTATTTCAATGAAACAACAATTAGTACGATACATAATCGAATGAGTGATGAAATATTTTGTCAAAGCCATATCTTATACCAATTACTCTTTCAAATGTTAAAAATATATTTTTATTTCTAGATTTCAAAACACGAAGGTAATCGATTCAATGTGTATCATTCGTGTTCTCATTATAATAATGAGCGTACTGAGCGTAGACTGTTGGTGTAGGTAAGCTTGACATCATGCACAGACTCCAAACTCCTGAATCAATCGTCCACCACTTTAGGAGTAGAGAGTAAATGCATTATTAAGCTTTTTATAGCCGATTTTACTTACGTAAGATATGACTTAGTTAAGTAGGCGTTAAGAGCTTTAATTGGTGAATATTCCTTATCTGACGTTATAAAAATCATAATCAGCAGTTGTAAAGAGAGCTAGTTTGCAACGAAAGTGAATATATCTGGGGGCACGGCAGTGCCCCCACCAAGTCGAGCAAAAAAAGGGCACTGCCGTAACATCCTTTTCTCGAAGAAATTCAGACTATTTTCGACCCCCTGTAACTTCGTTGTGGATAAAACTAGAAGACTGAAATTTTCAGTAACCATGCAGGCATTGTAAAGACACTGTATATTTAAAATTTCATTTAATTTGAACCAGTATTTTAAGAATTATAACGGGTCAAATTTCCAAATTTTGTCACTCACTGACTCACCGATCATCAAAATTCTAAGGCACTTCTAGCAGACCTAGAAGCTTCAAATTTGGAATATAAGTAGTGTTTGGTGTATGAATGAAGAAAAAACTAAAAAATCTAGAAAAGACCGCAAAGAAAATTAAGCCCATACAGCCAAGTTTTCAGTTAAATTTTTCAATATTGGCTTTACTTGTGACGATGTTTTACGGTAGTTATTATTATTGCGTGCGAAGCCACGGGTTTAAGCTAGTCCCATATAAATATAGACGCATGGTAGTGCCCCTGTCAAATCGAGCAAAAAATGGGTATTCCCGTCATGAAAACACATGTAAATTAAATAATTTAATGTAAAAAACGTACCTACGTGCGTATTCGTACTTATCACGAGTGCGTAAGGTTGTAAATTAATTATTATACCACGCGCTGCGATGCTAGCGAGTGAGCGCGGGCCATTACTCCGCGCTGCGCGGTGCTAGCGCGAAGGCGCGGGGCGGGGACAGTGGCGGGGCGCGCGGAAAGGTGAATGTTGCCGAGCGAGCAGCAGCCGCGCTCAGATGCGCGAGCGACCCAATGCTGTTCGGATGTGCCCAGAATTCTTACCTATAAGTTTGCGATTTTCATTGATAATTTCGATTGAAAACGGAAGGCTACCTACAAAAATAAGAAAAGTTCATAAGTTAGAGAGAGGGCTTTAAGAAAATTCGTTGCGGTAGATATACATATATACAATAAGTAGAAGGTACCGAAAAGGAAAAAAGTTGGAACTGTCTACAAAATACAAAAAGATCCCATCAAAAACAATACTTGTCAAAAAAAAACAAGTCTCGCAACTCAGTTGTTCTGCGGTAAAAAGTTGTGAGATCCATGAAATACCAAGTCGGTTATTAATTTATTCAGTCTCTACTTAAGCAACTTTCTGTCTTAATACGTCCAGTTTCTAAGACCTCGTTACGTACTCGAAGCATTAAGTTGTTACGTAATAATTAACAGCATCTTATAGTGACGCATATCAATATTCAAATTCTTTAATATTTTATATAAATATGTTGAGACTTGGCCATCGCACTTAATAATTGAATTTACATGTGTTTTCAGGCGATTTAATTTACACGTGTTTTCAGGCGATGGCCAAGTCTCAATATATTTATATAAAACATTAAAGAATTTTAATAATGATATGCGTCACTAAAAGATGCTGTTAATTATTACGTGTTAACTTAAGTCAGAAAGTCGCTTAAGTAGAGACTGAATAAATTAATAACCGACTTGGTATTATATGGATCTCACAACTTTTTACCGCAGAACAACTGAGTTGCGAGACTTGTTCTTTTTTTACAAGTATTGTTTTTGATGGGATGTAATATTTTGGTAAATATGTTGATCTTCCTAACACATGTGTAAAATTTCGTAAGTGTATGTATGTTTATCACAGGTTTTCTAGAAAACGAAAAGTGATAGCGAGATGATTTTCTTAGTTGAATCAGGTATAGTTTAACTTATAATACAGTGTAAGTAATAACTAAAAATCATATAAAATAAAACCAAAAAATTGCTTGCAAAAAACTAACCAAAACTACATTTTTCCAACGTCCGATAAGGAATATTTGTCACATACAACACATCAAAATAAATTTTCGTCAAATAAATCGACAATTAGTCACTTTTTGGAATTTTAGTGTAAACTTGATGATAATGACGCATTCTAAAAGTATTTTGTGGTACATTTCTGGCATATTTGATTAAATCGACGGACTTTTATGTTAAAATTTAAATTTCCGTTGTAAACGTCTTGCAATTAATATAAAAGATTTTCCTCGGTTCCGTTCTGGTAAACAACATAAGCATCGAAGTAAAAGAGGTTTAATTAGCTCCTTATCGGCCACAAGTTTGATTTCACTTCAAAATGTTTAATTTTTTAACAGTTTTAAAATGTATCTACAAATGTGGAGAGAGAGACTAACTAAATGCCTCGGTCAAAATATGTACCTGGGTTTTTCTGTTCAGATAATGTCAGAGTAGCCCTAAGTTCGGAAGTTGGCTGTGCTTCTCCCCCGTGCTTCGGCAAGCACTTAAAGCCGTTGGCCCTGCACCTGATCTCTCTCTGTTCGTGACTGATTGCTGTTCCATTGGGATATGAGAGTGAGAGGAAGAGAGTGCACCTGTGTATGCGCACACACTTGTGCACTAAAATATGTCCCGCACAGTCGTTTAGTCGTTGTGACTGGCAACCGTAGTCGAAATCGGCTAGAGGGACTACTATTGTTGAATCTGTCTTCATCAGGGAAACCGCTAACATTGTTACTTATAGATTTTTAGGAATTACTCACACGTCTTTCCGTAATCGACAACGAGAAAATTTTGCAAAACTCATTTATCATATGGCCAGTTTTGTGATCAATAGTTAAATCGTTTAAAGTTTACTATTGTTTGAAAAATTATGATAATGTGTTTTAAACAAAAAAAAACCTTAACAGATAGTCTTTTTTTTAATGCAAATCAGTACCGTATTTGCTGAGATTAGCGTGTTCAAACGAATAAAATCTTCAGTTTAATAATATTAGTGTAGATGTGCAATAGTAGCTCTTATCGCTTAGGAGCTGATTGGACGTTTTCTTAAAACGAATTTGCAACTTACTTTTAGGTTATGCAATTAAGAGGTTAGTTAGTTATAAATAAATAAATAAGTTAATATGCGCCAGACAACACACCAATTAAATTTGTTTCAAAATAATGCATTTTATTCTTAGCGATTATGTAGTGATCGTCTTCCATGAATACCTAAAATAATACATATATTACATCAATCACATTCGTTGCTGTGCTGTGCTCCTTGCTGTGATATGGAAATATGACACAAATGTGGTACCACAACATCCAGACCAGAAGCAATACATAAAATTATGATTTCTACATTTACCCGTCCTGGGAACTGGCGATCGAACCCAAGACCTCGAAGCAGCGACGCCTAGAAACCAAGCGAGCTTAGCCACTACACCAAGTGTGAAGTAGACAAAAGTCATCATCATCATCATCATTATCAGTCAAAGGACGTCCATTGCTGAAACATAGGGCTCCCCCACGGGTTTCCATAGCGACCGTTCACTAGCGGTCTGCACCCAGTTTGATCCTGCGATCTTTACAATAGTAGTCATTGAATATCCATTACTTAGGTACACATCTTTGTGCTCATAACTTAGGCCCGTTACCGCGTGTTAGCATCGCGACTGCATCGCTGCTAAAAGTAGCAGTGTGTGAAGGGTTATACTTCTACACTTACCCCTTTCACCACGTCACGGTATCAATTAACGATAAAGGCCACGATAACGATGAGTCTTAGATAGAAGTAGGATTGTGAAGAGTCAGATGTGGAGTTATTTAACAGCGCTTTAAACAGGTTAAGCTTTTAAGCAACAAAAACTGACTTTGTTTAAGAAGAATCGATATTTTTTAAATCTGTGGGGAGGATTCTCATTGGCGTTGGTAATTTTTTCAAGATGTATAAAAGGGGTTTGCGTATGAAACTGTGTTTCTTGGTTATTTCGACGACCTCCGTGGTCGAGTGGCTAGCTCGCTGGATTCAAGCGTTGCCATCTTGTGAGGTTCCGAGTTCGATTCCCGGTCGGGTCAATGTAGAAAACGATCTTTTCTATATTAAAATATCCTTTTAAATTAAATATCCTTTGGACGTTCCCACACATCGCCATCTAGTCCCAAGGTAAACTACTCAAAGCTTGTGTTATGGGTGCCAGACAACGGATATAATACTTAAATACTTTTTGTTTGTAAATACATACATGATATACATATGAAACACCCAGACCAATACAAACAGACATGTTCATGCACACAAATGTTTGTATTGTGCGGGGATCGAACCCGCAACCCGCTGCGTAGTAGGCGATTACTCGACCACTAGACCAGACGGGTCGTCAAATATATATTGTCTCGGGTCTGGGTGTTGTGGTACCACAGTTGTGTCTGATTTCCATAACACAAGTGCATTGGCTACTTACTTTGGGATCAGAGCAATTATTTTTATTATTTATTTAAAGACTTTATTGCACAAATCATAGTGTACAAAGGTGGACTTAATGCTAAAAGCATTCTCTGCCAGTCAAACCTTTAGGTCATGCAGAGAGATGGCAATGGGTGCAGCGAAAAGAAATTTTGAGAAAAACAACAAAATAGTAACAATTGACTAATATTTATAGTAACAAATAAACGTACTTAATTACTGCAAATTATTTTATATTCATAAATATACTTAAACTTACACAAAATAAATACAATATATAAAAATATACATGATTAATACACATAATAAATAAATATTATTTTGCAATTATCCATTCTTTGAGAAATTGTCGGACTTTCCTCTTGAATGATACCTTCGACTCGGCCCTCCTGACATCCTAAGGAAGAGAGTTCCACAGTCGTGTTGCCGTCGCTGAAACTGACTTGGAGACGTACGTGGAGCGGTGTGCCAGCGTGCCTAGCCGGAGATTGTCGGAAGAACGGAGAGAACGATCGTGAGTTTGGCATAAAAACGGGAACATATCTTTAAGATAGAAGACGACGAGGGGTTATTAAGAATAGTATGTAAAATGCAAAGGATTCAAGAGACTCTACGTTGACGGATAGGGAGCCAGTTAAGCTGTGCTCTAAAACTGGAGACATGGTCATATTTACGGAGGCCGAAGATGAACCTGATGCAATTGTTGAGGAGACGTTCAAGCTTGTCGATAAGGGCTTCAGTAAGATTAGTGCAGCAATAGTCTGCGTAGTCTATGATAGGAATGACAAGAGTTTGCATAAGCAGAAGCTTCGTCTTAAATGGGAGAAAGAATTTTAAGCGGTAGAGACTTCTCAGACAGACAATCACCTTACGGCTGACCTTAGCTATGTGAACAGACCAGCTAAGCGTAGCCGCTCAGCTGTCCAATGGCACTACAGTGCCATTTTCTTTTTTACGGTAAACTGTCCGTGGTACTACAGTGCCCACCACTTGAAAAGTATGTATTAAGTATAGTATGTATATATATGAAGTATAGTATATATTATAGTATAGTAAGTATATTATATTTTCAACTTTTTATATATTTATAACTTTTACCTATCTACCAGTATTTTTGTTTTCGTAATCACAACTATACTTTTCTTTATATAATCGTTTTTATCGCGCGACAGTCGCGCGATTTTTATCATTCAACCGTCGCGCGATGTTGCCGGACAGTTCTCCCACATCATAGTCTGACAGCGCGGACAGTCGAGTGGGTAGTGTCCATAGTATGCTCAAGTTCTTGACACTAGTAGAGTAAGGTATAGTGGTACCTTCAAACACTATTAGGTCCAGATCCATGACATTAAACCTAGAGAAAAGTTCCGGACTACCCACAATAATGGCCTGACACTTAGTGGGGGTTACAGAGATTCCGAAAATTTAAATTATATTTCACGATGAAATATAATTTAAATTTTCGTTCATAAGATGAATTGCAGCAGGTAGTTCTGCAATTTCACTTTGCACATACAATTGCTAGTCATCAGCATCATGATACGAGCAGCGAAGATTAAGGGTGATAAGATTTAAAATAGAGAAGAGCAAAGGAGAGATTATGCCACCCTGTGGTACACCAAATGACAGACTGTACCAGTCAGAATGGGCGTTAGGAGTTTTAATTGACTGCTGGCGACCACGCAGATAGGACGAGAACTATTCCAGGGCTGAAGAAGTAACTTTTAAGTACGAAAGTACGGCCAGAAGGAGGTCCTAGTCTACAGCATTAAAGGCATTAGAAAAGTCTATTAGAACAAGAAGTGTGACTTTAAACATCCCGTCTCGTATGTCTTCTATTACTTTCAGCAGAGCAGTGATAGTACTATGGCCTGCACGAAATCCAGACTGAAAAGGATTCAGTAAGTTGTTCTGAGAGAGATGGGAGGATAAGTAATGTATGTGATTGGTGTCCAATTTTATTAATATTATTATTTACTGGACCTACATACCTTTATAGGTCCTTCCTTCACTAAAAATATGCTAAGAAGTCGAAAGCATAAAGAAATATTATTGAAAAGTAAAAAAGGCTATCGATTTGATGGTAAGCTTAAACCCACTTGAGGTTGTTTATACATTTTTTTAAATATTTGTGTTCTTGTTTTATTAAATAATTTACCACAGGCAACAAAAGCCCGTACATTTTTGACGACCTCCGTGGTGTAGTGGCTAAGCACGCTGGGTTTCAACGTGTCGCCGCTCCGAAGTCCCGAGTTCGATTCCCAGTCGGGTGAATGTAAAAATAATAATTTTCTATATTGTCTTTTGTTGTGGTTCCACTGTTATGACTGATTTCCATAACACAACTCCACTGGCTACTTACTTGGGATCAGAGCAACGTAATTGACCGGTGTCCAATATTTCTTAATAAGACTAACATATGTATAATAATATTATTATGTTTTTAGGCGGCCGAGTGTCTTATGGGGATTTCTTGGAAGTATTAGTTAAATTTACTTCATTTTGTCTTGTCTTCCAATAAACTTAACATTTCTTTTAAACGACTTTGTGACAGACCTATGCAATGTGCAATTGAGATGTTATCTTATCTTATTTCTTCATTCTCATCTTTATCTTATCTCTTCTCCCACTAATGCGTGATGGAATAAACACAACAGTCCCTCTAGCCGATTTCGACTAAGGTGGTACGTTGTGACAGCAATCTGACACGACCGGAGAGAAATCAGGCGCAGCACTAACGGCTTTACATGCTTTTCTGAGAAGCACGGGGTGAAACACCGCCAACTTCCAAACTCCGGGCTACCCTGAGAATTTCTGAACAGAAAAACCCAGGTATATATTTTCGGCCCGACCCGGGGTTCGAACCCGGGACCTCTAGTGCAGCCGTCGCTGTAAAGTGCGACCCTCTTACCACTGCGCCACCGAGGCAGTAATTGGAATGATGCAATACTGTGTAGTCCTGGAAAACTGTATATTAATACAAGTTTGTGCAACTGTACACGAGCATAATAAAGGTAGCATCACCCGCACCAGATTCGAGCGCACTAATTGATTTGCGGGCTCAATATCCGGTATCCAATTATGTATGCGTGTTCTTCCATTCGTCAAATTGGACTGGAGTTGTTTTACTTTGTTTGAACATCCGGAACATTATCTAGATTTAGTGAAATAACATTTCAACGAACTCAAAGACGCAGTACCAGGTAAACAGATGTAAAATATTTTCACTCATAGATAAAAAAGGTGATAATAAATGAAAAGATGGCTAGAAAACTTTGGTTTTTCTTAAAATTTCTGCGTGGTGTCACATTAATTTTCTAAGTGGCCAGTACAAACGAAATAGATCATTTGTCGTGAAGAATAATATCAACTGTTCTGTTTCGAGCATAAAATTATTATCCCTTTGGAATAGAACGACAAAAGCGAGATGTCACTAGCAGCAAACTGTGTGATAAAAAGAGATGGGTAGCAGAACCATTTTTGTCAGATGTCAAACAGTTGACCGCCCTGCAGAAGCTCGCTGAATATTACGTGCATTTGATTTTTTTTATTTAAAAGTGAAATTATGTATATTTTGGAGAAATAATGCGTCTGAAACATGGTGACTTGATCGGTGATTGATTGTTATGCATTACAGCGGCATAACCCAACAAATAATCATTTAACAGGTAGATTAGTCCAAATCGAAGCCTCTTAATATACGACTTATATTTACCAATGCGCTTCAAATTTAAAGTACGCAGTTTGATTATTCTATTCTACAAACGTTAATTTACGTAAAAACTAAATACAGAATAACACAGGGAATGTACATCGACGAATATTTTGTATAATGAAATAACATTTAGTTTTACACTAGAGCTGCATGTTCAATATTTTGTGTCGACTGTTTATCATGCAGTAAACTACTATATATAACTTAGGAACATTGTTATAAATCACCTGATCGAAAGGTTATCTCATTTAAAGCTACAAATGTTACTTACTTATGTTAGTTACTGACATCTTAAATCGGTTTCGGTTAGTCAGCTTTTACTTGTCCTTCTATTCCGATAGGAATATTTATTTTATGGTTTCGAGTCCATAGCTTCTGATTTCAGACTGATTTTTATTCATGTATTTATCACAATCATGATGGAACACCTTTTCACACCTTAAAATAATGATGATGGTTCACATTTTTAGGGTATCTAGCCGAATGGCAAAAACGGAACCCTTATAGTTACGTCAAGTCTGTCTGTCTGTCTGTCCGTCCGTATGTGACAGACACTTTATACTGAAACTAATAGCATGACACAGATAAAACTAAGTAGGTAGATGTATTCCGTAAATCGCTTTAGAATGTCATTTGAGGGTGCTTCCATACATGGATCTAAATAAATAAATAAATTATAATCATAAAGATGAAATAAGAATCCAAAAATTTGCGCACGGGCGGGATTTTAACCAGTAACTTTCTGGCTATCCGGGCCAAACGCTCTACCAATTGAGCTACCGTGCTGTCAGTCCGACCTTGCGAAATTTGTGGTTCTCTTATGGATACGTCATTATGCGTGACGTTTAGCGCCACCTTCCTGTCTGTTTATGCAACAGTGGGCCAAGTAGTTAAATAGCGTCATGAAGCGTGTTAAAATCAATCTGAACTATTAGATAGCGAAGCGTCATCAATTTCCGTCCAACATAACTTTGTTCTTCATACAAACACTATGAAAAACAAAGTTATGTATGCTGTCAACAAAATATCGTGGTATTTTAGCTTAGTGAAATAAGTGGATCCCAAATTCAGTTAAAGTTGGCACGGAACCCTCAGTGCGCGAGTCCGACTCGCACTTGGCCGGTTTTTCCTACTTTCTTTAACATCGCATCACAATTTGTGTTGTTTCAGATCTATGCCGTAAAATTTTCAAAACAATGCAATTTCCGAAGAACGTGTGTTGCGCAATCGTTGTGTAAAGTTTTAATGATAAATAATTTTGAGAAAAGTCATTAAAGTGGGAAGTGGGGTGGAAATGTAACGTAGCATGTCGTGGGTGTTATTGCGTTGCAAAGAGATCAGTGAACCATTTGGGACGGATCAATGTTGATAGTATCCATTAATAGACGGGTCGTGTCCTTACATGTAACCGATAGGTTAATATTTAAAAATTAATTTAGTTTATTTTGATAACTTTTGGAGGCAGAGGCCTTTATTTACGTACTTAGATATTAGCTTACCTTGGAATTAAAGCTATTTTAAAGCAGTTATTTGTTTCTTATTGTACTAACTAATCTTATAATAGTCTGAGTTGGTATTTGATGTCATTAAAATTAGAAACTCATAAGTAAAATACTTATTATAACAGTGTGCATATTGCACTCAATTTTCTTGTGTCATGTAGTGCCTTCAACTCTTTTCATAATCTAGTAAATAAGAGATGCTACAAGATATATCAAAAACTTCTAAATGTTTTATTCACCATAAAAAATAATATTAGAATACTACTTACATAACTTGAAACGGGAATTAAGCTCCAGGAAAATTGACATAGAAATGACAAAGAAAACGTATAAAGAAATAAGTTAGCGTTACCCACACCGTTTATGATAATGGAAATCGGAAAAGCTCTAGTACAATCAGATTATTGTCATCATTTCACTTAATTTATTTGATAAAAAAAAGTTAACTAGTAGCTAGAATAGAAATTCGCATGTGTATTTGAAGGAATATAGAGATATACTCTATATGTTTTGTAATTTAACTAAACATCGTCTCACGGAATCAACTGTTGATCATTAAAAATACTTAATCATGCAGAACCTGATAAAAAAATATGTTCCATATTGTTGTTGTTATTTTCATAGTTAAAAAATATTATTATTTTACATGTTACAAAACTATGAAATAATAGTACTGAAACAAATAAAACACGTTGTATCTTTTCTTACGCAAGCTACGTTTGTATAATAAACATTCAATACCTACAAAATATTTTTACTGATAACATAACTCCAGATAATACATAACTGAATTCGTAACAGATTTAAATTAATTCTTGACGAAAAAACTTGAAACGGTGTTTTGTTAATTAAGAGGCTTAATGTTAAAGAATTTGTACGCGGGCGATTCGTGAAACGTCAATCAAAACTTATTCCGGCTTATAAATGATAACTTTTCCTATTCAAACAAAAAGTTGAGAAAGATATATCAGAAATTATAACGCAGGTAAGGAAAAAGTTTACTTTTATTCCGTACAAGCTTTGCCATAAAAGTTACATGAAAGTTGTAGTCGACATCAACGTGAATTTACGTGATTTAACTGCCTCGGTGTCGCAGCGGTAAGAGGGTCGCACTTTAAAGCAACGGCTGCGCCAGAGGTTCTGGGTTCGATCCCCGGGTCGAGTCAAAAATATATACCTGAGTTTTTCTGTTCAGAAATTCTTAGGGTAGCCCGGAGTTTGCTGGAAGAAAGCGGTGTTTCACTCCCATGCCTCGGAAAAGCACTTAAAGCCGTCGGTTCTGCGCCTGATCTCTCTCCGGTCGTGTCAGATTGCTGTCCCATCGGGCTATGAGAGTGAAAGGAATAGAGAGTGCACCTGTTTGCGCACACACTTGTGCACTATAATATGTCCCGCACAGTCGGTTAGTCGTTGTTACTGGCCACCGTAGTCGAAATCGGCTAGTGGGACTACAATAGTGATATTGTTGTAAATGGATAATATTTAGGCACGATGATCTAGCTGAGGCCCCAAACTCGTATGACATGACAAGTTGCGTAAGTGTGTGTGTTTGTGTACATGTTTTCACATCACTTCACTTCAAAATACTCTATGAATAATGGAATAAACTTTAGACATTCTCATCAATTTTCTTCATTCTTTCCTAGAGTTTTCATCGTATTTTTAGTAAAATACTAAAGTATTCACAAACTTTCCCGCTTCTCTAAGGAAAAACATTACAGCGCACAGAGAACTAGAAATAAGTAAGAGATAATATTTTACCTCGTGGTAAAATTAACATCTGAAAAGGCACGCACGCGTGAAAGAAAACACATTACATTCTACCGCAACATAGGGATGAGGAGGTGCTTCTTACTTACTAAACTAAATTAATTAACTCGTTTTAAATCAATCAATAAAAGCTTTTCTTTCTTTCTTTTTTTTAAGTGATAATTTTTAAGGGGTGAATTCAGCACATATTCAACACTTTTTGTAGAAAACACTTTGGTTTTTTATACGCTAGTATCTGAGAAAATTAGAGTCTGGGGTATTTTTTTTCATTTTTTTTATATACACTTTTACGGACAGTACTCCAGACACAATAGAAATTTTATTGTTATCACGTCAATAGGCGGTCACTGTCCGTGAAAGAGTTAAGGTTGAAATTAGAGAATACGAAAGTATGGGCATTGAATTAAGAAAGACGAAACCGATAAAGTAGATAACATTTCATTGTCTATGTGCTGTTTTAAAAAAAAACTTTGTTAGAGAAAAATAAATTAAAATCTCGATTTCCTGAAAAATAATGATAGTGTTCTCATATACAGACACTGTTAAAACGTTTTTACTTAGAGACACCTTGAAATCTGGCGTCCAAAATAATAACCTCAGTAATGGAATTTTTTGAATGTAAATATAGTTAGTTTTTAGGATGTAAGTTTTTGCAAAAAGATTGCCGAGTCGTGGTTTTTCCTTTATTCCTAAGCCGTATATTCTACAAGAACATGATAATTTTATTCCTTAAAACATTCTCGGTTGGTCGAGCGCATGATCCTAAGATTACTTATATTCAAATGTATAAGAATAAAATTTGTTTAAGTAACTTCATTGTTAATGTATGAATCTGTAGACATACTGCATGTGTTCTGATTATGACGTTACATTTTAGACCCCTTATACACTGCAGACAAGGATTTTGAAAACACGCTTCAGCATGAACAGATTTAATTTGGCATCGATGCAATCACGCGTTAGCATCTATGCAGAAGCGCGACTTCATCGATGCTAACGCGCATTAGCATTGCGACTGCACCGAAGCTAAAATTAGTACAAGTGTATAAAGGTTGGCATTTTACGACTGCATCGATGCTGTATCGCGACTGCTTCGCTGCTAAAAGTCGCAGTGTTAAAGGGTCTTAATGCTTTTGCCGACATTGTTAGGTAGAATTTTGTATAAAAGCGGATTTCGTGGGATTTGTTTCATGATTTGCATATGAGAAGTAATAATTAATAACCACGTAGCAATTTTAAAGTGGTTTCAGATGTTTCAAGAGATTCAATTTTTTGTATCTATGCATTTGTCAAACAGTAGTCTGTTGTCTTTGAAAGCAAAATTATAGTGATAAAATTTCTCATGCTGAGTATCCCCCATTTGCTCTTCACATAGTACAAGATGTATATTTAAAATACATTAAAACCATTTTTATTTATATTATTATGTGAATACATTATTGCACTGGTTTTTTGTTGGTAAAATTACGACTCAACTTTAATTTTTGAAATGAAAACTTCTTTAGCGGCGTTGAGCACTTTTGTGGGATGAGGGAAAAATGTGAAACTCGCGTCAGGACACGTGGGCTGATCGAAAAATCGTAAGACGGTTGGCGAAATTATGGATGTAAGTTGATTTTTCTGAGAGATAAACTTTTTAATGTAATTTAATATAATATAAATTGTAATGTTTGTGTACGATAGCGCAATAAATAAATATTGTATTCTATAAAAATAAATTATTATTATTATTATTATTATTATTGTATTATTATTATTATTATTATTATTATTATTATTTTGTTTGTTTCTAATGTCTCAGCAGAAGCTGGTATTTGAAAAAATCATCTACGGGCACAACCAAGTAGAATGATCTTTATTACGATTACAAAATTTCTTCCTGAGATATTGCAGGATCGTCTTGAAGAAACCGACGTACAATTCGGCACGTATTTAAAACAGCTGCCTTTTGCATGGTGATGTATGTATTTTGTGGCAGTTCAAGAAGTTTGAGACTTTGATGGAGATGTTTCGGTATGATGCCTGTGCTGGAGAGTACCAGCGGTACAATGTATACTTTTTCCAGATTCCAAATCCTTAGTATCTCTTCTTTCAGCTCTGAATATTTTTGTATTTTATCTGATATTGATTTTTTTATGTTATGTGTATTGGGGACGGCTATGTCAATTAAAAAAGCTATTTTGTGTTTTTTGTCAACTAAAGTTATATCCGGTCTATTGCAATGGATAGTTTTATCAGTTAAGATGGCTCTATCGAAGTACATTCTGTGGCTGGGGCTCTCCAGGACTGCTTTGGGTGTGTATTGATAGTATGGTTCTATTTTAGGTGGTAATAATTTGTGTTTGACGGCGAGTTTTTGATGGATGTAATGTGCTATCTGGTTGTGTCTGTGTGTGTAGTCGTTTTGAGTTAGTACGGGGCAAGCGTTGATTATATGTTGTATAGTTTCAGGATTTCGGTGGCATTTTCTGCACCTGTCATCTAACGAATTAGGATCCTTAATAACAAACTTCCTATAATTTTTAGTGTGGACTACTTGGTCTTGAATGGAAATTAAAAAGCCTTCAGTTTCAGGAAACAGGTAGCCTAATTTCAACCATTTGTTTGAAGCTTCGGGATCGATATGGGGTTGTTCTAAATCCTGTATATGTCTTCCATGCAACTGTTTTCTGCGCCATGTATCTATTTTATCTTTTTCTATATTCTCCGGACTCTGATTTTGTGTTGTATCAAGTTTTTTCAGGTTTAACGGTGTAAGGTTGTCATCTAATTCAACTATAGTTTTGTGTATGGTGCTATTGGTACTATTTTTAAAGAACTGTTTAATGCTTACTATCTGTTTTTCCCATAATGCTTTCAAATCAATATTATTATTATTATTATTATTATTATTATTATTATTATTTTATTCTATCACAAAAATGATAGTACTTTTATATTGATAATAAGAGCAATTCATTCAAAATTATTCCCTAACTATTCCAAAAAATCAAAAATGCACAACGTTGATATTCAAGTTTTCACTTCTGCCGGCACTCCCGGAGTGCAATTTTGTGTTTTTTTATTAGACTATCGGACCCATCGAACATTTATTTATTAATAATCCACCAACATTTCTATCGTTCTTTACATGTTTTAAATTCTATAATAACAATAAAAGAACTGAAATGTCCAAATAATAACAGGCAGATACAACATGCAAGTAACAACATCAGATTTGTGAACATTAATCCAACAATAAGACAGGCACTATTATAAAAATACTATAAACTTACCAAATATTCAATCGGAACATTATAAGAAATGATCTTGCAAAGTGCGACGGAGCATGTTAGTGGGTCGTAGAAAATATCTATTAATTCACCAAATTCTTTAACAACTTGACTCATTCTATAAGTTGGAGAATTTAGGCTAAATACTATTCTTCGGTGTGGCCTGGTCAATGAAGTAATCTTGCGACTTGCGAAGACGCGGATCACGAATAGGGACGGTCATTTTGAATTTACTTAACATTTCAAGACAGTCAGCCACTAGACAGTCAGACAGCCACTAATAATTTTGGAGGTGAAAATTAAGTCATTTATATCTCAGTGGTTCTATAAAGAATACACTTTGTAAAATGCAAATTTTATCATATGCTATCCGTCGAACAAAACTTCTAACTCCACGTGTCCACGAAAAATGTCATATAAATTATGTATTTATAATTCTAAACACAACAGAAAATAATTAGCGAAATCGGTTCAGCTGTTGAAGCGTGATGTCATATCCAAAGAAAATAATAATTCAATTTTAATAATAATAATAATTAATACTGGACACCAATCGCATACATTGCTCTGATCCCAAAGTAAGTATAATGCACTTTGTGTCATGGAAATCAGAAAAATCGGTGGTACCACAACACCCCGACCCGAGACAATATAGACTTTTTATAGTTCTATATTGACCCAACCAGGAATCGTTTCCGGGACTACGTAGCGGTGACACTTGAAACCAGCGTGCTTAGGCACTACACCACGCTGGTAAATAGTAGTCAAGTGGTAGGTGATGTTAACTAATGAATAAGACATTCCTTTGCATAATGAAGGTAATGATTTTAACGAATATGAGTGGGCATCTTCTAATTAATATTGTATTACCTTTCATACACAATTCAAAAAAAGTTGACGATCATTTTGAAAAAAAAATAAATTATTTTTGTAACTTATTTTTCGTTGCTTAAAAATAGTTGTATTTATGAATTGAAAATAGGATTTTACTATTTGAAGAATAGAAAACCATGTTTTTTCTGCCTTTGCTAAATACAATCAGTTTATGCTAGGGAGCACAAGCATTTTTTGATGTGAGTAGGTGTAAATGTTTCATTTCACCACAGCGCCTACGAGCCATGCTTTATTTTTAACCGACTTTAAAAAAGGAGAAGGTTATCAATTCGACTGTGTGTTTTTTTCTTCTTTTTGTATCTATGTTACCTCATATGTCAGTCATTTGTCGACCGATTCGAACATTTTTTTCGCCTTTTTAGAGAGTATACCTTCTAGTTGGTCCCATTTTTATTAATTCGGGATCTGATAATGGGATCTTGGTGTAATTGAGAGAAACCCTCAAATTTTTAAGTCACATATAGTGTTTTTTTACTACAATCTTAATGTAAACGTTGTTTCGTCTGATAGTGAACATCTTGTGGAGCTGAGCTGATGGTGGAACTCCTTAATGCTTAGGAGTTTACTAGTTATAATGACTGAAGTTATGATAGGTAATTTGTAGCTTCATATAGAATAGAGTCATAATGTGAAACTCCTCCCCCCTCTCCTGCAATCACTAAACATTAAGAAATAAAATTAACTTAAAAGAAGTAAAAACCAACTTCAATACCAAAATGCATTAAAAAGTCTCAAATAAACTCTTGACCCTTGAAAGGAAAATAAGCCATTTTAAGCACACAATTTTTAAGACTCTTTGGTGCATTTTGGTTATGAAGTCGGTTTTTACTTTTTTTAAGTTAATCATATTATGCTTGACAATTATTTAAATAGTGATCTGAAAGTAAATTTGCTGGCGAGAAATACTCGAAGCACTTTCAACACTTCGAAGATAACGACCGTATACCGCGGACCGCGATATAAAACATATCTAATTTTAATGAAAGTAGCTTTGTATTAAATCACCCACGATGATTTGAAACTACATCTGTTAAATAAAATGCAGGTTGGATAATAATGTTCGTTTTATTTAATTAAACGCACGTGTACAATAACCGAAACAATTAAGGAGGAGAGAAAAAATCATGGCGGCAGTGTTGCCAACCTACAAAACAAATCAGTGTTGTAGTGACGCCCTCTGTGGTGTAGTGGCTAAGCACACAAGTTTCAATGCGTCGCCGCTCCGAGGTCCCGGGTTCCATTCCTGGTCGGGTCAATTTAGAAATAAATCTATACTGTCTCGGGTCTAGGTGTTGTGGTACCACCGTTGTGTCTGATTTCCATAACACAAGTGCATTAGCTACATACTTTGGGATCAGAGCAATATATGTGATATTCTAGTAGTATTATATTATCTGGGATATTAGTATTATGAAATTTTGTTCGTTTCTAAAATATACATAGTCTTAACTAGTAAGTTAAAGTAGTTAAAATGTATGTTTATATTTTATTAAAAAAACATCATGTATTTAAATAATGATATATCATCAGATTTTCAGGTCTATCTCTGTTTCATTACTTTTTCCACAATATGTACTAAACACTATCGCAGTCATTGTAATTTCACCCACAATAGTTTAGAACTACACTGAGTATTAGTTTTAATATAAGTAACATATCACTTTTGCTACGTCTAGTCATTGCACTTTGCAGACTAAAAACACACTATCTCTAACAGCGTTTTCTTGTTCACAAACTTACAATGTCTACATTCCCGATGTATTCCAGTATGAATACTATCCAGACTCAGAATTTCCATATTTTAAGTGAGGGAGGTTTCAGAACCCGAACGGACCTTGTTTTAATCAATTTTGAAAGTAAATAAAGAAAAATTGTCAAAATTTTCATAGGTAGGTATTGCAGATTTATTCGTGTTTGACTTCACATGCTGTATCTAAAAATAAGTAGAGTCTAATTTTGGATAATTTAAAAGTATCTTTAAAAAAAAACTATGTTGTTTTTAGTATCGAGAAGAAGAATGCTGCTAAAAGAAAGTTCAATTTGGACCCGTCCGATAAATACCGCGAAAAATCCCTTCGAAATCGCTGCAATACTTCCTGTAGAGACGCTCAAAGACGCCATATTCATAAATCTGTTGAAAACGGAGACCCGGCTAGGGTCTGGAAATTTCTTAGGTCTATTGAAGTTGGAAGAAGCCGTAATGATCCTATATCAAATAGTATTAATTTAGATCTCCTTTATAAGCACTTCTCGTCATCTGATGGTGATGATAGTACCATCAAAAATAAAACTTTAAATCAACTCTCATCTCTTCTAACGCCTAGCTATCCTCCCTTTAATTTTCGTCAAGTGTCCGATTGTGATGTTAAGAAAAACATGACCTCCATTGCCTCCAATGCCGTCGGAGCTGACTGTGTGAGTCGCCGGATAATCCTTCGCCGCCAGATATCTTGACACCCATAATCACCCACATAATCAATGAATCAGTGTCCTCGAGTTGCTTTTTCACAGCCTGGAAAGACGCTCAAGTAACTCCTCTCCCAAAAAGGGCAGGTCCTTCTTCTTTTACAGACTACCACCCTATTTCAATATTTCCGTTCCTATCCAAAGTGATGGAGCGCATTGTCCATCACCAACTCAGCCTCTTCCTCTGCGACAACCATCTTCTAAATCAGTTCTAGTCCGGCTTTCGCCCTGGTCACAGTACGAATACCGCTCTAGTCAAAATAACTGAAGATATTCGACTTAGCATGGATGATAAGAAGCTCACGGTGCTAGCTCTATTGGATTTTAGGAATGCCTTCAATACCGTAGACTTTGACATATTACTTTGGCTGCTTCGGTCTCTTAACATATCTCCAACAGTGCTTGACTGGTTTCATAGTTACTTGCACGGCCGTCGGCAGCGCATTCGTTCAGAGGACGCTCTCGGCTCAAGTGGCTCCCAATTAGACTTCGGTGAAATTACCATATTCTATGTTTATTGTATTCCATACTTTTCAATCCAAAATTCCCACCTTATTTCAAGGAACGCTTCCACTTCTTGCAGCGTTGGCGCGGTCTTGACATGCGGTCATCGAGGAAACTCCACCTTGAATCCCATTGTCACACAACGAGCTATTATTCAAACTCTTTCACTGTCCAATCAGTACGCTTGTGGAACTCCTTACCCCTGGCTATCAAGCAATCAAAATCTATCACTATTTTCAAAAAACTGCTTAAAGAACATCTACTCTCTTCAAAATAATTCTATCTACTCTTATGTCTCAGTTTATTTCCTTTCATTTTATATTGGTTTGTGTATATATTATTATGTATGATTATTACTGTGTATGGTTTATTACTGGTATATATACGATTATATATATTTTACTGTTATATTTTATAAAGATGTATATTATTTATTAATATTATTCTTTACTCGTTTTTATTTTTATTTAATTATTTTTATTAAATAATAATAAATAAATTTCCATTGGACATTGCCACACATCGCCATCTAGTCCCAAAGTAAGCTCCTCAAAGCTTGTGTTATGGGTGCCAGACAACGGATATAATACATAAATACTTTTTGTTTGTAAATACATATATGATATACATAGAAAACACCCAGACCAATACAAACAGGCAGGTTCATGCACACAAATGTTGCAACCCGCTGCGTAGTAGGCGATTTCTCGACCACTACACCAGACGGGTCGTCAAAATTATAATAATATTAAACAGATATATTTCTATTTAATATTATACAGATATATTTCTATTCCACTTATTCAGCTCTTCATTTTCTTTTTATGCACAAAATACCCCTTCCTATAAAACTCATAATTTCTTTACTCAAAGGTTGTCTGGAAGAGATCGTATAAAGCGATAAGACCGCCTAAATTGTACATTTCCCTAAAACGAATCTGTAAATCAATTTATGTAATGTACAATAAAGAGTTATCTATCTATCGAAGCACGCTAGGATTTAAGGCGTCGCTGCACCAAGGTCCCGGGCTCGATTACCGGCCAATGTGGAAATCATAATTTTCTATATTGTTTCGGGTTTGGGTGTTATGGTACCACCATTGTGTCTGATTTCCATAACACAAGTGCATTGGCTACTTACTTTGGGATCAGTGTGATTGGTGTCCAAAATAAAAATAAATCTGACATTGTAAATTCTGGTTATTCTCTGAGTTTTAAGGTATTCGCGTTCTAAAACCTCCCATCTACAGTTGAAGATAGTTGGAAACTTGGTTTTATAGTCCCCAATAATATCTCGTATATCAGAGCATAATTATTCTTTAATAGCTCTATTGTTAGTGATAGCGACTCCGGGTAATAGTTGCGATAGTTTAAGGGCATCATGATTTAGAAATAGTTGGAGAGTTTGTAATACAAATAAGTACGGGCCAAAGATATTATGCTGATAGCGTATCTTTGAAGTTCTATTGAATGGGTTATGTACAAGTATGAAATCTATAATAATATTATAAAGCTAAAGAGTTTTTTGTTTGTTTGAACACGTCAATCTCAAGAACTACTAGGCTGATTTGAAAAAATGATGTTGTGTTGGATAGCTTATTTATCTAGAAAGATTATAGGCTATAAAACAAAACGCTGCAACGAAAGGGGAGTTAGCAAACTCATCACGTGCGGACGCAGTCACAGGACCGCTAATGCATTATAGTCGCACACAAAAAAAACATTCAATATTATGTTGTCAAGCAGCTCTTATGAATAAATTGATTGAGTTGATATAAATTACTGATAATATAACAAAAATGATAATTTTGAATTGAAATCCCAATAATCAAAGTTTTATATTTAAACAAAATACTAGCGGTCCCCCGTGACTTCGTTAGTGCCTTTTGCGTTTACAACTTCTGTCGCAGTGTGATGTTTTATAAAGCCTTCCTTCCCCCGCAAGCCTATAATAGCAATGAATAAGCTATACACCATAAAAATATTCTTTCAAATCGGTCCAATAGTTCTAAAAATAAGTTTCAAAACAAACACCCACAAAGGTACGTATAGATAACATCACCGTGACGAAGGCTACTATTTGTCCTAATAGTTTGCATATATTAGTAGTATATACAGGGTGTGGCGTAAATAGTGGTCCAAAGCAAAGGTGTGGATACACTGTACACTGAAGCACCACATACCAGAATAAAAAAAAATATATGTACAGGGTTTTCAAAAAAAAAATATTTTTTTAAAAATCTTTACCTTGCCTTACAAATTTCAGTAAAATGTTTTTCTGTCACTAAAGTAACCTAAAATTGAAAGAACTGAATAATAGGTCCAGAAAAATTTACAACACTTGTAATGTACCTAACTTTTTAAAAAAATTGTTTTCCTTAATTAGGTTCCTTTTTATTTCAAAAAGTAATAACTTTTTTTCTGTAAGTCGTAATACTTATTGTTGCACCATTTTAGAATCTGCAAAAGATGGTCATTTTTAAAAAATAATTGGCACTGACAGTGTGGTACATTTTTTTTGCACCAAAAGCATTTAAATTCATAAAGATGAAGTAAGAAACCAAAAATTTGCGCACGGGCGGGACTTGAACCAGCAACCTTTTGGCTAACCGGGCCAAACGCTCTTACCAATTGAGCTACCGTGCTGTTAGTCCGACCCTGCGAAATTTGTGGTTTCTTATGAAAACGTCAATTGCGTGACGCTTAGCGCCATCTAGCCATCTGAAAAAATTTTTGGTTTCTTATTTCATCTTTATGAATATAAAATATGACACTGTGAGTGTTAAAAACATTCTAGAGCAAAAGCATTTAAAGTCAAACGATTTGCTAGCAGTGAGTATTGAATTTTGAAAAACACTTATTTTTTTTTAATTTAATTCAGTTTGTAAATAAAAACCAAATGAAACACTAAGTAAATGTAATAAGCAATAATACTAAAAAAAATGCATAAAAAATACCGTCATTTTTGGAAATTATAACCAAATTTGTAAGGCAATGAAACGATTTTTAAAAATTTTTTTTTTTTTTGAAAACCCTGTACATACATTTTTTTTAAATACTGGTATGTGGTGCTTCAGTGTACAGTGTATTCACACCTTTGCTTTGGACCACTATTTACGCCACACCCTGTATATATTGAATATTTTAATATTTGACACCCACCCCGCACGTGTTCCTCAATCAGAAAATTATTTTGTACAAATATTAAAAACCGACTTCAAAACCATAATGTACTAAAAAGTCGGAAATAAAACCTTGAATCTTTACAAGAAAGGACTGCTTTTTATGCGAACAATTTGTTTTTGGAGTCGGTGCCCTAATGAATGATGCTTGATATGGCCAATGCGAGGCACACCGAACATAAGTTATATCATAATCACCGAACTCCTAAGTGTTAATTTCCACCCTCAGCTCATGTCAGCATTAAAATACTAGTATCATAGTTTGAGGTTTTCTGTCAATTACAACAAGATCCCATCATCGGATCCCAGCTTGGCAACAATGGGACCAACTAGAAAGTAAACACTCTATGTAGGTGAAAAAAAAAACACATCGGTTCACAAATGATCGATATATGAGGTAACTAGCATATATTTTATAATAATAAAAAAGTCGAATTGATATCCTCCTTCTTTTCGAAGTTGGTAAATAATGAGTAGTGCGCGCCTTCGTGAATGCCGATCGAAGCTTGTTTCATCTTCGACTCCGTCTTAGTCGTACTAGGCTTGGTTTGGAGTCAAGAGCAAACCAATACTAAATAAAACAAATTTCGCTACCTATAAGTTGTTCAATTTAGAGTCGATTTCACCAACGTCAGGTAGGACTTATCCGACCGAATAAGAATAAAACGTCCGATTATAAAATGTAATTTCACAAATGATTGCTGTTAAATGGAGACGTTTTCAAATAAGGCGTTTTGTATCCTAATCGAAGAATATTTCTTTTCTGACGTTGGTATAATCGCCTCTTAGAATGTTATTGTTTTCTAATGTTTATTTGAATTTACTGAAAAGTGCTATGCGTTGTCTTGAAAATTTTGCTTTTTATTCTCTTTCAAGGGTAATCATGTTAGTCGCAAGATTCGCAGCCGGCCGATATAATCTATAGAGGTAATGTTTATCGTCCAATTTATTAGCAATAAAATGGGTTAATTTGTTTGCGGTGGCCCGTAAAACGTTTCCTGCCAGTAACGTGATTACAGCACGCCCAACGGTGCCTTAGGGACGAGGAAGTGGCCTGGGAATAGACAACTAAGGTTTTTAGATACCGCAAAAGGCAGTTACTATGTGATAAAAAATACTTTGTGTTTTTTTTAAGTCTTCGAGGTGTTGCATTTCTCATTACATGAGGCAAAAAATTGGGTGAAAATTGCGCAAGAGTGTCTTCTTGTCACAATTAACTCAGTGTCAAAAGACGAAAGTCTTCAATTAGGGTGTGTTGCCAGAGATGACATACGGATCCAATACATGGTCTCTTACCATAGGCCGTATAAGGAAGCCTAAAATAACACAGCGCCATATGGAGAGGCTATGCTTGGTGTTACTCAACGAGGTCGAATCAGTTTAGTGATTCGACCGTTCTAAGCGTTAAAGAGTTCCACCCTCAGCTCATGTCAGCATTTAAATACTAGTATCAAAGTTTGAGTGATACATAGAAGAACTAAACAACGGACAAAGCACTGAGAATCAGTAAGCTCAAGTGGCAATGAGCAGGGCACATAGCGCGAAGAAATAATGTCCATTGGGGCAGAAAAGTAAAAGATTGAGACTCTTCGACCAGAAACGCAGCGTAGGACGTCCACTGATAAGATAGGTAGTCTTGTGAAGATTGCTGGATCAAACTAGATACAGACCGTTTGTGATCAGTCGCTGTGGAGAATCATGTTCAGCAGTGGACGTCCTTGGTCTGATAATGATGATGATGTTATTCTTAGTTCAATCACTGCTAATTAACTTAATTAGACAACAAGCTTAACGGACGATAACGTCATACGATTAGCAACTGGCGGTAGAATAATGACAGACCAATGACTTGTCGCGTAGTGAATCACACAGCTTACTAACAATTTTTGAAATAAATTGTTAGTGTATTGTTTTTTTTGTACGCTATGTTATATAGTATGCTTCGTATTGTAGATTGGGAAAAAGGTAAACGTGCCTTGTTTATATGTCCAAGAACCCTTATTATACACATGTAACATTCTCACATTTTTAATTTCATAAATAAATAAGAAAACAAAAGTGGCATTTACGAATTTAGTCGTCTGTGATCTCAGTATTTGTTTACTGACCTAACGCCTTTATAGCTTTGAACAGACAAAAACGGCGATGATGGAAGTACGGTAATTGTATGTTTGTGTTTAAGTATACCTTTGGGCAGCTGGAGACACGTGCGAACTGGATGGTACACAGGTCACCAATCAAACTTTATAAAAAAATCTCTTACCTAGCTTGACCTTTGCTAGCTCGATACACTCTTGCGTGTGTAGATTGCGAATGCATATATATAGTCATCATCCAAGGTACCAGTATTCCTAGCACTGCTGAGGGATATACTACGATGAAGTTATTAATAGAGTTTTAATCTTATAAACTAATTTCACTGGTGTGGAGTTAATGGGCAAAATTACGATAAGATTAAGAATAGTTTCGAATCTAGGTGCCGAGATACTTGGTCATTGGAAGTATCTTTTTAAGATGATGCAGATCTAATACTGCATCTCATTTATGGGTGGCCCCGAGTTAATAAGATGAAAATAGAAGGTATTACTATGGATATACAAGTGCGTCTACTTATTAACGACAACAATAAACCAACAGGGTATTACAGCCGACTTTCAATGTTACTGTTCTCTCGACATCCTCCATAATACCTATCAAATACTAACAAGACAGTGCACTATCCGACAAACACCGCCATTCATTGCAAGTGCATTACCCAAAGACGTAGAAGACAATTACCGGGGGTATTCAAGGGTATCCAAGCCTCTGGTTCGAGCTTCTCGTAAATTAACTCCAGCTAGCCTTGAGGACAAAGACTTAGGTTGAATGGGATTAGGCAGAAAGGGTTTATATACCCCGCAGGCAGGGCTTATGCGTTATTTGTCCTTGACGGCAAAAAATAAATATTATACTTGTAACAATCCAAAAGAATTTTTTAATAATAAAAAAACGTAACGTGTAAACTGTTAACAGTGTCGTACTGTGTAATACATAAATGTAATTCTGGCTATGTTCAACAGTAGTCAATCACAACTAACTCTCATTATTCGGTGAAAATGTCACAGTAATATATTGAATGCAAATCTATTACAAGATAGGCTTATGAATAGTGTATATTATATCTTTGGATCGAGCAATGTGATGGCAAAGCTGAAAAATAGTATTTTTTTTGGAAAATTTGACTATTCAAAGATGCACTTCTGTTTTTCTAATTTATGAAGTGAACACGGTTCTTGGTCAGATGGCTCAAGGCATCGTATTACAGCTGATATTCTGAAGTAAGTTGATATACTTCACCATCGCCACTATGACATAAAGTACATTTTATAACGCACAGTTTTTTCAGCACATTGGTTTTAGAGTCGTATGAAATTTGGAAAAAAGCAAACCTTTATTTAAATGCTTACTTAAGATGCCCTGTAAGTAGTGCACAAAACTAAATCTGTATAAGGTCATGGTCATAAGATAACGTTTTTATGGAATGAGACAAAGTTGGTCGCATTCGCTTTCATACATCCTAAACTTAGCTTGCACGTTTTCGGCTTTTTGAAGTAAAGGCTTGATTGGTTAAAAATGGACGAAATTCTGATGAGATTGGACAAAAAGTAAATTGTAGGGTTCTTATTTTACGAAAACTTTTTTGAAGTGAAAACTTCTTTAGCGGCGTTGAGCACTTTTGTGGGATGGGGGAAAAATGTGAAACTCGCGTTAGGACACGTGGGCTGATCGAAAAACCGTAAGACGGTTGGCGAAATTATGGATGTAAGTTGATTTTTCTGAGAGATAAACTTTTTAATGTAATTTAATATAATATAAATTGTAATGTTTGTGTACGATAGCGCAATAAATAAATATTGTATTCTATAAAAATATTATTATTATTATTATTATTATTGAAGTGAAAACTTCTTTAGCGGCGTTGAGCACTTTTGTGGGATGGGGGAAAAATGTGAAACTCGCGTCAGGACACGTGGGCTGATCGAAAAACCGTAAGACGGTTGGCGAAATTATGGATGTAAGTTGATTTTTCTGAGAGATAAACTTTTTAATGTAATTTAATATAATATAAATTGTAATGTTTGTGTACGATAGCGCAAAAAATAAATATTGTATTCTATAAAAATATATTATTATTATTGTTGTATTCTATCACAAAAATGATAGTTCTTTTATATTGATAATAAGAGCAATTCATTCAAAATTATTCCCTAACTATTCCAAAAAATCAAAAATGCACAACGTTGATATTCAAGTTTTCACTTCTGCCGGCACTCCCGGAGTGCAATTTTGTGTTTTTTTAAATCAAGACGTGAGCATAGGGTTTAAAAACATCTTACAACATCGCCTGCAAGAAAATAGTTAATAAATCTACTAGGTTCTTCGAGTTATATAAATAAACGCGATTCACACATTTTTTTTATACAAATTAACAGTACATAGAATTTTCACGTAAATGGCATTTACTTATTACTGGCATTTATTACTTGCATCCCAATATATACTCGCATCTGAGCGCATAATGTCCTTTCAACGAAATTATTTTTTTGAAATTTAAACATTGAAATTGAAATTATCAAAGAATCTTCAAAACTTTCCATGAACTTATGCACTCCTAGTACGTTCTTATTTTTGTATTATTATTATTAGATTATGACAAGTCGCTTAATACAGAGGTCTAATAATTTAATTAACTGTCTTTTGTTTCATACAAATAAAAACACGCACCCCTTATACTTCTAACACAAGAAATTTGTAGGTTTCCCTGGAATGTTTTTCGGGAGTTTTGAAAATTAGCTATCTTATATAGATTTTGAATGCTCTTTCCGAAATTCAACTTTGCCACCTCGTATCGGCCGCTGACACCGCATCTTGAAAAAAATACGTCTTGAAATAAGTTTCTCAGATGATATCTCCTTTTCGGCTCGTTTTACTATAAAAATATCTACGAATACTCCAATTAATTCTCGTGAACAATCTCGGCAAGGTGTCAAGTAACTCGCTTATGCTTATTCCATTTTGGCGCCCATATTCCTTTATTGCTTATAGTAAGAACAATTTTAGTTATAAAAAATATTACTTCACTTAGTGGCCAACAACTGACTGACTGAAATTATTTGCTGTTTGGGTTAATTCGTTGTTTTGGTTTGATCTGGTTACATTTTCATAAAATTTGTTCATTTTAATATGTAATGAGAGCTTTAACTATGATCCTGAGAAAGGTAAATTTAAATATAAAGCATTTTATTTTTTTTAAATGCTACCTTACCAATGTTTTCAGTGGCTTTTCAATTTACACCCGGAGTGTAGAGCTATTATAGTATTTTGTAATTTTATTGAAATGAAGATTTTTTTTAAGCTGTTGGGCACAAGGTGATTAGGAAGAATGTTTCTGCACAGGTAAAAATTATGTGTTTTTTTCGGGCCAAACAATTAAAAAATATATGTTATGTTGTGACATAACATTAACTAATTATGCTAAAATTATAATATATATATCTCATAAACCATAAGACTATTCTTAACCGATTTAGGAATATTCTGATAGTAACGATCATATACGAATTTTGTTCCGACCACTACTTACGACGTACTGAGTATAACCACATTTTTGGCTACGATCTCACCTGATCGTAAAGTGATGATTTGGCCTATGATTTAAAGGTCACAACATATTCACTCTCATCTTGAAAAGATCCGAAATCCAGATGGTAGTAGACAATTACTACCATAGCGGCGTATCATTACTTCAGTCGCGTCAGTGTCATTCCTGTCTTGCTTGCACTTACCGATGAAGCGTCGCGCTGCATATTCCCATCTTTATTGACATTACGGCCTCACGGCTCAGTTGTTAACGCGCTAACTATAGTTACTCAAACAAAGAATTCAGAAAACAGAATGTCGATTTAGCATTTGAAGTACCTTTATTTAGTAAAATTGTTGTTAATTATATAATTATGTTATTTAATATGTTATAAAAAAAGCTTGCATGTAAAGCTAAACCTACAAAATAACTGATGTTTTTTATTTTAATTATTAATTCATTTTGTACAACGTAGGTGCATATTTGTCTTGACTAAAATCAGCTTACATTAAAGTTACAGCAAGTAAATACGTCTGCCCGCTTAAGCAAATCTCTGGAGGGCTCATGTTGTTAGTGTTGTCAACTTATCTAAAGTTCTTCTATCGCTGAAATACTTTTATCCGAGGTTTTACTTGCCTTACGAAAACCCCTAGCACATCTGACAGAAGAAAGGGTGGATACTTCAAACAAAAAACGGAAAGAGGTTTACATGATTTAGGCTCTTAAGGTTAGACAGCGGTGACCTCGATGACTTAAGGTCCTATGTACCCTGAATGAGGCAGAGGGTGACAACAATATTCCGCCATTGCGTTCGGCCTTGAGTGTAGAAAGATCGGTCCGGTTACATGTTGTTTTTGTTTCATTAATCAGGTGATTTTATGCAAGTGGGCGATTAAGCCACAACTTCTCTAGTGCGATGGTGGGGTGCTCGCTTTTTTCCGGGAATCCTCCCTAGAGATGAGGTTCTGTTTTCAAATGCAGCATACACGCCTTTAGCCCTACATTCTCAGCTCAGCTGCAAGTCAAGGTAGTGGGGACGCAAAGCGTATCTACAGCAGATTCCAGGAAGGACGACAAGGATGACGTGGACTGGCCGGGGTTCTGCTATTCGGTGTTTCAAGACTAAACACAACAGATGGTTACTTGACAATATGTAGGTAATACTGACCTCACAACGTCAACGATTACCACCAAGACCATGCCCCGGCTTTCTATCCTTTATGAACTCACCTAGTAAGTGTGAAATAGTTACTTATAAACGTGTTATATACCACAGTTAAGTACCAGGCTGCCTTTTGCTTCTTTTGCCTATAAAGACTGCAATCCGGACCTCTTTAAGCAAAATAAGTTGCTCAAAGCTTATTATTCCCTATGTACCACCATCGTTAATACGGTATGAAATAGTCTGTTTGGTCCAGATAAAAAATGATAAAGATAAAAAATGGCATTGTGAGTGTTAACAACATTGTATACTCTGTTCAGAAATGAATTAATAACTATTTACGCATCCACAAAACCAAGAGAGTAATAATAATGCATAAATTATGCTATTCAAAAATAAAACGAAAACCGATTTTTCGAGAAACGATAAAATTCAGCTTCTAAATGGATTGATTAGGTATATTATTTATGACTCTACGCAAATTGAGACTCAATAAAATAAACATATTATATGAACTCTGGTTTAAATCCCATATACTTCCATAATGCGTACTAAATGAATGAATTATTTTGAATTAAAAAGCAATATTGATATGATAACACACAATTTCAGTACCTATAACCTAACCTACTTATTAAAATTCATAAACTAGCTATTAATTTTATCGACAACGGTAATGTGCACAACACTTCTTGCAGGACTGTGACCGAAGCCACGTCTCATTTATGTTTCAAATACTAAAACCTCACTGCTGAAGTGCAGGTGAAATGCCTGAATAATGAAGACAAACCCTTATTTTAGCGAAAATTATATTGTTAATGTCATTTCGACTTGACACCACTTGAAAGTAATACACAACATTGCAATTAATGTGAACTCTAAAGCGTAAATTCTATATTGATGCAAACGATGGTGGATACTGTTACACACGTAAATAATAAAAAAATAAAGATGATTTTGTTTGCTATAAAACCATTATTACGTTTGACGACCTCCGTGGTGTAGTGGCTAAGCACGGTGGTTTTAAGGCGTCGCCGCTCCGAGGTCTCGGGTTCGATTCCCGGTCCGGTCAAAAAAAACCTCTATATTTTCTTGGGTCTAGGTGTTGTGGTACCACCGTTGTGTCTGATTTCCATAAAACAAGTGCAATTAGCTACTTACTTTGGGATCAGAGCAATGTATGTGATTAGTGTCCAATGAATGAATAAATGAATGAATGAATTATTTTATCTATTAATATTGTTTTGGACTTTTTTGTTATTTATATTGTTTTTTTGATACCTGATTTCTACGTTGTATGGTAATGAATTCGTTGAACAGAAAAAAGAGATTTCAATTTAATATCGATTCGATCACAAAGCTTCGAGCTGGTCGGAACACTTTTGCGGACGAGATCATGTACATGAATACTTCCTAAGTGTGATTGTAAACAAATTATAGTACGCATTCTTGGGAGTGGTCTCATGCTTTCTTAATCGCTTGTAACATTTTAAACAGATTATAAAAATAAGATTATTTACCAACTTCAAAACCAATGTTGGTCTGCAAATAATCTCGCAGTTGGCTGAACCGATTTTAATAACGTTTTCAGCAAAGTGTTTGTAACTTTAAAAAGGTTTTAGTAACTAATTTGGTCCGATCAGGTATATTAGAACTAAGACACTAACACCTAAATGGAAAAAAAACATTCAACGCATATCATGCATGACTTTGTTTCTGCTATTTAAACGTTGTCACATCGTTCAATAAACCGGCTCTTGCAAACTTAGAAAAAGTTTTTAAGCTAGGTTACACTGTACCACCTGTACAGTCGCCAATAAAAACGCAAGCCCAAACAAAAGGTAGATTTTAAGAATAATCTCACAAGGCGCTCTATAATAACGAACGATCTATAAGAGCGCTTTCACACTTAGGCGTTTTTAGCAGCACGACGGTCGCGCGGCAGTCGCGCTGCTGTCATTTTCGTACATAGAAACCTACGAATAAAAAAAAAACTAACAATGATGTGGACATGTTTGGCAGGTTTTCTCTGTACAAAAAAAACCACTCAGATATAAAAGCCAAGTATTCTCAATCACCCTTAAATACTGAATAACTGCTGGTTTGTCAAATTATTGTCTACTTATTGTTTTGTTTCTAATATTATTTCATTTTAACTTCCACTTTAAATTTCACATTACGCTGCGAATTTTAAAATCATTTTATTTACAAAAATACTTTCGGTGTTCGTAAAATTCAGTTACACAGGAGAACTAAATTGTTCGCGGGATAAAGAATGCGGAAAACCTTTTGTTAAAACAACTAAAAGTATTTTCAACTTTATATACGAGCGGTTTTTGAATTTTTTACCGATTTCTTGTAACCTGTAGTTTTTGCAGTTGCTCTCTGTAAATTGACTCTATATTTAATAAGTACATGTTCTTGAGCTTTTTGAAGTAATTGAGGTTCTTGTTGATCTAAAGTAAAATACCTAAACCTATAAAAAACCTTGAAGTAAAATAACCTAGTGAATAAACACCCAGAATGAATAGCCGGAGAGTTATTTTTTAGTAAAGACAGGAAAACTAGGACTGTATTACCATTTTTATTCTGTTGGAAAAAAACATCTTTACGATTAAATTTCTCAAAGTAATAAAAATCTTTCGTGAAATATTGCCCGCAGGCGCGGTTCGAAAAATATACGGAATGTATTTAAAATTACTTTTACACTAATTGTGATAATACCCGAGGTCGATCAGCTTCATTAAACAGCGAAATGATCATATTTAACTGCCTTAATTAAGTCATCCGTCTGTCAATTAGCAAATTGTACTACGGGACTCTGTCAGTAATGGGATAGCTCAAAAAATTAAGACAGTAGTGTACTGGGACAAAATAAGCGGCTGTTTAAAAAATAAGACAAATGACAAACAAAAATGATAAATGGATAGTTAACATTTTAAAAAAAACACACATATTCTCCACATCCCTAGCCATGGTTTTCTATACAGACAGGTTGTTTGTTGACATAGCGTAGATGAAATGTTGACTGTTTCATAAAATAATAACTGGATACTTCTTAAATACTTTTATTCTTGGCTTTCAAAGGGTAGTAACAATTATCTCAACTGGACGCCGCAAACCAACTGAGCTGCCGGAATCCGCGTGCTCCCCGAATGAAAAAACTACCCTCCAAAAAGATGTATCGGTGATGCCAGTAAATTAATTTAAATATAACATTGATTAAGTAACAGTTTCAATAATTTATAGCAGCTACTTATTTGAAAAATACGACAATCGTAAACAATAGTAAGTCGCTGGTTATATTTCAAATTGCGATTCCCCGCGGCGTCGTCCGCGTAAATTTCGGATTTCCCGTAAAATATTTCAACGCAAAACACATATTTTCATTGAAAGTAAGAGGCTTAAAACCATTGCGGTTAGCGCAAGCGCGTATGGTACTGAAGCTGCAAGCATATTTATAAGCAATATTTTAGTGCGCAGGTATTTTGAAACTGTGATAGCTTTTAAGATATTTAATGAAACCAGAGAATGCACAGGGCAATTTTGTTCCAAATGAAATGCTTGTGATGATGATTATCTTTAATTTGATAAGAATAAATACCCGTGTGCATCAAAATACCATAAAAAAAATACATCATTTTTTATCAAATTAAAAACCATACCAGTTAGACACATGCTATCGCGGACTATGATACTGATAATGATTTTCATGTGTCTTATACGGTCTACGCTGCGTGTTTTCACACGGAAGTTTTCATAATGAATATTTTCCCCCCGTTTTTGCAACATTTTTCATTGCTGCTCTGCTCTTATAAGTCGCACCGTAATGTTCTCGGTAAATAAACTGTCCAACACTAGCTGTACAAATCCTAAAAAAAGGAAAAAAAGGCTCTAAAGATACGTCTAAACAATTTCACACAACCAAACGAGACTGAAGTGCACAACCACAGCTAAGAATAAAATTTTTAGTACTAATGCCTTGCTGTATCCGTTGCATTAGTTATTTTTACCTATCCTTGTTTTCTCATTTATTTTATACTAGCTTTTACCCGGGGCCTCCCCCGATTTAGGTATTTTTTGGATAGTAGTATGAAAAAAGCTGTATTTTTTGTACGTATGTTTGAATTGTGCCGAGATGGGATGGAATGCTTTGATTTCCCGTAATACCAATTTTATCCAAATATAATTCAAATCTTTGGTAATTTAGGAGTAAAAGCGATCGATTCCCCGGAAAGTATTTTTTCCTAGGAGAATGCAGTGTTTTCCTGCGGTCAAAAGTAACTCATGTCCTTTCTTAAATCTCAAACTATCTCCTTACCAAATTTCATTTAAATGCGTTTAGTAGTTTAGGCGTAAAAGTGATCGGCCCGCCTGAATTTCCTCATGGGAATGTGTCATTTTCCCGCGGTCAAAAGTAGCCTATGTCCTTTCACGGGTATTAAAATACCTCCATACCAAATTCCATTTAAATTGGTTCAGTACTTTACGCGTGGTGGAGTAACAGACAGACAAACAGAGTTACTTTAGCATTTATAATATTAGTATGGAGTATGGAAGTATGGATTTTGTGCACCATGCAGGTAATACAGCGCATTCTCATATCTGTCGGAAAACATTTATTATAAGACCCTTTACACACTCCGACTTTTAGCAGCGCAGTCGCGATGCAGAAGCTGTAAAGTTGCTCAAATTCAGTACATAATTTGACAATTTCCAGCTTCTGCATCGTAACTATATCGATGCTAACGCGCGTTGGTTTGCAACTGTATCGATGCTAAAAGTAGCGCAGTGTGTAAAGGCTGACATTTTGCGGCTGCATCGATGCTATCACACATTAGCATCGCGACTGCATCGCTGCTAAAAGTTGCAGTGTGTAAAGGGTCTAAATCTGTTCCTTGCGTAAGTCGCGATTCTGAAGCGCGTTTTTAAAACGCGCGACTGCATCGATGCTAAAAGTTGCAGTTTTAAAGGGTCTGAAGGTTAAGATTAAATAATTTCTCCCGTCCTTTGAATCGTTGCACAGTGAACACATACATTCTCATAACTTAAATCAAATTTCTTGACGACACCAAACAAATATAATCTGCGACATATTTCGTCAGAACGTAATTGCTAATTATAATAGCGCAGTCATTCAATTCACAAATGCTGTGCATGTTGGAAATAAATGTTGAACCAGTTGTCTGCTTTTCTTGGTCTATAATAATGGGAAACCATTTTAAACAGTATTTACTTATAGAACTCCATTTCGGAGCAAACACGTTGCGATTTAACAAACAGAGATATAGCAATCGCTTGGTAATGAGTGTTTGTAATTTTGTTCTATTAAAACTTGTATTTTTTTGCCCCAAGTTAACTACCACTGATCCGTGTTCAAAGGCTTACCGCATAATGTAGCTAAAACCAAAAAAACAAATATATATGTAAACAGTACCAGTAAATGATATGGCATTTGTCTACTATCACACAAGCAAGGCGATTCAGAGCGTTTGATAAGCCATTCGGCTTGGGTTTAGATTACATTTTCTATTCATTTTTTAATCAATTTCCCAGTTTGATTGGATGCCAATATGTCAGTTCGGTAACAAATATAATAGAGTACAAAATAAATTAAAAAATCCTCGTTTATGAAGTTTTATTAACATGAGAAAGTTTCCGAATTGTAACAGAATCCGTAGCAGTACCGTACCATGTGATGCCGCTTGTAACTAGCACCAAATGGGAAACTCACCCAAGGAATTTTAAGGTTTTGTTAGGCCTAAATTGTAAATGTATAACGTGTGAACTGATACTAAACTCTGGTGGTTTCACAATCTACATAAAAGATATTCAGAATGAACTCACCAGAGAATCAGTCGAGGACAGCCTTCAAGCTGCAGTAGCAGGCATCCGTCGATTACTTATTTCGGTTTAAATTCCACTCACGTAACACATTACAACAAATTTATATATATATATATATATATATATATATATTATTTACAACAAAACAATGTTTTTACGTTGAAAGGATAAAGTACAGAAACAAGATAGTCATTTTTTTTATTTTAAGTGTCAAATCAATAACTTTTCATAAAATTCACCAAAGAGTTTTATTACATTTGTGACGGGAGGTCTTAGTATGACCTTTTTTGCGCCGAGGACAGTTTCCGGACAATCCAAGAGCTGATCTCGGAGAGCAAGACTGAATACTTTCCAATGTATACTATGAAGACCACCAGAGCAATAAGTACAGTTAATATATAAATAAAACGTCAGGCAGTGAATACGCCTAACCACCATGAGTTTATGACGGTTGACTCGCTAGACGACGTAAAAAAGTCTATGGAAAATTAAACAGTGCCTCTAGCGGTCACTGGCAGAACTATAATTGCCCATACAATAAGTGACACCGTCGCAAGCGAGTAGAACCGTAGTCGCTAGCGAGTAAGCTAATGGTAACGGTACTGAATGGTTCTGAATCGGGCGGCCGGTGGTAACTAATGATTAAAAGTGGTGGTGGTAGTATCACTGTCCATATAAAAATATTGTTTTGCGACTGCGTCTGGTTTTCAAGTCGAAATATATCATGTTTAAATACAAATTTAAGAGAGAGTTGTTGCACGAGTTTTTTTTAAAGAGTGAAATACACGATATTATGTGTATCAACACAGTACTTACAATATTAAGACCTTGTAACATTCTTTAGAAAAAACTAAAATATTGTATCACAATCCTTCTATTTCTTGAAAAAACAGATATCACCCACATTATTTTACTTGATAAACATGAATATACATGCCGTACTTGACAAAAACATACGAAAACATAGGAGTAGATATTCCGAAAAACCAAGTATGTCAATATTTGTTGGGACTGAAAAGTTATTCTGAGGAAAGGATAAGGGTTCGTTCATAGTTTGAGAGTATGGTTCATAATATATACATATAAATAAATACATCAAAATAAAAGAGTGGCACTCTTTTATTGTTATGTATTTATTTACATTTTACCAAAGCTTTAATTTTTTTCTCGAAGATATTTTAAACCGACTTCAAAATAGGGAGGTAATCATTTCAATGTGTGCATGTATGTGAAAATCGTTAGTTTGATAATATTTGAATATTTTGATCTAAAAAGACTTCCAAACACGAGTGCAAAATTTCGTAAGAGTATGTATGTTTTTTAATTTTGTTTGTCCAGTGATTTCTCGAAAATTCATAGTGAGATCATTCTTTTTAGGTTAATCAGATATATTTCAACTTAGGGTACAGTGTAAGTTTTATCATCATCGGTCTAGTAGTTTTTGTGAAATAAATGATAACTAAAAATCATAAAATATTAACCAGATTGAAATACTGACCGCCTTCAAAGAACTGACTAAAAACCCAAAGTAACACACTAGCCCTCTTAAACCATAGATTTTTAGATAGTTTTCACGTTGATAACTTGCTATCTGTGCAAGTACATTGATATCATTCACCATTTCATTAGATAAATGATGATCGAACATAATATTAATGATGCATCCTGAGTATCATGAAAATATTCGACTGTAGACTGAAAGTAGACTTATTTTTCACTATTCGCTGTGCGAAGTAGGTGGAGGGGAAACCCAAATCGATGACAGTGCTCGCAGTGATCAAAAATTGACAACTTTGGCGGACTTCTGGTACCATTTCTCTAGCAATTTTCAAGTCCAAAAAAATTACGTTGCTGTGCATTATATTTTATTATTAAGTAAAAATCGACACTAAGAGTTTTTTGACGGATGTAGAGTCGGTGCATGATCTCAAGCTAACGTACGAGTACCAACAGTCTACACACATCACACACCGATTCCAAGTGAATTTGTTTCCCCTAAATAGAAGGAAAATGCATTATTTTAAGTTAGACGTCATAATACCAAACTAGGGTTATTTGATGTAAATAGAAATATTTATTGCACCAAATATTACCGATTATTCTAATTCAACCGAAACGACGAGAAGTGGCTACAATTTCGAACACGTGTTTGGAAACCTAAATAGATCAAATTACTTAAATATTACCAAGTTCCATCGATACCACATACATACAAATTGAATTGAATACATCCTTTATTTTGAAGACGTTAAAAATATTTTGTTGTCTAACTGCGGGTGAATAAATTTCCAATGTATGTTAATTTTCTTATTGAGCTGTCAGCAAAATTACCTCAATTTAAATAATTGGCTCCATACCCGCAAACTGTGAGATAGCTCTGTCTACAAACACAAGTTATTACTTAGTCAGATGCATTATTTATTGTTTTCACAGTAAACTAACTGAGGCTCAAGATTCATAACTCAGTTCTGATAAACAGTTTTAGTTGTAAATTATGGAGATTGAGAATTAAACAAGATTTAGACATTTGTTTTACTTTCGACGTCGTGTGTACATATTTATATGATAAGATTAAGCTTAGATGTGCTTTTACATTCTTAATTGATTAATTTAATTGTCATTTAAAAACAAATTATGAAGCTTGCTTTTACTGACATTGTAAATAAAATGAACTAATTTCCGTTGTATAGGTACATAAAAAAAAATCTAATACATAAAATTTCCATGTCACCATGTTAGTTACCGTAGTCCTCCGAAACGGCTTTACCGATTCTTACCAAATTTTATATGCGTATTCAGTAGGTCTGAGAATCGGCTACTACCTATTTTTCATATCCCTAAGAGATAACGGTTGTTCACCCTTGTTTTTTTTAATTTTTGGACGAAACTTTTTGTTTTTATTTTTTTATAATATAACATTAAAAATAAATACAAAACAAAATTATTCTTTTTTATCACCAACCCCTATTTTGACATTATTTTTATTTTAAACATGACATTATTTTTACTGTCTCTTTATTTCTATGAAATAAAACTGACTAATAATTTGCTCAGTATGAACGCAGCCTAACATTGAAAATCAGTTCACGGCCCTGTTGTCTGTTTTCCGATAGAACAAATATGTGATATGAAGCCCTTTAATTTTATATTCGAGCCCACAATATATGCCGCAAGTTGAATTCAAAATTAATTTCATACTTTTGCCTCCCTTTTTATGTTTATAGGCGAAGATTTTTGTGGTTGCTACGTCAAGTTTCGAATGTACTGACAAAAAAGTTGATTTTTCATTCGTAATATATGCAATCTTAATGAGAAAAGGTTGGAAATTCGTCGTTTTCGCGATAGTAGTAAGAACAGATTAGAAGCGCTCTAATTGAAAAGTAGGTACTACTTATGCATGGTACTTGTATAGACGCATGGTACCTGACGTAATAATTCGTTTACAATTTTTGTCTGAAAATTTAATGGAAAGTACATTTTATAGTTTCTTGCGTTCATATAACATCAATCGACCTGACAACGAATTGAAGTTTTATTTGATGTAAAACAAAGTGATAATTCTCATCGAGTCATTTGATAGCAGAAAAGTTACATGTTGGTAGCTCTAGACTCGATTGAAATTTTCTATTATATTCTATTAGTGTTTTCCATCGTTTCTTAGTCAATAATTTTCCAACGCACAATGGAGATATTAAAACACAATCACAATTCCGCAAAAACAGAGCCCCAAACGTCATTTTAAACGAATCAAGGGTCCGATTCACCTATTACCCCTCTCACAAATGGAAATATTTATCTCCCCATTTCTCGGGAATGCCCTAATGAAATGACATGGTGTATAATTTTATTTACTGTAATGAATAAGGAACGAGAAAGTAGACGGATTCAGGGCCACTCGATAAATTACGACATATTTCAACGTTTCACCTTTATTTTTTTGGGAAAGTCACCCCTAATACCAGAGTAAATTAGGAGATCTTTTCTTATTACAGAGCAGTTTTTTACGGTACATTTTTTTCAAGATGTTATTTAAGATTGTTGCTTTTGTTTTATTTGAGACGATTTAGGGTTCTGTAGTCCACTAAGGAACCTTTATTGTTTCGCCATGTCCGTCTGTCCATCTGTCGGTCTGTCTATCCGGTCCGGTCCAGCGCAGAGACTTGAGATGAAAGAAAATTGTAATTTCACACAGATATTTATTCTAATCTCCCGCCAAAGTGGTTAAATAAAACTAAAAAATATTTTTTTGGGATACCTCTAATACAAGTAACATGGGAATGTTTTTTTTCTCTTCTATGTTTGCAAATTTTTGTTAGCGTTCAATCTCTCCACCCTCTCAAAACTAAGTTGTAGTAGGTGGATACCTAAAAAAACTAACAACCCTAGCATATACGATGAATTTAGAAAAAAAACTATCACTGGTAAGATAAGTAACTAAAGGTCAGAGTCCTTAAATTTAAGGCTTAATATTTATTAAGAGTTTTTTTTAAATGGAAACTTTGTAAGATTAAGTAATACAAAAAAAAACAGTTATTAAATATTTAGCTGTAAAAAAACCAAAGCTGTGAGTCATCCTCATCTGAAGAAACAACAGGTTTCGCCAAATTTCGAATATTCTGAAATTTAAAGGAAACCGAATCCCTGTCATAAGGCACTGTTCATAATGTTTTACAGATCACTTTTGGGGCCATAAAAGTGCTTTCATATGTATGTATAAGCACCCGTTCAGCGTTCGCTCAGAGTTCGGGTTCGTTTAGATACAGAGTCCCATCTGTATTACAGACCCCTTTGCGCGAGTCGACTCACACTTGACCGGTTTTATTTTGACACTTAAAAATAGGTATTTGTGATTTATTTAAAAGTTACATGCACATTGTTGTTTGGTTTCTATCAGAGAGAAGCTGACACTACCTAATGGATTTGAAATCAAGTTTAATATTTGCATAGATTTTTGAAAAAAGGGTTAATATAAGTTTCTTAGAATCAGTTTGCTAAAACTATCAAATTTCATTATGAACCTTTCCCTTTAAACAATATTACCTACAAGTAGCATAGGACCCACATGGAAACATAAAATAAATGGAAGAATATGAAAATCTGTTTCAGACTGGGCAAGTTTACTATATAGGAAGACAGTCAGTTGTCTAGTTGCGAGGAGTTTCTTATTTCTTAGTGATATTTTTTGTCATACAAGTGTATCAGTCTGCCTGTGACCACAGATGCTGTGAAATATACGCATAAAATAATACGTAAAGTGTTTTAATCAATGAGTAGTAATCGAATAAACCTTAAAACAAATTCGGAAATAAATAACAAACAAGAAAAATAAATAAACTAAGACATGCAATATAAAAAAAAATACTTAAAATCTACTTATTCAAAACGAAACCATTTCCTTGCGGCAAGGAGGCTATGTTGCTGGCTGTGTTGCCGCGTTGGATAGCTATGCTAATCGTTTGAGCTAGAAACAGGCCAGTTTTATTATTGGCTGTTACAAAATTTAATTTTGGCGCAATTTTTCTAAACACCAATTTAGCAGTGGGCCGTGGGCCCAAATGTTTCAATGCCAAACGGCGCAAACACATAATCACTTGCAAGTGAGACGTACTTGCGACGCTTGACGCTTTCAGCCAACCTTAGAACTAAATATCACACGAGTGAAATAACGATATATATGTTCTAATAAAGTATACCGAATGAAAAGCGGCCGATCGAGTGTCCCCAGACCCACACCCTAAGCATCGCTATTAAGATAACGCCGGTCCATCTTCGCCGATACCCGAAATAATGCTGCTCTAAGTGATTGTAGGAGCGTGCGTGTAACGGAGTTTAGTTAACTCCAGTTCAGTACTCGGGACTGATATACCCACAGGATATACCACTTAAACTTACGAAACAATGAGGCTTAGTTCGAACGATACGATTACGGTTTATTGCTTTGTCACTTTGCATATGCGAGAACCTTATTAGATTTATTGTAACACTCGTTACACGGATAAAATAGAAGATAAAGGAGTTTAATAGCTATCTCGCCCGCAAGTACTTTTGTTTCACATAAAAAAAACAATATTTAAATATGTAGATGGGATACGTAATTAAATATCCATTCATATTAAATCGAACCGATACTATATGCGCAACTCATAAGGAAACAAAACGAAACGAACACGCTGTAAATATAATATTTGGTTGAATATTTAAAGGGTGACTGAACTCTAATGAAATCAAAATACCAGTAACTTCGGTCAAAAATGGAGCGTTAAAATCACTCACAAACGTGGAGTATCAATAGTGTAATCGAACTAACTGTGACTGTAAAATAGGAAAACATGACCAATTTAGAGCAACACGAATATTTTATGTTATAAAAACTCGTTGTTTTAGGAAAATCGTTGCATCCAGTTTAAAAAAAATATTTAATAAAGCAAAAAAAAAACAATCTTCAAGGAAAGCGTTACCATTTATAATATATTCAAGTAGCATTACTTCGTCAAATATAATCATTATCTGCTTGCATCTTGAAATATGCTCAGAGCATGGTAATTTTCCTCCCATTCCCAGTAATTCATTTCCAGCATACAACAAATTACTAAGCTGTCATAGTCTTCTAAGTGGTATTTCACTAATTTAATACATTTCCTCCTTGAGAGCGCATCTCAGCTATTCACATGAACATTGCATTGCATGTGACTGTCGAAATAGGTATTAAGACATTACCAAATTCGGCAAAACCGGTGACACTAACAGTGGCTTATGTGATTCACGCTTCGCTGATCGAAATTAGTCTAGTGTTCCACAGACTAACATTGGTTCTCAACTTTGTATAATAACCAATGGTTGAAAAGTAATTCGTTTTCTTAGTGGCTCTTTACTTGACAGCTTATGAGGTCTGCTAGCTAGCTCTGTCATAAATTTCCAAAGTACCGATTGTAAGTTACCTGCATAAAAAAATAGTTGTTATTATTTTACAAGTCCATTATCACTTAAAAGCTTTTCATAAAACATAGAACGTCGTGTTAGTTACACAGTTATAACTCGAGACCAGGGACCTCGCCTTGAATCACTCGCGTCGCGGCCAATTGGCGTGTGATATTCATTGACTAATGTCTGTTTTTCGAAATAAAAACTGTTTAATTACACACAGGATCGATTTAAAAAAGTATTACCCTATTTTGTGAGTATAAGCGATTAAATTTAGCTCGGATTTTGTTGATTTAACGCCATATCCAAGCGAGTGATTGAATAATAGACCTCCTGGTGGACCGATTTTCATGGTCTTTATTTTTTGGGATTTGACGCTGCTCCGATAAGGACATAGGGGGAAATGTTTTATTCCAGTATAACTATAACAATAGATATAATTATATATTAGCTGCTTTTCACTTTCAAGCAATAGTAAGTAATCATTCCATAGTTGATTTAAAGTTATTCTAGCAAATTAACATGTAGGTACGGTAAACATTGAAAAGGACAAGAGTACCTAGTCGCCAATAATCGATTTTCCACACGGAGTGACAAATTGAATCGCTCGAGATATTTCAAAACATTTTCTACAGGATACGTAAATGTCGATCCGTCCTATGTGTGTACAAGTCAAAACTAATCTAATCGTGTTCCAGAAAATTGGAATGTGACCCAAATGTTGAGAACTTCAAGCCTAGAGAAGCGCGACCTGGATTTCCATTCGTATATACTTCGCTTGGGTGCATCAGAAGGTACACATTTTGGTGGATTTGACATTTTACTGCTAGGTTGTCGTTTCCGCGTTAAGAGTCTACATTCATAGTGCATGGATAGTATTTGGGTGTGAGATTATCTATCTATACTAATATTATAAAGCGTTTGAACGCACTATTCTCAGAAACTCCCTCTTGGACTAATTTGCAAAAATATTTTTGTAGTGGATAGCTTATTTATTGAGAGAGGATAAAGATTCTAAAATATTACGCTGTGACATGAGGAGAGGGACTACACTTAAAACGCGGGGACGCAGACGCGGCTGTCCGAAGGTTTTCCAAAATAAACCCGTTTTGTCTCATCTTTTACAGCTTACTCTACTTTGCGCCATATTACCTATAATATGGCCACTGAGAAAAAAATACAACAATTGAAATAACACAAAGATTATTCTTTGTATATATGATGTGCTCAAACTCAATCGCATAGCTTTTTAATATTGTACCTCTATGACGTATTCATTTTCCGCTTTTTAAATCTAGTGACCACTACAGGTTGATTTGCGACATTTTTCACAAGATAGCACACGTTTTAATAACAGTATTAAAACGTGTGCTATGTTGTAAAAAAAGTCGCAAATATCTACAGAGATACTATACCTAAAATAGGTCAAAAGGCGCCAACTGATTCTGATATTGCGTCCCTGATGATCGTCATTATACCGCGTCGGTAGATTTTAATGACGCTCTTTCTTGCTGAAAATGCACATTCATTTTCAGAATGCGTTTTGTTCAACACCCGATATTTAAAACTCGCGGTCCCTGCGACTTTTTCCGCGCATGTTTTCCGCAAATGTTGGACTTCCTTTACTTTCAATCTATTTTTAAAACTTAATTTTTTTATCTCTTTAAGCTTAACTTTTTATTGTTGCCAATTTTTAACAATACGTTATTACAAATTGGCACCAATGTGACATTAGCGCATATTAGACTTAAGATAAATAGAACAAAAGCAAATGACCACTCGCCAAAGTAGATTTGGCTAATATTGGACAGCACTGAATTTCTTTTTTTCAGTTTCAGTGCTTTAAGTATACAACAAAGAAGTATTTATTTAGGAATTTGTTTCATCAGTGTCGAAGGTCTAATCAAAAGTGGCCTATCTTCGTGTGGTTGTGGTGTGTGCCAGTAAAGAATCATTGTTTTGATTTCATAGTAAGTAATAAAATTATTCCTTTTATGTTTATGAACAGACAACCATTAACAGATTAAATATATGTATAGATCATAATGACTGGGGCTTGGCTGTGTTTAATCGGCTTAAAATTCTTTACCAAAAATGGTCTATTGAAGAGATTTTATCGTTTCACTAAAATGCATGGGAAATTATATGGAGTGTCATAATCTTTGCATTGCAATCGCTCGAGGCCGGCATTTTTTACTTTTTCATCAGGATTTTTAAGCATATTTGGTTAAAGTAAATATGTTTTCATATAATTACTGAACCCTATAAATAAAAAAATAAATATGCGCCAGACAACACAAAAAATGTCGTGGTTTCGAAGTAAGGAATTTTCTTTTTTGTGTTATAAATACCAGACAATGATTATGACGGGGGCGTCTCTCATAAATATATACTTAAATACATAATAAACATTCATGGCTTAGGTACAAATGTTCGTGTTCATCACACATACATCTGCCCCTTGCGGGATTCAAACCCATGACGGCTTGCATAATAGTCAGGAGCTCTAACCACTACAGCAAACGCGTCGTTATGAAAAATATTATGTGGCTAATAAAAAAACTTATTGAGAGTGAGCAAATTTATCTTATTTTGCATTATAGAGCGTTATCCAAATAGTTATTTTAGTACTAAGTGTTGTAACTAGTGAGGATGGGTATCTTTAAATTATTGAGATTAGATTCGACCAAACATAGGCTTACACGCGCGTAACTATACGAAGGATAATTTTGTATCTAAAATGTTATACTCAATTAACTCATTGTAGTTTTTCGACGTAAAAATGTAAAAAAATATATACTAAACTGGCATAATAGAACAAATGTTTGAACTGTATTATGACCCTGTAAATCAATGTTGCACCATAGCAGTATAGTGTGAAAGTAAAAATCCTGTCAGCTAATTAATGTCGTGTTATACCGAGGGAAAGAATCGAGCTGTCAAAAGATTTGAATTTGACACAATATTCTGACATTGACATAAATCCTATGCAAAGCCGACTTCATTACGTAATACTTGGATTAACTCCTATTCCACGCTACATGGTGGGTATAAGAGTTACTTCCATATAAACGCGATACATAGTAAAATGCAAAATTTATATATTCTTGCATAACAAGCGTAGAATAGATATTCTAAGGTTAAAATTTAAGCTCGTTTAGTTAAATCCATCCTGAGGCTAATAGTCATGTCTTCTATTAAAGTCCATTATCGTTTAAAAGCTTTTCATTAAACATAGAACGTCGTGTTAGTTACACCACTTATAACTCGAGACCAGGGGCCTTGCCTTGAATCACTCGCGGCCAATTGGCGTGTGACATTCATTGACTAATGTCTGTTTTTCGAAATAAAAACTGTTTAATTACACACAGGATTGATTTAAAAAAGAACAAAATAAAATTTTGTGAGTATAAGCGATTAAATTTTGCTCGGATTTCGTTGATTTAAAGTTCACTTTTACACGAAAATCACATGCCATATCCAAGCGAGTGATTGAAAAATAGACCTCCTCGTGGACCGATTTTCATGATCTTCACTTTTTTGGATTTATCGCTGCCCCGAAAAGGTCAAAGGGGAAAATGTTTTTTTCCGGGATAACTATAACAATAGGTATAATTATACTAGTAAATTAGCTGCTTTCCACTTTCAAGCAATAATAGTACCGAAGTAATCATTACATAGTTGATTTAAAGTTATTCTAGCAAATTAAAATGTAGGTACGATAAACATTGAAAAGGACAAGAGTACCTAGTCGCCAATAATCGAATTTTCCACACGGAGTAACAAATTGAAACGCTCGAGATATTTCAAAACATTTTCCGACAGGATACAAGTACGTAAATGCCGATCCGTCCTATGTGTGTACAAGTCAAAACTAATCTAATCGTGTTCCAGAAAATTGGAATGTGACCCAAATGTTGAGAACTTCAAGCCTAGAGGCGCGCGACCTGGATTTCCATTCGTATATACTTCGCTTGGGTGCATCAGAAGGTACACATTTTGGTGGATTTGACATTTTACTGCTAGGTTGTCGTTTCCGCGTTAAGAGTCTACATTCATAGTGCATGGATAGAATTTGGGTGTGAGATTATCTATCTATACTAATATTATAAAGCGTTTGAACGCACTATTCTCAGAAACTACTGGACTGATTTAAAAAAAATATTTTTGTAGTGGATAGCTTATTTATTGAGGAAGAATATAGATTATAAAATATTTCGCTGTGACATGAGGAGAGGGACCACACTTAAAACGCACGGGCGCTGACGCGGCTGACCGAAAGTTTCCCTAAAAAACCCGTTTTGTCTCATCTTTTTACAGCTTAATCTACTTTGCGCCATATTACCTATAATATGGCCACTGAGAAAAAAATACAACAATTGAAATAACACAAGGAATAAACTATAGCCTACGTTATGATGTGCACAAACTCAATCGCTTAGCTTTCTAATATTGTACCTCTATGACGTATTCATTTTCCACTTTTTAAATCAAGTGACCACTACAGGTTGACTTGCGACTTTTTTCACAAAATAGCACACGTTTTAATAACAGTATTAAAACGTGTGCTATGTTGTGAAAAAAGTCGCAAATATGTACAGAGATACTATACCTAAAATAGTTCAAAATGCGCCAACTGATTCTGATATTGCGTCCCTGATGATCGTCATTATACCGCGTCGGTAGATTTTAATGATGCTCTTTCTTTTGCTGAAAATGCACAATCATTTTCAGAATGTGTTTTGTTCAACACCCGATATTTAAACCTAGCAGTCCCCGCGACTCTTCCCGCGCAAATGTTGGACTTCCTTTACTTTGAATCTATTTTTAAAACTTAACTTTTGTATCTCTTTAAGCTCAACTTTTTATTGTTGCCAATTTTTAACAATATGTTATTACAAATTGGCACCAATGTGACATTAGAGCGTATTAGACTTAAGATAAATAGAACAAAGGCAAATGAGCGCTCGCCACAGAAGATTTGGCCAATATTGGACAGCATCGAATTTATTATTTTCAGTTAGCATGTAGCCCTAAATACCAGAGTGCTTAAGGTATACAAAAAATAAATATTAATTTAGTAATTTGTTTTATCACTGTCGGTGGCCTAACCAAAAGTGGCCCTATCTTCGTGTGGTTGTGGTGTGTGCCAGTAAAGAATCATTGTTTTTGATTTCATAGTAAGTAATAACATTATTCCTTTTATGTTTATGAACAGACATCCATTAACAGATTAAATATATGTATAGATCATAATGACTGGGGCTTGGCTGCGTTTTATCGGCTTTAAATTCTTTACTAAAAATGGTCTATTGAAGAGATTTTATCGTTTCACTAAAATGAATGGGAAATTATATGGAGTGCCATATTCTTTGCATTGCAATCGCTCGAAGCCGGCATTTTTTACTTTTTCATCAGGAGTTTTAAGCATATTTGGTTAAAGTAAATATGTTTTCATATATTTACTGAACCCTTTAAATAAATAAATAAATATGCGCCAGACAACACAAAAAATGTCGTGGTTTCGAAGTAAGGAATTTTCTTTTTTGTGTTATGAATACCAGACAGTGATTATGACGGGGGCGTCTCTCATAAATATATACTTAAATACATAATAAACATCCATGTCTTAGGTACAAATGTTCGTGCTAATCACACATACATCTGCCCCTTGCGGGATTCGAACCAGCGACGGCCGGCGTAAAAGTCAGGTGCTCCACCAGTCAGGTGCTGCACCAAACGCGTCGTTGTGAAAAATATTATGTGGCTTATTAAAAAAAAAAGCTTATTGTGAGTGGGCAAATTTGTCTCATTTTGTATTATAGCGCGTTATCAAAATAGTTATTGGAGAACTAAGTGTCGTAAGTAATGAGGATAGGTATCTTTAAATTATTGAGGTTAGATTCGACTAAACATATGATAGTTTTGTATCTAAAATTGTATATTCAAATAACTCATAATACTTTTTCGACGTAAAAATGTAAAAAAATGACTACCTAAACTCGAATGATTGAACCGTATTATGATCCGGCAAATCAATGCTGCACCATAGCAGTATGGTGTGAAAGTAAAAATCCTGTCAGCTAATCAATGTCGTGTTATAAATGGAAAAAAATCGAGCTGTCAAAAGATTTGAATTTAACAAAATATTCTGACATTCACATAAATCATGTGGAAAGCGGACGTCATTACCTATACATCGATTAGCTTCTATTTCACGGTTGGTATAAGAGTCACTTCCTTAAAAACGCGATATTCTAGGACAGTACTTGGTAAAATGCGGCGGTCGCGTAAACAAAAGTATGACAAAAGACTGTTGATAAACACATCTGTTATGGATTAACATTTACTCTCATTTAGTCAAATCCAACCTGAGTCTACTTGTCATGCCTGCTATTGTAGTTTCAAACTATCAGTTTTTACAGCAATTACAGTATTCGATGAATCATAAACATGGTATCCAATGGGTCGTTAAATGATATGGCTTTTCTTAGTATTGAAGCTAGTTGTTATTATTGTTTGGGATTCGTGTTCTTTGTAAAATTATAGGTAATTAACTAGTGGTCCCCCGTGACTGCGTCCGCGCATTTTGAGTTTGCTCCCTCCTTTCCCGTCGCAACGTCATATTTTATAGCCTAAAGGCTTTCTCGATAAATTAGCTATCCAAAAAATCGTACCTGTATTTCCTGATATTAGCGCATTCAAAGAAACAAACTCATTAGCTTTATAATAATAATATAGATTAAAAGCCTTATTCATAATAACTTAAGCAGTCTAATAAACCTGTTTAAGCTATTACAATGTTTTGTCACTTTCTGTCAAATGATGACAGCGCCAAGAAAGAACGAGACAAAACAGTGTAATAGTAATTGCGTTATCTATGCTAATATTATAAAGCTAAAGAGTTTGTTTGTTTGTTTGAACGCGCTAATCTCAAAAACTACTGGCCCGATTATTATTTTTTTTTTTTACGTTGGATAGTCCATTTATCGAGGAAGGCTATATAACATAAAGATAAGACTCATAAGACCACAGCAGCAATGAAAAATGTTGCGAAAACGGGAGAAAGATATTCCTTTTGAGAGCTTCCGCTGCATACGCTGCGGAAACCGCTTAAGTTACACAAAAATTATGTATGACAAGATTGTTCAGCATTAAAAGTTCTATATTAAAGTCGGCGACAGCATATGTCTATATTTTATGGTTGACTTACTACAACCTTTTTTATGTTAATAAATTTGTAAAAAAAATAATGCATTAATTTTAGAGGTGTATTATACACACAGGTATTTATTCTTATCAAAATAAATACATTCATCATCACGAGCATTTAATTTAGAACCAAGTTGTTCTTTATATCATTTGATTTCAATAAATATCTTAGGAGCTATCACAGTTTTATCATAACTCCGCACCAAAATAATGTTCGCAGCTTAAGTACAACGTGCGCTTTCGCTAATCTATACTAATATTATAAAGCTGAAGAGTTTGTTTGTTTGTTTGTTTGTTTTTTTGAACGAGCTAATCTCAAAAACTACTGGCCCAATTTGAAAAATTATTTTTACGTTGGATAGTCCATTTATTGAGGAAGGCTTGAGGCTGACAACATAAAGATACGACTCATAAGACCACAGCAGAAATGAAAAATGTTGCGAAAACGGGAGAAAGATATTCCTTTTGAGAGCTTCCGCTGCATACGCTGCGGAAACCGCTTAAGTTACACAAAAATCATGTATAACAAGATTGTTCAGCATTAAGAGTTCTATAATAAAGTCCGCGACAGCATATGTCTATCTTTTATGGTTGACATACTACAACCTTTTTTATGTTAATAAATTTGTAAAAAAATAATGCATTTTTTTTAGAGGTGTATTATACACACAGGTAATTATTCTTATCAAAATAAATACATTCATCATCACGAGCATTTCATTTAGAACCAAGTTGCCCTTTATATCATTTGATTTCAATAAATATCTTAGGAGCTATCATAGTTTTAACATAACTCCGCACCAAAATAATGTTCGCAGCTTAAGTACAACGTGCGCTTTCGCTAATCTATATCTATACTAATATTATAAAGCTGAAGAGTTTGTTTGTTTGTTTGTTTGTTTGTTTGAACCTGCTAATCTCAGAAACTACTGGCCCGATTTGAAAAATTATTTTTACGTTGGATAGTCCATTTATCGAGGAAGCCTAAGAAACGACTCATAAGACCACAGCAGCAATGAAAAATGTTGCGAAAACGGGAGAAAGGTATTCCTTTTGAGAGCTTCCGCTGCGTACGCTGCGAAAACCGCTTAAGTTACACAAAAATCATGTATGACAGGATTGTTCAGCATTAAAAGTTCTACAATAAAGTCCGCGACAGCATATGTCTATCTTTTATGGTTGACTTACTACAACCTATTTTATGTTAATAAATTTGTAAAAAAATAATGCATTGTTTTTAGAGGTGTATTATACACACAGGTATTTATTCTTATCAAAATAAATACATTCATCATCACGAGCATTTCATTAAGAACAAAGTTGCCCTTTATATTATTAAAATTCAGTAAATATCTTAGGAGCTATCACAGTTTTAACATAACTCCGCACCAAAATAATGTTCGCAGCTGAAGTACGACGTGCGCTTGCGCTAATCTATACTAATATTATAAAGCTGAAGAGTTTGTTTGTTTGTTTGTTTGTTTGTTTGAACGCGCTAATCTCAGAAACTACTGGCCCGATTTGAAAAATTATTTTTATGTTGGATAGTCCATTTATCGAGGAAGGCTTTAAGCTATATAACATAAAGATACGACTCACAAGACCACAGCAGCAATGAAAAATGTTGCGAAAACGGGAGAAAGATATTCCTTTTCAGAGCTTCCGCTGCGTACGCTGCGGAAACCGCTAAAGTTACACAAAAATCATGTATAACAAGATTGTTCAGCATTAAGAGTTCTATAATAAAGTCCGCGACAGCATAGGTCTATCTTTTATGGTTGACTTACTACAACCTTTTTTATGTTAATAAATTTGTAAAAAAATAATGCATCATTTTTAGAGGTGTATTTTACACACAGGTATTTATTCTTATCAAAATAAATACATTCATCATCACGAGCATTTCATTAAGAACAAAGTTGCCCTTTATATCATTTGATTCCAATAAATATGTTAGGAGCTATCACAGTTTTTTAACATACCTCCGCACCAAAATAATGTTCGCAGCTTAAGTACAACGTGCGCTTGCGCTAATTATATTATAAAGCTGAAGAGTTTGTTGGTTTGAACGCGCTTATCTCAGGAACTGCTGAACTGATTTGAAAAAATATTTCTGTGTTAGATAGCTTATTTATTGGGAGAGGCTTTAGGATATAAAACATCACGCTGCGACGGGAGGGGAGGTAGCAAACTCAAAACGCGCGGACGAAGTCGCGGGGGACCGCTAGTAATATTATAAAGCTGAAGAGTTTGTTTGTTCGAACGCGCTTCTCTCAGGAACTGCTGGACTGATTTGAAAAATATTTCTGTTTTGGATAGCTTATTTATCGAGAAAGGCTTTAGGGTATAAAACATCACGCTGCGACGGGAGGGGAGGGGGCAAACTCAAAACGCGCGGACGAAGTCGCGGGGGACCGCTAGTATATTATAAAGCTGAAGAGTTTGTTAGTTTGAACGCGCTTATCTCTGGAACTGCTGGACCGATTTGAAAAAATATTTCTGTGTTGGATAGCTTATTTATCGAGAAAGGCTTTAAGATAAAAAACATGACGCTGCGATGGGAGGGGAGGGAGCAAACTCAAAACGCGCGGACGAAGTCGCGGGGGACCGCTAGCTATGAATAAGGGGGTTAGCCGCAAAGAGAATGCTATCTTTCATATTGTCAATATCAGGAAGTTTGGAGTTCTTCCCATATATTCAGAATAGAATTTTCTGAGCGGGTATAATAGGTACAGAGATAAAATAATGATATAAAGTTAGTTTGTTTTAATTGTTACGTGTCCTCACTTTTAAAGCTACAATGGATCAAAAACAAACGTTAGTTGCCTCCTAAAATAACATTGTTTTAGTCTCAAACAGAAAATATTTATTTGTTAAAATTGACTTAGCAATTCTGTTTTTGGTATCAAGCGACGACGATATTTACTTACTTTAATATTATAAAGCTGAAGAGTTTATTTGTTTGAACGCGCTAAACTCAGAAATTACCGAACTGATTTGAAAAAGTATTTTTACGTTAGATAGCCCATTTATCGAGAAAGGCTAAAAGCTATATACTATCAAGATGTGACGGATAAGTCCAGCGTAGCTACGAAAACAGTTGCGAAAACGGGGGAAAAATATTCCTTACCCTGACAACCTAACCCTTGCGAGAACGAAAAAGCTTGTTAAGACGCTCTAAATATATTATTACTAGCGGTCCCCCGCGACTTCGTCCGCGCGTTTTGAGTTTGCTCCCTCCCCTCCCGTCGCAGCGTGATGTTTTATATCCTGAAGCCTTTTTCAATAAATAAGCTATCTAACACAGAATTATTTTTTCAAATCGGTTCAGCAGTTCCTGAGATAAGCGCGTAACCAAACAAACTCTTCAGCTTTATAATATAATTAGCGCAAGCGCACGTTGTACTTAAGCTGCGAACATTATTTTGGTGCGGAGTTATGTTAAAACTGTGATAGCTCCTAAGATATTTATTGGAATCAAATGATATAAAGGGCAACTTTGTTCTAAATGAAATGCTCGTCATGATGAATGTATTAATTTTGATAAGAATAAATACCCGTGTGTACAATACACCTCTAAAAATGATGTATTATTTTTTACAAATTTATTAACATAATTAAGGTTGTAGTAAGTCAACCATAAAAGATAGACTTATGCTGTCGCGGACTTTATTATAGAACTCTTAATGCTGAACAATCTTGTCATACATGATTTTTGTGTAACTTTAGCGGTTTCCGCAGCGTACGCAGCGGAAGCTCTCAAAAGGAATATCTTTCTCCCGTTTTCGCAACATTTTTCATTGCTGCTGTGGTCTTGTGAGTCGTATCTTTATGTTATATAGCTTAAAGCCTTCCTCGATAAATAGACTATCCAATATAAAAATAATTTTTCAAATCGGGCCAGCAGTTTCTGAGATTAGCGCGTTCAAACAAACAAACAAACAAACTCTTCAGCTTTATAATATTAGTATAGATTATTATCAAAAATCGAAGATCCTAGCCGAACATAAGTTTAGTGCGAGTTTACAACTAAGATGTTGTCGATGTTGACGTTAAAAAGTCTACATACCTATTGATTTTATTTATCAAAATACGTATTATTTATATAATAACTATATTTAGACGGAAAACTATATAACCCATTTATAAACTAAGACATGAATTAGATGGACTTCTGTAAAATAGACAAATTATTTCATATTTTTCTTTGGTTTTGTAAAGGACACCAATTCAAACTAAAAGATAATATTAAAATAATTTAATAATATTGAAAAAGCACCTAACATTATTTTATTTGTCGTCACGAACTGAAAGAAACGTCCACATTTTTAGCATTTTCAAAACCCTCATACGGTCAAAGCGACGTGTGAGTAAACCCATTTGAGTGGGATATCTTCGGTGATTGTATTTGCGTGTAGAGATGTTAGGGATAAGAGCAGAGACATGTCTAGACAAGGAGTGTCGGCACAGGTGTCGGAGTATCCGACAAAACACGTCTCGTGTTCGGAAGAAAATAGAATGTATTGGTCCCTTGACAAACACTATTTGGGTTCCTAAGAATCAAAGCAATAGATGTTTTGTTCATTTTCATCAAATTGGTACTTGTGAGAAAGTATTTCATGTAGTATCGAAATGCTATGGATAAATACCCAAGTTGAATCACTAACATGTTGAGGTATGTTTGTAACTTTTTATAAACTTATAAGATATAAGTTTTTACCATTGCAAAAAAGGAACCCTTTAGTTTCGTCACGTCTGTCGGTCTGTTCATGCGTATGGCACGGCCAATTTATTCTGAAACTATTAGCATCACGTTATATAGATGAAACTTAGTATTAAGGTGTATCCTGCTATCCGCTTTACGATTTCCATACAAAAAATAATGACATTTGAGGGCGGTTCATACATGAAACTAAAATATAATAAAAATGTACCTATGCTTAAGTGGGGTGTCAATAAATAGGATCCTTAAAAATGATTTCATCTAAAAGTAAAACGTTTATAAAAAACGCTTCCAAATTGGTATAATGCCCCCCCTCGCTCTAACTTTTGAACTAAGCTTTAAGCGAAATTTTGAATCAAACTAGTGGTTTTTGAGATATAGCTCATTTTCAACAACCGCAAATATAAGTTTCTCCTTCATACAAATACAATGAAAAACAAATTTGTTTTTACTGACAACAAAATATTGTGGTATTTTGACTAAGTGGAAGTAAGTGGAGTCCTACTTTAGTTATAGTTGGCACGGACCTCTCAGTGCGCGAGTCCGACTCGCCGGTTTTCACGAATCAGTTGTTAATTGAAAAACATGTTTCATCAATACAGGCTTTCTGTTTTTGCATCCATTACTGATGATGAACGCACATCAAAAAAGTTTGCGATCAAGTTGAATTGATAACTTATTTTTTGTTAAGGTAAATATTATAATTAAATATTATTGAAAACCCACCACAAATATGTTTGCTTTATACAGTTACATTTAAAAAAAAAAAACGGCTTCTGACATCACAAACTTTTTTTAATGTGGAAAGAAAAATGAGATATAAACTTGCATTATGTACCGCAAATGGATATCAGTTGTCATTTCCAATCAGAGGTGGAATTGTGTAAAGCAATCGAATTCATTGACAGTCAAACCCTTTGTTCTTTGCCATTTGACAGAGCATACCGTACGTTTTGAACTGTCAAATGAATACGATTGCTTTACACAATCGCACCCCAGACTAAACAAATAGTCTACTATACAATAGCAAATAGTCTCTAGTGAGGAATTCTTCCTAAGTAAACTACCCCAAAGTCCACTATTGTTGATTGTCTTGTTCTAAGAGCAGTAAGGCGCTATTACGAAACTTAGCTGTCGTCTTGCAACTTATTATTTGTCTAATTACTATTATATCTTTAGTGCTTATGGCACAAAACTCCAAAACTAAATAAATAGGTTTCATAGTTAAAGCATATCTATTCAGCCATAACGGGAACAGTATCGTATTATCACAAACAGTTGTCAATACATATCAACGTTACGAACATTGTTAAAACCTACGTGGTGTAGTGGCTAAGCACGCTAGGGTTTTAAGCGTTGTCGCTCCGAGTTCCCAGGTTCGATTCCCGGTCGGGTCAATATCAAAATCATAATTTTGCTATATCGTCTCGTGTCTGGATGTTGTGGTAACACGTGGTTGTGTCAGATTTCCATAACATAAGTGCATTGGGTACTTACTTTGGGATCCGAGCAATGTATGTGATTGGTGTCTAATATTTATTTATGTTTATTAATTTTAAAAAGTGCTTCGTTACGTAAAGTCCAATGCTTCGGCATAGGATTAACATTGATAAAGGCAAGAAAACTGTGCACCTAAGTTTTTGATAGCGCCTGAGAGATCGCCTGTTTGGCGAGTACATTACGGCATTATAAAAAGTGCCTAATATACAGAATAAATAAATATTTGGCACAGTTTTCCAACAATGTAAGCGCCCTAATATCTAAATATCTGATTTGTCTCTATTGATGCTGCGTCTGTAACGCTTAATTTGGTTACTCCAACTATGTCACACAAAGATTGTAATCCCATATATATCGCTTTTAAGAAACAAGTACTTAATCACTCAGCGGAATGTTCCTAGAGAGTTTGGTTTCACTTTCGGTCTCCGAGACGCATAAGTTTGCGTTCCACCCGGCTTTGTCACCTGACCATTGTCAAATAGCTTACATCACGTACTCTAAACTTGGGACATTACTATTGCAAGCCACTTCTATCTATACGGAGTATCGTAAATAATAGATGTCTACCTTGTGTACAATACGATCGTAGCTTCAGTAATGATTCATGCCTAGGCAAGCTAAACTACTGATGGCTATTAATCGGTTAAGGTCTCCTCATGCCAAACCATTTTTTAACAAAAATTGCTTGAATACACGACATAAAACGGGCGTCACTTCAAACATAAAACGACGAGAGGTACAAGCGATTTTGGCTTTTACGGTGGTAAGGCGCATCAGACCGCGAACATACAACTGGAAGCAAGTTGCGTGACTGATAGTTAACGGTTAAACAATTACGAGTAATAGTTCCCCTAATCTATTTCGACTACGGTGGCCAGTCACACCGACTAACCGACTGCGTGGGACATATTATAGTGCGCAAGTGTGTGCGCAAATACAGGTACACTCTCTATTCCTTTCACTCTCATAGCTCGATGGAACGGCAATCTGACATGACCGGAGAGAGATCAGGCACAGGACAAACTGCTTCACGTGCTTTTTCCGAGGCACGGGAGCGAAACACCGCAAACTTTCAAAATCCGGGATACCCTATAAATTTCTGAACAGAAAAACTCAGGTATATATTTTTGACCCGGCCCGGGAATCGAACCCGGGACCACTGGCGCAGCCGTCGCTTTAAAGTGCGACCCTCTTACCGCTGCGCCACCGAGGCAGCAGAGTAAATTACGAGTGTGCATCTTTTAAACAAAATATACTTTAATCAATTGACAAAATGGCTATTTGAATGACACTGGTCAAGGTGTTCTTTGTTCAAAACACGCTCAGTATTCAGTCGCTAGTAATAACATGTAACCATCTATTAAGAATTAAGATCACGCAACTGGACTTTTGTGATAAAAGGTTGCCTCATTAATTCATAATAACACTTATAACACAAGAAGAGTGTGTGATGTTCGTTAATGATACATTTTGTGTGACAAACCATTACAACTACTAAATTGTAACAGAAAAAAACAAGCTCAGTAAATGCTACATCATTTTAATAAGCCAATAGCGTATTAAAGTTATTTCTGAACCCAGGTTTTGTTTTACGGTTAAAAAGTAAACTATTGGACATTCTCAGTAGTCGTAAAATGCAAATAAAATCGGATTAACATCGGAAATAAAATCAGTACGCGGCACGTACGATGAAGACGAAAACATTTTCTCTTGAAACTGCATTGATTCTGTTTACGGTAAAATTATTTTCTGATATTTTCCTGTGGGCGGTGCACGTACGTTTTTATGACGTAAAGTGAGACGATCGACATCGAAAAATATTAGGTTAGAACCTAATATTTTCACCCTGAGCTTTGAAAAGAGGAACGAAAACATGGAACAGCGTGATTGAAAACCAAATTCCTACCTATTTCTTCTTTGCCCAGCTATTTTATTCAAGACTTAGTTGCGCTTCTAAATCCATAAAATTATTATCACTTTAGAGAATATTTAGATACCTATATATAGTATACCTTAATTAAATGCGCAATGGATATGCAGCTTATTTGAACAGTCGAAAATCAGGCCTCTTGTGTGCTTACTCATCAGCAAGCATGATATAAAGTCGTAGCAATATACAATGTTAAAAATATTTTTAACTCGATTTAATAAAGTAAAATTAGCCTGCAATATTCCACTGCTGAGGAAATGCCTTATCTCAACTGAGCCACACGAAGGCTCAGTGCGGATTGGTCGATAGATGTTTGAAGGCAAGCGACTAACCTCGCTGTCAGATGTGATCAAGCCACCCATGAGGGCTCTGACTAGGTTTAACGACTAATATCAACCGATATTAGCCGTGCACCAAAAGCTTAACGTGCCTGAAGCCCGGGGATGCTCGTGGTACATGTCACTCAAATGTTTGAAGACGCGATTGCGGCGTAGGTTACGTATTTTTTTGTTATTACAACTCAAGAGTTGTAATTAAGGCTTGCGCTGCCACTACTACGCTACTGCTCGTAGCAGTGATGGTATTGCACTAGCAACTCTATTTAATCTTTTCAAAATGTTTCAGATCCTTGTACCAAGCATATGGACTACGTACCACAGCAATATAACTTTTTTAGACCACATGAATATGGTCAGAATAAGGTTCGTTCGAATAATGATTAATGATCTATACTAATATTATAAAGCAGAAGAGTTTGTTTGTGTGTTTGTTAGAACGCGCTAATCTCAGGAACTACAGGACCTATTATATATTAAAGTATCAGATAGATAGCACTAACTGTAACTCACTTGAACACTGTGGAACAGATCTTTAGATTTTAATTCAATTTTCAAAGTTCCAAAGGATTTATACAAGCCTTCTAGAAAAGGCCTAACCATGTACTCGTTTAGCGAAAAAAGGTCAATGTTTTATAAAAATGGTAATCGTATCTTGTGAATCTCCTTCGCATTAAATCTTATTATTGAAATACTTTCATGCGTGACATATTCCAAACCTTAAATGATTTTGGAAAGAAAGCTAAATCGAAATTACCCTAAAAACAAGAACGTTTTATTAGGAATGTCTTTCATGAAATATTTGAGGCCTTTGCTTAGTATTGGGACTCCAACTGGGACAAAAAATGGAAGATACGAACAACAACAAAAAACACATATGCTTACACGCTCGACGTAAATTTAGATTTTTACGTATGGAATTTAATTTCCTAAATCTGTGACTCTATCCGTCTAATTTTTTTTCATAACTGGGTAGCTCCAATATGAGTTTTGTTTATCTATCTATCCATTTTTTACCGACTTAAAAAACAGTAAGCAATCAGTTTGACTGGATGTATTGTCATAATTGGATAAAATTTTAGTATGTTGGGCTGTAAAGGCATCCTAATATGTGTGTGATTATATTTGATTGTGTCGATCATCAAACACTGATTATTAAGCTGGAACATTACGGTGTATCTAATAATGCGTCAAAACTATTGAAATCTTACCTCTCAGGCAGACTACAAAGAGTAAACGTTAATAGCATTAACTCCTCAGGTGCCCCGCTTCAAATGGGAGTGCCCCAGGGCTCAATATTGGGACCTTTGCTGTTTTTGATCTATAAAAAGTGACATACATTCGTATAACACACGAAATAAAAGCAAATTTGTCATTACAAACTTCAGGTTAGCCAAAACAATGAATTCATTCCTGGGAAATTGTGTAAAAAAATTTCAACAATATACCTAATAATGTCATCGAACTACCTATTCATAAATTTAAGTTACATGTCAAAACTACCCTAATGTCGAAGGGGTATTGTAAAATTCAAGACTATCCTAATGACGAAAATGTATGGATTGTCCAGCCTGCACCAAACTGATGTACCTACCTGTTTATTTTGATTTGTATCATTTTTGAGGCAGCTAGTGGTGACTGAGTTTGTTCCGGCGTTTGTTCTCAGCACTTGCCAAATTTTCTGTGTTTTGTCTCGAAGCGCTAGTAGGGCCCTAAAGATAAGAAGACATGACCTAGCCCCATACGGGCCCCATTTGTCTCAGGATTTCTCGAAAACGAGAAATTATGGCGAGATGTTTTATTTTAATTAAATCAAGTGTAGTTTAACTAATGGTTTAGTGTAAGTTATATAAAAATCAATGTATTCGTTTTTAACATAATGAGTAATAACAAAAAAATAGTCAAACATCAGAGTAAACAGGCTTCTTCTAGGTGTGCTCGCTCCATACTCGACTCTGTATTAGTCCAATTAGGTATAGGCTAGAGTAAAAAGAAAACTCATTTCGAATTAAAATAATGGTTCGGTTCGAGTGTACTTATGTTAAGTAAGGAACATTTACGCAGGCAATTCGTTAAATTACTATTAGTAGACTGTGATATTGAGACCTCACCTGCAGGGCACAGGGTTGCGGGGGGAGGCGAGAGCGGGTTGCATGAGGGTTACGGGAGGTGTGGATTCACCCGCCCGCGCGATTGGTTCCCCCCGCGCTCCTGTGCCCCCCAGGCGTAGTTTTGATGAAGGGGATAGTTGTTACTAAAAGTATTTATTTTCTGTTACAGTCCAGGCACAATAGTATTAGTAGAAGAACTAGAAACGCTGGTTATGAAAAATAATGTCGGCGATAAAGCAGTGAACAGATATTTCGACAAGTTTAATTCTCCATTTACAAAATCGGAAAAACTACCACGTCGTCGTCAAAAAATATCACTATGAGTATCTCTATTAATATTGGAAAATGAAAGATAACATTAATAAACACATAAAATTACTATAATAAACGTTTCATGTACAAAATTAAATCGCCTTAAAAACTTGACTAATTTGCCCTTCTTATCAGTTGTGGGTAAATGCGTTATTTTAAGCTATTTAGTAAGGTTTTTGAAACGATTTATTTTTTTGAAATATTTTTTTTATTTTATGTTTTTTGTTATTAACCTCAAAAACGACTGGACCTATTTTGCTGAAATTTACATTGTACCCTAAGTTGAAATACCTAATCGAACTATAAAATAATCATCTCGCTATGACTTTTTGTTTTGTGAAATCCGTTGACAAACATAAGAATATACGAACATACGTACTTTTATGAAATTTTGCACACATGTTTGGAAACCTTTATAGATACTAAAATATTATTTAATTCCATGTACATCACATACATACATATTGAATAGGTTACGTCCTTTTTTTGAGTTGGTAAAAATATAACACTAATTTTGCAACGTTACCTACAAAAAAAAATGTAAACCATACAAGTAGTTATTGTCTACTTAGTAAGGACCGAGATAATATAATACTACTCGTTAAGGACAAAAGTTAGTGATGGCCTAACTCATCCTTAGTGTTCTCTTTCTTTATTTCAATTAAAGTAGGTAAGTATTATTGATTTTATTGAATTATATTTTACGATTTTCTATTAAAAATACATTTCAATTTGTACTTAGGTGCTACGATATTTAAAAAAAAAATAAAGGTAACAGGCCCAATATTTCGTGCAACAACGCTATTTGTGAGTTTATTTTACCCGTCGCATTCCCATTCCATAGGAATTTCTTCCTCGTTTTTATAAAATTTTGTTCTTAATCAAACAAGAGAAAACCCAGACTATCCCGGAAAGTCCCTCGAACAAAGAAAAAATGCTAAATAAAAATTCGACTTAAGTAACATGCAGCCTTTGGATCATTTGTACTTCATGAGGGTGTAAATTAACTTTGCAGGAGCCTAAAATAACTTGAAGTTCACAAGTTATTTAGATTTTATATTTTTCGGACACTTCCAGACGGTTTCCGAAGAATAGGTCAACTCAAAAAGAGAAGGTGTGAGTCTTGGATAACTTTGCGAACTATTGGGTTTCATTAGCAACTGACAGAAATCAATGGAAGGTACTTAGGGAGATACTTGCCCAGCGGTGGGATGTTAAGGGTTAAAAATTATCAAAGGGATACAAAAACCTACAATAAAATCAAATAGTTACGACTGGTTATAATTTAGTTTGCTGATTAGAATATAATTTCGTTAGTGATATTCCATGTCCCGCTAAGTTGCAGATGTGATTTTTCATTCATCATCACCTGAACGAATTGATCGAAATCGTCCTGAAAGCCACATCCTTTGGGAAATCAACACAAAAGATTTAACGTTGCTTGGTTTAACTTTAAGCCCGCTTAGTGAGTGACTTAGCCGACGGCAAAGCTCAACCTTAACTTTGCAGTCCCTTAATTTATTTCAGTTGAGATCCGATTGAGTAATTGGGACGGAAATTGGCAATCGCCCCGCATTCGAGGTAACGTCGAGTTGACATAGACTTATATTATTAAACTGGAGATGGGAATAACTCCCATTGACCAGGATTATAAAGAAGACTAGCGGTCCCTCGCGAATGCATTCTCGCGTTTTGAGTTTGCTGCCTTCTCTCCCGTCGCAGCGTAAGGTTTTATAGTTTTAAGCCTTTCTCGATAAATAAGCTATCTAAACTAACAAACTAAAGGTTCACTTTTCATGTTCAAATAAAATAAAAGAACTCGACATCCAGAAGCGACCAGGCCCTGACAGCATTCCACCTATTTTCGTCAGACGATGTCATTCCGTTTTATTCCAACCTCTAACTCTAATATTTAATAGATCTTTATGCGACGGTGTATTTCCTGCGGAATGGCAAGAAACTAAAAAAAACGATTTATATAAGAGCCGTATCTTGTGATATTAACACTTTTACGGACAGTACTCCAGACACAATAGAAATTTTATTGTTATCACGCCTATAGGTGATCGCTGTCCGCAAAAGTGTTAACAATTACTGCCCCATCTCGATATTGTCAACTTTCTTGAAATTATTTGAGTGCTTTTTTTGTACATCTTATTTTCAGTCATCACGTGGATAACGGCCTGTCTGCCATCAGCGTAGTTTTTGACGTGGTCGCTCTACCGAAACTAATCTGTCTCTATTTGTGACAGATATTTCAAAGAACATGGATCGTAGCATTCAAACCGATGTCATATAGACTGATTTAAGTAGCGCCTAGTCAACCATAAGATACTTCTTATCCAACTAGAATTACACAACATCGACGATGGGTTGGCACAATGGGTTCGTTGATACTTGAATGAGAGACCACAGATTGTCGCAGTGCAGGGATTTGAGTCTAAAGAGTGTTACGAAACATCAGGAGTACCGCAGAGGTTACATTTAGGACCAACACTCTTTCTAGTGTACAAAGACGATCTCACGTTATCCATAAACCATTGCAAATACTCACTCTTTGCTGACGACCTGAAAATTTACAAATATGGCGTCTAGTAAGCGAGGACGTGAATCTGATTCAGGACATTGGTGCGGCACAAACTCGATGTCCCTGAATGCCAGCAAATGCTACTATATTAAAATATCTAGAATGAAATATATTATTCCATCTGAATATAACATCAACGGGTTCCCTCTATCTGGCAGAATCTTTTTACTCCGAAAGTCACTTGGCATAACACACTTGGCATAATTTTCTTTAGTCGAATATCATTCAGGCAGAATTTTCTATAAGCATAATTATTGTTTGGTCGAATATTTATATGCCCGAATTTACAATGGCATACTTTTAAGGTAGCAGAAATTTATAAGGCATAATTACCTTTGGCAAAACTTTACTTTGCATACTTTCGCTAAGCATAATGTTCATTAAGTACGATGTTTATTTGGCATAATTTGACTAGGCATACTATGAAGAAAGCAGAATTTCGTTTAGAATAATGTCACTACGCATATTGCTATTTCTTTTAAATAGTACGAGTATTTTACCCTAAAATTGAATTAAAAAGTCATTAAGTTGTGGTACAAAAGTTGGTGACAGAAACCAATCAGTGCAAAACCGACTCCACGCAGTCTTGTTTGCCCCACCCCTAGAGTGTAATTCAAAATCGCGTAGGCGCGGAGGGGCGAGGCAGCCCGCGAGCTGAGGAGCAGGTGGTTTGAAAGCTCGCCGCCGCGGCTGAGGCTGGCCGGCGAAGCCGGCCAGCAAGCTTAAGCTGCGGTGGTGAGCGAAAACCATCTGCGACGATAAGCTTGCGTGGGACTGCCGGAGCCCCGCAGCGCCGGAGCCGTGACAGAAACCATGCATGTTGCATGCTGCCACTTTTTGACGATGTTGTTAATGACTATCATCATCATCATCATTATCAGCCAAAGGACGTCCACTGCTTAACATAGGTCTCTCCCACGGCTTTCCACAGCGACCATTTACTAGCGGTCTGCATCCAGTTTGATCCTGCGATCTTTATAAGATCGTCTGTCCATCTGGTTGGTGGACGTCCTACACTCTACGTCTTTGGTCGAAGGGTCTCCAATCTAGAACTTTCCTTCCCCAACGGCCATCAGTTCTTCGCGCTATGTGCCCTGCCCATTGCCACTTGAGCTTACTGATTCTCAAGGCTATGTCCGTTACCTTAGTTCTTCTACGTATCTCCTCATTTCTGATTCGATCCCGTAGAAAAACACCCAGCATAGCCCTAATAGGTTAATGACTATACCAAGGTATATTTTAAGTATACGTATCTCATTAACTTCGGATAAGATGACGCCGTTGATGTTGGGTCTACCTTGTTTCGCAGAATTTTTATTGTCATAATTTTATTTGGCATATCATCGAATAGCATAAACTTCCTTTTGCAGAACATCAATTAGCATTCACTCATTTATCAGACGTTAAAAACGCATAATTGTGTTAGCTAGAATCATCTTTAGGCAGAAATTTAATATCCATAATGATCTTAAAGCAGAATCATCCTAACGCAGAAAGTTCACAGATAGAATCGTCTTGTGGCATACAATTCGTATATATAATCGTTAATAGGCAGAATCATCCTAACGCAGAAAGTTCACAGTCCGAATCGTCTTTTGGCATATTTTTCATATTTAATATTCTCCTATAAACCTTAATTTGTGTCTCCCAAGAAGTTCTATCTCAGCAATACTAACATACAACATGCATGGCAAATCAAACATGCAGCATGCAAGCAAGCAAGCAAAGCATGCAGCATGCTTGCTTGCTTGCACTGTAAGTTGTACAATTGGCGGACTTAATGCCTAGTGGCATTCTCTACCAGTCAACCACCTGGTAATGCAGAGAGTTTAATCAGTGGCGGAATATTAATAATATGTGAGAAGAGTGGTAAGAAAAAGAAGTAAAATGCACTAACTTATAACGATACTTTCTTCACAGAGTGTATAATTCTATAGTAGGATTCATCAGTTTGACAATCGCTGTATTAATAATGTTTGTGCTTCTTGTTATCAAACCAGATGGAGCTAGTTCATCGACGTCTATCACGAAAGCTCCTCTCCTCACAATTTATATGGAGAGTTGGAACCTTCATCTGTTTAGCGCGAGATATTAATCATGCAAGCAGGGTTGTCACTTCAATAATAATAAAAATCGCCTTCTATTTATTAACTTGAAACTTAATTGCAAATTATATAATTTTAACTTGATATTATAAACTTTGGATAGGTGGGAATAATATAAAGCTACGAAATCAGTATATTTCAAAGGAATAACGAAATCAAAATTATTAATTGTACCAGTTAACCAGAATTACGAAAGTTTGCAGAATAATAATACGTTGTAAGTATGGTTTTCAAAAAAATAATATGAATTGGCAACAAAAGCCTTTAATCCCTATTATATTCTAAATTATTATCACTATAGTTCCCACTAAAAAATAGTCGTAAAATTTTAGTGTATTTCGAAGCTCATTCTCCCTGAACTAAAGCAAGTGGGTCAAATAATTGGCAATGAAAAAACATGGCGTGTGGCAGCCCTGAGAAGTGGACCCTTGAACAATGGACTAGCGGGTTATTGGGGACATAAAAGCTCTACATATGGGCAGTTTTTGTCTACGGCAACAGCCGTACCATTCGTCTTCGGAATGGATGCAAAGTATATCGACCATAGAGACTGTGAATTCATGCGGTGGTTTTCGCTTCAATCATTTTGGTAGGATATTTTACAAAGATACGTACATTTTTTGTGGTTGGAAAATGGTTGGTTGGAACTGGTTTCAATGATTGGATATGTAAGAGGCACTACAATTCAATAGAATATAGTCGAACCATTTCTGGTTCTGAGCACCGATCTATCCAGCTAATATTATATATGCATAAGTTTGTGAGAATAGATGTTTGTTTCCTCTTTACGCTAATACTTCACGTTGAATTTTCGTGAAACGTTGCAATAATAAAGCTAATACATTACAATAACACACAGGCTAAATTTTTTAATTATATTTTGTTAGATACGATATTTACGCAAATGAAGCCGCGGGAATATGATTTTTGATCTAAAAATAAATTTAAATGACCAGAGATGAGAAAGTGTAAATATTACTCTTTTTAACAAGCTTTTATTATGTCGTCGTCTACGTAACTATGTACTGGATTCTTTAATGACTAGTTGAACCATCTTCCAATGATCGTAGCGTCATGGAAATCGGCAACTATATGTTATTCTGACGAATATACAGTAATATGGTACTGTCGATCTGATCTGATGATCGAGCCGGGAGATACGAACTAGATCTTTATTATAGAAAATCGTATCATGTAGCTGTGTTTAGACTTGTGAGAAAAGTCTTGTAATGACCTTTGACCACGAATAGGTTTCAAGGTCTGATGATGATGATGATGATGAAGCCGGAGGACAGGAACTGGCATTTCATGATGGAATATCGAATCACAGCCTTGTCTGCATTTGTGAGAAAGGTCACGTAATGACCTTTGAACACGATCGGGTTTCAAGGTTATGAAACCGACAAACCGCCCATCAAAGTTAATTTTGGAAACGACGGTGAGCACCTAGTTCAGCTTATAGACATCCCGTTCCCGGTCGAAAGCAGCTACGGTACGGTGTGTAAAAGCGCATGCTGCCAGTGATTTAAGTTCTACCGTACACAATAAGCAAGGCTTTACGGTAGAAGTGTACTAAGGATCCCGTACTTTTGCAGCTGAACAGACTTATATAGCCCAAAGTAGAGTAAATGCCTCCAAATTGAAGTGCTAGATTGTTCTATGCTGACAGGTTAAACACTATGCGACACAAATGCATTGGTGGATATAGATGCCGGCTTATTCCCGTACTTGCAATAAATATATAAATGTTAAAAATATTATTACGTCGTTATCAAAGATAAGAAAGTATACAATAAAATAAAATAATACGCTTTTATAAATACACGTTGTAACTAAAAAAAAACACCTTTTAAGTTGTTTCTATTGCTGAACGAAAATGTAAACTATGTGTTCTAAGTATAATATTTGATTGTAAAAGCTTGGGGCGCTGAAACAGGAAATACTTTCTTGTAAACAAATACTAATACTTACTTTCTAGCGGAAGCCGCATGAGGTCGCACAAGAGTATAACGTCTATGCCGCCAAAGGGTCACCTAAGAGAAAAAAAGATATCTCATCCTCGAACAAGAATTTTACCACTTATTTTTTTAAATGTTGACGCATTACCCTTTTAATAATATATTTGATGCAAGAAAAAAGAGGCGTTCAAAAAGTCGGTGAATGTCGTGTATCCTCGCTAGCGCATATTTTAACAAACTGGTACTACGAACGGACTTTAATGTACCCACTAGTCATGCTGCAACTCCAGTCAAAGCGCCGATCTCTGTAACCTGCTTACCGTAACATCTCTTCACTGGATTTCTTAGTAAGTTATACAAAAAGATTTTCCTATTCTAGAGCCCTACGCTTATTGCAATCAAATATTTTACTTCAAAACACATATTTTACACTTCAGTCCAGCAATAGAAACAACCCTGACGATCTATATTTTTTTTTCTATTTGTACATGCATTTATAAAAGCGTGTTTTTCTTGTGTGTTTTTTTTTTAATTTTTTGAGTGTCATTTGGAAACTTTAAATCATTCTCTAGAAATAGTAAGATAAAAGTATGTTAAAAGTTTGACGTCAGTATTTTGATTTAGAAGACCACTTACGTTATTAGCAATGATTGTATACTAGCCAATCATGCATTTTGTGCGTAGATTAGGTAGAAGGGTTTAATCGCCCACCCTTGCTCCTTGCTAATTTAAATGACAGTACCGCACGCAGGCAGGGCCCCGCCCAACGCGTACGTTTGGCAGGGCTCCGATACTCACTTCAATTGAACTTTCTCTATGAGGTAACTCGATAACTATATCTATACCTAGTCTTGCCATACATATTGTAACAAAGAAAAAAAAAACTGTGAAAGCACTCCGGGAGTGCCGGCAGAAGTGAAAACTTGAATATCAACGTTGTGCATTTTTGATTTTTTGGAATAGTTATTATCAATATAAAAGTACTATCATTTTTCTGATAGAATACAATAATAATAATAATAATAATAATAATAATACAATAATAATAATAATAATAATATAATATTTTTAAAGAATACAATATTTATTTATTGCGCTATCGTACACAAACATTACAATTTATATTATATTAAATTACATTAAAAAGTTTATCTCTCAAAAAAATCAACTTACATCCATAATTTCGCCAACCGTCTTACGGTTTTTCGATCAGCCCACGTGTCCTGACGCGAGTTTCACATTTTTCCCCCATCCCACAAAAGTGCTCAACGCCGCTAAAGAAGTTTTCACTTCAATAATGCAAATATTTTTTATTACTTTTACAGTGTGTTAGTTTTATACATAAATAAAAAACAATTTAAAATATAAAAAGCCTATTCGAAGTGATCTCCATTGGCTGCAATACAGTCCTTTAAACGTTGAGGCCAGTTATCAATAGAAGCACGCACTCTTTCCATGGGAAAATTCTACACTGCCAATCGTATGGATTGTTTTAGGGACTCCAAATTAACATGGCATTTAGAGCAAGCTGTACTCTCTAAAACTGACCATAAATCATAATCCAGCGGATTAAGATCGAGACTAGACGATGGCCAGTCCTCAGCTCTGATGAAGTCCGAAACGTTCGCTTCTAACCAAGACTGCGTGGACCGAGCTTTATGACCCGGCGCCGACTCTTGTTGGAAAGACCATGCTTGGTTATTGAACATGGTGTTGTTAGGGGGCTTTACTACCTTCTCACGAATGGTATCTTGATACACTTGTGCCGATGTTTTCACAAAAATATGGCTCAGTCACTCCTTTATAACTAACACCCCACCAAACCATCACTGAAGTCCGGTAATGCCCACGTTGCTCTCTGCCGACTTATTGGGAAGCTTTCTTAGAAGTTTGAGCATAAATACGATCATTTTGTTTGTTTAAATGTTGCTCAATTGTAAAGATTTCCTCATCCGTAAACAAAATTTTTATGTAAGCTCCCTTTGCGTACCGCTTCAGTAGTTTTTTCGATTTTACCACCCTATTTTTAAAAAAAAATATCAGTTAAAAAATGACCAGTGCTTCTCTTATAGGCTGCAAGTCCTCATCATCTTTTAAAATACGCGACATGGTTCTGGGTGCTATCTTCATCTCCCGAGATAAAATCTTTTGCTTTCGGACAGGATTTCTGCGAATTCTTTCCCTTACTGCTTTGACCACCTCTTTTGAACGAACACTACGTGGACGGCCAGATCTTTTTCTGTCAAAAACAGAGGAGGTCTTAATTGTACCTATTGATAGCCCGGTCCACAAACATTTGACTAATACCAAGCGTATCGAGAGTTTTAAAAATTGCATTTGGCTCCATACCAACTTTGTGTAATGCAATCACAGCGATTCGGTTCTCTTTATCACTCCACTCATTTTAATATTGCAAAATATTATAAAATGTATTGGCGCCAAAATTAGAAAACACAATGAGCAATCGTATAAAAATGACAGATTCCAAATTCAAATGTATAATACCTTTCTTATTTTTAATTGTAACGGTATTTATGGCCAGACTGTGTTTACACGCAAATCAGTTCTCATGCAGAATAATGTAAATTGCATGAAATTTTGATGCAGAGAAAACAGAAAAAAAACGAATGGTTATTTTTTTTACAAATGTGAACTGCATGAGAATTGCGGCCCGATCAGCTAGCAAAATTTTAAATATCATGTCACACTCATAAATAGAACCAGATATTCCAGATTCTAGTTACTGCCCTGGACAAACTCCGACTACGGTTTGCATTTCAAATTCGGCAAAAACGTGTTTTATCTAAATAAAGACGTAAATGTAAATTTACGTCTGCTATGGCTCCAATTCTGCTTGTAAACTTGCTTCTTTATGGCCTAGATAATGAATTAGTCTGGATTTTATATTCAGGAATTTCATATTTGCGTACAAAATGCTAGGAAAACATACGATTACGTTCTGAGTTTATTTAAGTAGTGGCGCGTGTGTAGTGTATTTATAATAGATACCTATTGTCTGATATTTAAACAATAATTACCGCGTAAGTTAATCAAATTTTGCTGTTTGCCAATTCAGAATGCTGGTAAACTTTAGTGTGTTACTTGTCCCTTAGAATAATTGTTTTCCTTTATCCTTTGGACATTCCCACACATCGCCATCTAGTCCCAAAGTAAGCTACTCAAAGCTTGTGTTATGGGTGCCAGACAACGGATATAATACTTAAATACTTTTTGTTTGTAAATACATGCATGATATACATAGAAAACACCCAGACCAATACAAACAGACATGTTCATGCACACAAATGTTTGTATTGTGCGAGGATCGAACCCGCAACCCTTCTCGACCACTACACCAGACGGGTCTAGTGAGGACTCTGAGTGACTTTGACCTATACCAGATTTTAGACATATTCATAAGATGTTTAAGACATATTTTAGAGATTTCACAGATTGTTGACGGCAATTTATGTACGGACATCGACTTGCTCGCTGTCAATGTTTCAGAGTCAAAATTGGTGATCAAAACCACTGGTGGGTTTATCGTCAACTTGCTGTTTACTGTCATCAACACGTCATCGTCTAGCCATCAATGAGCCGTCAGCATGTCATCAACATTTTGTAGACATGCCGTCGGCAATAGCCATCGTCAAGTTCCGTTCGTGTGTTAAAGATATCCATCCTTTTAAAATCTCCTAAATGAAGTCAGCGGCTTACTAAGCCAGAGGAGTACCGGTGACAAACGCTGGATTAGGACCTTTAATTTATTACTCGGCCGAGGAACAAGATTCCATTGTGTACTTGTAATAGCTTCATTGTGTCCCGGTGCAGGGTAAATGTACTTACGGGAATCCGAACCTTAATGAGTTAAGTTGAGTAAGTTACCATTTTTGTCTGACAGATTTGTCGTTTGAGTATCTATTGCAAAGATGGCTGATTTAGTCTTCATTTCTATATCGAAAATTGACCGAAGATATACGGTCAGATAACACGGAAATTTAAGTATTTTATGTTTCTTGACGTTTCATTTAAGTATTTTTAGGTAATGTGTGAGTATCAACAGTGTGTTACATGTAGCGACCTCCGTAGCGTTGTGGCTAAGCACGCTGGGTTTCAAGGCATCGCTGCTCTGAGGCCTGGGTTCAATTCCCGGTCGGGTTTATATAGAGAGCAAAATTTTCTATATTGTCTCGGATCTGGGTGTAGTGGTACCACTGTTGTGTCTGATTTCAATTACAGAAGAGCATTTAGCTACTTACTTTGGGATCAGAGCAATGTAAGTTGTTGGTGTCCAAAATACAATGTAATTATGATCTAACTAGGGTAGGATATAGATAGAAGGTATATAGATAGAAGAGTGAATAGATTACTATCTATTCACTCTTGCCAGGAGGCCGTGAATTACACTCCCTAGCAACAGTCATTAGCTGCCAGCTTTAAGGTTACAGCACACAGTTACGGGAACAACACCATCATCTCGAGGCACTCAGTATGCTTTGTAGGAAACTCAATACTTCATCGCACATCTATAAAATCTTTAACGTTACCATCTCGGATCGAAATCAACTCGGAACCCACTCTCGACCAGAGCGCATGCGTTGTAACGCGCTTATGGCGAGTCACCAGATGCTTGTCAGCTATTCGTCCACCCTGTCAAACGGGCTGTCATTTACAAGATCCGAGGCGAAGTTATCCGGTCCCAAGGCGTTGCTGATCCCTTTACGTAACGTTCTTCCATATGGTTGACGCCTGGTTTAGTACAGTCACCTATAGCCTACACTTGTCAGCGCTGACTCGTGTTTTCAAATTATGATACGATGAAAGTAATGGTGTATCTTCTTACGTCAATTATCTTTATCCAATTAGGTACTTTAAATATATAATGCATTTAATAAAGATCAATATGGTCCAGTTCAGCATGTCATTTGGATAAATATTTTCAAAGATATTAAACCTATAGATTTGAAATGCAGGGACAGCGGTTGCAGCGGTACCGGTCGGCGTATCAGCATTGCACGGTATAGCATTCATGCGCATCCAGGGCGGGTCGCTAGTTTCGAATAAAATAAAGCGCATAGCCGGCTAAGTCGGAACTTATTGCAGCTTCATTGTGACAACAATAAATGCGGCCTATGCATATTTTTTTTTAAAAACAAGTATTTGTTATTCTGGTCTACCAAGTTAGATGTGTCTGTGACAACCGTTAGATTGGACCACTAATTTATCAAACGCAGTCTAGGAAATGAGGATTCCATTGTGCCTGAATAATGACTTCGTTGCGGTGGACTGTTAGAATTTTTATATGGACCGTTGTTACTGAGTTCACACATTAATTATGACAAGAGACTGAAGTATGAACAACGAACAAAAAAAATAATGACTTAATCCCTCAAGCATATGTAAACGAGACACAATGGATATTCTATTGTTATGCGGTCGCATGCGACCGCTTCGGTGTTTATGCGTTAAATAATTGGGCTTGGTTGAGCTAGTTTTACTGACAACAAATGTAAAAATATTTTCTAGTTGACATATTATTCTTCAATATTAAATTGGCCTTGTTAGTTTAGCAACTATTTTTGAATGCTTTCAAAGAAAGAATGTATAATCTTATCTTATAGATATTATCTTTTTATAACACTGATATTCTGACTATCATATTTCTACACGCCACAAATTCCAACTTATTTTTGACGTCTTCCATAGTGAAGAAAAAAAGTCAAAAAAACTTCAAAAACCTTGAAGCAAAAAAGTCTAGAAAATAAATCTAAAGAACTCCAGATTTACTTTAAGATAAAATAACTTACCTTGCGGCCGTCATAATGATTAGAGTAGCACCAAAATCAATGTTTGCCGAGTTAATTAAGGCTAGATAAGCGAACTTCCTAAACCTGTGTAAGGCGCTATGGACCGTCGCTTAACCGGATCTCTATTCAAATAAAAGTGAATGTCAAAATGGCGGGACCCAGGGTTTTTCATACTTGTTGAATTGTTCAGATATTATTTTTGTAGGCACCTTGAGTAGATTCAAAGATAACATGCACGTGGAACTACAACAAAAACAAAAATATATTTGCAAATTATGAAAAACAAAATAAGTTAAATAGTATGGGTTTTTTAGAATGAGACTGTGTTATGTATTTATGCACCCACTAGCGATAAAATGAAGATGGTGGGATTTCTCCACAGTTAAAAAAAACATAAAACATTATTTTGTAGGGTCCCGCCATCTTGACGTACACAAACAAAAGGGTTGATCTTTGAATGCTCAGCTCCATCAAAGCCTAAGCGGGCTCGAAAACTTTGGTTGAAGTATTGCGTTTTAATTAACGGGACACGGAACCTTTATCGAGGGTGACATGGCTTGGGAGGAGTGATTTGTGTGTGCCACTACCTTCTTCAATACTTATAATGTAAAGCTGTAAATATCTTATTTTATACAATGTTATTTACCCATTTTATTAAAATGAAAAAAATAATTTTAGCTTCGCAGTTAATATAATGTCAATTAACATTGTGTACACCTCTGAAACAATGTCTTATTAAGTTATATTTTCGCTTATTATTTGCTGAAAGTCTTGATTTTGGCTTGTTGGTTTCATATAATTACCTCTTAATTTTAATTATTTATAATGTGCCTGGCGGTAAATATGTTATCAAAAGTATAATTAAGCTAAAAATACTCCAGTAAAATCTAATACAACAATTATGCATAGTAAGATTAATTATTAAATAATATGCTCACGTTTCTTTGTACTTCTACTCATATGGAAGCATATATAGAAATAAAAAAAATATCAAAAATGTCCAAACATGTGTTAAATAATGTATTTTTGTGTATACTGTTTGTTGTTTTCCATACAAGATTAAAATGACAAGTGCGAATTAAATGACAACTTTCTAAATAATAAAAAGGTAGTCCTTATAAAAAGATATTTTCATGTTTAAACCATCATTATTTGTTTGTAACTCCATAGACGTGTTCACAAAAATTCTTTTATTACTGCCAACGAGTAAAGCTTTTTGTAGTTTATCTTTATATATTTTTTTTAAGGAAACCACCAACTTTAATCGCAAGTAGAGTGACACTTAAAACTAATAGGACGTTCGAATTGTACCTTACCGCGAGAAAATCCTGCAAAATAGCGGTGAAAAGGGGGAAAATAAAATCGTGTCTGCCACCGGAAATATTGTCAACGAATAATGCGGTCTGGGAATAGGAAGCCTCTCTTCATTAACTTGAAAATTTGAGTTTCATATTAATACTTTACGCCTGGTGGATGGGAGACACGACATTTTTTTGTTTGGGTGCAATTTTCTCGGCGGTCTAGACAAGCTGGCTTGATTTTACTGTACGTCAGAAAGTCACCCGAAACGACAATATCTAGTCATTATTAAATTTTATAATTATACATGCTTATTTTATATTATAATTATACATGCATATTTTGATTCCTTTACACAAAATGTATTTGTGTCAATTTAAAAACATCAAAATAGCTTTATCTGTGTGCCTAAGGGCTAATTTTTCAATAGTCAGATAAGTAATATTCGTCGAACAAAATACGATATGGCTAATTTGAAAACGTCACCTAATTGACAGCAATCATACGTAACTGTCTTTTTTTATATTTGTCGCCTTATAATTTATTAGTCTGATAAGTTTTATCTGACCATTGAAAAATTGGCCCTTAGCTTTATTGATGATAATGTGTGTGTAAATGTCTTAAACCTGATTATTCCAACATCAGATGAGGTAAATTCGTCGAATAAAATACAATACGCCAGATTTGAAAATGTCACCTTTTTTAGCAAAAAAATAAGCAATAATTAAGTGTCATTTAAGGATCGGTAATATTATACTTCTTCGTATTTATTCAGTTGGATAAGTCTCACCTGATGTTAATGAAATAAATTCGGATTCTTTCCGCTTTCTGTCAGATACTCGAACGTCGAACAAATAAATATATTTGAAATTGGTACATTCTCTCCGTAAGTATAGCATAGAACCCAGTGGTGCAAAAAGCAGCTAATGTCTGTGGTAATTAGTATTTGTAGACATTAATGTATACTAGATAGACTTCCGTCTCTGCAAATGAACTGCAATTCCCAGAATATATCTAAATAGATCATGATAAACAGACAATAATAAATCTAACCGCACAGTTCCCCGCCTTTAAAATTTGTGACGTTCTTTTTAACGTGAACTCTAAATCCTTCCATTGCATCCTAATTCTTAAACAGTTTGCCAAATATCGTTCAAAGTACCCTATATCTATTAATAATCCGAATAAGTCTACCACGTTCATACGGAATCATTCGATGTTTTCCGTCCGAAAAAGTTTCGTAAGAAAAAAGTGGCATCAAAACCCTTTTCAACCGAATATCGTTACTTCAGGGCTTTCGCTGTTGATCCCACCAAATTTTCTAGACATATTTAATCTCCGTGATTATACGAATTCGGACAAAAGCCGGCGAAAGTTCAACATTCGGGTCCTCCATCCTAATTTATCTTGGGAACTTTAATGCTGACGTTTTTAATATTTTCCAGGGAAGATTTGTTAGTACAGTAGCCGAATATTATGAGCTTTTATCATGTTTTTGCCGGTTTATCAGCCTTGTTTAGGATTGAAGAATTAAACAGCATATTTGAAGAATTATCTCTTTTTATTAATAACTTAAGCGATATTCCAAGCAAAAAATGTTTACCTTCTTTACTGAAACTCAAATTTAAGTGCAGTTAATTCTTAATACAGCTGATACATAGGAAGGTGCTATTGAGGGCATCGCCGCCTTCCAATTTAGGGTGCAACTCCATCTTACGGCGCGGCGTTGTACATCGCACCGTGCTACGGCGCAGCGGCGTACCGTAAAAGTAAATTTTGCTTCGCTAAGTAAAACAGATGGGTTCTGAACATAAATCCCCAGGTTCGAATCCTGGTAGCGTATCTGCATATTTTTTTAATTTAAAACCTTTTTCCCCTTTCTTAAATAAATCGACCCGTCTGGTGTAGTGGTCGAGAAATCGCCTACTACGCAGGAAGTGCGGGTTCAATCCCCGCACAATACAAACATTTGTGTGCATGAACATGTCTGTTTGTATTGGTCTGGGTGTTTTCTATGTATATCACGTATGTATTTACAAACAAAAAATATTTAAGTATTATATCCGTTGTCTAGTTTTGAGTAGCTTACTTTGGGACTAGATGGCGATGGATGGGAATGTCCAAAGGATATTTATTTATTACTATTATAATCATAACCATGAAGCTAGTTAGGTAACGCTATGAGGCAGACAGCAAATTTCTGATGAAATGTTAGGTTGCTTTAATAAATAAAAGTCAACTTCGCAGACAACGGTTTATTGTCTCGACGGATGGTCAAAATAAGTTACTTCCAATTTACTATATAAGAGTGTAACCAAAAGCTTCGTAAGTGCAAGTTCTCTAGGAACAGCGCCATCCGTTGTTACATTTCGGAACTAACCCTACTGAACTATTACTGATTGATCTTACACGGCGAGCAATACAAAAGTAGCATAGAATAGCTAATTATTATAACATATGATGCTCTTGAATGCTACGAACCAAAGTATCAGAGTATGCTGTTGCTCGTTATGTAATTTCAACTACCTGAAGAGGCAAATCTTATTTCGCAGTAACAAACTGCGACTCAGTCTCATTTCAAAGCCATTTTAGAGTAAGCTTTATTTCATATTTTTCCCGCAAACATTTAAATTTATATCCTGTAGTAGCGCTCAGCATACCCGCGTAATATCCCTAGATTTCATGCAATTTAAAACTATAGACCCTTTAAATTGCTTGCACTTTATTGAGATCAAATAGACAAAAAAATCTTTAGGCCTTAATATTTTTTAATCAATCTTGTAATTTATTGGTACTTGAAACACATACATACTAGCTGTGTTTGTCTGTCAGTATGTCGGCACTAAGTACCTTAAGTAGTTACTACAGTACTAACAAGGTCAGCAGGTATTTTGGGACTTACCTTGCAAATATCAGTACTATTACAGGAACTGTTTTACGAAGTACGCTCATTAATATTTTTTTCTGGTTCTTATCAGCAAACGCAATTAATTGAAAATTATATTTATTCGGGTTAAGGAGAAAGATTACATTCACAAATATATTTCAATAACCGTTAAATAATCTTAGAACTCTAAATAAAGATTCTACATATTAAAGTTGTCATAAATAAAAAAAGGTTTGTGTCCAACTTGAATAGGTTTTATGTCCAACTAAAAAAGTTTGTGTTTGATTATAATTTATAAGTATTCTGCGAACTGGTGTCAGAAAACCGTTCCATGGTTCCAAAATGAACACGCGTGGCATTGTGCCGTCGACAAGATACGTCGAGCTCGATCCGCATTCGACATGGTTTTAAGATTTTAATATTTGCTTTGCTGACGGTGACTACTTGGTACTTATGTTAGCGTAGGTAAGATCACAAAATATGGATAGGAGTACAGTAGTACATACAAAGGGCGCTCGAGCCACGCTTGCATAGACAACGCTCACGGACAAGAGATTTCAGACCGTTTTGGAACAGTGCGAGCGCTATATCTTGCAAGTTTGTACTTTGTGTCTCGAATAAAATATTTTATTTCATTTATAAAATATTTTATTATATTTTTTACATTTTATTTTTTTCTTTTATTATATTTTATTACAACACTGTTAAATATTTTTCTCTTCTATGCAAACGCATTACATCACTGAATCATTCATCCTTTACACAATCATATTTATTCTTTAACGTGTGCTTCTTTCCCTCCAGCTGTCATAATATAATGATAAAAAAACTCCTACCGATTTCCAATAATGGCGACCTCGATGTGTGCAATGTGAATTGTAGTGCCCAGATGTGTGCAATACACAAGTCCTCCCTTTGTTTCTTCACTCTCAATTAATGCTTCAACACCCGAGCGGTTGCAGGCAACCGCATAACAAAAGAATTTCTATTGTGTCTCGTTCACATACGCTTGAGGGATTAATTCGGTAAGACGAATGATCGGCCATTTATGGTGCAAGACCTAAACTTTATGAGGCACAGGTATGTCCTCACCGCCAACGATGTCCTGACTCTGAGCTGCTTTCGAGTACTTTCAAGACAAAAACACACAAACAACTTCGGCACTACCCAGTATTCGCACCCGGTACTTCCTGGGTAGTGGGTAGTACCAACGAACTAACTGCTACACTAATGAGGCAGTTCCGGCTATCACTTCATATTTGTAATACTTTTTGTACCAATACCTTCATATTAAGAAATAAAAAATACTTACGTTCCACATTATCATCACCAGGTATTGCAGAATGGTTCAAAAGACACTGTTGCGAAGAATTTAATTGCAGCACCAAACGTTTCTGATGCTGCCGTAAATTAGAATAAGAAAAAATATTCACGACGATGCGTGGTTGTAATGTTCGCAGTTGCGTGCAAAAATATGAGAGATCTTTTTACTTATTCTAATCATACTGATAGTTAAATGGTAGATTAATGCAAACTATAAAATTTGAATAGATAGGTACATCTAACTTGCAATGACAAATTCTAATTTTATACAAACACTAAGTTCCTAAAACACCTAAGTCTTAAAATAAGTAGGCAGAAATATATTGAAAAAAAAAGTTTTAACGAAGCAACTTGCATTTGAATGTTATTATTATTTTACTTTTCAATTGTTTTTTGTGAAAAGAATAAATTTCATGCAGCTCTGTAAGTTAAACCGAGCAACTATATTTAAAAATGTTCAATCAAGAGTTCATATCAGACGACAATAAAGGCTTGATTTACAAGGAAAAAGTTGGCACTGTGCAAGGGGGAAGTAAATAAATAAAGATAGTGAAAGAATTGACGGTTTATTGTTATATGCTTCTCGAGCTCTAGGCTCTAAACTAAATCAAGCATATCACTAGATGCATTTGTCATTCGGTTGTGATATACCGTAGTCACGTTTAATTAAATTAGCTCCACGCTCAGCAATCATTATGACCGGACCGTTTGTGTTTCCACTGATGTGAGACATCATAACACTTGCATCGATCACTCGTAGTTTTTCCACATCGTGTACTTTTAAAGTACTATTCACTACCGATGTCTGTCTGTCTGTACCCATTCTCGCCGTTCCCACTGGGTGGTACACTGAAATAACCGTATTTATACAAATACATCCCAAATATTCTTCACTATCGAGTTTAAAATCATCACACTCTGGCCAGCTTATTCTACCTAAACGCGCATTGATTGATCTAAAATAATTAGTATTAACAATTTTGGTTAATATTTTAATGCCATCGACTGCTGACCTCAAATCTCGAGTGTCATTCAGATAGTTTGCATAAATCAGAGGATAGTCTCTTGCATCTGATGAATTCAAAGATATATGCCCTGTAGAATATGGGTGAAGTAAGTTAAAAAGGAACAAGTATAAAGAGCTGTTCTTATTTTCATTTATCAATGATTCACGAACTGGATCCTTATATCGTGGTATTGTGCTCAAATATCTTTGAAGTCGAGGCGAGTTCTTCCCGAATATTTGAATGTGGTTTTGAAATTTTGGGTAAGATGTTTGATTTTTTCTTGAATAAAACGCTATTATATCAGGAATACTGCTTTGTGCTAAAGGCCCAGTTTTGTTGAACAAATATTGAATCGCACCAAAGTTTTGCTGTGCTTGCGTTGGTTCTTCTGGTTCATCACCAAAAATTGTAACTGGTATTATCAAATGATCTTGAAGGTATTTTCCAACTGCTGGCAAATCTACTATGCATGTTATATTCTTTGATTCTAAATGATTTTTGGGTCCAATTCCCGACAACATGAGTAGTTGTGGAGTGTTTATCGTGCCAGCAGATAAAATGACTTCTTTTGAGGCCAAAAATCTTATTGCTTTTCCATTGTATTGAACTTCTACCCCATTGGCTTGCTTCGTATTTTTATCAATGATAACTTTCGTAACTAAAGCATTTGTGATGACATCCAAATTTTCTCTACTCCTTACTGGTTTAAGATACACATCATTAGTACTTCCACGTTGCCCATTGAAAGCAGTGGCTCTTAGTATGCCTGATCCCATAGCGTTAGCATAATTTAAATCTTTGACTGTCTTAATCCCTAACTCGTTCCAAGATTGCAAAACTTTTAAAGTTAAAGGTCTAAGGGTACTGTTGAAAGAGTTTATGACTAATGGCCCTTTGCTGCCGTAGAAATTTCTGATGAACTGATCGCTTGCTAAGATTTGATCTTGTAAGCTTTCTGCTTTTTTGAAGCAATTGTTAACGACATCTGGACTCCAGTCTGTATTGCCTGCATCATACCAACGTTTATAGTCAAATTTACTACCTCTCATGTAGATCATAGCATTCATGTTACTTGAGCCGCCCAACATTTTCCCACGAGGCCAGTACACAGAGTTATTAATATTCGCTCTATTAGTGATACCGTTGTTTTGTGTGTAATATTGCCAATCATACTTGTTTCCAAAGAGACCTTTGTCTAAAGAAGGTATCTGAAAGACGTAAAAATACGTAAAAATGCATGCTGAAAATAAATTCTGGCGATATCTTTTCATTTCTTTTAGACCAAAGACTATTGCTCTTTATTAAAATCAAAAGAATTCATGACATCTTTAATTCAAAAACATTTAAATAAACAGAAAGTTGCAAAATCTTTCCGGCATCTTAGGTGACTCAAAAATAAAGGCACAGTTTGGCATGATGTTTTGATATACTTATATTTTCCTTACCTTACTTTCAACAGGTGGACTTGAACCGGCTTCTATGAGAAGAATTTTAAATTTTTGTACTTCACTTAGCCTATTAGCTAAAACACAACCGGCAGAACCACCTCCAACAATGATGAAGTCGTATTTTGTCTCATCTGTGTCAACAAATTAATATTCATAATAAAAAAGGATACCAAACACAATAAAGTATTCAAAAAGAATTGCGTCAGGTACCTACCTACTTAGTTGAGAGACGTTATCGTGGGGGCTTGACGGAAAACTACACCTATTTTGTTCATATTTTTAAATTAAGGCTAACATTATAGTAACGTTTTATAGTGACGTATGCCTCTTATTAAAAAAAAAATGTCACCTCAATTATTTCTCGTGTCGTTCGCATTCGAAAAACGTTCACCGATCAAATTTACTTTTTGAAAAAAAAAAGTGCTTTATCAGTAACACGGCGTCTATGCATTTCGATTTCTTTCGTGCGGTAGCTTTATACTTTTGGGTATAAAAAATGATTTTTCATTTAAAATGGTGGAAATCCTAATCGCAATACCATACGAAATAAGTTCGGTTATCGCGTGTTAGGATTGGTCGTTTTATATTTTCGTTCAATTTTCAGACTCAAATTAACTATTAACTCTCGAAGATATTTTTGACTTGGACTCCAAATAATGTAACTCCCTATTGAAAAAAAATATATTACATGTAAGCCCGACCAGTAGGCGACTGCAAAATAAACCTACTTGCGGGTTTTTGGAGTCAATTATTATCAATGTAAATTAGATTAAATTGTGATTGTTATTATAAATAAATAAATAAAAGCCTGTACTAAAATTGGTTGTAACGGGATTGCTACCATGTACCTTATTATTTTTGAGTTTCCGATATTTCAGCACTGTTGCAAGTGTCATGGTCACGGCGAAACTGACCAACCGTAACTGATGGTGTTAATGACCATGTAAGTTTATATCAATATATAGCCTGTACTAAGTAATTGAAATACAGAGGATGTTGTTCTAACTAAAGTAATTCACCTTCAACAATATCGTCGTTTATAGGATCCTCACTCAAAATACATTGAGCTGCAGCGAAGAAATTGAGTGCCCCTATAAAAGTATCAGGAGCTGTTCCACTGGTTGGTGACAGACAGGAAGCATTGTAATCACTTAAAAAAATAAAATAAAATCAAATGAATCTAATTGTTACGCACTTGCACGTTACTTAATGTAGTAATTATTAAAATAGATGATGTTTTTAGGATTTTTACTCCTGCTCTGGCTAAAGAAATCATATAAAACAATCGTGTGCCAAATGAAAATGGCATAAAATGGGGATAATTATATAGCATCTTCTGCCTTTAAATATTTTGGCCCGTTGATTTTTTATATCAATTTTGCGATTTCCGAAATTTGGCAATCGAATCACGCACACAAAGCCTCTATTAAATTTCCTTGCTCGCATAGTTGGGAGTCTGCGTTTCCATCAAGTGAGCAGCTCCAGATTCAATTAAATGTATATTTATCATTTAGTTACAGGTTTAAAATAATTGCAGAAACAAGGTTTTCTTTTTTTAATGTGATTGAATAAAAGATATTTAGTTAGATGTGAGCTTACTTAGTCCTCACAAGCGGTCAGCCATATCTTCATACTGAAATAAGTTGGTCGAGTCATTCAGTGTTCTTTTTTTTTACACCTCTCTTTAATTGGAGCCTGTAATTTCAGATCGTCATGTTTCGTATTAAAACATTTACATTGTATGAATTGGCTAGAAATAGGACTACTCAGCTTAAAAACAAACCACTTTTACTGTGCGTTCAGGAGTAGAACGGATGCCTGGTGCTCACTCCGTCCGCCATCGCTAAATACTTAAATCTTTTTTCCTAAGTTGACTTAATATATAATGAGAAGATATATAGATATTAATAGATAAAATAATGAGTAAACATATGATTTTTTTGTACAAAAATTCTATAAAATATTCGACAGTACACAGTTTGATATTACTTTTTACTTTTATAGATATACAAAACTAAATTTTTGGTTTAAATTACATATAATAGGGTGTCTCCACGTGACATTAATAAGAGGACACAAAATAAGAATGAAAAATGTGGCGGTTTAATCCTTAACCAATTCTCGCGCAATTCGTATACGAAAAAAGTTCACCGATCAATTTTTCTTTGTCAAAGAAAAAATAATGGTAAATTTCTCAGAGTTACGATTTCTATATATTTAGTTTTTGATCGTGCGATAGTTTTTTCACTTGTATCTACATTCTTTCATTTTTCTTGATATGTAGGTAGGTAAATAAGTTAAACTCGCAATCGAAGTACCACACGAAAAAAGTTCGATTGCCACGAGACTCGGCCTCCAGGCCCCGGGCATCCGTTTTACTCATGAATGCCCAGTAAAAGTGGTTTGTTTTTACACTGAATAGTCCTATTTCTAGCCAATTCATACAATGTAAATGATGGAATGCGAATACATAGTTGGTTCATAGAGATACAATAGCTTGTGGATGGAGTGAGCACAATAAATTAATAGTAAATGTTTTAATACGAATCTGGACGATCTGAAATAACAGGTTCCAAATAAAGAGAGGTGTGACAAAAAAAAAGAACACTGAATGAATCGACCAACTTATTTCAGTATGAAGATATGGCTGACCGCTTGTGAGGACTGACTGAGCACACATTTAACTAAATATCTTTCATTCAATCGCATTACAAAAAGAAAACCTTGTTTCTACAATTATTGTAAACCTGTAACTAAATGATAAATATACATTTAATTGAATCTGGAGCTGCTCACTTGGTGGAAACGCAGACTAGTTGCGAAGCATAATTTTCTTAACTTTGACCTGCAACATTTATGACTGTGGAAATTAAACTAAAAACGACTGAACTCATACTTCATAAAAACTTTTCTGGACTTTGCGTATGGTAAGAGTATGAGTATGCTGCATGTCATTAAACATTCAACATTTTCCGTAAAATTTTCATGATGACACACAGGTCGCAAAATGTTGCATACAAAATTCGCACTAAGAAAAGTTTTCACTAAGAAGAAATATCCATATGGCTAAAAAAACAAATTTATTATTAGCACGCGATGTAGCAAAGATCCAGTATAACCACACACCCAATAAAGTCTCTACCCATATTTTTACTCGTCGAATATTGTAAACAATCTTGACATTCTTTTTTACCGAAATAATTATTTTTAAAATAAAATAAACACAATAACCAACTTTGTAGATAAATCATCGTTTAACACAGATTTTTTTTCAAATAAATTTTAAATGAATTTTATTCACTGATATTATTTTAAAAGTTATAAAAAGATTGTTTACATTATTCATCTCACAAAGAAAAAGCGGACTTTAATGACTCGGGGCCCTCGTATTACAAACATTTGTATAATTTTTAGCGTAAACTTATATGTATGTAGTCGCCGTATTCTTGAAAACGTTAGAAAAACTTACTTTTTAGGCCGAACCCATTTACCCTATATTATTTAATGTAAAGATTATTTAAATTGTATTTATACTTACCACATAATTTAGGAAGACACTTTTCGATTACTTGTCACGCCAACAACCTGCCTACAACTAAAGTGTTTTTATATTGACAATTAATGTGGATTAGTAACGATTTCTTTCCGTATTCATATTATAGTTCTGCTGTCAACTTGGATAATTTTCACTATTTCTCAATAAACAAAAAACATCGTTTCTTTGTTACCATGCCGCGGTAAATAAAAGTTTTTTCACAGGTATGTACATTATATGAGCTGTTTAAACAATAAATGATAAGCGTAACTATAGCTTTGTTACATCGGCATTGTAAAGACTTGATAAAAACGAAAATTAATATGTATTTAGGTAAGGAGACAAAACAAGCCAAGAAACAGTATGAAAATACAAATAACGCCAGCAATCTACGCATTCGCATGGAGTAGTCCGAACGTTAGGCAATATCTATTATTTATTATCTATCGCGTCTAACTGCGTCGGTGTACTGAACATTTACATGCAGAACAATACCGACAAGGAAACAAATATCATCTAGCTTTACGTTAAGGCGGCTTGCGATATCCGCGTGCGATACTATACATCTCGCTCTAACATTCGCTTGGAAGTTATGTTCAATCTTATCGCTGCCGCATGCGAGTGCGTTGGTACTGGCGCGACTAATGAGCAAACTACGTAGTTAATGAAAAAATATAAATTTAAGAATTTAAGATAATGACTTTCAATTACATCGAATTTATTAAGCGTTTTTTAATTAAATATAGTGTCGAATCTGCATTGACGTCATCTAGACGCAACAATAACAATTCACCTTACAGAAAAATTCAGAAAAACAAAGCGCAGTTTTCTTTAAAGCCATATAATATTCTTGAAAAGTATTAGGGAAAACCTTTGTCCACAAGTGGAATGATGTAGGTGGTGGTCTAAAAAATCTTTATACAAAAAAAGCACACATCTGAAAGGGCCGCGGTGCAAAAACTTTACATGTTTGTAAACTATACTGTCAGCTCTAGATAAAAACATACTTATTTATGAATCCACATTCATTCATGACTAGGTTCTGTCTTGTTCTAGTTTTAGTTTTGAGAGCACATCAGCTGGTAACGTATTGGTTACGAGTTTTTTTTTCCGGGCATAATAGAAAAACATTTATTTCTAAATATAATCTAAACCTTCTTCAATTTCCCTGATTGATTGTATTTTCTGCGATGATCGTTGTTTTGGGTTCCGCCGTGTATCTTTCAGTAACATTGATCGTTAATTTGTTGTATACCATAATCCCGCTTAATCAAATTAGCAGCTCTCTCAGCAATCATAATGACTGGGCCGTTATTGTTTCCACTAATTTGAGAACTCATTACACTTGCATCAACAACTCTCATTTTGTTCACATTGTGTACCTTAAGCGTACTAAGTTACTACGGACGTTTTCTCATCGTTTCCCATCCTAGCAGTTCCTACCGGATGATAAACTGTAACTACCATATTAATAACTATACACCTCCAATAACTATCACTATCCAACTTGAAACTATCACACTCCGGCCAGCTCATGCGACCTAAAAACCCATTTATCGATCTAAAATATTGCGTCCTAACAATTTTCGTTAACATTTTAATGCCATCTATAGTTGCCTTGATATCCCTCTTGTCACTTAAATAGTTCGCATAAATCAAAGGATGATCTTTTGGATTTGAATTGCTTAAACTAATGTTCCCCATAGATTGAGGATGTAGCAAGTTAAAAAGAAATAGGTATAGTGAATTATTCCTATTTTGATTTAAAACAGAATCTACAACAACTTTTTTATATTGGACAACTCTATTCAAGTATGTCGGTAATGTTGATGAATTCTTTCCAAATATTTGCAGGTGGCTCTGAAACTCCGGAAACAGGACCCATTTTTTACGGGAGTAAAATGCTGTGATATCAGTGATACTATGTTGAGCCAGAGTACCTGTTTGATCATAAATGTATCGTATAGCATCAAAATTTTGTTCAGCTTTAGTAGGGTCGTTAGGACCATCACCATATATTGTGACAGGAATAATAAGGTGATCTTGTAAATACTGTCCGACTGCTGGCAAATCTGCTAAACATTTGACATTCTTCGATTCCAAATGCTCCTTAGGTCCGATTCCCGATAGCATCAATATTTGTGGTATGTTAATAGCACCAGCAGATAAAATGACTTCTGATGACGCAAAAACATTGAACTTAATCCCATTGCGTTCTATTTCAACTCCATTAGCTTCTAATGTGTTCTCGTTTATAAGAACTTTTGTTACAAAAGCGTTTGTGAGAACGTGTAAATTATTCCTACTCCTAGCAGGGTTAAGGTAAACATGATCTGTGCTTCCTCGTCGTCCATTGAATGCAGTCGCTCTGAAGATCCCAGATCCCATTACATTGTTTGCATTTAGATCGTCAACAGTTTTGATGCCAATTTCATTCCACGCTTGAAGTACTTTAAGTGTCACATCTCTATACGTACTGTTAAAAGTATTTACTACAAGTGGTCCGCTGTTTCCATAAAACCGCCTTAAATATGGTTTTCTTGAAAGTGACTGATCTTGAAGACTTTCTGCTTTCTTGAAGCATTATTTCACGACGCTTGGTTTCCAGTCCTTGTTTCCAGCATCAAACCATTTTTGGTAGTCATAGCTGCTACCCCTGAAGTATATCATAGCGTTAATATTACTACACCCTCCTAGCATTTTAGCTCGAGGCCAGTAGACGGAATTGTTAATATTTGCTCGATTTGTTACACCATTGTCTTATGTATAATATTGCCAATCATATTTTGTGCCATAAACGTCAAATGCCATGTGAGGTATCTGAAAAGTTGTAATACTTTTTTATTGTTGTATGTGCCGAGTTAAATGTATCACGTTAAGAACAAATAACTTTGACACGCATACGATATTCGATCAAGAGAAAACCCATGAATAATTAAAATGTAATAACAACTTACAGCACTTTCTATGGGTGGGCTAGGTCCAGCTTCTACCAAAAGAACTTTCCATTTTTCCACATCACTCAAGCGGTTAGCTAAGACACTTCCCGCAGAACCCCCTCCGACTATAATAAAGTCATATGTAAAACCATCTGAAATTGAATTTAATTATTTGTATGTGAAACGACGGACGATCTTTTTGATATCTTCTAGTATTATCATAATCATCTCCAACCTGCTTCTTCCGGTAGTGTCTTATTATTTTTTATTATTGAAATCTTCATGCACAAAACAATAAGATCTGCATATGGCGGACTAACTTCAAAAAGCATTCTCTACCAGTCAATCATAAGCCTAAATAGAAAAATATAGGCGGTGCAAATAAAGTTATAGAGTCAAGAAAAGAGTTTAGCATTTTGCAACACTATTTACAACTCTAAGACTGATACGTGATACCACTAACAGTAGTTTTACTTCGGAACAGATGTCTCAGGTGTATGATTACGACCAAGGCAGACCCTCTTTGCTATTAAAGTCGCGATCAGATACACCTTTTTAAAATTGCATTTAACCATGAAAGTTTTTGAGATAATAGGCATAAAAGACGTAATATTTTTTTACACCACGGCCGATGACATGAAAAATGCGATACAATAAAAAAAAACCTGCATTTTCATAATTCCTCGTGGAATAAAAAAAAATTGAAAAATATAATATATATTTAAAATGGCGCGAGAAAAACTAATCAAAGAAGGCAATTTAAAAAATCTACTTTTTGGAAGCCCATTCCAAAGTCGAATGGCTGAGAGTGTAAAGAAGTTGGATATGAATCCAAAAGAGTGACGGGGCGTGAAAAAATGAAGAGAGTTACTGGAGCAAAGGGACCGGTCATGAGATAAGTGAAGGTATGAGAATAAATCTTTAAGATAGGACGGAGATTTAGGATCGAAAAGAATGAAGTATAGCTTGAAAAGTGTCCAAAAGTGCTTACACTGCCAGCCTAGCTGGTTGCAAAACTAAGAGAAATAGCCAAATTTACGTAGACCGAACACAAATCTAATACAATAATTAGGAGTTGGTCCATTTTTTTGAGGAGATCTTGAGAGACATTTGTGCAGCAAACATCGGCGTAGTCAAAAATAAGCAAAACCAGAAACTGTAGGAGCAAAACCATCGGGTATCTTGCTAAAATAACAATGAAACTTTGAAATCTTTTTAAACGAACTGTACCTTCCACTTGATCGTCAGGGATAGGTGCATCAGATAATAGACACTGAGCTGCAGCAAAGAATTGGATTGCAGCGCCAAAAGTGTCTGGTGCGGCTCCGGTACTGGGCAAAATACACGAAGCGTCAAGTCTACTTTTAACAAGAAAACACAAAATCATTAGGGTCGCTATCAAAATCAAAATCAAATAAGTCAAAATTTAGACTTGATTACAGCGTTATTTTTCCCGTTTCAATTTCTATTACAATTCAACGATAAACATTTATATTCACTTTAGGATTTAACAGAACAACTATGTCATACTCACCAACTCATAATGAATGAATTCGATGTTAAAAATAAATACAACTTGTTCTGATGCCATGAAAAGATATTTGAACACACAAGCTGTCTTATTTTCTTACGCATCTTATAAAGAGTTTCTTCTGAGGGTCAAATTTTGTCTTTACACATTTAATTTCTGAATAAATAGTTTCTGTGCCGAATATGTATACTGTTGCCCTAAACAAGGTTAGCATATGAATACTAGTGATAACGTCAATTTCTTTGTTCACTATAGTATTCTAAAGAAATACTGTACATTGTCCCCACAATAATTTTAATGTACAATTTACTAAGTAAGAGGTAATTTCAAGTACTGTCTAAGATGATATAATCAGTGTCCATGATTATTTTACTTAGCTCGTCATAAATTATAAACACTTTGTACCGTTGTACATCTATAACGTGTAATAAATTGAGTACCTTAATATTTTTAGTATTCATCGGATCCACATTAACATTCTCATCACATTATCTTTGTTTTTCCATACTTTCATTTCCTTTTTGCTGGTTCGTTTGCTGTAAACACGAACATAAGAGTTAATCATAGATTCTATCTACCATAACGCAGTTCGTATTTTCTCCCTAAAAAGTCGTACTGTAGACATTAAACTATAGGCATTACCTGCCTTTCTACTCTTCTTATTACTATTACTCTGTATTTTTGGATTATTGATGTTTTCTAATCCTTTTTGAACAATATTTATTGTGAATCTAAAAATGTCAAACTTTCAAAGCTCTGTTATTCTACTTTTCTTTACATAATACTGTAAAAATAGCTGTGTTTTACCTTTGTTTGCAATTTTCCTTTAATTTGCATTGGGTGATGATTCGTTTTCCTGTATTTTCGTTATTTGCTTACTTTTTGACAGTATTTTTATCTTTATTGACATCGTTGTTATGACAATATCTTTCAAAGTCTGACAACTTCTATCAAAGTTTATTACTTTTTCGGGTTTAATCCTCTGTAAACCACCAGTATTCATGTTCTATTTTTGAACCTACCTCGATCTAAATTTGAACGGCCCCGGCCCCCTATATAAGCATTAATTTTTTTTATTCATTTCATTCGATTCCGAGTTCTAAGCTCGAACAGTTCTATTACACTCCAATAAATAAATACTCTACATCTTCCCTCAAGAAGTCTTGAAGAACCGCCGGTGACTACTGAAACACCTCCTCACGCTAGGGGAGAGACCGGACACCGGAAGAGTATCCAAGCACATTGACTGCAGTAACACCTCCTCGCTCTAGGGGAGGGACCTGTCTCCTTCTCGGAAGAGGATCCGAGACCAAGTACTTCTGGCACTCCAACTGATCCTAACATTTTCTATATAGTGCCCGTTACCCTCATTACTGCACATCGGCGTCTCTGCTCTTCACGGCGCCTGTCACCGCTGCACATCGGCGTCACTGCTCTTCACGGCGCCTGTCACCGCTGCACATCGGCGTCACTGCTCTTCACAGCACCTGTCACCGCTGCACATCGGCGTCGCTGCTACCTCCGCAGTGTCGGCTCTGCACTCCGACGCCGCCCTTTGCTGCCTCCAGGACAATACTTATTGAAGATTTGAAGATACTTACTCACGCCCACTGCACTTTACTTACATTCATACAGACATCACCTCATCTCATTTTTCGGTACTGTATTCTTTTTGTTGTAATATAAATTCTATTCCCTCTTCTACCTCTTTCTTTAACCTTCTTCTACCTCTCCACATTTGTCGCTTCACGACAAATTGGCGCCCAACTTTTAGTCTTCAGTCTTCCCTCTTTCTTTCTTTTCTTACATCTCATTCTTTTCATCTTCTATCTTTTTCTAAATTCAAAAACAACACTTTATCTAGTGTTCTTTACCTTTTCACCCTCTTTACCTTATTTTTTTCTAAATTCAAAAATAACACTTTATCTAGTGTTCTTTACCTTTTCACCCTCTTTACCTTATTTTTTCTAAATTCAAAAATAACACTTTATCTAGTGTTCTTTACTTTTTCACCCTCTTTACCTTTTCACCCTCTTTACCTTTTCACCCTCTTTACCTTATCACCCTCTTTGGCTATCTCTTTTGGTTAACATATTATTAACTCCTTCACTATCTTCATATCTTAACCCCTTCACTATCATCTCATATCATCTTAAATCTTAACACCTTAATTATCATCTCAGAACTTAACCCCTTGAAACTCGGAGATAGTAAAATTTTGTTTTAATTAACTTAACTAAATCTACCTTAATTGGTCTTAAGTTAACTTTGTTCTTTTAACTTAACTTTGATTTAAATAACTGTTCTCTAATTAACTTAACTTGAGAAAATTAACTTAACTCAATCTTTCTTAATTGATCTTAAGTTAACTTTGTTCTTTTAACTTAACTTTGACTTAACTTTAAATTGTTTACCAACTTTACTTTGATAACTCTTATTTTTCTTAAACTCTATTTTTACTCTCCGATTTTCTTTCTCAACCTATATCTTCACTAATTCACTTTAATCACTATTTGAAGAGGAATTAAGGTACTCAATTTTATTTTTAACTTTTTTTTAACTTTTTAATTTTTTAACTTTTTAACTTAAGGGACTCTAAATCCCTTACGTTAACTCGGGAGGCTCTAAACCTCTTCTCTTTACTTAAGGGACTCTAAATCCCTTACGTTAACTCGGGAGGCTCTAAACCTCTTCTCTTTACTTAAGGGACTCTAAATCCCTTACGTTAACTAGGGAGGCTCTAAACCTCTTCTCTTTACTTAAGGGACTCTAAACCCCTTAGTACTAACTAGTACGTTCTTTTGAGCGGTTGATTACTCGTTAAATAAGCCTTAGGTCCGAGCGGTTGATTACTCGTTAAATAAGCCTTAGATTGGAGCGGTTGATTACTCCTTACGTAGGCCTAGAATCAAACCTTTTTTTTCCCATCTATGGAGCGGTTGACAACTCCCTAAATAAGCCTGTCGTTATTGAGGAATTCTTTTCTAGAGTGGCAGTCATTGAATGTGAACTCCACCCTTACGGTATGAAGATGATAGAATGCAAGAAGAAGAATAAATATTTTTATGTAAGGTTGTATATTAGGCGAAATAGATTCCTAGGTTTTCTTTAGGTCTTCTTTCAAAAATTTTCTCTAAGTCGAAAATTTTTCTGGGGTTGTGGGGGAAATGTACCGTTGTACATCTATAACGTGTAATAAATTGAGTACCTTAATATTTTTAGTATTCATCGGATCCACATTAACATTCTCATCACATTATCTTTGTTTTTCCATACTTTCATTTCCTTTTTGCTGGTTCGTTTGCTGTAAACACGAACATAAGAGTTAATCATAGATTCTATCTACCATAACGCAGTTCGTATTTTCTCCCTAAAAAGTCGTACTGTAGACATTAAACTATAGGCATTACCTGCCTTTCTACTCTTCTTATTACTATTACTCTGTATTTTTGGATTATTGATGTTTTCTAATCCTTTTTGAACAATATTTATTGTGAATCTAAAAATGTCAAACTTTCAAAGCTCTGTTATTCTACTTTTCTTTACATAATACTGTAAAAATAGCTGTGTTTTACCTTTGTTTGCAATTTTCCTTTAATTTGCATTGGGTGATGATTCGTTTTCCTGTATTTTCGTTATTTGCTTACTTTTTGACAGTATTTTTATCTTTATTGACATCGTTGTTATGACAATATCTTTCAAAGTCTGACAACTTCTATCAAAGTTTATTACTTTTTCGGGTTTAATCCTCTGTAAACCACCAGTATTCATGTTCTATTTTTGAACCTACCTCGATCTAAATTTGAACGGCCCCGGCCCCCTATATAAGCATTAATTTTTTTTATTCATTTCATTCGATTCCGAGTTCTAAGCTCGAACAGTTCTATTACACTCCAATAAATAAATACTCTACATCTTCCCTCAAGAAGTCTTGAAGAACCGCCGGTGACTACTGAAACACCTCCTCACGCTAGGGGAGAGACCGGACACCGGAGGAGTATCCAAGCACATTGACTGCAGTAACACCTCCTCGCTCTAGGGGAGGGACCTGTCTCCTTCTCGGAAGAGGATCCGAGACCAAGTACTTCTGGCACTCCAACTGATCCTAACATTTTCTATATAGTGCCCGTTACCCTCATTACTGCACATCGGCGTCTCTGCTCTTCACGGCGCCTGTCACCGCTGCACATCGGCGTCACTGCTCTTCACGGCGCCTGTCACCGCTGCACATCGGCGTCACTGCTCTTCACAGCACCTGTCACCGCTGCACATCGGCGTCGCTGCTACCTCCGCAGTGTCGGCTCTGCACTCCGACGCCGCCCTTTGCTGCCTCCAGGACAATACTTATTGAAGATTTGAAGATACTTACTCACGCCCACTGCACTTTACTTACATTCATACAGACATCACCTCATCTCATTTTTCGGTACTGTATTCTTTTTGTTGTAATATAAATTCTATTCCCTCTTCTACCTCTTTCTTTAACCTTCTTCTACCTCTCCACATTTGTCGCTTCACGACAACTTCTAAAAATACGTCCCTACAAATAAAACAAAGATCACTACGACAAGTATCATACGAGTATGATACTTGTCGTAGTGATCTTTGTTGGGTGATACGAGTATCTACATTAATTTACAAAACAACTGTAATTTAACCATGACTGCAGTAAAATACGATATCGCTTCCTGTTAAAATTTGTGTTATTTGTTTTTGCTAAAAACACAAACAGCGGACCGACTAATCTTCTGTTAAGGTAAAGGGGAAGTGAGTTTTGTATGTTTAAGTTAATGTAATAATCAAACATTTGTGTTTATTTATTTATTTATTTTATTTAAAAACTTCATGCACACAACATAAAATTGTAGGTACATATGGCGGACTTAATGCCAAAAGCATTCTCTACCAGTCAACCATAGGTCAGGACAGTGAAATTGTTATTTATACATTACAGAGAAGTAAGAGCTCTATTATTGAATCACTTTAAAAAAGTTTATTTGTTACTATAAATATTAGTTACTTGTTACTTTTTTGTTGATTTTCTCTCAATTTCTTTTCATGGCACCCATTGCCATGACCTAAAGGTTTGACTGGCAGTGAATGCTTTTAGCATTAAGTGCACCATTGTACACTATGATTTGTGCAATGAAGTTTTTAAATAAATAAATAAAAACACTCGCGTAAATATTCGAATGATTTTCGTTCGAAAATAATTAAATTCAATGAAAATCACGCGAAAAGTAGACACAAGCAGTAATTTTTTTTTTATTACTGCCATGTGGATTTCATCTGATTACCATTAAAAAATCGATCAATAATCAAAGAAAATCACACGATAGACTCAAAAACAAGATCTCTTGTATTGTTCGATACTTGTAACAATAAAAAATGTTTCGTACTAATAATTTTGTTTTCTGTTTTACCTTTTTTTTCAAAGTCCTATTTGTTGTTGTAGCATTCACAATGTTTCTTTCAGTAACAAAAGATAGCCTATTTTATCTGAACTATATTTTTCTATAATTTTCCTCTTCTTGTTGTGATAATTTTAAGTTTGATTGATATCTAAGACCTTTTACACACTGCGCTACTTTAAGCAGCGATGCAGTCGCAAATAAAGCCCATTAGCATATATGCAGTCGTCTTCACGATGCAAAAGCTGGAAATCGTCAAATAATGTACTGTATTTTGGCGACTACATCGATACTAACGCGCGTTAGCATCGATGTAGTCGCGCTTCTGTATCTAAGCTTATGCGCAACTGCATCGAAACGAAATCTGTTTATTGTGTGAGTCGCGATGCTGAAGTGCGTTTTCAAAACGCGCGACTGCATCGATGCTAAAAGTCGCAGTGTGTAAGGGGAAGTTTAGCGGCAAATGAACACAGCAATTGTAGTTCGTGGGTATTTATACCCACATACATTTCTATATGTTTCACACTTGATTATTTATACCAAAGATGCACTGCTAAAATCATAACCCTTCCGTAGTCGGGTAAAAAGTGTTGATATACCCGCGATTAGCGTAAGAGAAAGAAGTACCATTTTATACATAATGATACTCTCGACAATAATTTATGCCGTTTTGTCATTTAAGAATTTTGGTTGTGCAATAAGTATAAATAAATATGATAAAAATAAAAATTCACTTTGTTAAGTTTTTAATAACTGAAATGTTGTAATTGTTGTAAAAATGTTGTGGATGAAAATTATTCTAACTCAAAGTAGTATAAAATCGTGGTAAGCCGCCTATTACTCTTACCTCTTACAAAAGCCAGCTATGAATGAAAAAAATAAAGGTATGGTTCTGTACTTTTAATGTACCGCGGAGACGGTGACTTGGAATTTTCAGACTTGAAGCGATCTGTCAAAATTTTAGTTAACTCTTGCTATGCTCGTTTCATTACCAGATCTGAATCAAACATTAACCATTGCTCTAAGTATTTTTGGTCCTTTATAATATCTTAGAAAAATATTAATAGTGTACCTGATATGATGAAATTGGATAACGTTATTGGTAATGATGGTCAGACTATCTCTAACATGTTCAATAAGTTCTTCCAGTCAGTATTTGAGGATGACTTGCCGGTTCCGACAAACGTAGTTTCAAAACTGGCAATGCTATAATCAATGATATTCGAATCACAAGGGAGTTAGTTGAGAAGTATCTCTCCAGGATTAATACTTCAAAGGGTGGTGGACGTGATGGACTCCATCCAATATTTTTAAAAACCTGTAGTAAGCAATTAGCGTCACCTATAGCCTTTATTTTTAGATTGTCTTTGATTAGTTGCCACATGCCCAGATTTTCGAAATAGTCTTTCGTAGTTCCTATACATAAGTCAGGTGACAGGCACAATATTCGTAACTATGGATGGCGGAATCTCTAAATTATCGGTCTTACCCAGGATTTTTGAAAAAAAAAATTGTGACTCTGTTTATCCCGTAATCAGCCCTTTATTATCTGTTTACCAACATGGATTTATAGCTAAGCGTTCTACCGAGACCAATCTCTGTGAATTTCTGGACTTAGTTCTTGATTCAATGGAGAACGGGTTTCAGGTGGACGCTGTGTATACCGATTACTCCAAAGCATTCGATAAAATTCCTCATTTGTTGCTAATAAATAAGCTGGAAGCGGTCGGTATTCATGGCGATCTGCTTCGGTGGACGACTTCCTACCTCAGGGATCGATCCCAGGCCGTTACGATAAAGAATTTTACATCAAGTTTCATCCCTATTATATCCGAAGTACCCCAGATATCGCACCTAGGACCCTTGTTTTTTAATATTTTTATAAATGACGTCGACGTCGTAATTAATTATCTCTTTAGATGTACTATAAGACAGCTGTTTGTTTCCTTAATAAAGATAAAAAAAATTAATTTAAAAAAGTCAATGCAGTTCTCATTGTGTAATTTTTCTTTTAGATTTGTATTATCTTGTGACAGCAATCTCAAATGGTACAGACAGTGAAGTATCGTAAAGATGTTACAAATAACTCTAAGAGTTTTTGATTTAACTTTGTACGATTTTTTCCTAAATGTGTATTATTTTGTTAGTTTGCATGACGGATTTCCATGAGATTCATGGAAATATCCGATGAAAACTACGAAGAGCATACAAAAACGCAATTATAATGTAAATTTTGCAGAAATAGCAGTTCGCGTACATTTGTTCTAATTTTAGAAAGATTGGTTAAAAGTGTCACCGAATAAATATTGGTAGATTCATAATTTTACAATGGACTCCTAATACAGCATAAGGTTGAACCATTTTGAATTCGGTTTGTTTGTGTTTGCGCACACAATAACGTTGGGGTAAAATATTAAATGCGATTTTAAAACCAAGTCGGCTTATTTAATGAACGGTTATGACAACGTAAGTGAAATGGACAGAATATTTTCATTCTTTTTAGACAGCTGCGTCTGTTTTTGTTTTTTATAGGTATTGCAGCCTGATTCAAATGAATAAACACACTATGTACGGTCAAGTATTCTAGCTCGTAACCAACCTTTAATTTAAAAAAAATGGTTTTGGCTTAGGATGGTTCGAGTGTTTTATTGAAAACACTTGAAGGAGGCTAATCGCACTAAAAACGCTAATCGGAGAAACAAACTGGTTTGTTGTCGGGGCATAATGTGCGTAAACTGCTTTTGCCCGTTAAGGTTGACATCATGCACCGACTTAAATTGAGTGTGTTTCTCCGATTAGCGTTATTTTAGTCCTTTATGAGTCGAATCGACCAAACGAGAATAAATCGTTAGTTATACGAGGGTATATCAATTTTCCATTCTACCATATACTGTTCTAGAATATCGCGTTTATACGTAAGTAACTCTTAGACACTTTACACACTGCGACTTTTAGAAGCGATGCAGTCGCGATGCTAACGCGTGTTAGTATCGATGCAGTCGCAAAATGTCAATCTTTACATACTGCGCTATTTTAGCATCGATACAGTCGCGATGCTAACGCGCCTTAGATCAATACAGTCGTGATGCAGAAGCTAGAAATTGACGTTAACGTTAACGCTTCCATGTACTTATATATTGGAAGTAGCGGATATAAGAATGAGGTAAATTCATATAAGAACCCAGTATATACAAAAGTTGGTAACTGGAAGCCACAAAACCTCCATGGTGGACAAGAGTGTGATTGGAATGGCTCCCATTATATTCAATAAATTGCCAGATGTTTTTAAAAAAAATAGATTCAGTGACATTTAAAAACAAATTAAAACAACTACTGATAGAAAATTTTTATTATTCAGTTAAAGACTTTTCGAATGATATTTTGTTATAAGCAATTTTATTTTAAATTAGTGAAATGTATTTTTGTTGTATTTTATTTGTAAACTAAATGACTATTTTATTGTACTAAATATTGCATGTCTAATAAGGCAAGTCACAGTGACACGTCATTTTTATTAAGATCTTATGTACCTGTGTTCCACAATAACGAATTTGATTTGATTTTGATAAACTTAATTGGAAAGATCAAATCGAAAATGTTTGCAAGAAAATTAACAGATTTTCATACGCACTGTATAAACAAGTTAAAGCGGCTACCGAAAATACAGCACTTACTGCTTACTTTGCGTAGAGTCCATTTTACGTTACGGACTTAACATATAGGGTCATAGTCTAATGCAAATAGAGTTTTATTGCACAAAAAAAGTGCATTAGGGCCATATGTGGTTCTGCACCTGATGAGCCATGCAGGCTGTTATTTACTTATTTACAAATACTACCTCTTCCATATCTTTATATTTTTGAGATTTGTAAGTTTGTTAAGCAAAACATGCATTTTTTTAGACAAGCAAAGGAGGTTTATATGCGCAACACCAGAAATGGCAATAGGCTTGTGGCAGATATCACTCCAAAAAGTACAAAATTTGAAAAAAAAAACTGTTACTGGATGTGTATCTAATCTTATTTATAACAAAGTACCTCATAATATAAAAGACCTGCCGTTCAACAGGTTTAAAAGTGCAGTTTACAAATGGCTAATTCATCATTGTTTTTATAAAGTAGATGATTTTTTAAATTTGAAGTCACGATTTTTGAGCCGTTTTATTATTATTGAATCTAATTGATATTGTATTTATATTCTTGAAAACTTTGACATGTGTATTAATATTATGAATTCTGACTAGTTTAATTCATTATTATTAATTGTTTATTATTAAAATATGTATTTCCATCTATAAAATGATAGCTGAAAAAGCTAAGCTAACCATAGATTTATAACATCTAAATGTACCCTTTTTCATGAGCAAATAAACACTTTTTTCTTTCTTTCTTGGAATAATCAGGCCGAACCGACTTAAAAAAAGGTTTGAGTTTTTTCGGTTATGTTTACAAGTCATGAATCATCAATATTACGCCAAAGGGAAACGACAGTGCACGGCTTATTTCCCAAATTATTCTATTTCCACAATCCGGAACAGTTGGGTATCTAGCGAATTTATCACGCAAATGACAGACCTATTGTTGTTTATTACAAGAAAAAAGTGACGATAAATCACCGAGTATCTGCATTCGGGGGTTAATAATACACACGGCTGTAAAGAACGGGGAACAAGATATTTAAGTAAAATTGAAGGCCTGTCGACCTTACTCTCCCCATATAGGGTTCATTTGTCACATCTCATAGCGTCTTACTGTCCCCATATCGGGTTCTCTGTACTGTTAGCGTCACGAATTACTCTCCCCATATGGGGATCGGTTGAGTAGTCGATTTTAAATCGATGATTGAGCTATGTGGTGTGGACAATTGAATACTGGGAAGTCTTTAACGTTTAGACGGTAAAATAAGCAATCCATAGATATCAAAAAGTTGGGTGTTCCGACTAGTTTTTAGAAGGTGGGTCTTGTGAATAGACCCCATTTACTAAAATGGAGTTATTACGATTTATTGAATCCTGTATTTATAAAATTTGTTCTATGGTGATAAGTACTGTTATTTATATGAAAAATTTTATGTTTCAGCTTTGTTTCGAGGTATTTGAAGGTATAATTGATAATTTATAACGTAAACACTTATTATAAATACGATGAGTCATGTTTTTTCCCGCGCTACCTTTTTTATCACATCAGTATAATTAAAATATTTCAGTAACGTAATATTTACTAGGCGAGGCGATGGCCAAGTCTCAATATATTTATATTAAATATTAAAGAATTTTAATATTGATATGCGTCACTATAAGATGCTGTTAATTATTACGTAACATCTTAATGCTTCGAGTACGGAGATTCCAGATACAATTGATTTTCAATTGTTATGGACCACGATCGTGGTCTTAGAGACTGGACGTATTAAGACAGAAAGTCGCTTAAGTAGAGACTGAATAAATTAATAACTGACTTGGAATTAATGGATCTCACAACTTTTTACCGCAGAACAACTGAGTTGCGAGACTTAGTTTGTTTGACAAGTATTGTTTTTGATGGGATAAGTCTTTACTATGCTGTATGAAACAGTCATAAAAGAATACAAGAGCCATTTTACAGTCCAGCGTGATCCATATCTACACTAATATTACAAATCTGAAAAGTTGATTTGAACGCGCTAATCTCAGGAACTACTGCACTGATTTGAAATAATATTTTTATGTTGGGTAGCTTATACATCGAGAAAGGCTCAAAGCTTTAAAACGGGAGGAGGAACGGAGGGGAGGGAGCAAACTTATAACGCGCGGACATAGTCGCGGAGGACCGCTAGTTCGGCTATAACTGGGTATTTATTTGAAAACGCAAAGCAAATATCAGTAATATTAATTAATAATCTGCCTGCAATGTGTAAACATCTGTCCGAAATTACAACACTAACAATAAATTGCGTGTATTTTGCTTACCTGACTTAATTATACAATTTGATCACTAGCGAATAGTTTCATAATATTATATCACATGACTTTAAAGCCAAATGAAATCTTGCCGACTTCGCTACCAAAACTGAGTACAGAAACTTCATTTATTACTTAATTTAACTTAACCATCTAAGAACAATGTGCTTTTCAAACTTCCCAGTACACGGTACAGATTCGTGGAAAATATTCAACAAATTCAAACTTCGCTTTGTGGCACTGCAAATGAGCGCGAGCATAGTTGATTGTTTATTTACGTTTGGATAACGAAATATAAATAGAATATATATCATACATACTTACTTCACTGAGTTATTAGGCACAAATAAGCATAATAATATGGCACCATAGTTAATGAATTCTTAGATTGTGTTACACGATGATTCCCGATCCTAGTCAGCCCTATATGTATTTACTTAGTTATGTATATGTATACGTAATAGTATTATTCAGCACTAAATCACATACTCACTGTGTGTAACTTATGAAACCCCACTGCATTCACTTAATTACAAATCCTGTTTTTCATAAATGTTCAATACATCATAATTTATACACCTATCTAGATTTGACATTAACGTTCATTATGGAAATGCCGGAAATGTTGAATGTAATTCGGCTATTATTTATGAATAACTTGGATTAATCTTTAGATGATTTAATTATTATATTTATATTTTATTAATTGTAAATTACTTATATGAAGATTATTGGGACACCTATTACATTTTTATGTCTGCCGTATAACAAATGTTCATTTTGGCGCCAACAGGAAGGTGACTCTGATTGAATGGTGGAGGTAAGATTTATTTCAAATATTGTAACTATTATAATAATAATTTTAAAATGCATACTAAATTCAGAACGATTATTTAATAAATAATTAATAACTAAATATTAAATTGTCAGATAGTTTATTCCTAAAAATAAATATTTTAGTAAATGTTCAGATATAAAAACAGATGTCGTCCCCACTGTTTTCTACAGTTGTTCAGGGTTTTGATTTGTATAAACGCGAGCTGCATGTCAGAATATGCTCTCTGTTTGAACTTTTTCTCACTTTGTGCTCTATCTTTGTGCTATTTTGTTGGAATAAATCTATTGGAGAAGAGCCTGACAATTTATACTACGTGTTTATTATTTAAGCTCCCCCACACACGCGGTCACAATTGTAATAATTCAGGTTGTGACAGATTTTTTCTATATTTTTTCTTTCTGAATGTAGAGGACCTGTCTATCGGTCTTTTGCAGGCTCTATTTTGGGGAGAGTGCACAGGAACTCCATGAGCTCATTCTTCCATCCCCTTTTTACCACCGCACGTCTAGACGCACCGCGGGCTACCACCCATAACGTGTAGATATTCCACTGTTGCGAACTAAGCGCTTCGCGACATCCTTTATGATGCGCACAGCTTAAGAGTGCAACTCTTTGCCTGCATCAGTGTTCTCAAGGGAATATAACCCGAAAACTTTCATAATCAGAGTGAAAAGGCTTCTTCTGGGTGAGCTCGCTCCATCATCGACTCTGTCTAAGCCCAATTAGGTGTAGGCTAGAGTCAAGAGCAAACCCATTTCGAATAAAAAAAAGGGGAATAACAATCTGACCAGTGACCTGGACGAAAAATGCTGGTACTATATGGTACCGTTAGCTTCTGACCGTGTCGTAATGTTTAAAATTCTAACTACCGACTAACATTGTAAATAATATTTAAAAATGTATTATTACAATGCAACAAGCAGGCTGGCCCATTACGATAAAACGTGTATCAGATATGAACAATCCGAATTATCACTAGAAGTACTGGAACTAGCTACATAGTATTTTATCTAGCCTTGTTCCGTCCACGTCTCTGGCTCTGTGAGCTAGCATGATAGCAGTGTGCTTGGAACAGGTGCCCACCTGTTCCAAGCACGACGAAACAGTATGAAACTATTTCTGGCAGTGACTCATTACGTCTTGGCACTCGATTTTTTTGACGAGACGAGAGTTTTTAGCCAGTATTACCTTATAATAGGCGCTTACTACCTGTACGATTTAATATTTTAAATGCTAATATTAGTGCGTATAAGAACTCAATAGTTTCAGAATAAAGTGGCTGTGACATACGGACGGACAAATACAAACAGACTTAACGAAACTATAAGGGTTCCGTTTTTTTTTCATTTGGCTACGGAACACTGAAAACTCATCAATTTCACCATAAAAACGCTGACCGCGAAAGAGTAGCCAGCTGAATATAGGACAGGAAAGGATAAAGTCGATAGCGACAAAAATTATTCAGCACTTTCCCACTTTTGCCGAACAAGCCGCCCGTACGTCCCAACTATAGGGATGTAATCTACCAATCCTAGACCTAGAAAACGAACAAAATGATTTTCTCTCATAAAATTACTCGTCATAACTTAAAGGCGGGCAGTTGTGAGCCACCTAAATTTTTACGTACCAATGTTCAGGTCCACTGAAATTTTCCTTTATACATTGAAAAATTTCTGTGGTACGTCAGAGCACAAAGGATGTCTAATAGTGAGATTAAGAGTGTGAAGTAATATAGAAGTTTATATGTGTAATAGGCAATGTAGGTAGATTTCAAGTGCACACTATTTTCCTGCAATTTTACCGGTGCAATCAGACGTTCATTACACAGTTTGACTTTCAATTAAACTTAATTTATTACACCAGATTATTGTGAAAATAAAATGACAGACACACACATACACACACACACACACACATACATACACACAAACACACACACACACACACACACACACGCGCGCGCGCGCGCGCACGCGCGCACGCTCATACGCGTGCACAGACAAAGAGAGATACATAAATTGCATTTCAACCTCATTTCATAATTTTTTTTCGCATTAATAATATTACCAAATAAATACAAATAAATAGATGACCTGTTGATATTGGTTCCTTTGATTAGTTTGCAGGACCACAGCACAACCCTGGTCACAATGCGTCCGCAAAAACTTAGCGAGTAGCTGGCGGCGCATCCGCGACGTTTACAAATCACTGCTATTTTTCACACGCATCTGATTAAAGTTCCAGATCCGAGACGAGATGCATCTTGTGCGGATGTCTCCGAGATACAATACACGGGTCTTGTGGCCAGGATTTAGTGAGATTTGGGTTGAAATTTAGATAGCTACAGATTGTATACCCTCAACGGATAAGAATAGATAGTACGTGGTTCTTTTTTAGTTTTTTTTTTATACGTAGGTTGCGTATCTCAACTTGATAAATAAGATACTGTATGTGAACAGGTATCTTTATGGGAATAATAATAATACATCAAATTAGTGGAAACAAATTTATTAAATACTTTACAAACGATCGTCATTAAGTATCAAATTAGTGTTCAATAGATTTATTACACTACTTGAGGTGAAAATAAATAACATATGTTAAACATTTTTTCATCGCGCTTACTACGATTCAAACCATTATTTAAATTAACTGAAATCCGAAAATACTGACTCAGTGTACATTTCATTTTATTTCATTTGCTTCATTGGCGCAGACCTATCATTTTTTTGGGATGTTATGGTTATCAATTTATACCAAAAAAATAACGAGATCTGTGCCTAAAATAATAAAAGGGCTCCAATATATTTTCTTCAAAAATATTTTAGCTCATTATGGGCTAACCTACAAAACCCGTACATATTTCACATGGATAGACGCTATCAGAAATTGAAAATTTACCTAGTTAGTTTCGTTATTTCAACTTTTTACAGTTTTGATGATTGTATTGATGGTTTACTAATATTGGTCTTTTAATATAACATAATGTTCATAGAATGTTGCTTAGCCTTACCATTCTGCAATCAATGGACTATCTATCACATGGTATTAATTTTGCAATTTGTATAAGAAGTTATAAATAGGGAAAACAAACAAACGGAACCCAACCAAGCCGAATTATAATTCAGTACCATACCCTGGGAATATGAGATTGGACTGAAAGTAGAAAATACTGTGTTTAATTAGACGAAGCTGATTTCAAAAAGGAAATTGTCACCACAAGCACATTCTGTAGTGAGTTTAGTGCCATCGAGGGATTGCGTAATCATTAAAAGGGTTGGAGTATTCAATGTCAATAAAAGGATGGCTCGTACCGTAGTTTGAGATAAAGGGTCGGGTCAGGGTGGCCATGGCTGCTTGGCTAGTATTTATTTAAATATGAAATATGCTAAATGAACACAACGCACATAACAATGTTCTTATTATACTCGTATATAGAAAAAATCCTTCACTTCTTGATATAATTGTTCAGCATTGCTGATAAATAAACCAATACGTTGTTCAATGGAAAAAATATTCTCAACACTACCATGAAAACCTAATATAATTATCAACAACACATCAATTCCCAAATAAACTATGAGTATTCTTTTCAGCGTGCTCTGAATGATTTTATAGTAACCCTACAATATAAACCGGATCTTATTAACTTATTTCTATTGTGAAATGAAATATGATGTGTATTATTACTATATTTTTTTTTTAAATATTGGATGGACACCAATCACATACATTGGTCTGATCCCAAAGTAAGTAGCCAATGCACTTGTGTTAAATAGTAGATAGATATATACATGATATTTTCAACCATACACCAAGTACTGTTAACGATCAATTGAACGAAACGAATGAAATATTTAACACTCAAACAATTTTTCATACCTACAATGTAAGGTAATTTCAATCGGACACGGTTTAAATTAATATAAAAAACATAATTTAAAAGCTTATAAGATGGATAATAACAAACCCTTGACCGTTTTCTGTACCATAAATAAAGTTCTGATTGTAATACCGTTTTGCTTGAGCAAATCTTTTCCATTTCAGCAGCAGCACTTTAAGAACTATTATTTCCTTCATACCGACCACCAGAGTCATTTAAAATACAAATTTCATTTTCTCCCTCGTAGGTAGCTATGCTGTGATAGTATCCTCCTGTGCTTCTCATGACTTAGATTTACAACCTTCCAGGAAAGGTATGGAGGTCATTACACGATAAGTTTTTCTGTCAGTAGGTAGTATGTGAAGTGATGACCAACATAATTATAACCTCTCTATCGTCTAAAATAGAATGAACGATAGAGTGAGAGCGAGCGAAGCCACGCTAGCGTTGTAGTGGATGGCGTCAGAGTTCAATTTTAAAGGAAAACCACAATTTGATGTACAGCCGTTTGGCGTACGCATACTATTCAATGAAAACAGGCGTTTTATTTTTTCGGAAATCTAAAAATATATTATAAAATTTAGCGCCGGCGTCGCTTAGCGGAAATATAGAGCATAATAATTTTATAAAATCAAACACGCATACATACGCATTCATCCTCTGTTTAGGAAAAACAATTTCTATTGCAGTCGGTGCATGATGACAGGGCCAGCACCTAATGACACCCATTTTTTCGCAAAGTTGGTAAAGTCGTCACACCACCTCTATTAGTGGTTCATAGGGCAAAACAAAAGTTTTTGACCCAAAGTAACAAACTGTGGCTTCGCTCTCACATCAACCATCATAATGATTCATAATAGTATTGTTCTCATAAATAATATGATTGATGGAATTGTCTTGTATGTATGACCGTGTAAAGGAACCTTATCTGTAGTTAAATTCGTGGAGGTAGCCGCAAATGGGTACGCGAAGCTGTGTGTGTGACACATAGTTTATCAAAAGGAACTCTGCTTTTTACAAATGTCTGGAACTGGTACAATTTATTACCATTTCAGTGGTATTCGTCAAGAGTTTTGGATTTTGTTGAATGTTTTCTTAAATCATTCCAGTTGATATGAAAGGGGAATTTAGCAGGTAGCGAAAGATTTTATTTGAAACTAAAACTTTAAAATGATACATTTGCCGTCAGGTTCATGTTTGGTTGAAATTAATTTTGATACCATATTATTATACATGTTAATTAAAAAATATTTTAAAAATCTAACTGCCTTCAAAAAACTGACTTAGAAGCTTAACATAACACATTCGTCTTTAATTTTGAAGAAAAAACATATTTTGGGATCAGTGCATGAGGTGTGGTAGTCTATTGGTGTAGGTACAGAAGATGGCAGAGGCCAGCAGCTAATGACACCATGACGTCATACCACCATATTATAAATGTTATTGTTATAGTTTATACAACAGAAAAAATATGATGATGTGATAGTAAAAGCCTTAAGTAATCGTTATTGCTTATAATTAAGCAATATTTTATTTAAATATTGTAATTATATGTAAATTAGTCTTTAAGGTATGTATTGGTGGGCCTTTGTTGCCTGCATTAAATCTATACTAATATTATAAAGCTAAAAAATTAGTTTGTTTGTTTGAATTTGTTTGAACGCGCTAATCGCAGGAACTATTGGACTGATTTGAAAAAAAAAAATGTTGAATAGCTAATTTATGGAGGAAAACTTTAGGTTATAAAATAAACAGGAAGCAAACTCAAAATGCACGGACAAAGTCGCGGGGGACTGCTAGTGATTAAATAAATACATAATAATACAGTACTACATAAACAGTATTCTAATACAAGTGCTGCCAACTTCATAAGTCCTTGTTTCTCATTATTATTGTGTCAAATTCGACTTGTCTACAATTTCGCTTATAGTCAGAACATTTGGTAATTAACACACAATAATTAATTAATAAACGTACTCCAGTGTGTCAGTTACCTGCCTCGCAATCATCCATTATTCTAAAACAATAGATTCCGACATTTTAATTAGCGCAAGTAAGTATATTTAAGGAACTGTGTTTGTAGTTATTGGTTCTATGCATTTACTTGATTGATATTATAGTACCAGGTCGTAAGGTTTTCCTCTTTTACTAAGGTCAAGGATAAAGGTTGAAGCAAATCTACCCATCCAGCACGGGAACAGCACCAACCAGGCGTCAACCATAGGAAGCACTTTACGTAAAGGGAACAGCAACGCCTCAGATGGGATCGGCACCGGATAGCGAACGCGTCGCCTTGGATCGTGTTTGCTACAACTTATGACAGTTATTCTTGTGAATCACAACCTGTTTGACAGGGCGCACCGTAAGCGCGTTACAACGCATGCGCCGCGGTTAGAGAGTGGGTCCCGAGTTGTGAAGTGCGATAATAGATGTGCGTTAAAGTACTATAGAGTTTCATACAAAGAATACTGAACGGCTCGAGTTGATACGGTGCTGTCACCGTTACGGGTTGATTAGTGGGGCTTCGACCTTAAGCTAGAACGAAATCCTGCTTGTATGCAAAACACCTACCTAATTAACAAAAAAAAAAAAGTTTGTACGTACAAACAAACAGTAAAGACTACTAACATTTAGAACTGATTAAATAAATCAAGTGGTAAAACATCAACCGAACCGGTTAGTAATTTTGGTGCGAATATAAACAAGAACGCTATTATATTTACACCTTTCTTGCCTCCGCCCCGTTGCGGTTCCTCGAAATTATACCCCTGAGATCTCCCAGTTCCTGGAATCGCACCAAGATCAAGAAGAAGTCAATAAACGTACTTTGAAAATCTCAATTTATCGTAAAAAAAATCCTCTCGTATTCTCAATTGATTTCGTAAACGTGAAAAAAGATGCATATATTTTTTCTAATTAATAAAAGTAGTCCCCCTAGCCAATTTCAATTACGGTGGCCAGTCACAAACGACTCACCTCTTGCGCGGGACAAATTATAGTGCACAAGTGTGTGCGCAAGCACAGGTGCACTCTCTAATTCTTCTACTCTCATAGCCCGATGAGACAACAGTCTGACACGACCAAAGAGACATCAGGCGCAGGACTAGCGGCTTTACGTGCTTTCCGAGGTACTGGGGTGAAACACCGCTAACTTCCAAACTCCGGGCTACCCTGAGAATTTTTGAACAGAAAAACCCAGGTAAATACCCGACCAGGGGATCAAAGCCGCGAGTCTTTTAAATTTTGTTTTTTTTTGCCGTCGCTTTAAAGTGTAACTCTCGAACCGCTTCGCCACGGAAGCAGTTAATAAATCAATTTTATCCTACAAAGTTTGACATAAACCATTGGCCGCAATTCAATTGAATGCCTGATGCTGACGGACTTAATGCAATTCTATTTTAGTTCTAACCGCAGCTGTTTAGTCTATACCCAACTGGTATGCACTTTATTAGTAAACCTAGTTCACACGATGCATTGTTTTGAAAAGGTGTCATATGACAATAATATTTGACAGGTATATGAATAAATTAACAAATATGCACCAGACAGCACACCAATAATTTGTCTGTTGTCTAGCGCTTATTGAGTGTCATGGTATCGAAGTAAGGATTTTTTTTTGTTTGTGTTTAGAACACAAGAAAACGATTATGGCAGGAATATCTTCCATAAATACTTTAGTAAAAAAACCGGCCAAGTGCGAGTCGAACTCGCGCACTAAGGGTTCCGTGACAACTTTCGCTGAATTAAGGAATCTACTTACTTTTACTTAGTAAAATACCACAATATTTTGTTGACAGCAAATATAACTATGTTTTACATAGTGTTTGTATGAAGTACGAAGTAATGTTTACCGTTGTTGAAAATGTGCTATATTTCAAAAATTTTTCGTTAGATATCGTCCAAACCAATTTTCGTTGAACGTATTTGTTAAGATCTACATTATGTATTTTTGTCAAAATTTACACTCTTTTAGTTTTGAAGCTAGATAGGCGGGGACGCCCATTTTACCACTTTGGAAGCGTCTAGCTATGAAACGTTAGACTTTAAAAGAAAATGGTTTTTGAAACCTCAATGTCATTTTAAAAGACCTATCTATAGACACCCCACACGTATAGGTTTAACTAAAAAAAAAAAATTCGGTTTTAGTTTCATGTGTGGGAGCCCCCCCTTAAATGTCATTATTTTTTAGAGTTCCGTAGCCGAATGGTAAAAAACGGAACCCTTATAGTTTCGTCAAGTCTGTCTATCTGTCTGTCTGTCTGTCTGTCCGTCCGTATGTCACAGCCATTTTATTCTGTAACTATAAGCATTACACTCTTGAAATTTGGTAGGAAAATGTATCCTGTTAACCGCTTACCAATTGTCATACAAAAAATAAAAAATAATGTAATTTAAGGGCAAATTTCCCATACATGAAACTAAAACCAAAAAAATATATTAGTCAAACCTATGTGTGTGGGATGTCTATGGGTAGGTCTTTCAAAATGATATTGAGGTTCCTAAAACCATTTTCTTTTAAAGTCTAATGTTTCATAGCTAGACGCTTCCAAAGTGGTAAAATGGGCGTTCCTAACTTCTAAACCAAGAGAGTGTAAATTTTAAAAAAATAATAATAATATAGACCGTAACAAATACTTTCAACGAAAATTAGTTTGGACGAGATCAAACGAGTAGTTTTTGAGATATAGCATGTTTTCAACAACCGCAAACATAACTTTGTACTTCATACAAACACTATGAAAAACAATGTTATATTTGCAGTCAAGAAAATATTGTGTTATTTTATTAAGTAGAAGTAAGTGGATTCCCTAATTCAATTAAAGTTGGCACGGAACCCTCAGTGTGCGAGTCCGACTCGCACTTGGTTTTATAAATTTTTGTATGAGAATCGTAAAGCGGTTATCAGGATACATACTCTTACTAAATTTCAGTAGTGTGATGCTTATAGTTACAGAATAAAATGGCTGTGACATACGGATGGACAGACAGACAGACAGACGAAACTATAAGGGCTCGTTTTTTGCCATTCGGCTACGGAACCCTAAAAGGTGTCATTATGACATTAATATTTGACAGGTGTATTAATAAATTAACAAATATGCACCAGACAGCACACCAATAATGAGTGTGTTATCTAGCGTTTATTTAGAGTCGTGGTATCGAAGTAAAGAATTTTCTTGTTTGTATTTAGAACACCAGACAATTATGGCAGGCGCGTCTTCTCTAAATACTTTAATAAAAAACCGTAGGTAGGTATATTACATTATTATTATCGCAGAACGTCAAACTTCTGAACATAAGCATCAAATATATTATGATGTATATCAATTTAAGATGCATTTAATGAAAAGCATAAATTTTTTGATAAAACTCAAATATCACAATATATTACTATTAATCATTTCAATATTCAATGAATACTACTAAGAAGTTTCGTATATCACTATCTCTCAGTATTACTTTAAAATTCAGACAAAAAAAGTTTTTTTCTTTAAGTAATGTATAAGCACAAACCTTAGTTTCTCGTTTGTAACTCAACACAATTTTCCGTGCGTGCCGGGTCTACGCCCGGCCTAAATAATAAATACAAGCAAAAATATTAACGGAGTGAACGTGTTAAGTTCTGGTTGAGCCAAAACTTTAATTATTCACACGGAATGTTAACCGAGATGCACACTGCAGGGAAACGGATAGCTTAAGTTGAAAAAGTTTTGGAGCTTTAAAATATTAGATGAGGTGTTAATTATAAAAAATGTGACAGGTACGGGAGTCACGAGATAATTTCATTAAAAAAATCAAGTGGCATTCAAAAAACGCTGACACAAAATTAATGTGGTTCTTTATTAATAACAAACAAGAAAAAATTAAACTAAGACATGCAACATAAAAAAATAACTTAATATTAATACCTATTCAAAAACGAAACCATTTCCTTGCGGCAAGGAGGCTATGATGCTGGCTGCGTTGCTGCGTTGGATAGCTATGCTGATCCTTTGGGCTAGGAACCAGCCAGCTTTATTATTGGCTGTTAAAGAATTTAATTTTGGCACAATTTTTCTAAACAGCAATTTAGCAGAGGGTCAAATGTTTCAACGCCAAACGGCGCAAACACATAATCACTTGCAAGTGAAACGTACTTGCGACGCTTGGCGTTTTCAGCCAACTCCGCTGCTGCTCCAGCTTTAAGGGCTGATTCTCTGAGAAGGGAAGGGGCCAAAGTATCGACACAAGTTGCATCCCAAACTAAGGCCCGACCCCGTTCCCAGGGAATAAGCGTTAGGCCATCGGGTCTCTTGCCATCATCACGGACCAAACCACGTGGTTCCAACGTGAAAGGAACATTAATGGTCGCAAGAGCTCTTCTGATGGCGTCATTAAGGATAGCGTGACGGGCGAGACGCCCAGCGCTTTGCTGGCAACAAAGGCAGTGGAGACCAAATTTATCAACCTCCTTGCCACATGGACACGTAAAAATTTCACATATAGGGGTACCAAGGCGGAGGCCCACACACACCCGGAAAGACTCACTATCGAAAAGAATGCCCAAATTTTTCGACGGTAAAGCATGAAGCCAATGACCAGAATAAAAACACCAATATCAAAACACCAATCTAAAGCAAATAACAATAACCTATTGAATAAATATAAAATTGGTTTGTGATGCATCACTTGGTATGAATTGGTGTTTAAATTTTCGAATTTCATGTGCTGATGTTACAAAAGTGTATTTTTTATTATGAATATCCAAACATAGCATTTTTATGATAGCAATTTTTTGTAGATTTGGAAGTTTTTTTAATTTTTTAATTTTGTTAGTCTTCGTTTTAGCTAGCTCATCATTTTATCATGTAAATTTAATTTATAAGGATCATACTGAAATAAAAAAAAACTGACATAACACCAATATTTTTTTGGATACATATTAATATCTCGAAAACTACAAAAATCCAGCTAACATGCATAGGGACTATTTGGATAGCCCTGGTTTTAAGTCTTCCAAAAAAATGGGACATTACTGTTTAGGCCACCTTGTATAAATAAAGTAATAGTTTACTCACAGTTCAATATTAATTCTATCAAAACACCAATCTGAAGCAAATAACAATAACCTATTGTATAAATATAAAATTGGTTTGTGATGCATCACTTGGTATAAAAAGTAAGATTAAGAAAAATATTATATGTGTACTTATATGACCTTTAAGTAGGTAACCAGTAATTCATTGTAAACCAGAAATGTATTGCAAACAAATGTGTCCAGCCAGCCATAGATCTTGACAATGTCATATAGTACAACGAGTTAGGGATTTCGATATACATTGAGGGATTATAACTTTGTATTACAATTTCTCTGAGTTAAGGTATTTCTCCCAATACATGCCACACGCTGTATACAAAATCAATCAAATTAGCAGACGCTTTCCTGGTGTAAATTAATACAGTTGATTACAAATTAACTGAAACCAGCTAACGTAAATTATATCACAAATTCGTGTGTACTCAGAAGCATTTTAGTCCATTTGATTTTATTTTCTGTACTTTGCAATGGTAGGGAGTTCAGCTAATTTGTTCCACTGAATCACAGTAAAATGAGAAACGTCGTATGCATACTTAATAAAAAAAAACAAAAGAAATAAGTAGATTTGATCTACCGAGCAGTTTTGCTAGCAAAGCTCATGCGTGGCTTTTAAAATTTTTACACCGCTATATTGCTTCTAGTCATTAAAAAACATATTATTATGAATCATGTAAAAAGTCTCCTACGATGTTCATGACTATAAACGACTAATGGGAATGAACGTTGTCTTTTTTGTAATGTAAGTGGCATAATTCCTGAAAAAGAATAAGCTTATCTTATCATGCTGTGACAGACGAGGGTCCTGCAAACGAAGGGGTACAAATTAGCAAAAGTTGCGTTTATTTATTCGGATTGCGAATCACGGCGTTTTGTTGAACGTTTCCGCGTGACGTCTTATTTAGGGACTGACAGGGGAAAATGGAAGCTAAATAAAGCATAAATATTCATGCATATTTAATTATGGTTTCGTTGAGTTGTCTTTGTAGCTATATGATGAGAGTGAAATAAAATTGAGTTTTGATGTCATGTTTAAATTTCGTTTTTTTTCCTCTAATAAAAAGCACGTCATACTGATTTTAGAGATAAATCATTTGTATTAACTTGACGTCATAAAATCATGCTATAGATAAACCGCTTCCACAAGACTTCACCTTAGGGGCACAGGGGCGCGGGGGGAGACGAGAGCGATTTGGGTGAGTGGTGCGCGACGCCTGCGCCCTTGTGCCCCGCCTCCGCAAACGAGGATCAATTTAGCGGTGAACCTTATATTGTTTTTTGACAGATTTACAAGATTTTTGATCACTTAATTATTTACATTTTTTTTTGAGACCCTGCGACTAAAGACGCAGCGTAGGACGTCCACCAACAAGATGGACTGAGGACCTTGTAAAGATCGCAGGATTAAACTGGATGCAGACCGCTAGTGATCGGTGGCTGTGGAAAGCTGTGTGGGAGGCATATGTTCAGCAGTGGACGTCCTTTGGCTGATAATGATGATGATGATGAAATTATTTAACTTACTCATTATTAAAAACATTAAATTAAATCAATATTTTAAAAAACATCTTACAACAACAAACGAGCGTGTGTCCTAAACTTAAAACAATGCTAAATGTGTCTCGAACGAAATAAGGTATGGTACAGACATGCAACCGCGAGTCTGTGACACGTGAGAATGTGATATGCCCGGAATGAAGTTTATTTTGAAAAGGTTTCTACTTGATTTTTGCGTTCTTTGACGTTTTTTCATAATATTGCTTGATTTTAACACTATCCATATAAGTTACAATAACGAACTCTCTAACTAATATGGCAATTGTTTTCATAGGATCCAAATATACTTAATATTATTAAGCTGTAGAGATTGCTTGTTCCTTTAATCGCACTTAACTCAGAAACTTGCAAAAATATTTTTGAGTTGGATAGTTACATAATAAAAAAATGTTTTAGGCTGTAACACATATTGATACGATATAAAAGAGCAGAGCAGCAATTAAAAATATTGCAAAAACGGGAGAAAAATATTCCTTTTGAGAGCTTTCGACGCATACCCAGCGTAAACTGTTTAAGATACGTAAAAATCATGTATGACAGGATTGCTCCGCATTAAAGGTTCTACAATGAAATCTGCAACAGCATATGTCAATGTGATATCATTTTTATGTTCTTAAATTTCATATATAATAATGTATTATTTTCAAAGGTGTTTTGATGCACACGGGTATTCATTTTTATCTTAATAAACATATTTATTTTTAACTAAATTGCCCTTTATATTATTTGATTTGTTCAAATATCTCAGAAGCTATCACAGTTTTAAAATAACTCCGCACCAAAATAATGGTCTCAGCTTATAAAAAACACGCTTCTGCGGTAACTGCTGTAGTTTTTTAGGCTCTTACTTATAATTAAAATGAAAAATACTTCTTTTGCGGTGAAATATTTGACGGGATATCCGAAATTGACACGGGCTAGGCCGTTGGGGACCGCTAGTCTTAAAGTAGTAATAAAACCTAGTTAGGTTTTTGATCTTAAAATCATCTCACAGTGTCATATTTTATATTCATAAAGATGAATATAAAATATGACACTGTGAGTGTTAAAAACATTCTAAAGCATTAGATAGCGAAGCGACATCAATTTCCAAGTTGAATTTATTCTGTAAAGAATAACTGCTTGGGCCATCTGTTTCATAAACAGACGGCTAGATGGCGCTAAGCGTCACGCAATTGACGTTTTCATAAGAAACCACAAATTTCGCAGGGTCGGACTAACAGCACGGTAGCTCAATTGGTAAGAGCGTTTGGCCCGGTTTGCCAAAAGGTTGCTGGTTCAAGTCCCGCCCGTGCGCAAATTTTTGGTTTCTTATTTCATCTTTATGAATATAAAATATGACACTGTGAGTGTTAAAAACATTCTAAAGCATTAGATAGCGAAGCGACATCAATTTCCAAGTTGAATTTATTCTGTAAAGAATAACTGCTTGGGCCATCTGTTTCATAAACAGACGGCTAGATGGCGCTAAGCGTCACGCAATTGACGTTTTCATAAGAAACCACAAATTTCGCAGGGTCGGACTAACAGCACGGTAGCTCAATTGGTAAGAGCGTTTGGCCCGGTTTGCCAAAAGGTTGCTGGTTCAAGTCCCGCCCGTGCGCAAATTTTTGGTTTCTTATTTCATCTTTATGAATATAAAATATGACACTGTGAGTGTTAAAAACATTCTAAAGCATTAGATAGCGAAGCGACATCAATTTCCAAGTTGAATTTATTCTGTAAAGAATAACTGCTTGGGCCATCTGTTTAATAAACAGACGGCTAGATGGCGCTAAGCGTCACGCAATTGACGTTTTCATAAGAAACCACAAATTTCGCAGGGTCGGACTAACAGCACGGTAGCTCAATTGGTAAGAGCGTTTGGCCCGGTTTGCCAAAAGGTTGCTGGTTCAAGTCCCGCCCGTGCGCAAAAATTTTTGGTTTCTTATTTCATCTTTATGAATATAAAATATGACACTGTGAGTGTTAAAAACATTCTAAAGCATTAGATAGCGAAGCGACATCAATTTCCAAGTTGAATTTATTCTGTAAAGAATAACTGCTTGGGCCATCTGTTTCATAAACAGACGGCTAGATGGCGCTAAGCGTCACGCAATTGACGTTTTCATAAGAAACCACAAATTTCGCAGGGTCGGACTAACAGCACGGTAGCTCAATTGGTAAGACGACCGACGATTGGTTAGACGACCCGTCTGGTGTAGTGGTTGAGAAATCGCCTACTACGCAGCGGGTGCGGGTTCGATCCCCGCACAATACAAACATTTGTGTGCATGAACATGTCTGTTTGTATTGGTCTGGGTGTTTTCTATGTATATCATGTATGTATTTACAAACAAAAAGTATTTAAGTATTATATCCGTTGTCTGGCACCCATAACACAAGCTTTGAGTAGCTTACTTTGGGACTAGATGGCGATGTGTGGGAATGTCCAAAGAAAAGAATATATATATAAATAAGAGCGTTTGGCCCGGTTTGCCAAAAGGTTGCTGGTTCAAGTCCCGCCCGCGCGCAAATTTTTGGTTTCTTATTTCATCTTTATGAATTAAAAAACCGCCTTAAAACACAGTGACAAGTTTGACATAATTTATACATACTTCAACAGTCCACATACGCACATCATGCCCCGACTCTAAACGAATTTGTTGCTCCTAAATCTAAACTTAATATTATAAAGCTGAAGAGTTGGTTTGTTTGTTTGAACGTGCTAACCTCAAGAACTACTGGTTTGAGATGATTTCAAATAATAGTTATCACCTGTATCTCTAAAACAGTTCCTAAGTTAGAATATATCTGGTTGAACTAAAAAAGAACCATCTCACTATGACTTCTTGTTTTCGAGAAATCACAGGACACAAACATACAAAGAATAAAAACATACATACACTTACGAAATTACATAATATTTTTAAATTACATCGATATCACATACATACACATTCAATTGTTCTACTTATTTTTTTGAAGTAAATAGAATGAAAAGCCCTTGCATAAAAAATGACTTCATCGATTTTTAATGAGTTACAGCGGACCCGGCAAACTATGTTTTGCTACATTTTATTGACAGTGACAAATCCAAAAATAAAAAAAACATAAAAATGGGTCCACACTTTCGCAAGACTGTAACAATCACTACATTAAAAAGAATTAGCGAAATCGGTCCAACCGTTCACGCGTAATGCCGTAACCAAAGGAAAAATGGATGCCTTTTAGAGATCAAAGGTTGCATTAGCATAATTTGCAATTTTAAAGACTTAAGGTACTAAAAGTCTGTTCCACTATCGACAAATATGTACTAACCGATGAATAATTCAAATATGGAACGTCATTTTAGTATAAAGTAGTGAACAGGTAAAGCTAATGGGAACTTGTTCAGACATGTGAAATAGGCGGTAAGTGTGACAGATTTTATTTGACTAACATGCCACTATAATCTACGCCTAAGCTTGGGGTCCTTAGTAAAAATGATTTTATAGAAATAATGTTCCGTAATAAACCTCGCTTTTAGTCTGAAAATGCAATTGCTTGTTTTGTCCGAAATAAAGTGGCGTAGCAAGCAATTACGCTGTACAACATATTGCTATATTTCCAATAAATACTAAACTCACGCTGTGCCCTCAAACATAACTGCACATTATATAAAATTTGTCGTCGAAATGAATAAGATGTGCTTTATTTGCTTGTCGAGTTTGAATCCTGTTCGAAGACTTTAAGGTTTAAAGTTGAGATTGGTTAAGTTTTGTAATTGCATTGATTACTGCATATTTGTTAAGACCGTCTGAAGTTTTTCTTGGCTAAAAGCCAGTATTCGTGATTGCAAAACTGTTTCCTTAGCCAGAAATTGTGGATAAACAGACGAATTTTCAATGGTTTCTTGAATGATCACGTCTTGTTGATAATTTCAAACAAATTTAACGCACAGTGAAACACTACAGTTCGATGAGATACTCGTAGTTTAAAATGCGATTTGTATGTCATATTCTTTTTGCTTTTGTTTTTGAGCACAGTGCATTACAAGTGTCAATAATTGCGTGAAAAATTTTCTATTTCTAGTTTTCATCGTGTAACTAGAAATAAAAATTCTGATGAACGTTAGTGGCATACGGAAACTCTCTCCTTGAGTTCCGTACTCTAACTAGGAACCCTTAGAGTTTTGCCATGTCCATCTGTCCGCGCAGCACAGTGACCTTTGGTACTAGAAAACCGTAATTTGGCACGAGTATGCATGCATATTGCAATCACGATCTTAAAGAAAAACGGACCGGCCAAGTGCGAGTCGGGCTTGCACACTAAGGGTTCCGTGCCAACTTTAACTTAAATATAGATCCAGTTACTTCCACTTAGCCAAAATACCACACTTTTGTTGACAGCTATTTGTAGGTATGAATAACAGAATTATGTTTGCGGTTATTGAGAATGTGCTCTATCTCAAAAACTACTAGTTCGATCTCGTTTAAACCAAACAAATTCGTTGAAAGTTTTTGTCAACACCTATATTACGGTTTTTTTCTCATAATTTACACTCTCTCAGTTTAAAAGTTATATGATGTGGTGACGCCTATTTAACCACTTTGGAAGCGTTTATCTCTCAAACGTGAGACTTTTAGGGAAAATAGTTTTGAACCTCAATGTCATTCTCAAAGACCTATCTATAGACAACCTACACGCATAGGTATGACAAAAAAAAGTTTCAGTTCCTTGCCTAAAATATAAATATTTTTTATTTTTTGTTTGAGAATCGTAAAGCGGTTAACGGGATACTAAGTTTCAACTGAGTAATAATAATAGTTTCAGAATAAAGTGGCTGTGAAATACGGACGGACAGACAGACAGACAGGCAGACGAACAGACAGACTTGACGAAACTATAAGGGTTCCGTTTTTTGCCATTCGGCTACGGAACCCTAAATAGGGCTATTTTCTCTAATTTATCCTATACTTGTGGGGTATCCTTGATAAGGCATTTTAACATTATTACGTTGTCGAAGTTAACACAGTAGGCATTGTGTTAAATAATGGTGTTTTATGTAACAATGTATTTCAAACTGATTTACCTCGATCTAAAATAACATGTCTGTGTCGCTTGATATCAGTGCACGATTCCCGTCATTCGATATATTGAATCCTATAAGTTATGATATTTGTCTGTGGAGTAATATATCTGCTGGTTCCATTTTATTTTCATGCTGTCAGATTCAGCTAAGACTTTTCGATTTTTTCTGGCTGTTGATGGATTGGATATTATACCAACCCATCGCTACTTATATATGTTACAGTTAAAACCCATTTTTCGTTAGAACTCGTTTTCTCCAGTTAAAATTAGTTATTTATATAAATATATATAATTTACCACTGAAATATTTGATTTTCAGATAAAACTAGTTGTCACATCGAGCTATAGTTAAAACTAGCGCTAGAAAAACTGATTTGGGATTGAAAACAAGATATAAGTTTTAAAAATATTTATCGAAAAGATCTAAGATACTGGGAACCAAATAATAATAGTCTTAGACAAAAGGAACATTTAAGAGAACATTGACTTAAATTTAGTTGCCAAGATGACAATATTAATGATAAGTAGGTAAATATTTACGCTTTTTGGGACACGTAGTATTTAATTTCTCGTCACATTTATCGCTTAGATCCTTTGCACTCTGCGACTTTTAATAGCGATGCAGTTACGATGCAGTTGCAAAATGTCAACCTTTACGTAGCGCAAGTATGTGCGCAAGCAATGCTTAATAAAATCTCCTCATTGCGTGAGTCGCAATGCTATCGCGTGATTTCAAAACGCGCAACTACATCGATGCTAAAAGTCGCAGTGTGTAAGGGGTCTCCATCAGTAAATAAAGCATCAGTTCTCGATAGTAACTAACTGAGCAGGTAAAAGTCTAAAGCAATTATAACTTTATTTTGTCCTCTAAAAATTTTTTACAAACATGATGTAATTCAGCTTGCAAATCTTTATTACAATTTAAACTCAGTTCCGCAATCAGTCTGATGCACCATGCATGCAAATCCAGTCAAATCTCAACATTAAGCTCAGCGCGTAATGATGATGATTGCTTGAACAAGGTATGTAACTGCTGACCCTACTGCTGTCTGGGGAAATAATGTTGGTAGACCAAAACAAAGAGTTTTGACTGCTTGATGAGGAACTCACTGAGTTGAAAAGTTAGGTTGAGTACATACATGGTTATAAAACTAATTTCTTGTAGGAAATATTTAAATTATACTATGCACTAAAACTTAACTAAATTAAACACATATTTACTTCAAGCTTTTTACGTCGACCATTTCCAATGGTTAATAAATTGCATAAATATTAAACCGCATTAAAAATATTTAAAGGACTAAAATAACGCTTTAAATAGACACAAACTTTTACTGGTTCCATGCCACAGCACGCACCGGTGCGTTATAACAATTAAATTTCTATTGTGTCTCAAGTGTGGCAGCAAATGGGTTAAGCATTTTATTCCATTCAGTGGTTTTTTACGAAGGCGGTTCAATTTTTGTGCAGGAATTTTATTTTCGTGGTTTCTGAAAACTGTTTAAGTTACAATGTACTTGATTTAATAAAAAAAAACTTAAACCTTTTTTCTTGGTGCAACAAATACTTAAGTGAAAACCGCATCAAAATCGGTACAGCCAACCGGAAGAAATTTGCTGACCTTCTTTATAAGTCGGTTTAAAAGAAAATACGCTACATATATTTTTTACTAAGTCTCGTATTTTCTTTCAAAATTGTCAGGGGATTTATGATCTCTGGTGTATGATGTAAATATTTTATCTTAATAAAATGAATTAAATCCTTTCAAGTCAAACTCTGTTTTTTATGTTTAATTAAAACAATATTTTTTGTAGTTAATCCTCATTGTTTTAAGGTTACTGTTACTATTATCGTAGGGAGATGAGTAAAAGTCGTATGCCGAAATAGTAATGAATGTTTATTGTGAAACTTAGGCTATTTATATACAAAAAATATTAATTTATTAGTGGGTCAACGGAGATCGCATCAGCTGACTAGCTAACTATAGCGTACTTATGTATGTTCATATATAAACGCTCGGGCGCACGCAGGGCATCTTCAGTGAGCTTCAGATGTTGACGCGGAACGGTTGTACCGCTGCGTCTGCGCATGTGACGTCACGATGCTCGCCACACGTAAATAGGCCTCGCTCCCATCTCGCGAGCCAGTTTGCTTGAGCGCGCGGTGCGTGCGGCCGTCTCAGTTGGATGGTTATTCTATGCGATCGATGTGTATGTAGGCAAACCAGGTAGGTAGCTACATCACTCCCCCTTCAGCGAAGCGTACAGGAGGTCTAGATATTCTTCCCGATCTAGTGACGTAATTATTTTTTTCTTCCGTTTGAGCTGTGTGTTGTTCCGTGTTGATAGTGAATGCTGGCTTCAGACGCTCGATCGTAACGTTTGTTTTTCTTAGTGGCATCTGCAAGGTGAAGTATTTCTCGTTGCGTTTTATCACTTTGAACGGGCCTGTGTAGCTTGGTGTTAGCGGTTTTCGTACGGCATCGTTTCTTATAAACACATGAGTGCACGTATTTAGGTTTTTGTGCACAAATGTAGGTTTAGATGACATTCTTTGTGTTTGCGATCTGTGCATTGCATCTGATAGGTCATTGTGAAACTGTGATGATGTGATCGTCGACCCAGGTTCACCGTAGAACTCTCCAGGTAGTCTTAGTGCTTGACAGTATAGTAGTTCAGCCGCGCTGCATCCGATGTCGTCTTTAATTGCTGCTCGTAATCCTAGTAGGACAGTAGGTAGTTCTCGCGTCCAGTTGTTGTTTTCTTGTAGGCGTGCTGTTAGTGCTGACTTAAGCGTTCTGTGCCATCTTTCGATAATGCCGTTTGACTGAGGATGATATGCAGTGGTTCGTGTGCGGTGTATGCCAAGTCGTTGTGTCAGCGCTTTAAATATTTCAGATTCGAATTGCCTGCCTTGATCAGATGTAATAACGGCGGGACAACCGAATCTTGCAATCCAGGCTTGGTAGAATGTTTCGGCGACCTTTTCAGCGGTTATTTCTTCCATTGGGATAGCTTCTGGCCACTTACTTGCACGATCTATCATTGTGAGGCAATATCGAAAATTCTCAGATATTGGTAAGGGTCCGATAATATCGATGTGTACTTGATATAGCCGGTCCACTTTTTCAAACTGCGCTAATGGAGGGCGAGTATGCCGATGTACCTTCGAACGCTGACAAGGTATGCAGGTTCGAGTCCAGGCGGGGACGTCCACGTTCATTGATGGCCAAAAATAGCGATTGGTCACTAATTTTCTTGTTCCTCGCGTTCCAGGGTGACTGAGATTATGAGGTGCTTGAAAGGCTGGCTTCCGAAACTCAGGTGGTAAGTAAGGACGAGCTGTGCCGGTTGAGGTCTCGCAGGTAATAGGTATTGAAGTACCAGGCATGATGATGGTCTTGAATTCGTGCGACTTGTTTTCGAGTAAGGTTTTCAAATCTTTGTCTTCTTTTTGTGATCTTGATAACGACGAATATTCAATCGGTGAAGGACATGATATTTCGTCGATTCGTGATAGTGCGTCGGCTACTTCATTGTCTTGTCCTGAGATGTGACGAATGTCTGAAGTGAACTGGCCGATGTACTCTAAATACCGTGTTCGCCGTGGAGTTTCATTCTTGCTTTGCGCAATCAGTGCATATGTTAATGGCTTGTGGTCGGTAAACGCGATCAAATCTTGACCTTCAAACATTTTTCTGAAGTGTTTGGTTGCCATGTATATCGATAATAATTCACGATCATAGGTGCTGTATTTCTGTTGGGCATCGCTGAACTTTTTTGAGAAAAATCCCAACGGCTTCCATCTACCTTCTATTCTTTGTTGTAAAACTGCGCCCGCGCATTGATTTGAGGCGTCCGTCATTAGAGCAAACGGGGCGTCAGTTGATGGATGCGAGAGTAGGACGGCGTTAGTGATGTCTCGCTTGCACTCTTCGAACGATAATATTGCATCGTCAGTCCAGTCGATCTTGGTTTTATCGTTTTTCTTCGAGTTATGCATATATTTGTTTAGCGCTTGTTGATGCATAGCGGCGTTAGGAATGTTTTCACGGTAAAAGTTAATCATTCCTAGAAAACGCCTTAGTTCTTGTACTGTAGTCGGCCGTGGGAAATCTTCGATAGCTTTTATTCTCTGTCTTGTAGGTGTAATTCCTTCTGATGAAACGTTGTACCCCAGGAATTCTATGTTTTCTTGACCGAAAATGCACTTGGCGGCATTAATCTGTAGTCCATTGTTTTCTAGTCTCTTGAAAACTTCTTCTAGTAGCTTTCTATGTAAATCTTCATTTTCCGAAGCACAGAGGATGTCATCAATGAATACGAATACAGGTAGGCCTCGCATGACGTCATCGATGTGTCGTTGGAATGTTTGGCCAGAGTTTCTCAAACCAAAGCACATTCGAGTGAATTCATATAGGCCGAACGGAGTAATGATTGCAGTTTTCTTTATGTCTTCTTCACGTATTTTGATTTGAAAGTAGGCCTTTTTCAGGTCTATTTTCGAAAATATCTTCTTGCCTTTCAGGTTGTAGGTGAAGTCGTGAAGTCTTGGAACTGGGTAGCGGTCTGGAACTGTTATTGCATTAAGCCTTCTGTAGTCTCCGCAGGGACGATATTGACCATTTTTTTTGGGTACCAGGTGCAGTGGGCTTGCCCAGGGACTGCTGGATGGTCTGCAGATTCCTTCTTCCATCATTTGGCGATATTCTTCCTTAGCTAGGTTATATTTCAGTGGCGGTAGTGGTCTCGCTCTGCAGAAAACTGGTGGTCCCGTTGTCTCGATGTGGTGTTCCACATTTGAGCTGCTTACGATGGTTAAGGTGGGTCTCGTAATGTTCGGATGTTTTTCCAACAGGTCGTGGTATGGTTGTTTGCTGTCCAGTGTTCTCACGCTGCCTTGTGTTGTAGGTATAATGAAGCCTTTGGAGGATACATTTGTTTGTTTATCTATCAGTTTTCTTCCATTCAAATCGACCATGATGTTATAATATTGAAGAAAATCTGCGCCTAGTATTGGTCTTGAGACAGCTGCGATGACAAAAGTCCATCTGTAGGGTCGTCGCGTACCAAGATTGAGAACCGCTGTCTTTTCGCCGTAGACAGATATCGATGATCCGTTGGCGGCGTAAAGGTAGTTCGTTGCTTCATTATTCCGTTTCTCAGCCAGAGTTGCGGGTAGGACGGAAACGTTAGCGCCGGTGTCGATGAGGAATTTCAGTCCCGATGTTTTATCTCGAATAAATAGACGGTGGTTTGATATTTCGTCGACTCCAGCTACCGTCATTGCTCGAGCCGTTGCTAGTTTAACGATTCGTTGGATTTGTTGTTATTGTTGTTATTTTTCTTGAAATCACAGGGCTGCTGGCATCTGTACGCATCTTTTCCGAACTTTCGATGAAAATAGCATAGTGGGTCTTTTCGTACGCGGTTCGCTGATCTTGAACGGGAACGGTTGCGATTTCTGTAGTTGTTTCGAAAAGGTCTTCGATTCTGTGTGCGTTCCATTTTCAGTGATGCGATTTCTTTTGATAAGGCGTCAATCTTGCTCAGCAGGTCTTCATTTGTGGTAGGGCTGTTAGGTTTCGAGGTAGTGTCACAGGAGCAAATGGAGCTTATTTCGTGAGTCTGCTCGGTCATCTTATCTGCCATGGTAGCCAGAACGTCTAGGTTTGTTTCAGTGCTGATAGCGAGTACGGCGCGTACTGATGTGGGTAGGTGCCCAGTCCACATGATCTTCAGCGTGTTGTCAGGAACTCGATCTAGCGCTAGGTCACGCATTTTTCTTAATAATTGTGATGGCTTTTGGTTGCCGAGTTCCATTTCGCCTAGCAGTTTTTGAAGTTGTCTGGACTCCGATTCTTCATAGACCGAAAGTAATCGTTGTTTCAGAGCTTCATATTTGTGTTTTTCGGGTGGTGATAATATTATATCTCCGACTTGTTCGATGTCAGCGAGTTCAAGTTGCGCTACGACGAGGTGATATTTTGCTTCATCTCCCAATTTCTGATTGATGATTATTGACTCGTACTGTGCGAACCAAAGCCTCGGTTTTTGACGCCAGAATGGAGGTATCCGAGCTTTCACGGAGATGGCAGCCATTTCTTCGTTTTCAGAAGTTGATGACTGGTTCTCGACGGTTTCGATAGGTCCGGTGTTCATTCTTGCGGTGGTCACCAATGTTACTATTATCGTAGGGAGATGAGTAAAAGTCGTATGCCGAAATAGTAATGAATGTTTATTGTGAAACTTAGGCTATTTATATACAAAAAATATTAATTTATTAGTGGGTCAACGGAGATCGCATCAGCTGACTAGCTAACTATAGCGTACTTATGTATGTTCATATATAAACGCTCGGGCGCACGCAGGGCATCTTCAGTGAGCTTCAGATGTTGACGCGGAACGGTTGTACCGCTGCGTCTGCGCATGTGACGTCACGATGCTCGCCACACGTAAATAGGCCTCGCTCCCATCTCGCGAGCCAGTTTGCTTGAGCGCGCGGTGCGTGCGGCCGTCTCAGTTGGATGGTTATTCTATGCGATCGATGTGTATGTAGGCAAACCAGGTAGGTAGCTACATTACCATTAGGAACATACTAATGTAAAACCTTTCATTATTTCAAATAGTAATTGCGTGTAACCTAGGCTTTACTTGTAAGAATTAGGTAAAGATTTTTTTGATATCGAAAATATCCGATTAAAATAACTATTTACAGAATCCGTGTGTCTATAATTCCGCCTGTGAGTTCCAACCTTAATTTATTCGCACTGAAGCAACCACGCAAATGGCGAATGAGCCCATCCAAAAGCTGGGTCAGTTATAAACAATAACACTTTTGTTTGCTTTGTAAACACCGACACACATCCTCAGTCGCTAATGGCGGTACTTTCGACACGTCATTTGGAAAATAAATACCACTTTGTAACAGAATGCTTTTAGCGAATCAAAATATAAGAAGGTAGGTTCTGTCCTGGTTTAAGTAAAAAAAAAACGGCCAAGTGCGAGTCGGACTCGCGCACTGAGGGTTCCGTGCTAACTTTAACTGAATGAGAGAATCCACTTTCTTCCACTTAGTAAAATACCACAGTATTTTATTGACAGCAAATATAACTTTGTTTTTCATAGTGTTGGTATGAAGTACAAAGTTATGTTTGCGGTTGTTGAAAGTGTGCTATATCTCAAAAACTTCTCGTAAGATTACGCGTAATAAAATTGACGAAAATTGAAAAGAGGAGAGGAGACAGTACGCCGCCTTGAGGCACAACGGCAGATATGTTACACCATGCAGAGAAAGCGTCCTCTGAACGAATGCGCTGCCGGCGGATGTGCAAGTAACTATGAAACCAGTCAAGCACCGTTAGAGATATGTTAAGAGACCGAAGCAGCCCGAGTAATATGTTGAAGTCTACGGTATTGAAGGCATTGCTTAAATCCAATAGAGCTAGCACCGTGAGTTTCTTATCATCCATGCCAAGTCAAATATCTTCAGTTATTTTGACTAGAGCGGTAGTCGTACTGTGACCAGGGCGAAAGCCGGACTGGAGCTGATTCAGAAGATGGTTGTCGTAGAGGAAGAGGCTGACTTGGTGATGGACAATGCGCTCTATCACTTTGGAAAGGAACGGAAGTATTGAAACAGGGCGGTAGTCTGTAAAAGAAGAAGGACTTGCCTTTTTTGGGAGAGGAGTTACTTGAGCATGTTTCCAGGCTGTGGGAAAACAACTCGAGGACAATGATTCATTGATAATGTGGGTGATTATGGGTGTCAGGATATCTATAAGGGGAAGGATCATCCGGCGACTCACACAGTCAGCTCTGTCGGCATTAGAGGCAATGGAGGTCATGTTCTTCTTAACATCACAATCGGATACTTGACGAAAATTAAAAGGAGGATAGCCAGGCGTTGGAAGAGATGAGAGTGAATTTAAAGTATAGATATAATATAATGTCCTTAATTTGTAACTTGTTTTTTTTTACAAGCTTGTGTGTAATAAGGCCTTAGCTGTTGCTATTTTATCTTCCATCTTAATATTACTCAAATTCCCTCTTCAAAAGACATCTGTCAGCTAAAAATTAAGCAAAAATAAGCTCAAGGGAATTTCGTTCCGCAGCTGCAGCAGCTATATTCTTTAGTTTTGTCGGAACAAAAGCAATGTCTCAGTTTTTCGTTGGCTTTATTTATTTTGACGTTAAAGCGTATCGGTTCCGTTGTAATTACTTAAAATGGCAGATCCCTTACCATGGATTGTACGCGATTAGTCTACAGTTGCCTTTGCATGCATAATGTGACATTTGAATGCGTCATGTGAATATACACAAATATACAGCAAAAGGCCTGTAATAGAAGTAATGTTGTAATCCAAAGTTATAATTCCTAATCAAAGTATATCAAAATCTCTAACTCGTAGTAGTAAATGACAATTGCAAGTTCTAGAACTGGATACATTTCTTTGCAATACATTGTTTGTTCATTTATTTTGTTAGAAAATTCCAAAAAAAACCTATTATAAATTACAACCTGTATACTTAATCACCAGCTTGATGTGGTATCGTTCAGGATACAAATGTGATGGTTTACTAAAGGCGTTTATTATTGTTGAACTAGTTACAGTTGTCAGGATTCATTGTTTCTCTGGCTTCATCATTTAATTACTGTTAAGGTATTTTAGTATTATGTTTGTTAATCTGTTCGGATTCGGCACGATAAACTAGTAAATTAGATCCAATGTAATGGATATTGTGAGAGCCATCTCGCAACATTGATGAGGTCACGCAGCCTAAAATTTAACGGGCTTGCCAATGTGTCGATGGTTGAGTGGTAAAGGCATGCGCCCGGATAGCGTAAGACACAGGGTTTGATTTCTCGTTTGACACAGTTCCTTTTTATAATTGCAATTTATATTTTAAAGTTTGCATAGTGACAAAACACTGTAAAAACAAGAATAAAATTGTAATGGATGTTTAATCCGTTTTTTTTAAATCAGCTGAATATCATCTTTATAATATAAATTGCACTTGTAAAAAGTAACTTTGGCTGTGACAGACGAGGAATCGAATCCCGTTTCTTACGCATCCGGGCTTATGCCTATACCACTCAGCCACCGTCACATTAGCAAGACTGTTAAATTTTGCAAGTGCTTACTTTAACTCGTAACCTACGTAATATTATCAATGTTGCGCATTGCTCTCACAATACCTATAACAAGTGCAATTTATACTATTAAGTTTGTATAGTCACAAAACACGTTGAAAACAATAATGTAATTATGATTATCATCTGTTTAAAATACGTATCTGGTAGTACTGAAAGTGGATTAGCAGGACATCTAACCAAAACTCTTATTTCATATCATTACAAAAACAAGGGTATACTGAGATTAATTTCAAGCCTAAGGTATGTCGTAAATTTAAAATAAATAGCTGCTATCATTTATTCGAACTGGTACTTATAACTGTTAAACTTAAATTTATTTACTGGCAACACCGATATATTTTTGGAGGGGAGTTTTGTATTCGGGGAGAGCGCGGAGTTTGGCAGTTCAGTTGGTTTGTGGCATCAAGTTGAAAAGGTTGTACCTGAAGTTGTACCCTGTTCGAAGAATAAAAGTCTTGAAGAAGTCTCAGTGTTGTAATTTCGTAACAGGTACATGCGCCAAAACAGGTCCATGGAACACTTCTAAACATCAACGCAGTCTATGACAAAAAAAAGTTTTTTATAAGCTAAACGACACACAATTGTACGGGTCAGATTCGTTTTGTCTTAATTACGTGGCGCAAATTCTGTCGGTATGAATCACGCTGTCTTCTTACCAGCTGTTCAAATTCACCAAGTATTCCATCTTATTATTAAAACCAACACTAATTGGACGTTTTTTAAAATTTTTGTTGACTCAGATACGGGAGTAAATCTAGTTAAAAAAACTGTCAAGGCACTCCGGGAGTGCCGGCAGAAGTGAAAACTTGAATATCAACGTTGTGCATTTTTGATTTTTTGGAATAGTTATTATCAATATAAAAGTACTATCATTTTTGTGATAGAATACAATAATAATAATAATAATACAATAATAATAATACAATAATAATAATACAATAATAATAATACAATAATAATAATAATAATAATAATAATAATAATAATAATAATATTTTTATAGAATACAATATTTATTTATTGCGCTATCGTACACAAACATTACAATTTATATTATATTAAATTACATTAAAAAGTTGATCTCTCAAAAAAATCAACTTACATCCATAATTTCGCCAACCGTCTTACGGTTTTTCGATCAGGTCACGTGTCCTGACGCGAGTTTCACATTTTTCCCCCATCCCACAAAAGTGCTCAACGCCGCTAAAGAAGTTTTCACTTCAAAAATATTGTCACATGCGAGCCGTCAACTTCCAGCCCGACAGCGTCAATCTGATCTGTCTGCCTACGTTGACACTTCATGGAACGTGAAATGACAAAAGAGGTGAGGTCACACATGAAATAGAAATGAGAACAAGTTTAGAATTTAAAAACTAAAGTTAAAATTTTAAAAGAAGAATAATAGAACTCTTGGCGACGACTAGGTCTGCACGCGGCCTAGAAAGGCAGTAGTAAAAGTACAGCGAAGCAGTCTCAAGAAGAAGTAGAAGTGACATTATAGAACCTCAGTACGAACTCGCATCCACTTCCGTAACATAGTTGCACCGGTACTCTTCCACTAGGTATCTGCGGGCCTCCCTGGTGAACTGAATAAACAGACACTCTTTCACAAACCATGTTTTCCTATCCCGCACCCACTTCCATAACAATATGCAAGCATTACTAAAATACTTCTAGATTAAAAAAAAATATTACTTATGTTACCTTTCTATTTGCTTGACCAACTCTTACTGAAAAGCAATCATATCAGCGATCGCGGTATACCTAGATTTGTAGTATAAAGTACTATTATTTGAGCACATATTCATAATTTTTACTTATATCATAAAAAAACATAAAGTAATTGTGATGAAAATAACAACAACATTCAATCAAAGCTCAACCTATACAACAAATAAAAGAGGACCAAATAAGAAAGCGAAATGACTTCGGTGTCTGTGAAGCATTTTCCTCTTACAAAGTCAAATAATAAAAAAGTTATGAGGCGTGAACTATTGACATGGCGGAGGAATGAGCGATGCTTCAGCCGTCTTCGGCACTCTGCCAAATTTTAATGACCCCCCTTCCCCCAAATTATTTGCCTACAAATGCCGCCCTTGACTTTTCGCATTCTGCCAAAACGACCTGGGGCCGTACTATCAACTTTTCAAGTCCTTTCAGCAGAGGAAGTCGGATCGTAATATAAATTGGGGTTAATTTACCAGAACCATTCTTCACATTTCTGCTGAAAATTTGTCTGTCAGCAAAAAGTAAGTTTATACAAGTAATAAATACGGATGTTATGACAGTGAACGTGCCTTGTATATGGATATATTTTATTTTTTTCATATTACTATTGTTTAATTGTAACAAGTACAGATTTTGGGACTATATTGTGTTTGACAAAGGCCATTAACTGATAGATAATTGACAAAACATGCATGTTTTGTTGTTCTTTTACGTATTCTCGTAAAGTTTTTTTTTTACTTTCTTCTGTCTGTGGCTTATTTTGGTTCTCATTTTGTTATTTTTTATACAATACTAGCGAACCCCGCGGCGTTGCCCGCGTATATTTTACATTTACATTTTTGAATTTGCCATAAAATGTTTTATTTATTTATTTTATATACTCTTCATTGCACAGAAAAAAAATGAGTACAAATAGCGGACTTAATATTTTAAAGCATTCTCTACCAGTCAACCATTGGGTGAGGCAAAAACCTTTGAGGCAGCAAAAGGAGGAAAAAACTAACATAACTAAGAACGAAGTACACATTCTTACATAAATACTTCTTAAATAAATCTACAAAAACATACAAAAATACAATAAAATCAACATTACTTCACGCTGAACAGATATTATAACATTCTCATTTAGAAAAAGATTGCGTTTAGACCTTTTGCACACATATTTTGATGTTGATAAAACATCGGATCGTATCTGGGAGGGCGTTCCAAAGTCTGATGGCAATGAGGATGAAAGAGTTTGAGACATTAGCAGTCTTATGCAAAGGTGTGTACAGCTGCTGGGCATTGCTAGCGCGGAGGGTCCGGGAACTGATGTCACTCATAAATTTAAAATTAAATTTAAGATAATTGAGAGAATGTTCAACGCCAAACATGTACCTATTTTCATGGTTAGTACGGTCGAAGTCTCTGCCGCCTAGACTCGTGCGCGATGAAAGTCGCTTGCCACACCGCACAAAAACGCACAACACCAAAAGCAAGCAAAAGACGCGTGGTGCAAGCGATTCTGGTTCTTGAGGTAGGTAGGTGGTGGTGACCTCGATAGTATCTCCTCGCAGGGTCCAGTGCAGCGACCATAGCGGCTGGCGCCAGCGCGCGTCGCACGCACCTATTTTAAGCATTATTTTTTAAATGTTAATAGATAAGCGCGTTCAAACTAACAAACTCCTTTGTACTACCTATACCTATTAAAATGTAGTACCTATAAAATAGTTGGTTATTTTATTTATTATTTATTTATATACCATAGAAGTATTATCCCTATCGGAAGAGAAGAACAAATAAAAGCTGTCAAACGAAACCGATTTAGGATGACATTGATGTGTGTAAAATTGTTTAGGTACGCGTGTCAGTGACGTTTGCCATCCCGAAATTTACATTATTATCGATATCGATAAATTTCATTAGTATCAGTTATAATAGGTGTCAATATAAAACACCGACTAAGTACGAGGCGGACTCACGCACAAACGGTTTCGTATTCGTAGGGTCCGCTAATTTTTGAATAAATAAAAACAATATATAATTTTTAAGTTTTATTAAATAATTCCACTTATACCATACAACTAACCACTTATATGATTAATGCAAAAGTTTGTGATGATGGATGAATGGATGGATGTTTGTTACTCTTTCTCGCCAATAGTACTCGATGGATTGTGATGAATTTTTATAATACTATAGCTCATACATCAGGATAGTGCATAGGTTATAATTCATAACGATATTTTTGAGATCCAAAATTTTTCGTGGGTAGGTAAAGCCGTGGGACCCGCGGAATTAGTAGGAAAACTAAAAGATACATACATTACACATGTATTTTTAGTATTTTTTTAATATCCTTACAATATAATAACGGTTGCAATTAGTCCTACACTATTATAATAGTCAAAACCTATAATGACTGCCATACATGCGCCAAACAATAAAATACTCAGATGTTTGTCAATCAGCGAAGTAATTATAAATGAGATGTCATTCCGCCCAGGTGATTAATACCAAATCGTCATGGGTTGAACATAATATTAGTTTACCGCGTGATCAACAAACAATCAAATATCGATAACATGATGCATCCCTGGTGTAAAACGAAAATTATTTCTTTACACAAAATAATCGTAAATACGTATTAAATGTTATTTGATCTTTGCTTTTTACGTAAAAAAACGTTTATAGAAAAGAGTAATCATACTCACTACTTAAAAATTGAAGCACATTGCCAAAAATATATCGTAAATTAGGACGAGTCGATTTGGAATATTTTCCCTGTGAAATGAAAATTTGCTCGGATTATTTCGCTGTGTTGAATAACAATCAATCACCGAACAAGGCACCATGTTTCAGAAGCATTATTTCTTTAAAATATACATAATTTTACTTGTAAATATAAAAAATCAAATGCAAGTAATTTTCAGCGAGCCTCTGCAGGGCGGTCAACTGTTTGACATCTGCCAAAAATGGTTCTGCGTCATCGCATCTCACATCTTTTTTTATTACACAGCTTTCTGCTAGTGACATCTCGCTTTTGTCGTTCTATTCCAAAGGGATAATAATTTTATGATATATACATATATTATGACTGAAATGGATATCGCAGCAGTACTTTTTTCTATCAGTGGCCAAGACCTCCAGGTTTCGACATGGAACATTTCATAAATAGCCGATGAAATTTTATATGAAATGAAATTCATTATTCACACCTGCTACTTTTTTTCATATCGGATGCTACAAATCGCACTCTACAAAATCATAATAATAAATACGGATTTAATTTCATTGACGAATAAAATGATAGCGGGCGATATCTTTGTGCGAGGACATAGGACATATAATTAACTATGTGTCAAAAATTTAATTTTAATCTTATAGTTGTAAAGGGTGGGATCATTTTGTATTGTTAGTTTTAAGTGAACAATTTATTTTTGGAGCCGGTGCTCATAATTTTTAGTGATGACAGAGGGGGTGGGGGGTGGGGGTTGTAAGTACCTTATGACTTTGTTCTTTAAGATGCAAAAAAAATCCTGTACAAGAACACCATACCTGTCTTTAAAATTTGAAGGTTTCCCTCGATTGCACCAAGATCCCATCATCAGATCGAGACTTGGCAACAATGGGACCAACTAGAAGGTATAACCTCTATGTATATCCTCTAAAAAATTTCAAATCGGTCTACAAATGACTGTGATGTGAGGTAACCATAAAAGTATTATCCCTTTGGAATAGAACAGAAGCGATATGTCACCAGCAGCAAACTGTTTCATAAAAGAGAGATGCGAGATGCGATGTAGCAGAACCTTTTTTGGCAGCTGTCAGTCAGTTTGGAAGCCCATGAAGGCTCTCTGAAAATTACTTTTATTTGTTTTGTTTTTTTTTTAATTTTACGTAAAATTGAGTATATTTTGAAGAATAGTTAAAAATAAAAATAGTTCTCCTGAAACATGGTAACTTGATCGGTTATTGATTGTTGTTCATTACAGTGAAAGAATCCCAACAAATAATCATTCAACAGGTAAATTAGTCCAAATCGTAGCCTCGTAATATACGATTTATATTTATCAATGCGCTTCAAATTTAAAGTACGCAGTTTGATTATTCTATTTTATAAAAGTTAATTTACATGAAAGTAAAGATAGATAACACAGGTGATGCATATCTACGAGTTATGAATAAAAAAAATATATTTCATTTTACACTAGAGCTGCATGTTAGATATTTTGTGTCCACTGTTTATCATGCGACAAACTAATATGTTTAACTTAGGAAGATTGACATAAATCACCTGAACGAAAGGTAATCTCGTTTACATTTTTGACGCGCTCACTAGCACCACTTCAGTAGAAAAATCATAACTCGTTAAATAAAAGACCAATCAAAAATCTGGTAGATACGATTGCAGTACAGGTTCTATAGTTTATTTAGTACGTTTAATTTGTTCCTGAAGTAGTTTTTTGAAGTCGGTTAAAAATCAACTGCACCAAAAGTGTATTTCTAAGAAAATCTCAGATGAACTTTTAAACACAGAATTACACACTAAGTAGAAAGATAAAGAAAATACATTATACTTAAGCCCTGAGCTATTAAAAGGCGTTTACCCGAGCACCTCTTACTCCAAATTATTATTCTGTGATCGCCAACGGCAAATTCTTTACTGATATTCTAGCTCAATTTATACTTTAGAAATTCTCGGCGCTGTTTACCTTTTGCTGAGAGGAAATTTTCAGTGTAAAGTACAGTAAATAAATGCAGTAAGTTTGCTAAAGTATGCAGATATAGGTTTTGCTGCTACGTGACTTGAAACTTAATTCAGATAGATTAAAAAAATCTTTAAACGATAAAAAATAAAGTGTGCACACCAGAGCTGCTGTGTTTAAAAATTCAAAGAGCCTTACACAGAACCACCTCGATATGTAGTTTGCGTCTTTTTAAATATTATATAAGTCAAATAACAGAGCATACTAGTATAACGTGAGGGCTTGCATTGTATGAATAAGAACGAGTAAGCTAGTGTTATATCCGTCCTTGTTTGTCACTAATGTATATAAGTCGATAAGAGAATGAGAGATGTTACTTTTTTGAATAAAATTTGAAAGTGTGCGTGTTCACGGTCACAGTTCTTAAGAAAAAGCAGTAAAAAAGAATTTTATCCCAATATCTACAGTCTACAACGTCGGGGGAAGATCGTCGGAACATTGACTCGGAGAGTAGTCAATATTGTCTGAATGACATTTATTATCATTAACACACAAACAAACTCTTTAGCTTTATAATATTAGTATAGATTAAGACTGCCTTAACTACTTTCTTTGTGTTGGATAATAAAGTTATACTATTAAAGTTAAGGATACAATAATTTCAAAGAGTCAATTCATTTTAAACCTTCCTGTATCGAAACAAGATTGTCTATTAAATTACGGTATCGCGAAAGTTACGGTGAGAGGAACAAGTTTTAACTCAAAGAAGAAAGTTAAAGTGGAAAGAAATAACAAACAAGATATACTGTGTATTATTTGTTTATTGATTCATCATTTTGAGAATGTTTCAATTTAGTTTGCATAGGGTTGGCGTTAAGCACGAAATAAAATAAATTAGAATAGAAACAGACGTGAAAACTATTAGCTTTAATTTCATCCGTTCTATTAATAAAACTTTAAGAGCAAGATCTACGATGAGTTTCATCGAGTAAATTACTCCATATGGGGTCAATTCTAAAAACATTATGCAGTGACTATTGTTTTTACTTTTTTTTAAATTGCCTACCTTTGGAAATTAACGGCGGTTCAAGAAATCCGTCGTGCTTGTTTTTAAAAATAATTCAAAGAAAAAGAAGTGGTGTCACTACATAATAAAAAAAACCGGCCAAGTGCGACTCGAACTCGCACACTGAGAATTTCTTGCCAACGTTAACTGAATTAGGGAAACCACTTACTACTACTTACTTCCACTTCGCTTAAATACCATAATATTTTGGCGGCAACAAATATAACTTTGTGTTTCATAGTGTTTGTATCAAGAACAAAGTTATGTTTGTGGTTGTTGAAAATGTGCTATATCTAAAAAACTTCTCGTTCGATCTCGTCCCAACCAATATTCGTTGAAAGTACGCCCATTTTACCACTTTGGAAGCGTCTAGCTGTGAAACATTAGACTTTAAAACAAAATGGTTAGAGAAACCGCTATGTCATTTTGAAAGTCCTACCTATAGACACCCCGAACGCAAAGGTTTGACAAAAAAAAAACGGTTTTAGTTTCATGTATGGGAGCCCCCCCGTTAAATATCATTATTTTTTATTTTATGTACAAGAATCGTAAAGCGGTAACAGGATACATCTTTCTATCAAATTTCAACAGTGTGATGCTTAAAGTTACAGAATAACAGAATAAAGTGGCTGTGACATACGGACGGACAGACAAACAGACAAACTTGACGAAACTATGATGGTTCCTTTTTCCATTTGGCTACGGAACCCTAAAAAAGTAAAAACCCATTTTAAACTCAAAATGCACTAAAAAGTCTTAAATAAACTCTTCTCTCTTTAACAGAAAGGACTCCATTTTAGGCGAATAATTTCTTTTTGGAGCCGGTGCCCTGATAGATGATGCTTGAAATTGCCAAAACGATGACTCCAAAAAGAAATCGTTCGCCCAAAATGGAGTCCTTTGCTTGTAGAGTGAAGAGTTTATAATGCATTTTGGTTTTAAAGTCGGTTTTTATTTGTTATTTTCTACAAATATCATCATTATTTCAAATATTTTATTTATAGAAAATAGTAAAATGTCCAAATAGGTAACATTATACACAAATAATTTACCTATTTTTATTTAATCCTAACAAAAATTGTTTTATGTATTGCGTTTATTATAGCATTAACATAATGCTTTACATGTGTATTTATCCTTATGAGTAAAATCATATCATTGATAATTAATATCACAAGTTCTTGCAACATTAAGACCCTTTACACACTGCGACTTTTAGCATCGATGCAGTCGTGCGTTTAGAAAACGCGCTTTAGCATATCGCGACTCACGCAATGAACAGTTTTAATTTAACATCGATGCATTCGCAGTCGCCAAAATCATGATTTGTCAATTTTCAGCTTCTGCATCGCAACTGCATCGATGCTAACGCGCGTTAGGATCGTGACTGCATCGATGCTAAAAGTAATGCAGTTTGCAAAAGGTTGTCAGTTTGCGATTGCATCGATCATCGATGGAAATTCGCAGTGTGTGTGGGGTCTAGAAAATAAAATGCGTCAATGGTTTTGAGGTGTCATTCTTGTCCTTCTATTAAAAATCCGAGTATAATCATTAACCATACTGCCACAATAAGATTTTACATGACAGAGCTTCCGAATAAAAACTGCTCGAATGCATTATTAGAAGGGATTATATTCCATGCCGATTGTACGTTTATAAAGCACGAAATTCACAGTTATTGTTTAACAAACATCCCCAGTCGGAAATACAAACAAAGGTACAGTCGAACAAAAAAAAAGTAATCAGTTGCAGGAAACATGCTCGTAGGAACAAAATTGTTTGATGATCTGACAATGTGAAGTATGAAATTGGATACAATCAGCAACAAATATAAAACTTTTTATATTATTATTCTTTCGTTGTGAGAAAACATTAAGTAAATATTCTTATAGTAAATGCTTTTCATACAAGGGCTCTTTAATATTAATTAAATATCAACAGTATTTATCCAAGTCATTTATTAATTTGTAAATCAGCGGGTAAAATGGCTGCTTTATATTCATTGAACTGTACTAAAACTCTTCCCAACATTCTTCCTGAAGCTCGTATATTTTACGAACTTTCTCTTTGTACAAAGGTAAATTGTATTTGGGGCGTAATTTAATTTTCACTACACTGAATAGAGAAAGTGATCGTCGTGAACTGTGTCAGGGTACTGAGTTTCTATGTAATATCACCTCGGAAGTTTTTACCGCACTGTGACAACTCTAAAGCCAGAGTTAAATGTGATTAAGGGCCTACTTCACAATGGAAACCGAAGCAAAAACCAACGCAGGTAATTAAAAAACGGGACGTTACGGCACTTCTGAAAATCTGCAACTAGAAAACACACACACACACACACACACACACACACACACACACACACACACACATCCGTACAACTTAAAAAAATAAGAGAGCCCCTGGTCGCTTCCGCGTAGTTTACTTGCTACGATGTAGTGATTCGTAGATACGCGCTAGCTACACGCGACAGTGCGTGTCCCCATTTGTTTTTTAAATAATGTTGTGAAGAGGTTTTCTTGTATAAAACTTGCATATAATTTAAGTTTTTTTTTTAGATTAAACATAACTCATGACATATTATCATCCCTGAGTTGGATGTCACTGACCAAAACAACACCTGTATACCAAGCAAGTAAGGATACTAAGATCGATTTGACCCAGGCTTGGAATACATATTATGACTTCGTAAATTTGTTTGGACTCGTTAGGAGGTTAACATACCAACAAAATTCCCAGCCGGTTCTCCTTGAGCCGGGGGGGTATGACGGTTAAATTTTAAGGTTTTCGAATATAATATCGGAAACTATGCGTTCTAGCAACATTACCTTTAAAAAAAACCAGCAAAGTGCAAGTTGGACTAGCACACTAAGGGTTCCGTGCCATCGTTAACTGAATTAGAGATCCACTTACTTCCACTTAGCCAAAATACCACACTTTTGGTGACAGCAAATATAACTTTGTTCTTCATTGTATTTGTATGAATAACAAAGTTATGTTTGCGATTATTGAAAATGTGCTCTATCTCAAAAACTACCAGTCCATTCTCGGTCAAGATCTTCATTATGTATTTTTTTTTCAAAATTTACACTCTTTACTCACTATTCACACTCTTAGTTATAAAGTTAGGTCGAGGGGGAAGGGGGGACGCCCATTTTATCACTTTGGAAGCGTCTATTTCTAAAACTTAAGACTTTTAGAGAAAATGGTTTTAGAAACCTCGATGTCATTTTAAAAGAACTGTCCATAGCTCTACACTCATAAATTTGTCAAAAATTTCTTTTAGGTTGGAGTTTCATGTATTCCCTTAAATATCATAATTTTTTGTTGTGCTGAAATGCTGAAAGTGCTGAAATAATTCTATTGTGTACGATTATTGAATTTGTGATATGTGTTTTTAGTAATCAGATATTATTTATTTAGATGAATATACATGCAAAACATTGCAAATAGGTATTAACTGACGTTACCTGTTAAATAAAATAAAGTAAAAATAAAATAGTTGTTCTAATGAGTGAAAAACCTGTTTTTCCTCTCGCAATACCAATATTTTTGTTTTATTTACCTTTTTTTATATATTTACATTTAGATAGCCAGACATTTGACCACGATTGCACCTGATGTTAAGGAACAATGCAGCCTATGATGGACCATGTCTGTCTAGTAATAGCCTATTCACTCTTTTCTTGAAAACGTCCAAATTGTAGTTGTCAGAAAACACTTCCTCCGGCTGCAAATCCCATTGTGGAATTTTACTACTTTCTATAAATAATTTATAATTGATAGTAACGATAATTCCAAAAAACACATGATTAATAAAAAGATAATAATTTTGTTGGTGTTACACTATGGAGAGAGTACAGTCGTCAAGCCCAGAGAGCGAGTGGACTGTAATTTAAATTTATCACTAGGCACTGACTGTTCCCCAGTAAAACACTGCACTTATACTGACACACATTAATTTATTAATACTTTTACTATTTTCACAATTCACTGGTAATTACTGGTACTTCACTTTTCACTAGTAGCTGTATTCACTATTAAACCGTAGGAAGGAATGAACGTACTGCATACAAATTCGGCTCTATTCTTGTATGATTTTCTGCGTTCAATTAGCGACCAAAGCGATCCATTATTATCTCTAATTATTGAGCACGAAGTTTGCACACGGCACTACTATGTTCATTTCTTTCTTACATATGTTGCTATCCTATTTAATTTTTCTTAACAATTTTCGTATTCGTTCTTACTTATACATTTTTCTCTTTCTTTAAATCTAGTAGAAAATTAGTAAATAAACGACAATATCAAAGCTTAATGAAATCATATGAAACTTCTTTTGGTCTTGTGGCTGTCGTTAACATTCTCCCCCCGGCGAAGGTGTACCGTAGCCTCCTCCGGTAGACAGCCTCTCGTTGGTGCAGCGCGTCCCTTCCCTCTGGTCCGGGGAAGGTGCGGATGTAGATATCACGATGATCTTAGAGGTGGGTCTTTTGAAGGTCCCACCTTTGGTTAGCACATTTACAATGCGCGTGACACCGTCAGGTCCTGGAAAGGTCCTGGTGATAGTGCCTCTCGGCCACATGTTCCGTGGTAGTTGTGGATCAGCGATGATGACCAGATCGCCTGTTCTGACGGCAACCTGGCGTTCGTGACGGTCAAGGCGTGGCACCAGTGTGGGTAGGTACTCGCGCATCCACCGCTGCCAGAAGCTGTCCGCAAGTGCCATTGCTGCTCTCCAAGCCCGCCGGTCCGCTTCTTCGCAGGCTCCGGTGTGTGGTAGTCCGGTTGATGATCCCAGAAGAAAGTGGTTGGGCGTCAGCGCTTCTGAGTCTTCTGGATCCACGGAGACATGGGTCAATGGTCTTGAGTTGATTGAGTATTCAGCTTCGGTCAGCAGAGTGGTCAGGGTCTCTTCTTTCGGCGCTTTCTCCTTTAACGTCGCGGTAAGCGCGTTCTTGACCGAGCGCACTAGCCTTTCCCATGCGCCTCCCTGGTTCGGAGCTCCTGGGGCTATGAATTTCCACTCGGTGTCGTAGTTCATCGCCAGTCTTGATAGTTCTGGTAGCCATTCGGCATAAGCTTTCTTTAGTTCTATGTCTGCGCCTCTGAAGTTTGTTCCATTATCGCTGTACAGCGTCTTGGGCCATCCTCTTCTGGCAGCCATTCTTCTGAGAGCCATGATAGCAGAGTCAGTGCTTAAGGAAGCGACTGACTCTAAATGGATGGCTCTTGTTGTCAGGCAGGTGAAAAGAGCACACCATCTTTTTTCTCGTCGTCTGCCTATCGTCACTGTGATGGGGCCGAAGTAGTCTACTCCGCAAAAGCTGAACGGTCTGTGGTATGACTGCAGGCGTTCAATCGGTAGATCTCCGATTGGTGGGTTTCTTGGCTTCGTCTTTCTTAGTTGACACATCTGGCAGTCGGCGGCTACTTTCTTCACTGTAGGCCGCAATCGTGTCACCCAGAACTTTTGTCGAACGTCGTTGACTATCCTCTCGGTGTTCGCATGGCCAGCTCTTCGGTGTTCTCGCCCGATCAGTAGTCTTGTGAATGGATGGCGCCCATCCAGCAGTATGGGTCGCTTTGCTGTATCAGGTACCGCTGCCTTGTTCGCGCGCCCATTGAGCTTTAGGAGTCCATCTTCCCATAGCAGGTCAAAGCGATGAAGAGGGCTTGATCGGGGCACGATGATGCCTCTCTTCGTGCAGTCTATTTCGTGAGGAAACGAGTCTTGCTGTGTTCGTCGCAGCCAGAGATTCGTTGCCTTCTTGATGTGTTCAAGGCTGAGCGTAGTCTTCTGTTTGCGGCAAAGATCTACGAACTGTAATATTCTTGCCGTGGCTCCAATCAACCGATCGTATGAGGAGAATCGGCTGATGTCAGGCAGTGCTGCATCTTCTTTTTTCCGTTCTTCAGTGATGACATGTAGTAGTTCCGTGGTGATGTCATCGTTGCTATCTTCTTGGCGTGGCCAGTCACGTTTAGGCTTCTCCAAAAATGACGACATTCCAAACCATGGATCATCTTCGGACGTTGGCACGTAGCCTGTTCGCGTTGCTACGTCAGCTATGTTCTGGTGAGTCGGCACCCACCGCCAGTCTGCTGGCTTCGTTTCTTCTGTGATCTCGCCGAGCCGGTGTGCTACAAAGGGCGTGTAGCGTCGACTCCCGTTCCTCAGCCAATGTAAGACTGTTTGCGAGTCACTCCAGTAGACCGTGTCATCGATGCGAAGTCTGTGTTCTTGTTTGATGGCCTTCGCTTACCTCGTTCCAATTAATGCTGCTTGTAGCTCTAGCCTGGGAATGGTTTGTGCTTTGAGCGGGGTGACCTTCGCGCGTGCTGCCACCAGCACAACTTCCACTTCCTTGGTGCTGTAGGTGAGCCTCCAGTATGCAGCCGTTGCGTATGCTTCTTCGCTTGCATCACAGAAGATGTGCAATTCTCGACGTTGCACTTCTCTCCCCCCGTTGTAGCTTCGGGGAAGCTGCAGCTTCTTGATGTTTTTTAAGTTTGCGATCCAACCGTCGAATTCGTTGGCGATGTCTTCAGGAATCGGTTCGTCCCATCCAGTCTTGAGGCGCCATAATTTCTGAAGAGTGATCTTCGCTGCAATGGTGTAGCAGCTCAGAAGTCCCAGCGGGTCGTAAATGCTCATTACCGTTGACAGGCCTTCTCGTTTCGTGGGGGCTCGTTCTCTTGACTTCACGGCTTCTGAGACTCGAATCAGCGAAGTGTTGAAGCTCAGCTTGTCGGTCTTCGGGTTCCATAGAAGTCCCAAGGTCTTCTCTTGTCCTCCTAGTGGTGTTGTTCCCGCTTTTGCTCGTCTGTCCTTTGGTGTGACCTCTAGCAGCTCCTCGTTGTTGCTGCTCCAACATCGAAGATGGAAATCGGCTTTCTTGTGTACCTCGTCGACTTGCACGATGATTCGTTTGGCGCTCTCCAGGTCGTTGAAGCTATCCACGTAGTCATCCATGTAGTGGGCTTCCATGATCGGTAGAACGGCTTCAGGGTGTGTCTTCGCGTGCTGAAGTGCGTTCTTGTTCCGGACGCTGTGTGCCAGGAACGGAGAGCTTGATGCGCCAAATATCATTGAAGTCATCTTCATCTTCACTGGTTTGTCTGTTGATTGTTCCCTCCATAGGAACATCTGCGCAGGTTGTTCTTCCTTTTTTATCTTCACACGCAGAAACATTTCTTCTATGTCTGCTGTTATCGCGTAGGTGCCTTCTCGGATCCGGAACAGTATGGTCTGCAAAGACTGCAGAAGGTCCGGCCCCTCCAGCAGGCAATCATTCAGGCAGACTCCGTTCGCCTTGGCTGCTGCGTCGAAGACAAGCCTGATCTTTCCTGGCTTGTTCGGGTTCTTCACTGCGAAGTGTGGTAAGTACCACGCTACTGAACTGTCTTCTTCTTCGCCACTACACTGCTCGGCGTATCCCTTCTTTAGCAGGTTCTCCACTTGCTCGTGGTACTGCTTCTTCTCTTCGGGACGACGTTCTAAGCTGGACTCAAGTGTCTTCAGCCTCTTCAAGGCAGCGTTGTAGCTGTTTGGTAGCTTCATGCCTTCGCTCTTCCACGGTAGACTTACTTCGAATCTTCCGTCTTTGTTCACCGCGGTTTCTTCGAAGATCTTCATGGCTCGTAGGTCATCTTCTTTCGTGAATTCATTCTTCATAGATATCCCTAGCGAGTCGACGCGAAAGTGATGTTCGACCAGATCTTCGATCTTCTCATCTAGTTTGATGTGCAAGATCTTCTCTGTATCTTGACAGCTTCTAGGTACTCTTCCGTGGATCACCCATCCTAGTAAGGTCTTGGAGGCTGCCGGCTGATACGGCTTGCCCACTCGCAGCTCCCTCGTGATGATCAACGGCCAGTTGTCAGTTCCTATGAGGACTCGTGGCTTGGCGTTCTGGTAGGCTAGGCTTGAGATATCCAGACCTCGCAGGTGTTCCAGCTGTAGTGCCTCCTTTGGCAACGACTGCGTCGATAGGTCCAGACCTGCCATCGTTCGGAATGTGATGACAGAGCTGTGTCCGCTGACGTCATCTCCCATGATCTTGACGCGGACGGTTCTGCTGTTCATGCTCTTGACTTCTTTGTCTATGCTTCTTAGTTTTAGACAAGTACTGGGTCCGCTAGCTCCAACTTCGTTCGCGAGGTCTTCGTCGATTAGAGAGATCGTGGCCCCTTCATCAAAAAGCGCGTATGTTCGCTGCGCCCCCCGCTGGCCGCTGATGATGATCGGACATATCTTCAGCTTCACGTCACTCCCTCCAGGTGTAGCTGTGGCCATTGCGACCTCTGCTTGGTTCGTAGTCACCTGTTCGACTTCCTCTTTGGCCGGGACTTCAGCATGTAGGGTGGCGTGGTGAGGACGTTTGCAGCCCTTTACGCCGCAGAGCTTCTGTTTACAGTTCATTCTTCTGTGCCTGCTGTTGATGCACCGGAAACAGAGTTTTGCGTTCTTCACTGCCTCCCACCGCTCCGACACCGACAGCTCCTTGTACTTCGGGCACGCAAGTAGCTTGTGTTCACTGTTGCACACTATGCAGACGCTGGCTTCGGGCTTCTGATTGTCTTCTGGCCTGCCGCTCGTCTCCGTTACAGTGAATAATTTTCTCTTTTGTTCGATCTTCGTGTTCTTGATCGGGACGTCTTTTCTAGCACCACTGTAACTGTGTTTTAATGCACGGTCAGCTTGCTGCATTAAAAATTCGGAAAGCCTTACGATTTGAGTCGTATTTCTCGGCTGCTCCTCGGCGAAGTCACACCACCTGTGACTTGATGTGTGGGCTCAGCTTCTCTAATACTTCACGCACTAGCAATGGGTTATACAGATATGCTGGATCCACGTTGCCAAGAGTTGCCACGATGTTCTGGACTTTGATGGCGAAGGAATTTAATTCACTTGCAGTACTTCCCATCTTGGGCAGCTTCTTAAGTTCTTCGTATGCCATATCTATGATCATCTCTGGGCGTCCAAAGCATTTCTGTAACGTCTTCATTACTCGATCTGGGTGCGTTGCGCTGCTAAGTAGTGGCGTTACCACTTCCTTTGCTTCACCTCTGAGAGCGTTGCGTAGTCGGGCCAAGTTTTCGTATGGAGTGAACTTATACAGCCTTGTTGATTCCTCCATTGCAGTAGCGAAGTGTATCCACTCCAGTGGTGATCCGGAGAACAGCGGTAGATCCGTAACTTGCCGCGGTGGTGGTCGCGACGCCATCATCTGTGACAGCGTGTCTGCCAGCTGTTCAATACCTCGTCCCTTCGGGGTTGACGATCTCTTCCTTTCTGCGCGTGGTCTGGGTTGGACCGGTCCCGGCGTCCAAAATCTTGCCCTTCGGGTCACAGGCGTCTCTTCGTTGCTGGGTTCCGGTGGAGCCTCCAGGCGCTCCCCCCGTTCGGCATCCACGTTTGGCGCAGACTTGTCCAGCCACTCGTTTACTTTTTCTATTTCTTGCATCTGTTCCTGGTCACTGTCGTCATCCAACTCTGCTAGGTCTGCCGTGAGCTTCTTCTTTACCATCTCGGCCTCAAGCTCAAGCTCCTTGCGTCTGATGGCTGCGAGCCGCTCCTCTGCCTCGAACCGTAGCCGTGCTACAGCGCTAGCAGTGGATCTGGTGGAGCGTGCTCTGGCGTGCTGCGTCCTGCTCGTTGCGGCGGTCTCGACATGTCCCATGTTCACGTCGAACGCTGAGTGCGTACCCAACACAGCGGCGCCACGTTCGTTAGGCTGGGCGGCCGTATGCTGTTCCGCTTCCAAGCGGCTCCTCGTCGACGGGGACGGCGACCGGGGCGGTTCCGGTAACACACGTTCGGAACGTTCGGCCATGACTTGGCTTCGCGTATACACCATTTAAACACTTATCAGAGTCAATTAGCAGAGTCAAATGTCTATTTACAAATCACAATTAACACAGACAGAGTTCATCCACAGTTCAGGAATCAAAGTTCAGATCAGATGCACTTAACACGAAATAACACAGTAATCACTTGTAGAAATAATAAAAGTACTTACAATTTATAGTCCAAAATAAGTGTGTCCATATTGCACTAAGTCATAAACACTAATTTCACAGCACAGAGTCCACTGGTGCGTACTTTCGATCCGTCTCCGATAGGACCAACGATGTTGGTGTTACACTATGGAGAGAGTACAGTCGTCAAGCCCAGAGAGCGAGTGGACTGTAATTTAAATTTATCACTAGGCACTGACTGTTCCCCAGTAAAACACTGCACTTATACTGACACACATTAATTTATTAATACTTTTACTATTTTCACAATTCACTGGTAATTACTGGTACTTCACTTTTCACTAGTAGCTGTATTCACTATTAAACCGTAGGAAGGAATGAACGTACTACATACAAATTCGGCTCTATTCTTGTATGATTTTCTGCGTTCAATTAGCGACTAAAGCGATCCATTATTATCTCTAATTATTGAGCACGAAGTTTGCACACGGCACTATACTATGTTCATTTCTTTCTTACATATGTTGCTATCCTATTTAATTTTTCTTAACAATTTTCGTATTCGTTCTTACTTATACATTTTTCTCTTTCTTTAAATCTAGTAGAAAATTAGTAAATAAACGACAATATCAAAGTTTAATGAAATCATATGAAACTTCTTTTGGTCTTGTGGCTGTCGTTAACAAATTTCGTAGTTTTTTTTTAAATATAATTCATCCTAATAGCCTTGTTGCGCAACCCAAATACAAAATATAACTATTTAATTAGTCTAAAGTTATACAAAAATAACGATTGAATAAATTGAATTCTTCTATTAAACATCACTTCGTTTAAATTTAGAAAAACTGTCTACTTACCTAATGCCATTTTGGTCTATTTAATTAAAAATCAGATTATTATATTTGGTTTGTTTAAAGCTGAAGAGTTTGTTTGCTTGAAAAACTGTGAAAACTTAACTCATTTTCCTTGGAAACCTCCACCATACATTTGGACTTCACGTGAAAACCCAAACCGAAGCTTTGGACGCGGTGACTTTCCAAATGGGAACATTCAATTTATTCACGGGTTAACTAGCTGATGCTCGATTGTGTGTTTTATTCTTTAAGCAATAGTGGTTACATTGCTTTCACATAAACACATGTGATATTCTAATTTACTACGTCAAACTATCGAGAGTGTTGAGTAAAGTCTGGCGTATTTTTGATGAATGTAACATTCAGAATTTAACATTTTGAATGGTTAATCTTTCCACAGATATTTGAGCAAGTGTTTTTTGTTTCTTGCAATATTTAATTTGACAGATGAATAGAAATACTTTATTGCACACCACACACAACGATTGACCTAATACTCGTATGTTTTGTAAACTCCGTTTTTCTTTGCTAGTCTACAAAGATTGTTTACATTCAACAATCTTTTTATGACTTTATAATAATATCATTGAATAAAATTAATTTAAAAAGATTTCAGTATTCAACAATGAATTACGTTGTAACTTTTGTGTTAATCTCATTGAAAATTAATAATTTCGTTAAAAAGGAATGTCAAGATTGTTTACAATATAAGACATGCAAAAAAAAACGGACTTTACTTAGGTGGTCTTATTGCTTAAAGCCATTTTTCTTTCTGACAACCTTCAAGCAAGAAACAGAATATACCAACCAAAAAAAAGTAGAGCATGATTTTAAAAATTCAGTTATCGTCCAAAATGTTAAACTAAAATTGAATATAGTATCTCAATAATGTGTATATATGTATCATAAGAATATCTATCATCCCTAATTGCGATGTAGTCGCGATTATAACGCGCGTTAGCGTCGATGCAGTCGCAAAATGTCAACCTTTAAACACTGTGCTACTTGTAGCATCGATACAGTCGCAATGCTAACGTTGTCAAATTATGTACTGAAGTTTAGCGTTAGTCGCGCTTCCGCGTCGATGCTAACGCGCGAACTACATCGATGCTAAATTAAATCTGTTCATTGCGTGAGTCGCGATGCTGAGACGCGTATTCAATACGCGCGACTTCATCGATGCTAAAAGTCGCAGTTACACACTAGGTTTGTAGGGTTGCTTGTATTTTTTAGGCAGCGACTCTATTTTGGAATCATTAGTTTAAATATGGCGTGTGATTTTCTTTAATTAATGTACGTTCAATTTTAGAATGAAAATCTGTGAAGTCCATATCCAAAGTGAGTCAATACAATTTAATTTATGAAATAAAAATTCAACGAACGATTCGAGTGATTCAAAAATAGACTACAGACCTGTAAAATAATCTTTATAGCCAATAAGTTTATATTGATGTGAGTTTTATAAGAGCGATTGAAATTACTTTTAAATAGGCACCTCAACATTTGATTCCAGCACATTCAAACAGCTATTTCTTACAGAGGGTTCATTCATCCTTAAAATAAAAACATAAAGTTCAAAATGGGATGGCAGTATAGCAGCATGTTAAAATGTAGACATGGTAATTTTTTACTTAAAAAAATATGTTTTTTTTTGAAACCCGTATAAAGCGTAGTAAGCAAAGTTTAAATTTGCTAAGTGGATTGTCGTTTAAAACTTTTAATGCTTTTAATTAAATTATATTCCTATCCCAGTAAAAAGTATTTATAAATGTTAAAGAGTTCGTTAAAAAGATTATGTCCTCACTCAAGAATAAGATTAGGCCAGATAAAACAAGATAAGTAAAGTCACCAGCACATCAGGTTACCCACTTTTGTTGCAAACTAGCCCTTATTGCAACGACATAAGACACCGCAGTGTTCATCTTGACGTTTTGTTGTCCATACAATTGTTATTTAATAAACATGATTAAAAAAAACTATATTCTTTTCGTTTTAAGGTTTCCTTTCCCGATTAGAAAAGTGCTGCGGAGGACGTCCACCGGCATGGTTGGACATTTGATACAGATTTTACTGGGTGCTGGCCGCTTATAGCCGGTCGCTGTGGCCGGTCGCTTTTCCATGGATTTTCTACGGTTGATCATCATATTGATGGTGATTTGCTTTTTAGGTCATCAAAAATTATAACCAATATAAAAATGAATCCATTTTTTTTTCTCTTGGTCACGACATCACCCGTGAACGGTTGGACCGTTTTTGCTTATCATTGTTTTGCTACTGTTTGGTCAAGAACTTTTTATTTCTTCTGAAAGAAAGAATTGATGAAATTGAGCGGGACCGATTTTCATGATTTCTATTTTGTTAAATTTGTCACCGTTCGAAATAAGATAATAATAAAATTAAAGGGTTCGGGTGGGACGGGGCTGGCTGCTAAAGTTCTCTGGGTCCGCGGATTATCAATAAAACAAGCTCAGATCTTGTAGTACCTACAGCGGATATTATTTTGAATATTTTGTCACTTTTAGGACCAAATTGGATATTTCCAGGTTCGATATTAACTTGGCGAGGCAAAAACTTCTGAATCTCTTAGGCAAAGTGATCCAAAAAGGGACTGACAATCCAGACATATTTCAATATAATCTTGATACCTGGATGTTGCGAATATTTTTTTTTTGGTTACAAATCCGTAAAGGTGTTATTGGATCAGCATTAGGGCATGGTGAGAGTTTTGCAAATGTCACATTAGGTGTGGACTTTATCAGTTTTTTTACAGGGTAACAACGACATATTCTATTGGATTGATTTGGAGATAAGCGAGCGTGGCGACCACCACTAATATAATCCTCATTAACCCTAAACCCATAAAGTGTATTACCTGTGTAGTGTAGTACCCATAACTTTCACTTGTATGGTATGTAGATTGAAATATTTAAAACGTATGTTATAGTCCAAGTACTGGTGCAACCGCACCTAAAAGTGCAAGAGTTTAACGTTTCATTTGCCTTGTTAACCGACTTCAAAAAAGGAGGAGGTTATCAATTCGACTGTATGTTTTTTTTTTGTATGTTTGTTACCTCATATCTCAGTTGTTTGTCGACCGAATCGAAAAAATTTTTCGCCTACTTAGAGGGTGTACCTTCTAGTTGGTCCCATTTTTTCCATTTAGGGATCTGATGATGGGATCTTGGTGTATTCGAGGAAAACCCTCAAATTTTAAAGGCACGTATAGTGTTTCTTTACTAGAATCTTAATGTTGACGTGTTTTTACGTCTGATAGTCAACATCTTGTGGGGCTGAGGTGATGGTGGAACTCCTTAACGCTTATGAGTTCAGTAATTATAGTGACGGAACTTATGATAGGTATTTTGTAGCTTCTTGAAAAAATGGAATCATAAGGTTCAACTCCCCCCCCCCCTCTTATGTAATCACTAAAAATTTAGAAATAAAATAAACTTTTAAAAAAAGTGAAAACCGACTTCAAAACCGAAATGCACTAAAAAGTCTTAAATAAACTCTTCACCATTGAAAGGAAAGGAATCCGTTTTAGGCAAACAATTTCTTTTTGGAGTCGGTGCCATTACTTTGACCATCAAGCATCAACTATCACAGCACCGACTCCAAAAAGAAATTGTTTGCCTAAAACGGATTCCTTTCCTTTCAATGGTGAAGAGTTTATTTAAGACTTTTTAGTGCATTTCGGTTTTGAAGTCGGTTTTTACTTTTTTTATTTTTATTTTCGTCTCATCGCTTCATTAAATCGACGACCTATCTTAGAGGGTTTACAGCGCCATTTTGCTGTAAAAATGCGATAAAATCTGGTCATTTAGCGCGGAATCTGCATAAATCGTTTACATTTTGAACTTGTTAAAAACAGGCCACACGGAAAACGATCCCTTGTGCCTCAAATAGATGGTTTACGCATCGATTAACGATTCATTCGATTTAAAATAACTCGACTATGAATAGTAAAATTGAAATGTGTTCAATAAAATGCACAAGTGTGGCTCTGTAGCTAAGCGCTAAATATGTTAGTTAAATTACACTGTTTTAGCTTCCATTCAATTTCGTGTTATAATGTCAATTGCAATAATACCTATCCAATTATTGAACTGGTTATACCAATTTAAACTCATTTACTTTTGTTCAATGGGATTATTAGAATTAAAATAAAACGTGCATTGGAAAACAAAGCTCATCGATTAATTATTTCACTTAAAAAACTGTTTGTGAATCAGAGAATTTACACTCTTTCTCCGAGTATTTATGTACTCGGATATTAAATTTTAGAAGTTAAAAGAGTGCAGTTTTCGTGACAGTACTAAGTACTGTAAAGGGTTCATAGCTACGGGCAAAACCTCTATGTATCGCTTGTTTGTCTGTTCTATATTCAAATAGAGAAATAGTATTATAAAGAGTCAGTTTTGAAATATTAACGTCATTCTTTCTATGTAAACTGCAAGGGTTAAAGCGATATATTTCATTTAAAGTTATACGGAAATAAATCTTCATATATATAAAGGAAGTGTAATTCTGACATAACTAAATAGTAATAAATACTATTTTATAGGGTATCGTTTAAGCGTTATCTTTAGAAATGAACTCAAAGTTGAAAATAATTCCTCAAACGTTTTCTTCCGTTCCTTTGAAGGCTATCGCAACAAATAACGTTAAGCTCCCCGTTACCGAGGAAGACCAGAAACAATTTAGTGCTCAAATATATCGTTATTAAGGAAACAAATCGGTCTCACGCTCTCCTCGTATTGCCATTAAATCACTGGATTAGAGCAGGTGCACTAAATGTAATTTAGGTTGCCACTGCTTACAACAGGGGCATTAGAATTGTCCTCCAGAATGTGGTGTCCAATAAGGGTGGAGTCACGGTGTCTATTTTTAGGGTTCCGTAGCCGAATGGCAAAAAACGGAACCCTTATCGTTTCGTCAAGTCTGTCTGTCTCTCCGTCCGTATGTCACAGCCACTTTATTCTGAAACTATTACTATTACACAGTTGAAATTTAGTAGGTAGATGTATCCTGTTAACAGCTTATATCATAAGCTTAATTCAGTTGAAGTTGTCACGAAACCCTTAGTGTGCGAGTCCGACTCACACTTGGTCGGTTTTTATTTGACTAAATTAAACGCTAGCAAGTAACATGGTTGACGAAACATCAACCATTCTCAAAAAAAAACAAACTCAGCTATAGATGTGCCGTTGCCAGCGGCTGTGAAAGAAATATTTAAACAGCTTAAACAGCCGACACATTTGTAAATTTTAGGTAACATTACAAAGTAGATCATCTTTGCCTTTAAACATTAATCATAAGTATTTACATTTAATTCAAATAAAGATGAAAATTTTAATGACTCCTTAAAGGTGAACGCACACTTATCCGAGCCGAACGCGTCAAACGAATCGAAGTCATAGAGGCCTTGCACATTTATCCGATTCGGTCGAATCGACCTCATCGAAGAAATCATCAGATAGCGCTATGCGAGACATTTAAGGTGGGAGTGAGTATGAAAATTTTATCCGGCGAGCCGTCCGAATCGTCCGAGGCGAACGCATTAGCCGCACCGAATCTGATGACGTCATCTGAATTTATCTGCGATTTCTAGGATTCTTCCAGATTCGGACGATTTAACGCAGATAAGTGTGCGAGGTTTCATGAGATTTTATATTAAGAATTCTTAAATTTGTTTCTTTCGGCGCGTTTGGCTCGGATAAGTGTGTGTTCAGCTTAAATTTTTTAAGTTACTGGCAACTTAAGCAATGTTGGTTCCATACTTTTGCATATGTTGCCGGCAACATTCCCGTGCGGCACATCTATGTAAAGTGCCAGCAGAATACTTTACTCAACACCGTTCAGGGCAAGCAAATATTATCAAACGCTTGATTCGGCCACATTTCTTACTTAATTGAAAGTAAAATACTGCCATTAACAGTAACAATTTTTAAAGCAATTAATCGGGAAGTTACGCTTAAAATGAATGACCGGTGCTCATATTTTTGAAATGAATACTAGTATTTTTGAAGTGAAAACTTCTTTAGCGGCGTTGAGCACTTTTGTGGGATGGGGGAAAAATGTGAAACTCGCGTCAGGACACGTGGGCTGATCGAAAAACCGTAAGACGGTTGGCGAAATTATGGATGTAAGTTGATTTTTCTGAGAGATAAACTTTTTAATGTAATTTAATATAATATAAATTGTAATGTTCGTGTACGATAGCGCAATAAATAAATATTGTATTCTTTAAAAATATTATATTATTATTATTATTATTATTATTGTATTTTTATTATTATTATTATTATTATTATTGTATTCTATCACAAAAATGATAGTACTTTTATATTGATAATAACTATTCCAAAAAATCAAAAATGCACAACGTTGATATTCAAGTTTTCACTTCTGCCGGCACTCCCGGAGTGCTTTCACAGTTTTTTATTCAATGTTTATTTATTGACGAGGTTTAATTCGCTTTGCGTAGATGTCACCCTCAAAGGAACTCATTACAATTAAAGATTAACTATAATCTACGCTTAAAACCTACTTGCACTAATCTATATACACTTTTGGCGGAATTTGACAAAGGACTGACCAAAATTTCATTACAAATTCCAGGTTCTCTTAAATTAATGTTGCAACGGTAACAAAAGTATGCTCTTCACACTCCATTAATAAAATACTAGGAAGGAAAATATTAAGACTCGTCGTAAAACTAAAATATAGGTTGCCAGTGCGTACAGTAGAGACACTAGAAATATCCGCAAGAACGCGGTGTCCACGGCTGGCAACTATAAATAATCTGGTCTCTTCGGTGCCCTGCAGTCTATGCTGATGTCTGGGTATTCTATTTTCTAAACGAGGACGTAAAGAACACCTATACTGGTTTGTAAAAATAAACATCAGTTCGTTTGATTTTGTATCTTCACGCGTCATTATTATGGTGAGATTTGATGTAAGATTATCTTCATCGTTATTAGTATCTAAAAAGCATATTTTATCGTATATAAATATTTGTATGTGATTTATACTGTACAGTCGGAGAAACATGTAGTATATTAAATTTTTACATTTTTTAAATTTTAGCTCTATAAGATGTTTTTAACTGTTTTTATACCAAAATTGTTACCAAACTACAAAAGACTTCGTATTACATAGGTTTTAGCCTAATACCTACTGTGATACAAGAACAGTAATATAACGCGTGTTTTCCCTTAAAAAAAGGTGAGTAAGGAAAAAGTACGGTAAACATGTTTTTTTCCAATTTAATGAACGAAAACTCCTATTACCTAATGCATATCACATGACATGACGCAAATACGGAAATTGGACGTCCTACATTTGCATAAAATGTTGGTATATCGGTGTCGTGTGACCAATCAATTTACTAATTGAGTTAACGTATTATGCGATGGTAAACAGTACTGGCAAATAGATCTTGTAATTACAAATTTCCATGAGCATTGAAGTCGAAAGATGTTTTTACGTTGGTACCTACAATTTTTTACCGACTTCAAAAAAGGAGGAGGTTATTAATTCGACCGTTTGTTTTTTCTTTTTTTTTGTATCTATGTTACCTCATATCTCAGTCTTCCTTCAGTCGACCGATTCGAAAAATTTTTTCGCTTGCCTAGAGGGTATACCTTCTAGTTGGTCCCATTGTTGCCAATTTGGGATCTGATGATGGGATTTTGGTATAATCGAGGGAAACCCTAGAATTTTAAAGGCACGTATAGTGTAGTTTTAATAGAATCTTAATGTTGACGTGTTGTTACGTCTGATAGATCACATCTTGTGGGGCTGAGCTGATGGTGGAACTCCTTAACGCTTAGAAACTGATGAAAGGTAGTTGGTAGCTTCTTAAAGAACAGAGTCATAAGGTACAACATCCCCCCCCCCCTCCTGTACTCCAGATAAATTGTTTGCCTAAAACGGATTCCTTTCCTTTCAATATTCAAGAGGTTATTTAAGACTTTTTAGTGCATTTTAGTTTTGAAGTCGGTTTTTACTTATTTAAAGTTATTTTACATACGGTCGAGGTCTCTTGCGCCTAACCACCTTAAAAGCCAAAATATCTTTAACTTCGCGTTGTCTTTAGTTAAAGAAACACCCGTTTTTGTTTCGTGTGCAAGTGATTTCGTTGAAATGTATCTACGTATCAACGAAATCAATATAGGCGCAAGAAAGCTGTCTAGCATATGTACCTTAGTTTTGCTCTGAGGCGGTCAAGCGGTGTGATGACATCAATAGTGCTTACCATCATTTTTATGGTTCCGTAGCCGAATGGCAAAAAACAGAACCCTTATAGTTTCGTCAAGTCTGTCTGTCTGTCCGTCCGTATGTCACAGTCACTTTATTCTATAAATATAAGCATCACACTGTTGAAATTTGATAGGAAGATGTATCCTGTTAACCGCTTTACGATTTTTATTCAAAAAATAATAAATAATGATTTTTAAGGGGGGCTCCCATACATGAAACTAAAGCAGAAAAATTTTTGGCTAACCTATGCAAATGAGGTGTCTATAGCTAGGTCTTATTAAATGATATCGAGGTTCTAAAAACCATATTCCTTCAAAGTCTTAAGTTCGAAATATAGACGCTTCCAAAGTGGTAAAATGGGCTTCCCCCAATCTAACTTCTAAACTAAGCGAGTGTAAATTTTGAAAAAAAAATGTGATGTAGATCTTAACAAATACTTTCAACGGAAATTTGGTCTGAACGAGATCGAAGTAGTAGTTTTTGAGATATAGCACATTTTCAACAACCGCAAAAATAACTTTGTTCTTCATACAAACACTATGAAATGCAAAGTTATATTTGCTGTTACCAAAATATTGTGGTATTTTAGCTAAGTGGAGGTAAGTGGATTTCCAAATTCAGTTACAGTTGGCACGGAACCCTCAGTACGCGAGTCCGACTCGCACTTGGCCGGTTTTTTGTGTTTTCCATACTACGCGCAGTGTTTAATGTTTCTTGTAAACTTGCTGAAATACTTTAAAAGCAGCTTAGGAATTAATATTAACCGTTAAAAAAACTATGAGTAGTGTATAGGCAGGATAGATGCCCTACTTTTTAAATTATCCTCATAAATTAAAAAGTATACGTTTTTTATAAATAATGTCTTTGAATTTAGCTAGTTCAATCCTTTCTGATTTATTGTGATTGTATTTTTTTGAATCTACAAAGAAGAAAGAGAAAATATTGATTATTACCTTTCAAAATGCAGAATCATAAGTCATCATTTGAAAAAAAAACAATAATTGAAAATAAAATATAATAAATAGCACAATTAAGAACTTCATTTTGACCGACTTCAAAAACATTTGTAGTGAATTCGACCTATATGTTTGTAACAAATAAAAATAAAATATTTTGATGTGTTAGGGCTTCCAAACATATGTGCAACATTTCTTAAGTGTATGATTGTATATTTAATTTTATATAAATGCTTGTATGTATACACATACATTTGTATGTTTTCTATATTTTAATTCAAAACGAGAAGTCATAGCAAGTTGTAAAAACTAAACTTATTTTAGTCTTCACTCATACCCTTGTTATGATAATGTTTTATTTTTAACATCTCTGCGACTTGAACAACTTAAAGTGATCTTGATTCAATACACTTGGAGAATACAAAGAAAAATTGCTTTAACAACGTAGAAGTTCTGAAAATATTTCGTGCAAATAAAATGCTTGATTTATGTTATCTATACTAATACATATCATAAAGCTGAAGAGTTTTGTGTTTGAACGCGCTAGTCTCAGAAACTACTAAACCGATCATAAATATGAAATAAGAAACCAAATATTTGCGCACGGGCGGGACTTGAACCAGCAACCTCTTGGCTGACCGGGCCAAACGCTCTTACCAATTGAGCTACCGCGCTGTCAGTCCGACTTTGCGAAATTTGTGGTCTCTTATGGATACGTCATTGCGTGACGCTTAGCGCCATCTAGCCATCTGTTAATGAAACAGTGGGCCCAAGCACTTATTCTTTACAGAATAAATTCAACTTTGAAATTAATGTCGCTTCGCTATCTAATGGTTTAGAATGTTTTTAACACTCACAGTGTCATATTTTACAATCATAAATATGAAATAAGAAACCAAAAATTTGCGCACGGGCGGGACTTGAACCAACAACCTCTTGACTGACCGGGCCAAACGCTCTTACCAATTGAGCTACATGCTGTCAGTCCGACCTTGCGAAATTTGTGGTCTCTTATGGATACGTCATTGCGTGATGCTTAGAGCCATCTAGCCGTCTGCGTATGAAACAGTAGGCCCAAGCACTTATTCTTTACAGAATAAATTCAACTTGGAAATTGATGACGCTTCGCTATCTAATGGTTTAGAATGTTTTTAACCGACTTCAAAAAAGGAGGAGGTTATCAATTCGACTGTATTTTTTTTTGTATGTTTGTTACCGCATATCTCAGTGGTTTGTCGACCGATTCGAAAAATTTTTTCGCTTCCTTAGAGGGTATACGTTCTAATTGGTCCCATTTTGGGATCTGATGATAGGATCTTGGTGTAATCGAGGGAAACCCTCAAATTTTAAATGCACGTGTAGTGTTTCTTTACTAGAATCTTAATGTTGACGTGTTGTTACGTCTGATAGTCAATATCTTGTGGGGCTGAGCTGATCGTGGAACTCCTTAACGCTTAGGAGTTCAGTAATTATAATGACGGAACTCACCATTGGTAATTTGTAGCTTCTTAAAAAAATAGAATCATAAGGTGCAACTCCCTCCCCCCCCCCCTCTTATGTAATCACTAAAAATTAAGAAATAAAATAAACTTTAAAAAAAAGTAAAAACCGACTTCGAAACTAATAAAAAGTCTTAAATAAACCCTTCACCATTGAAAGGAAAGGAATCCGTTTTAGGCAAACAATTTCTTTTTGGAGTCGGTGCCATCACTTTGACCATCAAGCATCAACTACCACAGCGCCGACTTCAAAACGAAATTGTTTGCCTAAAACGGATTCCTTTCCTTTCAATGGTGAAGGGTTTATTTAAGACTTTTTAGTGCATTTTGGTTTTGAAGTCGGTTTTTACTATTTTTAAAAGTTTATTTTTTAACACTAACAGTGTCATATTTTATAATCATAAATATGAAATAGGAAACCAAAAATTTGCGCACTGGCGGGACTTGAACCAGGAACCTCTTGGCTGACCGGGCCAAACGCTCTTACCAATTGAGCTACCAACTGTACCAATACTAAACCGATTTTCAAAATTAACATAAAAATTTAAAAAAACACGCTGCGACGGGAGGGGAGGGGGCAAACTAAAAACGCGCGTACGCAGTCGCGGGGACCAATATGAACTTATATTGATTGATATCGTATATCATGTTTCTTGTCAGTAGTTTTTCCTACGCAGGTAAAGTCACCGCCTCAGGTTATACCCATTTTCATTACCAACTAGCCTTTATTACAACAGCATAAGATACCGCAGTGTTTACCTTGACGTGTTTTTGTCCGTACGTAAATAAGAGTACTTGCATCTCAATTACTTGCACGCTACAAAAACAGTAAGAAACGTAAGAGGCTAGGCACTTAATAACAGTTATTGTTATCAAGCGCCTGTTTAAACTCCGTTTTTCTTAGATAGTCTAATAATGTAAACAATCTTTTCATAACTTTTAAAATGATATTAGTGAATACAATTAATAAACTATTTGATTTAATAAGATCTTAGTATAAAACGATGAATTACCCATGTAAGTTGTGTGTTTTGTGTATATCTCATTTTTAAATTAATCATTTCATTAAAAAGGAATGTCACGATTGTTTACAATATTCGACTTTCAAATAAAAACGGACTTTACTTTACATTCTTCTGGTCGAATCCGACCACGGGGGTCAAACTCAACTCAGATTGATCATCGGGCGGGACATAATGTAAAATGCTCAAATATTTGCGCAATACATAAGTACACTCTCTATTCCTTCACTCTCATTATTCGGTGAGACGGCAGATCCGACACGACAGAACTAACGCCTTAACGTGCTTTCCGAGGCTCGGGGGTGTCATCACCACCAACTTCCTGAGTCCGAGCTGTTTACGAGTATTTCCAAGATATTTTGGCCCGACCCGGGATTCGAACTCAGGACCTCTTGGGTAGCAACTAGTGAGTTAACCGCTACACCAACGAGGCAGTCAGAAAAAAAGTCAAGTCAAAGCTGTATTTTGATATGAAAAAAGTTACTGTGGATCTAAAAGATGAAATACCGCATCTTAGACACGAATATTTTCGGAGTTATTACAAGTTTTACTGAAAATTACTGTGCCTGATCATTTTGATATAAAGACATCTGATCAAGATGAAACCTTTTATCTCCCAAGCCGTCTGTAGGTAAAGTTCTATTAATAAATATTAAAGTATGCCAAGGTTCACTTATCTATACTTATATTATGACGCTGAAGAGCTTGTTTGTTAAGACACGTTAATCTCAAAAAAAAATCTAGAGGGGTTTGAAAAATGTTTTATGTGTTGGATAGCTTTTTTTTATTGAGGATGCCTTTGGTTTATAGTACATTACGCTACGACGAGAGGGGAGGGAGCAAAATCAAAACGCGCTGACGAAGTCGCGGGCACCGCTAGTTTTTAATAAAAGGACAAAATTATAACTGGAAATGATTACTTTTACAAAACACTTTAAATAAATAACTTTCTTTGTTAGTCTTTCTCTACGTGAGAATCTTGTTGTAATGATTCTACTCAGTTAAAAAATGTTTGCCACTTCTCGTCGTTTCGGGTTAATTAGAATAATCGTAAATATTTGTTACAATAAATATTTATATTTACATCATATAACCCTAATCTTAAACATTTTTATATTATATTAATAACATGTTCCATTACCATGAGTTTACGGCGGTTTTACTCGCTAGAGACCACGTAAAAAAAGTCTATGAAAAATTGCACAGCGCCTCTAGCGACCACTTGCACAACTAAATTTTTGCATACACTTTTTTACATCGTCGCTAGCAAGTTTAACCACCGTAAACTGATTATAACGGTACTGGTAGCAATCCCGTAAGTACCTATCTATTCTAACGCAAAGCCTAATAAATACCAAAATCCACTCATGTGTCCTCAACCTTAGGAATGCCACCGAATCGAGTTAGTCACAACAAAATCGTGATGCATGCAGTGCCAGCGAGCGTATGAAAGTGCTCCGTCTCGACATTTTCCGAATATATGCATTTTATTTGCGTGTTCATTCCTTCACTTTGATTCATGCTTCGTGGAGTTTGTTTTCTTATTTGCGATTAGTCGCTAGCTCAACTGAACGTGTTGGTTCTATTTTTATAAGCTGACTGATGGAGAAGCCAATTATCTGCATTGGATAGGTACATACTAACGTTTGGTTCCTAAAAATGATAAATGAAAAGTTAAATCTTTGTTAGTAGTTCAAGACACAATTTGAATAAATATGACATGAAACAGAAATCGTCTTGAAACCTTTTAAGAGCTTTGTACATCAGTATCCCGTCAACCATGTTTTTATGTCATGTTGGAGAGTTTAACACAGCCCTTTTTTTAAGGACAAGCGGTCCCCCGCGATATTGTCCGCTTGTTTAAAGTTCACTCCCTCCCCTGCCCTCGCAACTTAAAGTTTTATAGCCTTAAGCCTTCCTCGATAAATAAGCTATCCAACACAAAAAGTTTTTTTTTTCAAATCGGTTCAGTGATTTCGGACATTGCGCGTTCAAACAAACAAACAAACAAACTCTTCAGTTTTTTTTTTCAAAGTATTGGACACCAATCACATACATTGCTCTGATCCCAAAGTAAGTAGCTAATGCACTTGTGTTATGGAAATCAGACACAACGGTGGTACCACTACACCCAGACCCGAGACAATATAGAAAATTTTGATTTATATATTGACCCGACAGGGAATCAAACCCGGGACCTCGGAGCGGTGACGCCTTGAAACCAGCGTGCTTAGCCACTACACCACGGAGGTCGTCAAAGCTTTATAATATAAGTAATTATGTTATAAGGAATTAAGTACTTGCGCTGAGGATGTTCCATTAGGTAGGGCATCTCTATATCAGGTAGTCAAAACCCTCCAAGTAACTCAAACAATATTTTAACCAAAGACAATGTGGTGTACGTTCTGTGTGCTCACATTCTTCAACCGAGAAAACCAATCGTCACCAGTGTCTAACGTCAGTTCGCAATGTTGACTTGCATTTTATCTCCCATTTCCTAAGACTCCCCGTGATTTATTATTTTCGATTTAGTCTTTGACAGCTCCTTGTCGCCTTAGAGATTATAAGTGGAGTTGATGCAGAAGAATCGCTTTTAAAGAGAAGTTCGAGGGTCAATCTCGAGCTTTTTAAGTCAAATGTGCGCATTCGGTCATGCCTTGCAACTAACGTTATAAGTACGTCATCTATAAAGAGTTTTGTAACTCGAGGTTATGTATTGTGAACGTATAATCATCCACACGAAAAACACTAATAACTGGACATTAGTAGTTCCAAAGTAAGTAGGCTTATCCGCAATATTGTGAACCTACTGTATGTTTGTTTGTCGAGACTCTTCGACGCGTAAATCCCTGGACTTTGAGCGCTCAATCCCTTTTGTATTTGTACTAATATGGCGATTCGGCTATATTAGAGAAGAGTAGAGTTTGAAATATGTCATACTTTTTTCTTTATGAAAATAAGACAGTTGTAGGTTTATATGTACAGACAACAGCACGTCAAGGTAAACACTGCGGTATCTTATGCAGTTGTAATAAGGACTAGTTTGCAACAAAAGTGGGAAAACATTTTTTTAATAGTTATATTTCTTGTTACTATGACCAAATAAGATTTCTGAAATCTTGCACAGAATCCATTGACGCAAGATTTGATATTTCAATTGCTGTACCCAAACAAAAAACAACCCACAAACCATTGGTTAAGGTTTTTTTTTAAACAAACCATCGTAAATATTTAATCTCTGGGAACAACATTTTACTATTACTACCGATGAAAAATTGGGCCTTAAACAAAGGAAATGAAAAGTAAACCAACAGTACTCGTATATAAGTAGCCGTCGTGTTTGTCACATTCGTACCAAATCATATTTACCTAGGTAAAGAACACGACTCGTCCAAGACTCATCCTTTAAGCGGCCCGTCTTTAGCTTATTTCCTTGGAGATCGATACTTCATGTCAGCGCTGGGACCGACTGACTGGAATTTTAAAGGCTACAATACAAGCCAGTTTTGTTTTTGTGAAACTGTTTGCATGCAAGTACATTCATATTCAAAATGTATTACCGCGGGCTTCATTTGAATATATTATGTGTAATATATTATGTGATTAAAAAGGAATGCTTAAGAATAAAAGGTTGCTGGTTCAAGTCCCGCCCGTGCGCAAATTTTTGGTTTCTTATTTCATCTTTATGAATATAAAATTGATTATTAATAAAAATGTAATAAATTATTTAAATCCCCAAAAGCGAGTACAAAATGTTTGTAATTTTTGGATCAATTGTGACCAATAATGGGCATTGCACATACTTCAAGAATTTTCAATTAGAAAAGAAATTTCCGTCTACAAAAAGTACTGTACAAGTAACTGGTGCTAGTTTGGATTTGTAATTGCACACTTACTATAACCTAATTTAAGTCATAGATTACAACACAATATAAGCCCTTTAGGATTCCGTAGATAAACAAGGAACCGTATAGTTTCGCCATGTCCGTCCATCCATCCGAGTTCAGCGCAGCAACTCGAGGTGCAAGAAAGCTGTAACTTGTCATGGGTATGTATTCTAATCTATTTTTTTTTTCGGTTACCACGCCTACAAGTAATGAGAGAATATTTTTTCCCGTTTGCCAAACCCATCGTGAAGAGTATCGTGGAATAGGTTTTATAAAATAAAAAAAGAGTTTCTTTACATCATTTTTGATAAGGTGGCCTGTTTTCGTTACATTCTGTTTTAAAAGTCAATTTTTTTTTCGAGTCTAATGTCCCAACAAAACGGTAGAAGGTGGACACGTGCACAAACATATACAATGAAATTTAAAGAAAAAACTATCACGAATATGATAAGTAAACGAATTGCAGAGTTATAGTCCATACACAATACTTGAAGCAAAATAATATTGTCATGTGTTTTTTTTTAAATTCAAAACGCGTTTAGATATGAAACTGAAACTGTAGTCAAATATAAGTTGATTTGTTGATTAATTTTGTTAATATGTTGATTGATTTTTTTAGCTGTAAAAAAATCGAAATTGTAAGTCAGAGTTATCAAAAGATACAACTGGTTTTATCTTATAATTTCGAATATTTTGTTATTTCAAGAGCATAAATCTATTAAAATAAATTTTTACAGGAAATTTATGGAGAAATAAAAGTGCTTACATACATAGTATAAGCCCTACGTACGCGAGTCCAACTCGCAATTGTAAACGTTTTAAAATAAACCAGTAATAGAACAGTATATTTTTTTCTGTGCCAAACAATTGCGTTTAAAAAACGTACCCAACCACCGTGAAATAGAGTTTGTTTTCGTGTATTTCGATCCACAGAGACTTCTTAAGCAAGCATCATGTTTTTCAGGAAATGATTGCTGTGTTGTTATTTTCATTTTGACCTTTGAAGAGTTAAAGGAGCTTGGGGGAAGGCAAAAGTCGTTTGAGACGACTCGCAACCATGCTGATTACTTAAAGAAATAGAAAATATTCCATGTTTGGCTGTAATGAAAATCCTGTTTACTTTTCGCAGGATTTAATATGGTTCACTTGTACCATCTTACTTTAATTACTGTGCTTTGTAGAATAGTCTTTGACAGATAAATAATACAAGTTCATCTGAAATAACGCGTTCATTGATATGAAGAAACAAAAGCGTATCACTTTATGTCGTTTACATTGTGGATTCATTAGTTTTTTTTAAAATATATCAGTGGTATATGCCTTTTTAAACATCGTTTTTTTAGCTATACGGTAAGAGCGCTTTTACATTTCATATTGATAAATATTATATTTTATAACAATAACATTTAAATTTACTTTCATACATAAATGGCAACAGCATCGCGCGGCAGAAGCGCCGCTGTTTTTAAGTATAGGGATCCGCTGCTGCCGTGTCGCTCTTATGTGAAGGTGCATCTAAGCATCTTAAACTCAAATTTGCAGGTCATATGTTTAAATACATTTATTCTTGTAGTTTATTTACAATGATAATTACTTAAACTAAAACTTTACTTAGAAAATAAATAAATACCCCTTGAGCAAGAGATTATTTATATTATAATAATTATAATGGTTTGCAATCTACTTAAAAAGTGGTAGATTTTATAATATTATATAAAATTAAATATTGGACACCAATCACATACATTGCTCTGATCCCAAAGTAAGTAGCTAATTGCACTTGTGTTATGGAAATCAGACTCAAAGGTGGTACCACAACACCCAGACCCTAGACAATATAGAAAATTTTGATTTCTATATCGAACCCGGGACCTCGGAGCGGCGACGCCTTGAAACCAGCGTGCTCAGCTACTACACCACGGAAGGTCGTCAAATAACGTATTTTTTTAATTATATTAAAGTTCGTGCATTATTTTATTTTGTTAGGTAATTTGTTATACATCTGAACACCTTCAAACAATATAACATTTGCAAATAGTATTATATTGACAAATCGCAAGTTAAATATACCGCTTTACTTATCATTTACAACTCCAGTTCCACGACAAACGGAAAATTAACCACAAATTTGTTTGAGGCCAAAACTGAGGCTGAGGCTTTGTGTGCGACCGGCGTTAGCTCTCAAAGAGTTAACCCTTGAAAGATACGTCAACGCTTCAAACTTTGCATGACTTTATTAGCTGAGTACATGTACAGATGATATGTGAAGCCAACAACACAACAAGCTAGAAGCAAAGCGATATTTAACTCAAATGTAGTTAGGTCCTTCGTCAACAAATATGTACGTACAGTCAGATTATCATAATGCAAAATAGTTAGCATATTTATAGATTAATTGTGGTGTTAGCGAAACGTTGTTATAATTAACGACCTCCGTGGTGTAGTGGCTAGCACACTAGGTTTCAAAGCATTGCCGCTCTAAGATCCCGGGTTCGATTCCAGGTCGGGTTAATGTAGGAATCATAATTTTCTATATTGTCTTGAGTCTGTGTGTTGTGGTACCACCATTGTGTCTGATTTCCATAACACAATTGCATTAGCTACTTACTTTGTGATCAGTGATTCGTGTCCAATATATATTTATTATTATTTATTCTATTGTTCGAATACAAAACTTTTTGAATAGGATGCATTACTTAATAAATAATGATTTTGGCTTCACATTAATAAAATAAAAAACCGGCCAAGTGCGAGTCGGACTTGCGCACTGAGGGTTCCGTCATCCGTGCCAACTTTAACTGAACTAGGCAATCCACTTACTTCTACTTAGTAAAATACCACAATATTTTGTTGACTGCAAATATAACTTTGTTTTTTATAGTGTTTGTATGAAGTACAAAGTTATGTTTGCGGTTGTTGAAAATGTGCTATATCTCAAAAACTTCTCGTTCAGTCCCGTCCGAACCAATTTTTGTTGAAAGTATTTGTTGAGATCTACATTTTTTTTTTTCAAAATTAACACTCGCTAAGTTTAGATGGGATGGACGCCCATTTTACCACTTTGGAAGCGTCTAGCTATGAAACGTTAGACTTTAAAAGTAACCTCTATGTCATTTTAAAATACCTATCCATAGACCCCACGTGCATAGGTTTGACTAAAAATATTTTTTTCATTTTTTGTATGAGAATGGGTAAGCGTTTAACAGGATACATCTTCCTACCAAATTACAACAGCGTAATGCTTATAGTTACAGAATAAAATGACTGTGACATACGGACGGACAGACAGACAGACTGGACGAAACTATAAGGGTTCCGTTTTTGCCATCCGGCTACGAAACCCTAAAAATTGGGTGTACAACTTCACATAGCTAAGAAGGCTCATTAGGTCTGAAACATTCCGCCTAAAAGTGGGAACAAGGACTTCGATAACGTTTAGCGAAATCGTACCCAGTGGTGTAACCTTTTGTCTTTGTCGAATGCCTAAATAACCCGAGGTCATTAACGCTTTGGCATGATAATGGCACCGTGCCAAACACAGTGCGGCATTTACGCAAACTCAATAATTATCCAGAATGTTCTTATCACATTTTTCTTTCTAATCGTGAAATGAGAGATAATTATGTGACGGAAACAATGACTAAAGTGTTATCGCCGCAATTATTATAACTGTCAACGAATGAAGGAGATTTGTTTATTATAGGTTGATTTACGTATTTCGATTTTGTATATTTTTTACTTTACCGTTAAAATCGTATCTACCTCTTTTATAACTCATGGTAGGCTGGACTGTTTTTTATTTTATTTTTTGGATTGTGAAGGAAATTTGGCATTATAGTTGAGGTAGTATTTTTAAAGGAGCAGGCCTGAGAACGGGACGTAAGGGAGCTTGACCAAGACCAATAAGCTCCAAGCCAACCTCACCTTCACGTGGTGCGTCCTGTTTATACAGACGAGGCTCTGGCGACCGACCGATGGCGGTAAAACCATCCGATGTAAGGCGCAGCTAAATGTTAGACTGTGACGGGCAGCAGCGTCACAGATGCAAGGGGCTGCGCCTCTGCGCTCGCCAACCCGCCTGCCAAGCGTGGCGAGTACTGGCAAATACCCCCCTCATATGTTAGTACACAAAAAAACCAGGCCCCCAGTCTCCGGCAGCCCCGCTATTCCTGATTCCGGTAGCGGTCACGGTAACGGCGGGGCAGGGGGTGCTAAGAATCCCCGGAGGCGATCGCGCTTCCACCCCCGACGACAACGGGCCCTGGTAACGTACAACACATGTACACTGAGGACAGATGAGAAGTTGCTCAAGCTGGAGGAAGAAATGAGCAGGTTACACTGGGACATAATGGGTTTATAAGAAGTCCGTAGAGAGGGCGAGGACACGATAACTCTGCAGTCCGGAAACCTGCTCTACTACCGGGAAGGCAACCAACAAAAGTCACAAGGTGGTGTCGGGTTCCTCGTTCACAAGTCCCTCGTCAACAATATCGAGACCATCGAGAGTGTGTCGAGCAGGGTCATATACCTTATACTCAGAATATCCAAGAAGTATTCGCTGAAGGTCATACAGATATATGCACTGACCTCGAAACACCCGGATGAAGAGGTGGAGGAAATGTTTGAGGACGTAAGTAGAGCCATACATACTTCCAAAACCTATTTTACTGATGTAATGGGAGACTTCAACGCGAAACTGGGCAAGCGAGGCGAGAATGAGTTGAAGGTGGGACCTTTTGGATACGGTCAAAGTAACGCCAGGGGACAGAGGCTGGCCGACTTTCTGGAAAAGGAGGGACTCTTTGCGATGAACTCTTTCTTCCAGAAGACGCCTCAAAGGAAGTGGACCTGGTTGAGTCCCAATGGCTTCACGAGAAACGAGATTGACTTCTTCATGACCTCCAAGAGAAGGTTATTCAATGATGTCTCCGTGATCAACAGGGTAAAAACCGGTAGCGATCACCGAATGGTTCGAGGCACATTGAATATAAATGTCAAATTGGAAAGATCCCGCCTGATGAAGTCCACGCTCCGACCGACTCGTGCTTAAATCCAAAATCCCGAGAGCTTTCAACTCGAGTTGTCTAACCGCTTCGATTGCCTAGAAAATTGCGTTACAGTGGACGAAATTAACAACGGGTTTGTAGAAACTGTTCAAACGGTGGGGTCTAAGTATTTTAGGCCTGGCCGTAAAAATCGACCTCAAAAACTGTCGGTCCACACTCTTGACCTTATGGCAAAACGTCGATCTATGGCACCGCAGACCTCCATTAATGCTGAAAACAGCAGGCAGCTCAATAGACAAAAATGGAAGTCCCTGCGACACGACATTCGTTGCTTTAACACTAATAGTGTTAAAGAAACAATAGAGCGGAACCAAGGCTCTAAAGTGTTTTCAAGGGACATGTCTATTGTCCAAAGCCTGTTGACGAAGCTTAAGACGGAGGACGGCAGTGTAGCGTCGACGAAAGCAGAGGTTTTGAGGGAGATCGAAAGGTTCTATGGGCAGTTGCACACCTCAGTAGCCAAACCCTTAGATAGCTCGGCTAGAGACCCACGAGCTATCCTGACCCGACACTACGCCGAAGACATCCCGGACATCAGCCTCTATGAGATTAGGATGGCCCTTAAACAGCTCAAAAACAACAAGGCACCTGGCGAGGACGGAATCACAGCAGAGCTTCTGAAGGCGGGTGGAACACCGGTACTTAAAGTCCTTTAGAGACTCTTTAATTCCGTGTTGCTGGAGGGCATCACGCCCGAGGCGTGGAACAGGAGTGTGGTGGTGTTGTTCTTCAAAAAAGGAGACAAAACCTTTTTGAAGAACTACAGACCCATTTCACTCCTGAGCCATGTCTACAAGCTGTTTTCAAGGGTCATCACGAATCGTCTCGCACGTAGGTTTGATGACTTCCAGCCTCCCGAACAAGCCGGTTTCCGAAAAGGCTATAGTACCATAGACCACATCCATACGCTTAGGCAAATTATACAGAAGTCCGAGGAGTATAATATGCCTCTACGCTTAGCGTTTGTAGACTATGAGAAGGCCTTTGATTCGATCGAAACTTGGGCGGTGCTTCAGTCTCTGCAGCGGTGCCACATAGACTATAGGTATATAGAGGTGTTAAGGTGCCTTTACAATAACGCCACCAAGTCGGTCCGAGTACAGAAGCAGAACACGAGGGCGATTCCACTGCGGAGAGGTGTGAGACAGGGAGATGTGATATCTCCGAAACTGTTCACTGCGGCATTGGAAGACGCTTTCAAGCTTCTGGAATGGGAAGGAATCGGCATCAATATTAATGGCGAATACATCACACACCTCCGATTTGCCGATGATATAGTCGTTGTGGCAAAGACGCTGGACGATCTTGGCACTATGCTCGAAGATCTTGACCGAGTCTCCCAACAAGTGGGTCTTAAAATGAACATGGGGAAGACGAAAATTATGTCGAGTTCCCTTGTTGTATCCACTCCAGTATCCTTTGGGAACTCAACTCTCGAAATTGTCGACGAGTACGTCTACCTGGGACAAGTGATCCAATTGGGTAGGTCCAACTTCGAGAAAGAGGTCAATCGACGAATCCAACTCGGCTGGGCAGCGTTCGGGATATTACGTAAGAGTGTCTTCTCATCTCATCTACCTCAGTGTCTGAAGACGAAAGTCTTCAACCAGTGTGTATTACCAGTGATGACATACGGATCCGAAACATGGTCTCTTACTATGGGCCATATAACGAAGCTCAAAATCACACAACTAGCGATGGAAAGGGCTATGCTGGGTGTTTCTCTACGGGTTCGAATCAGAAATGAGGAGATACGTAGAAGAACTAAGGTAACGGACATAGCCTTGAGAATCAGTAAGCTCAAGTTGCAATGGGCAGGGCACATAGCGCGAAGAACTGATGGCCGTTGGGGCAGGAAAGTTCTAGATTGGAGACCCTTCGACCAGAGACGCAGCGTGGGACGTCCACCAACAAGATGAACAGACGACCTTATAAAGATCGCAGGATCAAACTGGATGCAGACCGCTAGAGATCGGTCGCTGTGGAAAGCCGTGGGGGAGGCCTATGTTCAGCAGTGGACGTCCTTTGGCTGATAATGATGATGATATTGATGATGAGGCCTGAGAACAGCATTTGATTGGGGTCCTGTGCTTGAAACTTATTCGTTTATGATCTGTTGCATCAATTTCTTGTCACTATAATAAATATGTTACTTACTCCTATGCTTTTCTTTTTTGTAAAGTAGATACTATTGTTGGCGACTGGTAAATGAGCAATTTATTTTGATCAATGTAAAATCTGCGCTGCCATTAAAATCCTATGCAATCAAAACTTAATATAAAAACAAAACATAAACTTGAAATTGTAGCTCTACAGTTTTTCGTCAGTCCAGTCCATTTTTTAAGAAAACACGGTTCAAGTTCCGGCAACGTGCCAACTGTTTCTAGAGAGGTATCTACTTACACTGGACACTTCAGTTAATAGCTGACGGCAACCGAGGACTGTCGGAGTAAAGTTCGAAAATTAAAAACTGGAAGTTGACACCTGCAACCCTACTCTTGGATTTCGCTCATATTTTCAACTGTAATTTCTCACCGCATCTAGCTAGTAAACATCAGTCGAGTGCCCAGAAGTTGCTAGGTATAAAGAAGAGTTAAGCGCAATATACAAGCGGTCTCTGTTAGTCCATTAGTAGTTCGGTGACTTAAGGCCGATCCGCACACAACAGTGCCGGCACAGTGCCGACAGGTGCTGATCAGTAGTGTATCCATCAATGTCAGACAAAATTGCTATTGTAGCATACATTTTGTACGACGCTATTCGCACTCGTCAGTGACAGTGTCGTTCCGTGACGTTCAGTGATCACTCTCAAAGACTGATAGATACGTATCTGATCGGCACGTGCCGGCACTGTTGTGAGAGGATTGGGTTTTACACTTCGACGCTACACGTCTAGCATGACTAGAAAGAAAGAGAGCGCAGGATCAATGGCTGAATTTTCTTTGCGATGTACAGTCACCAGTGATTTTTGTTACAAACTAACCCTTATTATAACTGATACCGCAGTATTTACCCTGACGTGCTGTTTTTCGTTCATTGGGAGATGCATCACCATCTGCTGAATAATGAAATCTTGGTTCAACCTTTTCAGAACTTTTAAGACCTCATTCTGGCCTCATCATTCCTCTTACCTACATGGTAATGCAAACTTGAGTGACGGGGACAACAATAATATAAAATACACAAGATAGAAGATACAAGATACAGAGTAGGGCCTCTAGAGCAAAGAGACCACGCTATATTTCATGCACTTTATCCTGGGCTACGTTTCTGTTAAGTACGACATAGGTGGTCAAAAAGTTTGACTGTACAGCTGAATTGGATAGTTAGGAAGACAAAGTTACAAATGAAAGTTTCAAAGTTCGTAACATGTGTAATATAAAACCGTGTTGTTTTTGCGTTTAAATCTAGAAAATGCTACTGCTTGCAACTTATTGGCGTTGTAAAAAACTGATTTGAAAGTCACTCTTCGCCACAGTCATTTGCGAATAAGTATTACTAGAAAATAGATCACGGGTATAATTTTCTCAAAAAATAGTATATAAACTTACATCCGCGCAAAGCGGAGTCAGTACTCTTCTAAAAATAATACCCATTATTTATTTTTTGTTTTTGCCATTGTTCCTCGTTCCTTAAAAACGAGCGCTGTTGTTACCCTGAAATTTAATAATCTCTAAATATAAATTCCACGAATCTCTGCCTTAATGGATAGACGTTAATGAATAGATGCTTGATTACCCTCATTAACATAACTCTGCATGTCTAATTTAACGTGTTTTACAGACTAGGAGAAAGTTTGACTTATTAACTAGGCCTAAAGGCAGGCCTGGCTTAGACTACCCCCATTATGAATTCACTCGTCTTGATGAAACTTCTCAACTTGGTATGTCGAGGCGTCTTTAACTCACTATTTCGGAAGACATTTAGTTTTTCGTATTAAATTTGTCCAACTTAACACATCCGAATCTAAAGGAGTTATGTTTTTCAATGCTTGGCGATCATTGATAACGATTTTTTTATCATATCAGAGAATTAAATATATTTACTATTCTTTAAAAAAAAAACTCAGTGTATCTTTTCGTTTAAAAGATAGTTTAAGATTGTTTTCAAAATTCGTCATGCAAAGAAAAACGGACTTTAAATGAATTAAAATTTGAAAGTCTAACTTATTTATTGCAATATCTGGGAGACCGAGCTTTGCTCGGTATTTAATTTTAAAAAAAAAGGTAAGTTATCGCAACATTGAATAGGACAGCAAAATTTACCTTTGTATTTAAATAATTTTGTAGCGGTCTTTTAGTGAAAACACAAAGATAACATCTTTTCCTGAAAATGCTTTGATATGCTATGCGAAATTCTAGCTAGATTGTTATTTCTCCAAAACCTTTCACACACAATTTGATGAAAATCGTTGGATTCGTTTTCGAGATTCGAAATGTATGACCAAAGGCTGTTGTAGCAAAGCGTTTTGTAGGAGCTATAATTATGACCTTTGCCTGGTTAAGTCATCATCAAATAACTTTCTTTTGAATACTAGGAATTTTCCTGACGATTCCATGTATTGACGAAAATAACCTCCTGATTTTGAATTCGGTATACATAAATGTAATTAAGTTTTTTTTACAAAAAATATACGTAGCGATAAGAAAAGGTAAGTACTTTCCCAGACACAGGGATTATGTTTTCCCACATTTATTTTCAAGGTTATCAGTATTTTTCAAAAATCTATTGATGAAAAATAAAACAGGGCATCATCCAAAACCTAAATCTGTATGGTAACACTTAATTTCTTCCAGCAGTTCTCCGGGGCACGGTTAGAGGTTGAAGATTCAAGAGTATATTTAAAAAAAAATGTGCATTTTATTTTTAAAGTCAGTTTTTAGGTTTATTTTGTTTGTGAACTACAATTTGAGGGTTTTCTCGATTACACTAAGACTGTATCATCAGATCCCGATTTGGCAACAATGAAACCAACTAGAAGGTAAACCCTTTAAGTAGGTAAAAAAATATATTCAATTCTGTCTACAAATGACTGCGATATGCGAATAATACACACAAAAAACGTACACTCCTTTTTGAAGTCGGTTAAAAAAACAGCAAGAAAAACTCACGTTGATATGCCAAAAACCAAAGTTTCTAAATGTTTGTATAAGCAAAGGTTATGTGTATTGTATCGTAAATATGCAAAAATATCTGTAGGCGTTGATAAGAAAAGGGTAGTACAAAATCATTGTGGGTGTTAAAACACATGGAAAAGTTTCGGAAAAATTCCATTGACTCTATTTATCCTCAGAAGAGTGACAGAACTAATAGTAATGTGCTTTTTCATCAGTAAAAAATTGAATTTTATCAGTAAATAACATGTATCTCATTGTTATCAATATCCACCCACAAGGTATGGTCTAATATGCAACGGTAGCTTCCACACTAGCAGACTTGATTGATTAATACCTATTAGTTCGAATGGGGACACAATCGAATACAATCTTTTTATTCCATAAAACTAGCGGTCCCCCGCGACTTCGTCCGCGCGTTTTAAGTTTGCTCCCTCCCCTCCCGTCTCAGCGTGATGTTTTATATCCTAAAGCCTTTCTCAATAAATAAGCTATCTAACACAGAAATATTTTTTCAAATCGGTCCAGCAGTTCCTGAGATAAGCGCGTTCAAACCAACAAACTCTTCAGCTTTATAATATAACTAGCGGTCCCCCGCGACTTCGTCCGCACGTTTTGAGTTTGCTTCCTCCGCTCCCGTCGCAGCGTCATGTTTTATATCCTAAAGCCTTTCTTGATAAATAAGCTATCCAACACAGAAATATTTTTTTCAAATCGGTCCAGCAGTTCCTGAGATAAGCGCGTTCAAACAAACAAACTCTTCAGTTTTATAATATACTAGCGGTCCCCCGCGACTTCGTCCGCGCGTTTTGAGTTTGCTCCCTCCCCTCCCGTCGCAGCGTCATGTTTTATATCCTTAAGCCTTTCTCGATAAATAAGCTATCCGAAACAGAAATATTTTTTCAAATCGGTCTAGCAGTTCCTGAGATAAGCGCGTTCAAACAAACAAACTCTTAAGCTTTATAATATATAATCGAAAGCGCACGTTGTACTTAAGCTGCGAACATTATTTTGGTGCGGAGTTATGTTAAAACTGTGATAGCTCCTAAGATATTTATTGAAATCAAATGATATAAAGGGCAACTTGGTTCTAAATGAAATGTTCGTGATGATGAATCTATTTATTTTGATAAGAATAAATACCTGTGTGTATAATACACCTCTAAAAATAATGCATTATTTTTTTACAAATTTATTAACATAAAAAAGGCTGTAGTAAGTCAACCATAAAAGATAGACATATGCTGTCGCGGACTTTATTATAGAACTCTTAATGCTGAACAATCCTGTCATACATGATTTTTGTGTAACTTTAGCGGTTTCCGCAGCGTATGCAGCGGAAGCTCTCAAAAGGAATATCTTTCTCCCGTTTTCGCAACATTTTTCATTTCTGCTGTGGTCTTATGAGTCGTATCTTTATGTTATATAGCCTAAAGCCTTCCGCGATAAATGGACTATCCAACGTAAAAATATTTTTTCAAATCGGGCCAGTAGTTTTTGAGATTAGCGTTCAAACACACAAACAAACTCTTCAGCTTTATAATATTAGTATAGATTAGCGCAAGCGCACGTTGTACTTAAACTGCGAACATTATTTTGGTGCGGAGTTATGTTAAAACTGTGATAGCTCCTAAGATATTTATTGAAATCAAATAATATAAAGGGCAACTTGGTTCTAAATGAAATGTTCGTGATGATGAATCTATTTATTTTGATAAGAATAAATACCTGTGTGTATAATACACCTCTAAAAATAATGCATCATTTTTTTACAAATTTATTAACATAAAAAAGGTTGTAGTAAGTCAACCATAAAAGATAGACATATGCTGTCGCGGATTTTATTATAGAACTCTTAATGCTGAACAATCCTGTCATACACGATTTTTGTGTAACTTAAGCGGTTTCCGCAGCGTATGCAGCGGAAGCTCTGAAAAGGAATATCTTTCTCCCGTTTTCGCAACATTTTTCATTTCTGCTGTGGTCTTATGAGTTGTATCTTTATGTTATATAGCTTAAAACCTTCCTCGATAAATGGACTATCCAACGTAAAAAAACAAATTCAAATCGGGCCAGTAGTTTTTGAGATTAGCGAGTTCAAACAAACAAACAGACAAACAAACAAACTCTTCAGCTTTATATTATTAGTATAGATTAGCGCAAGCGCACGTTGTACTTAAGCTGCGAACATTATTTTGGTGCGGAGTTATGTTAAAACTGTGATAGCTCCTAAGATATTTATTGGAATCAAATGATATAAAGGGCAACTTTGTTTTAAATGAAATGCTCGTGATGATGTATGTATATAATTTGATAAGAATAAATACCTGTGTGTATAATACACCTCTAAAAATGATGCATTATTTTTTTTTCAAATTTATTAACATAAAAAAGGTTGTAGTAAGTCAACCATAAAAGATAGACTTATGCTGTCGCGGCTTTTATTATAGAACTTTTAATGCTGAACAATCTTGTCATACATGATTTTTGTGTAACTTTAGCGGTTTCCGCAGCGTACGCAGCGGAAGCTCTCAAAAGGAATATCTTTCTCCCGTTTTCGCAACATTTTTCATTGCTGCTGTGGTCTTGTGAGTCGTATCTTTATGTTATATAGCTTAAAGCCTTCCTCGATAAATGGACTATCCAACATAAAAAGAATTTTTCAAATCGGGCCAGTAGTTTCTGAGATTAGCGCGTTCAAACAAACAAACAAATAAACAAACTCTTTAGCTTTATAATATTACTAGCGGTCCCCCGCGACTTCGTCCGCGCGTTTTGAGTTTGCTCCCTCCTCTCCCGTCGCAGCGTGATGTTTTATATCCTAAAGCCTTTCTCAATAAATAAGCTATCTAACACAGAAGTTCCTGCGATAAGCGCGTTCAACTTCAAACCAACAAACTCTTCAGCTTTATAATATAATTAGCGCAAGCGCACGTTGTACTTAAACTGCGAACATTATTTTGGTGCAGAGTTATGTTAAAACTTTGATAGCTCCTAAGATATTTATTGGAATCAAATGATATAAAGGGCAACTTTGTTCTAAATGAAATGCTCGTGATGATGAATGTATTTATTTTGATAAGAATAAATACCTGTGTGTATAATACACCTCTAAAAATGATGCATTATTTTTTTACAAATTTATTAACATAAAAAAGGTTGTAGTAAGTCATCCATAAAAGATAGACTTATGCTGTCGCGGACTTTATTATAGAACTCTTAATGCTGAACAATCCTGTCATACATGATTTTTGTGTAACTTTAGCGGTTTCCGCAGCGTACGCAGCGGAAGCTCTCAAAAGGAATATCTTTCTCCCGTTTTCGCAACATTTTTCATTGCTGCTGTGGTCTTGTGAGTCGTATCTTTATGTTATATAGCTTAAAGCCTTCCTCGATAAATGGACTATCCAACATAAAAAGAATTTTTCAAATCGGGCCAGTAGTTTCTGAGATTAGCGCGTTCAAACAAACAAACAAACAAACAAACAAACAAACAAACAAACTCTTCAGCTTTATAATATTAGTATAGATAATAAATAAATAAATAGTATAGATAACACAATTTCCTTAATAATACTTCAAAAGCCAGTTCTAAAAGGAATCATGACTAAGTTTTGAGTAGCAAGCTACGCCAAGCAGTATGCTAGAATCCGAAAACGGCGAGAATCCAAATCGCGAACATAGCCAGGCATTTCTGAATAAAACACCTGAGCTACGACTGCAGATTTTTGCCTTGTGCAAGTTTTCGATTTACGACAAAACATTTTTGGAATAACAGCCCGAAACAAACGGACTTTTAACATGCCGAGGAAGTCGTTTTCAATGCGTTTTAAGCAATTTGTTTCTCTATACTTGTTGATTTTATACTTAAAGTTGAGTTGTTCTGAAGCTTCAAGTATTGATTAAAAGCTTCAGAGCAACTCAAGCTTTTAATCAATACTTAAAAACTTCAGAACAACTCACCTTATGTGAATGCTACGCGATGTTTGACCTGAGTTATTTTTATTATAGCTTATATTTCCTAAGATGATCGCTGAGACGTTGTCATTTCAACAATTTTTGTGACATAACCCAATTTAATTTTAACCGATGTTATTCAAACAAAGGAATCTATTAGTATCTTACTTTTTTATTTATTTGTTATACTATTTGAAATTTTGCGTGTATTTAAATTCTTTATCAGGATTAGGGCCTTTACGGAGACCGTATTATTTCACCCTTTTCTACGGATCATTCTATCAAAAACGAGTAGAAAAAGTAGTGAATCTAATAAAAGTAAGATATAATTCATTTTGATAATTATTAGCATAATTGTCGATAGCGATAGTATTTTCCATGTGGTTTTCATTACTAGATATAGTGATTGATTATCGATTTTAGGCCAATTAGGTTAATATATCAATCACTATAGTGTGTTCATATTTTTTTAACTTAAGGCATTAATATTTTATCCTATTTATTTTGTAAAATAATATTTTCGTTCTTGGCATGAATATAAGTGAAAACGGAAGAATGAGTCATGACAAAAAATGTCGCCGAAATCATAATAAATAAAAATGACCGACTGAAATACTAGATATTTATCAGACTACCGCATTCAATGCGTTGATTTAGTATAATAACGAAGTTAGTGTCACTGTTTATCAATGAACAATGAACGGAACGAATGAGTCACTGCGTTAAGTTGGCACGAGAATGGCACCAACGAGGCGTCAACTATTCGGAAGCGCGTTACGTAAAGTGATCGGCACCGGATAGCGAATGCCTCGCCTCGGATCGTGTCTGATACAACTTATGACACTTGTTTTAGTAAATAACAGCCAGTTTGACAGGGTGGACGGATAGTCGGCAACCAGGGGGTGACACGCTTTAAGCGCGTTACAACGCATGCGCCGCTGGTCGAGAGTGGGTCCCAAGTTGGTCTCGATCCGAGGTGGTGACGTTACAAAGTTGATAAAGTATACTGAACGCCTCGAGTTGATACGGTGCTGTCACCGTGACGGGTAATTAGATGTGCTACAACCTTTAGTCATCATTTTCACTCAGCATCAATTGAGATAAGTACATTCAAGTGTCAAGCTTCAATAATTCACGATATGCACTACCCTAGAATTCATCCCCATCTGACGTTAATAGCAATCGAAGTCAAATAAAGAAGGGAAAGTATGCGTTCACTATCAACAATCTTAAAAATAAGCACTTAAATATCTGTGAATTAAGGGCTAACAAGAACTGGTTAGGAACATTAATCCTGTTATGTATTCTGCGGCAGCAACACTGTCGGTTCTTTGATCCCATTATGAAAATCCTGCACTTTGCAACAAGTTCCTGCGGTCCTAGTCCGAGTTGTAACTCAGTTATTAGCTTGTGGAGACAGCTAGTCGTCTGTTGCAGACCTAAAATCAATTTAATTGCAAATTTGTGTTAATTTTATAGTGTGTGTATATTTTGTGTGAGCGAGAAATAATAATTATTCAAAGTTGATTAACGTGAATACTCTTTGTCAAACAAATACAAGAAAATATATTAACAAAAAAAAAAAACAAACTGAACTGAAGATACTGAACTGCATAGATTATGACCTCGATATTATACTCGTATAATGTTCAAATCTTGTTCAAATGGTTGTTACTACATGTTAAATAAATAAAATAAACGCTAAGGTTTATTTTATTTATTTATTTATACTTTATGCACAACCAAAAATTTGTACAAAAGGTGGACTTAACGCCATATGGCATTCTCTACCAGTCATACCTTTGGGCTAAACAGAAATGATTGTAGGCAGTGCGACAGAAAAAAAGAAAATGGGTTACTATTAAAAAAAAAACGATAAATTTCACACATAAAAAAATATACATGAAAAACATATCTCATAAAACAAAACAAAATAACTACAATTTACAATAAATACAATACGATCTAATAAAATATAACATATACATAACGCAAGCGATAAAATAAATACATATATAAGGTTATCCTTTTTTTTTTAAAGAAAGTTAGTTTATACTTACTTTCTAATGGTTTAGAATGTTTTTAACACTCAGTGTCATATTTTATTTTCATAAAGATGAAATAAGAAAACAAAAATTTGGGCGTGGGCGGGACGTTTATTTCATCTTTATGAATACTTACTTTCTTTCAAATATTTTTTGGAATATTGAAATACCTACACAAATTAATAAATCTCTCTCACAAATGGTTCGTTTACACTTTTATCGGAAAATTGAAGTAAAAAGAAAAGGCATAAAATGAAGTTAGTTTTTCGAAATTTTCACCAAGAAACTAAGCTGTGTATTTAATAATTTATTGCTTACAAACAATGTTTTTTTCTGGAGAATGCTATCTCTAAACCAGAAAAAAAAAATTTTTTCCCTAACTGGAAGTATGAATTTAAAACTTATGGAAAAATATTTACACAATTGATATTTCTTTGTGACCTGCAAACTTCCTCCGACGGAAGTTTTTTGTGTTAAGACTCTAACTAAATAAATATAGAAATACATAAATATGCATCACACAACACACCAATTGTCTGGTTTCATGGTGATGACTTTTCTTCCTTGTGTTACGAAATACCAGACAACAATCATAACGGGGGCGTCTCCCATTAATACTTGAATACATATTAAAATTCAACCTTTCCTTGCAATATACCACGTTATTTTCTGTACAAACATTCCCACTCCAATCACACATCTATAAATAAATCCGAATCTGTTTCGGTCAACAGATATTAAAAGGGAAACCGACCGCAGTCGTAACTTTCAATGTGTTACCTAATAAACGTCCAATACCATGATTGTACGGTCACTTACAATAGGAAGTGAGGAAAAATCTTAGCTACCTAAGAATAAGGTTGAAGGTTGTTTGTACTGGTAGTATTCCAGGTAAAATTGTGTCCTACCTCGGGAAGGGAATCCCAATAAAAATCATTAAATTTCTGCCCGGGCCAGTCCGCAATATGCCACAGGCAGGCCCCGGAACTATAATGTGGGTATTAACCGTGGGGGTAGACGTAAAGTGGTTGGTTTTGCATTTTCGATAAGCAGGTGATGTTAGCTTCGAATATCAATATTAAATATCATACTGGTAAATGTCGATAGAGTTGACTAAGCAGAATATTGCGTCATAGCTTCATTTATCCGTGCTATTAAAAAAACCGGCCAAGCGCGAGTCGGACTCGCGCACTGAGGGTTCCGTGCCAACTTTAACTAAGTTAGGGATCCTCTTACTTCCACTTAGCCAAACTACCATAATATTTTGTTGACAGAAAATATAACTTCGTTTTTTATAGTATTTGTATGAAAGACAAAGTTATATTTGCGGTTGTTGAAAATGTGCTATATCTCAAAAACCACTTGCTCCATCTCGTTAAAACCAGACAAAAAATATTTTGAAAGTATTTCTAAAGCACTACATTCAGCATTTTTGTCAAAATTGACACTTGCTTCGTTCAAAAGTTAGAGGGTGGGGGGGACGCTCATTTTACCACTTTGAGGGAGTCTATCTAACAAGTTAAAAACTTAATCTATATTTCAACAAGTGGTTATGGGGCTAATTGAGCGTAAACACTTATTGTGTAGTCTCAACTGCAATAGTGATGATGATGCTTAGTTCTTGATTTGTCTTCTTATTTCACTATGCACCGTACTTTGATATTTAAAAAATATATATTATGGTGTAACTCATTAAAGCAAAATGGGCCTCCACCTATATACCCCTATATGTGTTTTTTTTAAGGAGGTTAACATATTTGGTCTCCACGGCCTTTGTTGCCAGCAAAGCGCTGGGCGTCTCGCCCGTCACGCTACCCTTAATGACGTTATCAGAAGAGCTCTTGCCATCATTAATGTTCCTTCCACGTTGGAACCACGTGGTTTGGTCTGTGATGATGGCAAGAGACCCGATGGCCTTACGCTTATTCCCTAGGAATGGGGTCGGGCCTTAGTTTGGGATGTAACTTGTGTCGATACTTTGGCCTCCTTCCATCTCAGAGAATCAGCCCTTAAAGCTGGAACAGCAGCGGAGTTGACTGAAAACGCCAAGCGTCACAAGTACGTCTCACTTGCAAGTGATTATGTGTTTGCGCCGTTTGGCGTTGAAACATTTGGGCCGTGGGGACCCAAAATGGGCTAAATTGCTGTTTAGAAAAATTGCGCCAAAATTAAATTCTGTGGCAGCCAATAATAAAGCTGGCTGGTTCCTAGCTCAAAGGATTAGCATAGCTATCCAACGCGGCAACGCAGCCAGTATCATAGCCTCCTTGCCCCAAGGAAATGGTTTCGTTTTTGAAAAGGTAGATTTTAAGATATTTTTTTATGTTGCATGTTTTACCTTTTAACTTGTATATACTATATCTATGTTTTACAGTTCAATAAACTAATTTATTTAGTAAAAACTTTATGTTGGTGTATCTAAACGTATTTCGTAACATTGAACCTATAAAACGATATGGTCTGAAACTGTCTACCGTATCATACTCGTAACATAATATCACTTCAACTTCTCAAATCTGTAGATTGACTTCTATAAGTGTATTAAAGTTGTTTTACAGTCTTTGTATTTAAAAACAATGGGTAAGCGAATGTTACTTAAAATTGCAAATCAAAAATGCTGAATAATTTTGAACACAATAAGGTATATTACAATGTGAATGTATGATTCACAAGAAATTATTCAAATAACATAATGCAGGAATTTAGTGTTTCGAAAATATATAGTTTTGATGCGGACCGATATCAGATATGACGACGATATGGTGTATTAGTTAGAGCTCTTGATTATCACGCCGGCTGTCGCGGGTTCGAATCCCTCAAAGGGTAAATGTTTGTGTGATGAGCACGAGTCATGAATGTTTCATACGTATTTAAGTATTTATGGGAGATGCCTCCGTCATAATTGTTCGTAACACAAGGAAGAAAATTCCTTACTTCTAAACCATGACAATTTGTGTGTTGTCTGGCGCAAATATATATTTTTATTTATTAATTGATCTGATATATGTTTCAATATCTACATACGATTTGAATCGGTGATGTAACGGCTTGGATTTAGGAGATAAGTTTTATTTTAGATATTATATATTATTAGACTTTAAAAATTCTACAATCCAGCCTAATAGAATTTTAGAACTAATTCTTCCTAATGTGGCAGTGATATCACTGCAAACATCTCCATTGTTCCGTAACGCTCTTGTAAAGGCGGGTCGAGCTATATTAAAGGTCCTGACCTTCTTAATTGCGTGATAGCCGCAGAATTTATTCTCTCCGATAGCTATCAACAGAATACATAAGTGTTATTATGTGTTTTAGGGGATTACTCGTGTTAAGCACTTAATTACCGAAATTATTTCCAGCCTGGCCGTTTTGGCGCGGGTAAGTTCAAAATGGACTGTTTTTAATGAACCAGGAATAGGTGAGGGCGGTTATTTTGAACGGCACCTAAATTGATACTAACACTTGTATTTCATAGCTGGTTTCCTTGAAGAGAACATCGGTATACCGTGTGTTGAGTGAACGGTTGATTGGAAAGTTCTGACTTCTAAGAAACTAATGACTATTTTTACCGACTTCGAAAAAATAGGTTATCAATTTGACTTGTATGCATGCGAGACTTGTATGCATGCGATGTCGTTAGAATTGGATAAAATTTAAAACATGTGTGTAAGAGACATACTTTTACATACATATGTTTGTCCACAGATTTACTTAAAGTAGATATCTCTCTATATACAATATACGCGTGATAATTCTTATTCAGTTCAATCAGGTACCTATAGATATTTCAACTTAGAGTACACTAAGTTTTTTTCAAAATCAGTCCAGTTGTTTTTGTGACGACTAAAATTATGAAATTGTAAGTTATAATCCTATTACGGGCCAAGACGAATCCAACAAAGTAAAAATCTTTAAAATCGGTCCACCCGTTGTCGAGCTGTAGGCTGTGTAACTAACATAATAGTCGTGTTATAGACGAAATAAGACATAGAAAGTCGTGTTATAGATATATAATAAAAATAAAGATTGAAAATAAATAGAAGAAAAAAAGATAGATTATGATAAGATATAATTATCTTTTATTAGTAATTAACAAGATTAATTAATATTAATCTTATTAATTACTGCAAAGTATCTGCATTCCATCATAAATTTTAGGGATCTTTTATCTATTCCGTGAGTAACAAAGCTTAAAGTTATATTAAATGCGTGATACCTACACTTCTTTGGGAATAGTTATTGCTCCATTTGGTTTTATAAAGGTTCGTATTACGGCCTGTATTGCTACTTGGGATGTCTATGAATGGACTTAATGTAATATTCATGGATCCGCAGTTTCGGTATATGAAGTGCGATCAAAACTGTTTCAATTACGCTTCGGAGAATTAAATAAATACACTTTCGAAATCGAATATTTTCTCCATAAACGTAAGTACTATACAGGGTGTCCAAAAAATGAAGGATAATCCTGTAACAGGGGACAGGTCACATTAAGGCCTATTATACGGCAAAAAAAAATTCAGGTAAAAGTCTCACCATTTTCAAGCTATGAATATTTTTAATTTTATTTCGGAATTTTTGTACTCGTTTAATATAATTTATGCCATTTTTACAAATGATGACTTTTTTGAGTCCTGTTTTTTTTGTAACCCTCACAAATGCTTGAGTCATCTAAAGCAATGTCCCTTTTAGTTTGGAAATGGTACGAAAACTAAAAAAAAATACATGTTTTGCAAATAATTTTAAAAAAAATATTCAATAGCTGACTTTCATAGCCTGTGGTGTAAAAAAAATGTACCAAGCGGATCGTGCCAATTACTTTAAAAAGTTGCTAGTTTACTGACAATTTGAGAAAGGTATTATTGTTTAGCAATTACTTTTAAATTAATTTTTTATTGTAATTCTAATGAACAAACGTCGTTATTTCGGACTCTTAAAAAAAGTTACATCGAAACGAAGTAACTATGCAAGTCTTTTGTCGTTGTGTGAGTCATGTACGGGCCAGGTAGGAACCTTATTTGCGATTTCATTGTTCATAATTATGAACAATGAAATCGCAAAAAGGGTTTCTACCTGGCCCGAGGTTGACCTTAAAATAGCTACCTGATTGGTAGAGCGCGGCGCTATCGCACTGGAAATGGAAGGGATCCGAATCTCAAATAAACAAAAAAATGTTTTAGTGTCCTGCTTGACTCTGCTCAGTTGTGACGCGCACGTGATTTTTTTGGGTTTTGATTAGTTTCTTTTACGTTTTGTGCTTTGAAATTGGACTTGTTGTGCTTTGTGATTTGGACTTTGATACTGGTGATCTCGACGACTTGGCTTTTCAACGGACATCTAACCTTCGAGGTTATTTTGGGCCACTATGCCTAGACACGTGTACACGGCTAGCGAGTATGCTGATATGCATTTAATTTATGGAGAATGCCGTTGCATCGCTACCGCAGCTGCTCAACTCTATCGTGAGAGGTAAGATAGTTTTTACTTAGCCTTCTCTATCAAGTCATATTAATCAGAGCAGTCTTACAAATCTTATTTGGACGTTAATTAAAAACTTTTTCTTTTTCAAACTACGTCTTGTTACGGGTTTTTATGCAAAAAACATCTTTAAACGGTAAATTTCCTTTTCCGACGATACAACGCACGTTGCACAAACATTAGTGTTATTTCTTTTTGTTGTAGGTATCCTAATCGACATTCTCCAGGCTACCGAGTGTTTATAAACGTCCATCGCACGTACTCGGAAGGACGGACTCCAGGAAGAGGAGGCAGCCAAGGAAGACCAAGAATGGATATCGATGATGAAGTGTTAGGTGAAGTGGAAGCAGACCCCTCTACTTCCGTAAGGAAAATACAACGCGCTACAGGAATTCCAAAAAGCACCGTACATAAAGTGTTAAAAAGATACGAATTGCACCCATATCACGTGCAGCGGGTGCAAACTTTATTACCTGCCGACCACCCGCGAAGAGTTCAGTTCTGTAGGACAATGCTTACTAAAATTAATGAAGACCCTACATTTTTGAGTAAGATTTTGTGGAGCGACGTGTCTTCGTGCCGAAAAGACGGATATTTAAATATGCACAATGTACATAGCTGGCAGATGGAAAATCCCCATGCCATAAGAGAAGACCACTCTCAGACACAATTTAAAATTAACTTGTGGACCGGAATAATAAATGGACAAGTGATTGGCCCGTACGAGCTGCCACCAAGCTTAACAGGAGAAATTTATTTAGACTTTTTACAAAACCAATTGGAAAGTCTCATGTTAGACGTGCCGCTTGCAACAAGGCATCGCATGTGGTTGCAAAATGATGGCTGCCCAGCCCATTACGCTCGAGTGGTTCGAGATTATCTCAACGAAAGGTACCCAAGAAGGTGGATCGGGCGCCTCGGCCCTATTGCATGGCCAGCAAGATCGCCGGACTTGAATCCTTTGGATTTTTTTTATTGGGGCTGCTTAAAAGATTTGGTGTACTCTAAAGAAATGACATCTATTACACAGCTGAGAACAAAAATTCGAGAAGCGGCGGAACACATTTCACGCGAGGGTTATGCTCGCCGTATAAATCGGTCTTGCATTAAAAGATTTAGGGCATGCATAAGGGCAAATGGCGGCCACTTTGAACATTTACTGTGATTTTAAGTGATTTTCTAAATTGTATTGGTTAAATTAAAAATTATTTTATAGTTATTCTGTATTTTTATTTGCATTTACACTATTACAAAACCAATTTTCAAAGAATTGTTTAAAATGCAGAAATACTTTTTAAGAACTTTAAATTTTAATAAAAAAATAATTAATAAAGGAACGTGAAAGAATTATAACATTTTAAAATTGTCACTAAACAAGCAACTTTTTAAACCAATTGGCACAATCTGCTTGGTACATTTTTTTTACACCACAGGCTATGAAAGTCAGCTATTGAATAATTTTTTTTAAAGTATTTGCAAAACATGTTTTTTTTTTTAGTTTTCGTACCATTTCCAAACTAAAAGGGACATTGCTTTAGATGACTCAAGCATTTGTGAGGGTTACAAAAAAAACAGGACTCAAAAAAGTCATCATTTGTAAAAATGGCATGAATTATAATAAACGAGTACAAAATTTCCAAAATAAAATTAAAAATATTCATAGCTTGAAAATGGTGAGACTTTTACCTGAATTTTTTTTTGCCGTATAATAGGCCTTAATGTGACCTGTCCCCTGTTACAGGATTATCCTTCATTTTTTGGACACCCTGTATATTATATGATACTATGATATCAGTTTGCTGTTGAAAAAATCTGCAAAAACGTTGAATACCAATAGGTATTTATTTCTTAAACATACTAGCTATAAATTTCAAAAGCTATCGGTGTAGTCTGAAGCAGATTTTTTCTGAAGAATCACTTATACTTAAGTAATGCTTTAGAATGTTTTAAACACTCACAGTGTCATACTTTATATTCATAAAGATGAAATAAGAAACCAAAAATTTTTTTTTGCGCACGGGCGGGACTTGAACCAGCAACCTTTTGGCAGACCGGACCAAACGCTTTTACCAATTGAGCTACCGTGCTGTTAGTCCGACCTTGCGAAATTTGTGGTTTCTTATGAAAACGTCAATTGCGTGACGCTTAGCGCCATCTAGCCGTCTATTCCACAAATCTTTGTGAGATAGTTCTGTTTGCTGATGATACTTCTTTGATTTTTAAAATGAAAAGACATGAAGAAAATTTTGACGAAGTAAACAATACTCTCTCCAAAGTATTGAATTGGTTCATCACCAATAACTTGTTGCTGAAAGCTAGTAAAACTAAATGTGTAAAATTCACTTTGCCTAATGTATAAGCAACTTACACCAAATATTGTACTAAATGGTAATAAGCTAGTCTTAATAGACTCCACTGTATTTCTGGGCATAACACTTGACTCAAAATTACAGTGGGGACCTCATATTGAAGCCCTAGCTAGGAGGCTAAGCTCGGCTGCCTTTGCAGTTAGAAAAATAAGGTATCTGACTGATGTTGAAACGGCGAGGCTTGTGTATTTTAATTACTTCCACAGTATTATGTCTTACGGTCTTCTCTTGTGGGGTTCTGCTGCAGACATTGATACCATATTTATTTTGCAGAAAAGAGCCATTCGTGCTATTTATAAACTTAGTCCTCGTGACTCCCTGAGAGAGGTCTTTAAGAAAATCAACATATTAACTGTGGCTTCCCAATACATTTTTGACAATATAATGTACGTCCGTAAAAAATTAGATTATTTCATGAAAAGAGCGACATTCACTCATATAACACAAGAAATAAACACAAGCTTGTCGTTCCTAACTTCAGATTAGGTAAAACTAGTAATTCGTTCATGGGAAATTGTATAAAATTCTTTAATAATATACCACACAATCTTGTCGAATTGCCGGTTGATAAATTTAAGAAACACGTTAAAAACACGCTTATGTCTAAAGGCTATTATAAGGTTCAAGACTACCTGAACGACACGAATGTGTGGTCCGTCCAGCCTGCACCGACTGATGTACTTACCTTTGATGATTTTGATTTTACGGCAGCTAGTGGTGACTGAGTTTGTTCCGGCGTTTCTTCTCAGCACTTGCCTAATTGTCTGTGTTCTGTCTCGAAGCGCTGGTAGGGGCCAAAAGATAAGGAGACATGATTGTGCCCTGAACACAATTATTTTTATTTTATTTTTCACTCTACATTTGACGTTCATAAGTGGCATATTGTGTCCTAAATTGAATAAATATTTTTGTTTTTTTTTTTAAACGACTGGAGGCAATTCTCGTGCAATTCGTATACGAAAAAAGTTCACCGATTGAATTTTCTTTGTCGAAGAAAATATAGTTTTTGATTCTTTAGGGTCACGATTTCTATATAATAAGATTATGTTCGTGCGATAGTTATTTTAAGTGCAGAAACAAGTAGAATACTTGTTTTTTTTTAGGTAAAACGGTTAAACTCGCAATCGAATTACCACACGAAAAAAGTTCGATAGCCGTTAGAATCGGCCTTGGTTTAAAAACGCGAAAATGTTGTAGAACACATCTGGGGAATACAATGGCTGCGGTATCATTAGAGTTTGGTTATTCACTCACAAGCAACGATAGGATCATAGGCGTTATCATGTTAAAAAATCAAAAATTGCGCAATTTTTTGTACCCAACAAATCATTGGTAAAAATAAAATGGTGTGAACCAATCGATATTTAAGGTTCTCAGCAAATATTTTACCTATTGGTAACATTACGATTGGAAATATTTTTTTCGACACTTAATTAACGTTTTGTTGACGCGCTCGGGCGTCCGGCACCGGCACACCTTTTACTACTACTTCCGCATCGTCTGACTCTTCTGAGAACATTTTTTACCTCTAACATTTATTTATTCAAAAAGCTTTGTCATATTCCATAGTCAACATAAGAAATGCGCAAACTTTAAGTTGTTATTCCCCAAAAAAAAAAACATTAAACTCCATTTTTAGGGTTCCGTAGCCGAATGGCAAAAAACGGAACCCTTATAGTTTCTTCAAGTCCGTCTGTCCGTTCGTAAGTCACAGCCACTTAAATCTGAAACTATTAGTATTATCACAGTTAAAACTTAGAAGGTAGATGTATCATGTTAACCGCTTTATGATTCTCTTAAAAAAAATAAAAAAATGATATTCAAGGGCTCCCATACATGAAACTAAAACCCATTTTTATTTGTCAAACCTATGCGTGTAGGGTGTCTATGGATAGGACTTTTAAAATGACATCGAGGTAATTAAAACCATTTTCTCTAAAAGTCTAACGTTTGGGAGATAGACGATTCCAAAGTGGTAAAACGGGCGTCCCCCCTTCTAACTTTTAAATTAAGCAAGCAAGTGTAAATTTTGAAATAAATTCATGATGTAAAATTTTATAAAAACTTTCAACGAAAATTGGTTTGAACGAGATTGAGCTAGTAGTTTTTGAAATATAACATATATTCAACAACCGCAAACATAACTTTGTTGTATAAAACAAACACTATGAAAAATAAAGTTATGTTTGCTCTCAACAAAATATTGTGATATTTTGGCTTACTTGAAGTAAGTGGATCCCTAATTCACTTAAAGTTGGCACGAAATCCTCAATGGTTAACCGGTTTTTTTGAGATAAAAAATCGAAGACACGCCTTTTAGCAATATTACTGTAAAAATAACTAAACATTCAAATTGCCAAACTCAGCATAAGTGTTAAAAAGTCGCGTTATTTTTGAACAGACTATGCATATGAAAAGTTTTCCTGATGATTTATCAGTAATGAATTACAATGTTATGGCTTAAAAATATTCAGATGCGAAGAGTTAGAAATATTGGAGTATAACTTTAAAATTAGACCCATTCCTTTGCCATAGTTAAACGTGCATTGTGTCTGGGGGCACGGCAGTGCCCCCACCAAGTCGAGCAAAAAAGCGTCACGGCCGTACCATCCTTTTCTCGAAGCAATTCAGACCATTTGCGACCCCTGTAACTTCGTTGTGGATAAAACTAGAAGACTGAAATTTTCAGTAAACATGCAGCATTGTAAAGAAACGGTATATTTCAAATTTCATTCAATTTAAACCAGTATTTTAAGAATTATAACGGGTCAAATTTCTTAATTTTGTCACTCACTGACTCACCGGTCATCAAAATTCTAAGGCACTTCTAGCAAACCTAGAAGCTTCAAATTTGGAATATAAGTAGTATTTAGTGTATGAAACAAGGAAAAACTAAAACATCTAGAAAAGACCGCAAAAAAAATTAAGCCCATACAGCCAAGTCTTCAGTTAATTTTTTCAATACTGGCTTTATTCGTAACGATGTTTTACGGCAGTTATTATTATTGCGTGCGAAGCCGCGGTTTTAAGCTAGTTACATATAAATATAGGCGTACGGTAGTGCCCCTGACAAATCGAGCAAAAAAATGGGTATTCCCGTCATGAAAACACGTGTAAATTAAATTATTTAATGCAAAAAACGTACCTATGTGTGTATTCGTACTTATTACGAGTGCGTAAGGTTGTAAATTAATTATTATACCACGCGCTGCCATGATAGCGAGTGAGCGCGGGCCGTTACTACGCGCTGCGCGGTGCTAGCGCGAGGGTGCGGGGCGGGGACAGTGGCGGGGCGCGCGGTAAGGTGAATGGCGCCGAGCGAGCTGTCGCGGTGCTAGCGCGAGGCGAAAAGTTCATAAGTCAGAGAGAGGGCTTTAAGAAAATCCGTTGCTGGTAGATATACATATAAACAATAAGTAGAAGGTACCGAAAAGGAAAAAAAGTAGAACTGTCTACAAAATACAAAAAGAAATGAGATCCCATCAAAAACAATACTTGTCAAAAAAACCAAGTCTCGCAACTCAGTTGTTCTGCGGTAAAAAGTTGTGAGATCCATGTAATACCAAGTCGGTCATTAATTTATTCAGTCTCTACTTAAGCGACTTTCTGTCTTAAAATACGTCCAGTCTCTAGGACCACGATCGTGGTCCATAACAATTGAAAATCAATTGTGCCTGGAATCTCCGTACTCGAAGCATTAAGTTGTTACGTAATAATTAACAGCATCTTATAGTGACGCATATCAATATTACAATTCTTTAATGTTTTATATAAATATATTGAGACTTGGCCATCGCCTGAAAACACGTGTAAATTCAATCGCCTGAAAACACATGTAAATTCAATTATTTAGTGCGATGGCCAAGTCTCAATATATTCCAATAGAAGATAATGAAGAATATAATAGGCAAATGGCGTATGAAAGTAATGCTATTACAGATATTAAAGAATAAATGTTATCATAGAAATGTATTATTTTCTGATTTAGAGATTTAGAAAATTAATTGCTCATCAATTCCGTCCGGCATGCAATTTATTTTTTAACTAGGAGCTTAACTGTTTTTAAGTGTTAACAGAACTATTGATTGCAAACAAAACATCGTAACGATCTTATGCCTATTTTTATCGATTCCAGAGACTAAAAAAAACCGTTACGCTACGGTTATCAGCATATTTTTTTCTATCAAATAGCACCTACTTTTTAAATGATTTCTTTATACGTAGCTGTCGCATAAGATCTCTTACACATTGCGACTTTTAGCATCGATGCAGTCGCGCGTTTTATAAACGCGCTTCAGCGTCGCGACTCACGCAATGAGCAGATTTAATTTAGCATCGATACAAAAGCGCGACTGCATCGATGCTAACGCGCGTTAGTATCGATATAGTCGCCAAAATTCAGTACATAATTTGACAATTTCCAGCTTCTGCATCGCGATTCTACCGATACTAACGCGCGTTAACATCGCGACTGCATCGATGCTATAAGAAGCCCAGTGTGTAAAGGTTGACATTTGACGACTGCATCGATGCTAACGCGCGTTAGCAACGCGAATGCATCGCTGCTAAAAGTTGCAGTGCGTAGAGTTTCTAAGGTAAACGATGTTCGATTAACAGTCAGTTGTGCCTAGTATTGAAATTTAAGATACAATATTTGAAAATTAAAAAAGAATGTCTGATGTAACATTAATAGCACCACAATCATGCTACAATGTTTTGATAAGCTGAGCAATTAATATCTGCCAGATTGTTTACAGTTTCATAATACGTGCCTTTGCCTCCTTCGAAGGCATTTCCTCCCCACTCCCCCAGTTTTTCCATTTTTTCTGTGCTTAATTGAAAACTGAGTCGATTGATTGATTGTGGTGTGATGACTAAGCTCTGTCGATCGTCTGATGTTTTTTCATAAATTGTGCCTGCAATTTAGCGGTATAGGTCAATGAAATAACACGGTACTGTGGTTATATTTCAATTCTAACTTCTAAACTAAGCGAGTGTAAATTTTGAAAAAAAAAAATGTAATATGAATCTTAACAAATACTTTCAACGAAAATAGGTTTGGACGGGATCGAACTAGTAGTTTTTGAGATATGACACATTTTCAAGAACCGCAAACATAACTTTGTTCTTCATACAAACTATACAAAAAACAAAGTTATATTTGCTTTCAACAAAATATTGTGGTATTTCACTTAGTGGAAGTAAGTGAATTCCCTAATTCAGTTAAAGTTGGCACAGATCCCTCAGTGCGCGAGTCCTACTCGCACTTAGCCGGTTTTTAATAATTCAAGTGATTCAAGAGGAAGTTTCATATGTATATGACACATTCATAATATATTAGTGAAACACTGATAATTTCAGAGGTTTCTCTAAGTCAAGTTGTAAGTATACAATTTTTTTGCGCTTACATTGCAAACGCTGGCTGAATACTACGAAATAGAGTGCACCCGTCCGTAGCCGGGCGGGTCGCTAGTAATAGTATATTGACAAAGCGTTTGGTGTATTAATTAGCGCTTCTGACTATTACGCCGGCTGTCGCGGGTTCGAATCCCATAACAATTAATGTTCGAGTGATGAGCACGAACATTTGCAATCATGGATGTTTATGTGTATTTAAGTCACCCCGTCATATTCGTTGTCTGGTATTCATTACACACGAGGAAGAAAAATACTTACTACGAAACCACGACAACTTGTGTGTTACCTGGCGTATGTTTATTTATTTACTGTAATTTTTGAGCTGTTTTTTTTTTCGTAATAATCAGTTAACTTTTAATTTCATAAAACCATTGTCAACCTTAATACTTTTTACATCGAACATTAAAAAATAATATAACATCCCAGATTCGTAAACGAATTTTGTTAAAAAATACTTTTTATTTTATTTCCGCGATTCCAATTTGTATTACATTACTACGAAATGCAATTAAATACTTTAAGTAAGTTTAGTATATTATGATGAAAATTGATGGAGGATAACCTACTTATGTCTACTATAGTCAACAATTATAGAAGCAATATGAGGCTATTCTTAAAGAAACCATATAATAGTAATGTCGGAAAAGATTGATGCCTTATTTCAGGCTAGCTCACAATCGCAACATATTAAGGTTTCGTAGGCTGGTCACAATAACCTCAATACGTACAGGGTGTTACGGACTAGGAAATTTACCAGTCATTTTAATTCACATTCAAAATTATTTCGTCAAACAGCATTTTTTTTAAATATTCGCAACCGAATCGGTTCATCCGCATTGATGCTACGGCGACAATACTTGTATTTACACACATAGCGGCCAAACTTATAGTACCTCTTTTTTCGTTGATAGATGCTGTAAATAGATGTTGCTACTGAGCCCTAAACAAAGCGATGAGTGGTTCTTAATAAAAATAAATAATAGTCTGTCAATTTTTATGTTTCTAAATAAATAAGTTAACAAATAAGATCTCCTATAACTATACATATTTCGGATCTATTCAAAAGCTACGTTGGGAGATTTGCACCCTTTAATTACTGGCGGTGCGAATGATCCAATTTTGAAACAGCACTTAAGCGATTCGCACCGTTGTCCTAATATGCGAATACCCAATAAATGTGATATATTTGCAATTAGACCTCAATTGCATTAATTTTTTAACCCATTTAAAAAAGGAGAGCAGGAGGGAGAATTTGAAAAAAAAATCGCTTACCTAGAGGTTATACCTTCTAGTCGGTCCTATTGTTGTCAAGTCAGGATCTGATGATGGAATCTTGGTGCAATCGAGAGAAAACCTTGAATTTAAAAGGCACGTTTAGTGTATTCGTACTAGACTCTAAATGAAGACTTTTTGTTGCGTCTGACAGTCAACATTGTGTGGAGCTGAGCTGATGGTGGAACTCAAGAGTTCAGAGATATTAGTGACAGAACTAATGATTACCTTTGTAGTTTATTAAAGAACAAAGTCAAACAAGCAAACCCCTTCTGAAACCACAAAAAAAGCACATAAAATTTACTTTAAAAAAAGTAAAAACCGAAAAACGAAAGGACTCCATTTTAGACGAACAATTTCTTTTGGAGTCGGTGCCATCGCATTGGCCATTTCAAGAGAGATAAGATTAAAGAGTGATGAGTTTATTTAAAATATTTTAGTGCATTTTGTTTCTTATATATTTATTCGAATTGGGTTTGCTCTGAACTCTAAACTAGACCTGATTGGGCTTAAACAGAGTCGACGATGTAGCGAGTTCACCCAAAAGAAGCCTCTTCACTCTGACTTTGAAGGTGGTCTGACTTTGAAAATCCAAACACACTGTATAGACCTGATACATATATCATTGTACCACTCTATTGAATTGCCGGACAATACCCGCGGATCGATACAAGCAGTAAATCGTTGGACGTTTTTATTCATACACTAAATTGTAAGGTTAATGGGAACGTTTTTGTCAACGGACCGTGTGGGTTTGTGTGGCGAAGAGAACAGCGGTAGCGAGTGAGTGCTTGAATAAACTGTCATAGAAGTTACGTAAAAATAACAAAATAATTTTTCAGAAGCTGTTTAAGAGAACCAAGGGTACTCTATTCTATTGTCTCCAGCATATTAGGTTCAATTTTTGTGTTGAAAAGTAATCCTTATTACAATTGATTAAGATACCGCAGTGTTATCCTTTATTAGCAGTTTTTTAATTCACTAATAGACTGAAGGCATCAACATCAAAGAAGCTCTCAATCCGCGAGCGAAGAGAGAATGTCAATTTTATTTAATACTAACACCTACACGAGCTAAGTAAGCATTATCCAATATAACATAAATATTGTTAACAAATTCATTTATAACCGTGAGTAAAATTGTCAAGTTGACTGAAAACGTCTGTGGTGTATGGCGACACACAGCATCACTCATACGCCAACTGACCTTTAATAAATTATATTGTTTTATTATCTTGTAAAATATTCCTAGATAAGTGAAAGGTCACAGGTTAAGGAAATGTCATGTGTCGTATAATTAAGTAGGAAAATCGGGTATATAAACCTCTGGAAAATGTACAATAAAGGAATTCAGTTACAACCACCCAACAACTACCTTGTTTTACTTCAACACCACCGCCGCGCCCCGCGTAATTCCACATGGCGACCCCGCGCCCTGCGTAATTCCACATGGCGACCCTGCCAGCCACTGTCTCCCGAGAAACAGTGTTGAACCGTAGTCTTCAAAGTTAACGTGAACAATGGGCAGCAACTCAGCAAAAATCCAGTCGCAGAGAGAAGACATCACCATCGCTCAGAACGGTGCAGGCAACAGCGCAAGTGCAACTCAGGTGACTACATCAACATCTTTATACAACATCTCCTTGGTGATTATAACCATAGCTGTTATCATCACTTTGATATTTAGCTACCTTATTTGGAAAAAATTAAACAAATGCCTGTCCAAGAAAATTGAACGCCGTACTATATCTATAAATGCACGTCAACAAATATAATTACAAAAACACGATGAACAATAACTAAATATGATTATCCTTTTCTTCTTCCATTGTTGTCTTGTTTATAAGTACTAATGACGGAAATCATACAACTATACGAAGAATTACAGAAGTTACAAGAAAGCCTTAGAAAACTAGGCCCAATACGAAGAAAACAAGAAAACGGACTTAAAAAAATAAGTCGAGCAAAAGAATTATATTTACAATATAAATCGTATGTAGACTTTTATGTAAACAAATTACAAGAGTCATTAATTTCTGTAAAGGATTTCCAAGTAATACAGTCTTATATAACGAATATAGAAAAAGTTTATTCAAAGATAATTGGATACGAAGAAGAAACCATCATGGATAAACAAAATTTTGACCTTAAGACAGCAGTCTCACTGTTACCAGCCCTAGACGGTTCCGAAAAAACTACGGAAAAGCTTATTGACTCAATCGAATTATACGCAACCATGATTAAAAAACCGATACAGCACATTTGATTAATTTCATACTAAAAACAAGATTAGACCACAGTAGTAAACTCAGATTATCTCAAGAATATACCACTATTGAGCAAATGGTAAAAGATATGAGAAATTTTTTACTGATCAAAAAGTCTGACGTGGCCTTACAAAAACAATTACAGCCAGCTAAACAAGGAAGCAGATCAATTGAACAATTCGGTCAAGAATTAGAAGATCTTTTTGTCAACCTAACATTGTCACAAGCAAATGGAAACCAAGACGCGTATAAAGTGCTAAAACCCTTAAATGAAAAACAAGCAATTAGTAAATTTGCAGAGGGTCTACGAAATGATAAACTAAGTACCATTATATCCGCGCGTGGATACACGTCATTAATCCCTCAAGCATATGTGAACGAGACACAATGCAAATTCTATTGTTATGCGGTTGCCTGCAACCGCTCGGGTGTTGAAGCATTAAGAGAGGCAATACAAGGTGCAAAGGACGAAAATATTACTATGACTCCCAAGACGTCATCACCGGAACAAGTATTCTACGTGCATAATTACGTGCGGCGCGGGGGTGGTCCCCCGAGACAAGGTGGTGCTCCTTTGAAACAAGGTAGTTACGTACGCGGCCGAGGTTTTTCAACCAAAAATTTTCGAGGAAAGTCTGGAAACTACGGACAACCTGATAACGCAAGGTCAAGCGGATGGCCTCAAAGGAATAACTCAAGAGGAAGAGGAAAACCGAGCTTCCAAACTAAAGGACGATTCGGAAGCTACCCCTCACAGAAACAAAAACAGCACATAAATGTAGTGCAAAAGATTAACGACGAAAAAGAAGACACAGAAGATTAAATTAACCCAGAGTTTTTTCGTGAAAACTAATTACGTCTTAACATACGGCAACATGAACTCTGTGCAGTTTACTGTGAACGGAAAACAATACATATGGCTAATCGACACAGGTGCGTCACTAAGTGCAATAAAGTGTGACGTTGCATTATCTATGAACGAGTTCATCATACCAAAGGTCACACACATCAGTGGAATCGGAGGAAAAATCACGTCACAAGGGTACGTAAACTTACGACTGTATAATAAACATAATACGTATTTTACCAATAAGTTTCATGTATTTAAAACATTTCCTTTGAGTGTAGACGGTATTATAGGGCAAGACTTTTTAACAAAACATAAATGTCATTTAAACTTTGAAAGTGGAACTCTGACGTTAACCTTCAATAACAATAAGATTCAAGTACCATTACAATTATATGCAAGTACACATGAAAACAATCACACGTCATGTATCAAATTACCACCGCGTTGTGAATCATTCGTAGGGTTGTCAACTTCTCTATCAGGAGATTGTGTTATTTATTCGAACGAAATTTGTGAAGGAGTATTTGTAGCAAATACAATAGCAAAAAGTATCAATGGAAAAATTCTTGTAAAAATATTAAATACTCGTGATGAAGAAGTAAATTTAAAATGTTTTACACCAGAAATTAAAAGTTTATCAGAATTTAATTGTTTTTCGTTTGAGAAACAAACAAATAATGCGGAAAGAGTTAAATTACTACTGACAATGTTAAAATTAAATAACTTAAATAAAGAAGAAAGAATTACAATTACAAATATTTGTGCAAAGTTCGCCGATATTTTTCACTTACCGGGTGACTCACTAAATACAACTGTACTCAATTGGGCCTAGTTTTCTAAGGCTTTCTTGTAACTTCTGTAATTCTTCGTATAGTTGTATGATTTCCGTCATTAGTACTTATAAACAAGACAACAATGGAAGAAGAAAAGGATAATCATATTAAGTTATTGTTCATCGTGTTTTTGTAATTATATTTGTTGACGTGCATTTATAGATATAATACGGCGTTCAATTTTCTTGGACAGGCATTTGTTTAATTTTTTCCAAATAAGGTAGCTAAATATCAAAGTGATGATAACAGCTATGGTTATAATCACCAAGGAGATGTTGTATAAATAAATAAATAATAATAAATAATTATTTATTTCAACCATCAGGGATCATACATCAACAATTTAAATATTCTTAAAAACTAGTGTTAGTAAAATCATTAATCAACATGTTAAATTCAATCGATTCACATTATAAATTTTATTCAATTATTAGCCAGTACATGAATCATTGAGCAGTGATTCAAGTACTGACAGTCAAGCCTCGCTGCAAACATGGCCAGGACGCTGCTGGCGCTGGCCCCTACCCTGCGCACCAGGGACGTGCACCGCTTACGCATGGTGGTATAAAAGCAGTCCACTCGCGCCTCAGCGAACATCCCTGACGCGCTACAGAATCGAGGCAGCCCCATCAGCGCCCTGAATGCATTGTTATACTGTATGCGCAGTGCGCTGTACTGTTTCCGTGTGTAGCTAATCCAGAGGCTGCTCGTGTAGAAGGATGAACAATAAGCTCTGAAAAGAGTAACCTTAACCTCAGTGGAGCAACGTGCAAACCTCCGGGCTATCATATTAGCTCTCACAGACAGCGCCCTGCGCTCTCTCTCAATATCTGCATTGTCTTTCAGGTCAGAGGTAACTATATGTCCAAGATATTTAAAAAGGTCCACTCTCCTTAAAGGTGTACCGTTTAGCTTGACAGGTGGCACCGAAGAGATACATTTTCCTCTGGCCTGAAAAACCATGCATTCGCTTTTTTTTACATTGTATGTCAATCCGTGGGCGAGAGCATACCTTTCACAAATTTTTAACAGCCTCGAAAGACCACAAACCGAGGCGCTCAGCAGCACCATGTCGTCTGCATAACTAAGATTATTAAGACAAATGCCGTCAATATGACAGCCGACATGGGTGCTGCTGAGCTCCTCTATTAAAGCGTTAATGTACAAATTAAAAAGCTTCGGAGATGTCAGTCCACCCTGCCTCACCCCGCACTCCAACCCATATGGCTCTGATAATGTGTTTGACCATTTTACAAAATTAACCTGATTTTGATACCAGAATTTAAAAATATTATTTAATTCTGGCGGCACATTGATATCACTAAGTTTTTGCCATAAAATATCATAGTAAACTATGTCAAATGCCTTTGATAAATCTAGAAAACATGCAAATACGGGTGTGTTGCGTTCAGTGTAGTACTTGACAGTCTGCTTCAGACACAATATGGCAGCCTCCGTGGAGAGCCCTGGTCTAAAACCAAACTGGTTGTCATGCAACTTAATAAAATTGTCTAATTGAGAATTAAGCAGACGGTCAAGCACTTTAGCGATTATGGTGGCTAACGAGATCGGTCTGTAATTAGTTTTGTCACTCACATCCCCCGTTCTGTTTTTAACAATCGGCACTACCACTGTTCTGATCATATTATCCGGCAGGTATGCATGTCCTATACAAAGGTTGAAGAGCATAGCAAGCACCCTAGCCAAGTGTGGGCCCGCGTGTTGAAGGTGCTCAATACTGAGGCCATCATGGCCAGGAGACTTTCCTCTGGTCATAGACTTTATTACATTTCTAATCTCCTCAGCTGTAAACCTAGTGACTATCTCCTGACGACTCGGCCCCAGACCACTCTGTGGCTGTGATGGCCCCAACGGTGATTTTATACAAAAATGATCTTTAAATAAGTCAGCTATACATTTGGGATCATTGACGCCATCGACGCTCACCGGGAGGCCCGGCTTAGCACTCAGTTTATTAGTGGCTTTCCAAAGGTTACGAAAATCCTGTTTTGCATGGTGACAAGCGATGATATCCATTTTTAGCTGTTCTTTGTGATTTTGACACCATTTTAAACGAGACTTAAATATCCTACGGCTTTCATTCATTTCATTGTAAATTGGACCAGAATTTGGTTTGCCATAAAATACCCAAGTCCGAAACTTACACCTGGCCTCCCTGTGAGCCTCACTCACGTGCTTATTCCACCCAACTACAGGTTTTTTCTTTCGCATAGTACTTGATTTAACCGGGAAACTGAGAGTGGCCGACTGACTCAAAGCGTTTATTATATCCTCATAAAGTTTATCAATAATTAGTCTGTGTCCCACATCTCTGCACGAGTGATCACTGCAGTGACGTAGTTCACAAGGAAAATCAATTAACTTTAGCATGTCATTACAATATTTACGGTAGTTATCTATTTGCTCTATGTTTCTGTCTCCCCACAGCACTCTGTTATCTAATTTATTTTGATGAAACATAGCAGACTGTATTATACCTAGATTACATTCTATAACCAAGGGAAAATGATCAGACCACATAACATCATATTTCACAAAAACATTTTCAATAGACTGACCAGCTGACTTAGTGGCCACACAGTGATCCAGCCAGCGCTGAGACCCGTGTGCCTCACTAATAAAAGTGTACGTGCCCGATAATAATCCTAATTTATCAACATCCGCGCACGTCCATTGTTCATCATTACAAAAACTACATAGTTCTTCAAAAAATGTCTCCGCGGGATGCGCGTTAAAGTCACCCAAAATGTAAACGGACTCAACGTTCTCACTTTCTATTATAGCACTCACCAGGCTGAGACAATCCGTAAAATCCGCCAGGTTATCTGGTTTATCAGTCGGCATGTAAACACTGAACACCAAGAAACACTTTAGGCCCATAGATACCTTTATAGCACATATACGCGGATTACCACATTGCACTATAGACACATTTTGAAAAATACGTTTGTTCCAAAGCAGGGCGACACCTCCGTGTGGACGACCACGCAGCATTCCTGCCGCCGTGTCCACCGCAGATGTTCCCGTCGATCCAAAGCCTTCATCTATGCGGTTCAGTAGGGAGATTTCATCTGGCAAAAGCCATGTTTCTTGTAGTGCAATTATCTCTGAAGATAAACATAACTGGCTAAGATGCTCCCTAGAACGTTTCACACTTTTGCAGTTGAAACTTACCATACTTATTCTGTTACTACTCATTTAAAGTATTTTTCAGAGCCGCTAGCGTTGGCGCTTTTGACATATTTATCCTTGAAATGTACAAAGCGCCTAAATATGACTCCCTGTGGCCATAACTTGTCTTCCAAAAACAAAGGTAATTTCGATTCCGATACGAAGAATTTATATGCGTTGTAATTATTTTCTCTCTTAGACGTAATCTTTTGTAGTTTTACATCTTCCTGCGTTTTTTTCCGGATATAGTCAGATATGTCTATTTCAGTAGTGTCCTTATGTACCTTCGTAATGAAAATTGGTATTTTAGTTTCCGCAGCTCTGAACTTTTCATCACTGTCACCACAAATACCCGATTTTCCTAGGTAATGATAGTTTATTTTTGTTTTTTTGCGTTTAACTACTTTCCATTCCCTTTCCATTTTTGAGATTTCTGCGAAAGACCGCTTTAAATCGCCCTGATGGTCGTATGAGTTCGCATTTTCGTTTTGCTTTTGCGTATCTAACAGCTGACACTCGGTCGCTTCGCCTAACAAACCGGTTTCGCGGTCGCCCGGCTCCCGCTCGTGCGATTCACAACTCGCTGTCAACAACTCACAGCTGTTTACATTGTTTGTTGTTATTAACTGCTGAGAGCTGGAGTTTTGTATCGAATGTGTTTGTCTTTTTTCCTTAAGAGACGAGTTCAATATTTCACTGCTATTCATATCGCTCGTTGTCGTCATATCAAACTGTGATAATCCCATAGGGCCGCTATCCAAAAACGCTCCCCGTTTTGTGTTAACATTCAAATGCCGATATTGGTTTGGGGGTAGTAATGACGGCTTGCACGATGAATTTTTGAGATCAATTTTCACTTCTTCCAGTTGCTCGAGAGTCACATAATTTGTTTTAATGTATTTCAGTTCATTTTGTAGCACCAGCAAATCCTTAAGGAGCTTCGTTACATCTAAGTGATCAAAGGTCACTGGAGGCAATTTATCCAGGTCACGGGCTACAAATACCGGTATCACCTCAGGATCCTCCCCTTTCAGAAGTGATACAATATCTTCGATGTCGCGGTTCTCTTTTCCTTGCTTCTTTCTTAATATTTTGCGCTTCTCCGTAGGTAACGATTCAAAAAGTAACGACTTCGATCGCTTGATTTGCTCACTGTCGAACGATGATGCACATATTTTGATCAGACTGATCTCGTCAATAACCGAAATTTTATTTTGTACGTATGCTAACAACTCGTCTATCACGATATTACATGAATTGCACTTAACCGTCGATGCCATTTTTAAAATGCGCGTATCGAGTGACACACAGAACACACACGCTAGCGACGGATGCGCGCGCGCGACTGATAAAGATGTTGTGTATAAAGATGTTGATGTAGTCACCTGAGTTGCACTTGCGCTGTTGCCTGCACCGTTCTGAGCGATGGTGATGTCTTCTCTCTGCGACTGGATTTTTGCTGAGTTGCTGCCCATTGTTCACGTTAACTTTGAAGACTACGGTTCAACACTGTTTCTCGGGAGACAGTGGCTGGCAGGGTCGCCATGTGGAATTACGCAGGGCGCGGGGTCGCCATGTGGAATTACGCGGGGCGCGGCGGTGGTGTTGAAGTAAAACAAGGTAGTTGTTGGGTGGTTGTAACTGAATTCCTTTATTGTACATTTTCCAGAGGTTTATATACCCGATTTTCCTACTTAATTATACGACACATGACATTTCCTTAACCTGTGACCTTTCACTTATCTAGGAATATTTTACAAGATAATAAAACAATATAATTTATTAAAGGTCAGTTGGCGTATGAGTGATGCTGTGTGTCGCCATACACCACAGACGTTTTCAGTCAACTTGACAATTTTACTCACGGTTATAATGAATTTGTTAACAATATTTATGTTATATTGGATAATGCTTACTTAGCTCGTGTAGGTGTTAGTATTAAATAAAATTGACATTCTCTCTTCGCTCGCGGATTGAGAGCTTCTTTGATGTTGATGCCTTCAGTCTATTAGTGAATTAAAAAACTGCTAATAAAGGATAACACTGCGGTATCTTAATCAATTGTAATAAGGATTACTTTTCAACACAAAAATTGAACCTAATATGCTGGAGACAATAGAATAGAGTACCCTTGGTTCTCTTAAACAGCTTCTGAAAAATTATTTTGTTATTTTTACGTAACTTCTATGACAGTTTATTCAAGCACTCACTCGCTACCGCTGTTCTCTTCGCCACACAAACCCACACGGTCCGTTGACAAAAACGTTCCCATTAACCTTACAATTTAGTGTATGAATAAAAACGTCCAACGATTTACTGCTTGTATCGATCCGCGGGTATTGTCCGGCAATTCAATAGAGTGGTACAATGATATATGTATCAGGTCTATACAGTGTGTTTGGATTTTCAAAGTCAGACCACCTTCAAAGTCAGAGTGAAGAGGCTTCTTTTGGGTGAACTCGCTACATCGTCGACTCTGTTTAAGCCCAATCAGGTCTAGTTTAGAGTTCAGAGCAAACCCAATTCGAATAAATATATAAGAAACAAAATGCACTAAAATATTTTAAATAAACTCATCACTCTTTAATCTTATCTCTCTTGAAATGGCCAATGCGATGGCACCGACTCCAAAAGAAATTGTTCGTCTAAAATGGAGTCCTTTCGTTTTTCGGTTTTTACTTTTTTTAAAGTAAATTTTATGTGCTTTTTTTGTGGTTTCAGAAGGGGTTTGCTTGTTTGACTTTGTTCTTTAATAAACTACAAAGGTAATCATTAGTTCTGTCAGTAAAATCTCTGAACTCTTGAGTTCCACCATCAGCTCAGCTCCACACAATGTTGACTGTCAGACGCAACAAAAAGTCTTCATTTAGAGTCTAGTACGAATACACTAAACGTGCCTTTTAAATTCGAGGTTTTCTCTCGATTGCACCAAGATTCCATCATCAGATCCTGACTTGACAACAATAGGACCGACTAGAAGGTATAACCTCTAGGTAAGCGATTTTTTTTTCAAATTCTCCCTCCTGCTCTCCTTTTTTAAATGGGTTAAAAAATTAATGCAATTGAGGTCTAATTGCAAATATATCACATTTATTGGGTATTCGCATATTAGGACAACGGTGCGAATCGCTTAAGTGCTGTTTCAAAATTGGATCATTCGCACCGCCAGTAATTAAAGGGTGCAAATCTCCCAACGTATCTTTTGAATAGATCCGAAATATGTATAGTTATAGGAGATCTTATTTGTTAACTTATTTATTTAGAAACATAAAAATTGACAGACTATTATTTATTTTTATTAAGAACCACTCATCGCTTTGTTTAGGGCTCAGTAGCAACATCTATTTACAGCATCTATCAACGAAAAAAGAGGTACTATAAGTTTGGCCGCTATGTGTGTAAATACAAGTATTGTCGCCGTAGCATCAATGTGGATGAACCGATTCGGTTGCGAATATTTTAAAAAAATGCTGTTTGACGAAATAATTTTGAATGTGAATTAAAATGACTGGTAAATTTCCTAGTCCGTAACACCCTGTACGTATTGAGGTTATTGTGACCAGCCTACGAAACCTTAATATGTTGCGATTGTGAGCTAGCCTGAAATAAGGCATCAATCTTTTCCGACATTACTATTATATGGTTTCTTTAAGAATAGCCTCATATTGCTTCTATAATTGTTGACTATAGTAGACATAAGTAGGTTATCCTCCATCAATTTTCATCATAATATACTAAACTTACTTAAAGTATTTAATTGCATTTCGTAGTAATGTAATACAAATTGGAATCGCGGAAATAAAATAAAAAGTATTTTTTAACAAAATTTGTTTACGAATCTGGGATGTAATATTATTTTTTAATGTTCGATGTAAAAAGTATTAAGGTTGACAATGGTTTTATGAAATTAAAAGTTAACTGATTATTACGAAAAAAAAAACAGCTCAAAAATTACAGTAAATAAATAAACATACGCCAGGTAACACACAAGTTGTCGTGGTTTCGTAGTAAGTATTTTTCTTCCTCGTGTGTAATGAATACCAGACAACGAATATGACGGGGTGACTTAAATACATATAAACATCCATGACTGCAAATGTTCGTGTTCAACACTCAAACATTAATTGTTGCGGGATTCGAACCCGCGACAGCCGGCGTAATCGTCAGGAGCGCTAACCAATACAACAAACGCTTCGTCAATATACTATTACTAGCGACCCGCCCCGGCTTCGGATGGGTGCAATGTATTTCGTAGGATTCAGCCAGCGTTTGCTATGTACGCGCAAAGAATTTGTATATTTACGACTTCACTTAGAAACCTCTGAAATTATTAGTGTTTCACTAGTATATTATGCCTGTGTCATACATATGAAACTTCCTCTTGAATCACTTGAACTATTAAAACACCGCATCAAAATCCGTTGCGTAGTTTAAAAGATTTAAGCATACATAGGTACTGAAAGAGATAACTAGGTGTGTTGATAAATATTCTTATTTCATAACAAAAGTTAAAACTAATCAATGCGGTCAGTAAATTTACGCGGGAGAATTCCACAACAATCAAACTAATGTCAAAAACAATCTCTATGACAGGTCTAGTGCTGTCCATGAGTCCTAGTGCTGTCTACCATAGTAATGCCATAATCGATTATCCGTCTAACAATACATACAGACAGCGGGAAGCGACTTTGTTTTGTACTATGAAGTGATACACGTATCAAAATTGCCATTGGAACCTATCCAAAGTACCGTGTAATTTCATTGACCTATACCGCTAAATTGCGGACATCTTAATTTATAAGAAAACATCAGACGATCGACAGAGCTAAGTCAGCACACCACAATCAATCAATCGACTCAGTTTTCAATTAAGCACAGAAAAAATGGAAAAACTGGGAGGAGTTGGAAGGAAATGCCATCGAAGGAGACGGAGGCACGTATTATGAAACTGTAAACAATCTGGCAGATATTAATTGCTCAGCTTATCAAAACATTGTAGCATGATTGTGGTGCTATTAATGTTACATCAGACATTCTTTTTTAATTTTCTAATATTGTATCTTAAATTTCAATACTAGGCTCAACTGACTGTTAATCGAACATCGTTTATCTTAGAAACTGTACGCACTGCAACTTTTAGCAGCGATGCAGTCGCGTTGCTAACGCGCGTTAGCATCGATGCAGTCGTAAAATGTCAACTTTTACACACTGCGCTTCTTGTAGCATCGATACAGTCGCAATGTTTACGCGCGTAAGCATCGATGTAGTCATGCTTCTGCATCAATGCTAAATTAAATCTGTTCATTGCGTGAGTCGCGATGCTGAAGCGCGTTTATAAAACGCGCGACTGCATCGATGCTAAAAGTCGCAATGTTTAAGGGGTCTTATGCGACAGCTACGTGTAAAGAAATCATTTAAAAAGTAGGTGCTATTTGATAGAAAAAAACATGCTGATAACCGTAGCGTAACGGTTTTTTTGTCTCTGGAATCGATAAAAAATAGGCATAAGATCGTTACGACGTTTTGTTTGCAATCAATAGTTCTGTTAATACTTAAAAACAGTTAAGCTCCTAAATCCTAAATCCTAAATTGCATGCCGGACGGAATTGATGAGCATTTAATTTTCTAAATCTCTTAATCAGAAAATAATATATTTCTATGATAACATTTATTCTTTAATATATATCATAGCATTACTCTCGTACGCCATGTGCCTGTTATATTCTTCTTTATCTTCTATTGTAGTTACTGTAAAAAAAAATAAAAGTGTTCGGTCTAGTTCTCAAAAGTATTTTGAAAACTGTAGCTAAGTTCACAGAACAGCCCACTTCAGCTTAGCAAGCTCTTCTCGTGAAATTCTGCTTACAACTAGTTACAATTTCTATTGTACTTATATTTTGGATTGAGTTGAGTTTCATTGTATGTTTGCTACAGAATTATGAAAGGTAATAGAACCATAATTGAACAAAAACAGTACTTCCATACTGTAAAATAAACACAATGCACGTTTAACTATGGCAAAGGAAGGGGTCTAATTTTAAAGTTATACTTCAATATTTCTGACTCTTCGCATCTGAATATTTTTAAGCCATAACATTGTAATTCATTACTGATAACTCATCAGGAAAACTTTTGATATACATAGTCTGTTCAAAAAATAACGCGACTTTTGAAAACACTTATGTTGAGTTTGGCCAATTTGAATATTTAATTATTTTTTACAGTAATTTTGCTAAGGCGTGTCTTCGATTTTTATCTCAAAAAACCGGTTAAGTACGAGTCGTACTCGCCCATTGAGGGTTCCGTGCCAACTTTAACTGAATTAGGGATCCACTTACTTCAAGTAAGCCAAAATACCACAATATTTTGTTGACAGCAAACATAACTTTGTTTTTCATAGTGTTTGTATAAAGAACAAAGTTATGTTTGCGGTTGATGAAAATATGTTATATCTCAAAAACTACTAGCTCAATCTCGTTCAAACCAATTTTCGTTGAAAGTTTTTATAAAATCTTACATCATGAATTTATTTCAAAATTTACACTCGCTTGCTTAATTTAAAAGTTAGAAGGGGGACGCCCATTTTACCACTTTGGAAACGTCTATCTCCCAAACGTTAGACTTTTAGAGAAAATGGTTTTAAAAACCTCGATGACATTTTAAAAGTCCTATCTATAGACACCGTACACGCAAAGGTTTGACAAAAAATAAATAGGTTTTAGTTTCATGTATGGGAGCCCTTGAATACCATTATTTTTTATTTTTTGTAAGAGAATCGTAAAGCGGTTAACATGATACATCTACCTTCTAAGTTTCAACTGTGTAATACTAATAGTTTCAGAATAAAGTGGCTGTGACCTACGAACGGACAGACGGACTTGACGAAACTATAAGGGTTTCGTTTTTTGCCATTAGGCTACGGAACCCTAAAAAATGGATTTTAATGTTTTTTTTGGGAATAACAAATTAAAGTTTGCGCATTCCTTATGTTGACTATGGAATGTGACAAAGCTTTTTGAATAAATGAATGTTAGAGGTACAAAATTTTCTCAGAAGAGTCAGACGATGCGAAAGTAGTAGTAAAAGGTGTGCCAGTTCCGGACGCCCGAGCGCGTCAACAAAACGTTAATTAAGTGTCGAAAAAAATATTTCCAATCGTCATGTTACCAATAGGTACCCTTAGATAAGTAACCTTAAATATCGATTGGTTCACACCATTTTAATTTTACCTATGATTTGGGTATAAAAACTTGCGCAATTTTTGAGTTTTGTACCATGATAACGCCTATGATCCTATCGTTGCTTGTGAGTGAATAACCAAACTCTAATGATACCGCAGCCATTGTATTCCCCAGATGTGTCCTACAACATTTCCGCGTTTCTAAACCAAGGCCGATTCTAACGGCTATCGAACTTTTTTCGTGTGGTAATTCGATTGCGAGTTTAACCGTTTTACCTTAAAAAAAAACAAGTAAAATATCTGCACTTAAAATAACTATCGCACGAACATAATCTAATTATATAGAAATCGTGACCCTAAAGAATCAAAAACTATATTTTCTTCGACAAAGAAAATATACCTACAGGTATTCAACGTTTATGCAGATTTTTTCAACAGCAAACTGATATCATAGACCGCACCGTAAGTTTATGGAGAAAATATTCGATTTCGAAAGTGTATTTATTTAATTCTCCGGAGCGTAATTGAAACAGTAAATTTAATCGCACTTCATATACTGAAACTGCGAAACCATGAATATTACATTAAGTCCATTCATGGACATCCCAAGTAGCAATACGGGCCGTAATACGAACCTTTATAAAACCAAATGGAGCAATAACTATTCCCAAAGAAGTGAAGGTATCACGCATTTAATATAACTTAAAACTTTGATACTCACGGAATATATAAAAGATCCCTAAAATAGTGGAAATACAGATACTTTGCAGTAATTATAAGATTTATTAATTATCTTATCATAATCTTTTTTTTTTCTTCTTTTTCAATCTTTATCTTTATTATCTATCTAAAACATGACTTCTATGTCTTAATTCATCTATAACACGAATATTACTCGTATGTAACTCTCTGATTTTTAATTAGGTAGACCAGAATGACAGCTTCAATCGCACTTTTTATTTTTTAATGTTGCAAGCGTAGTGAAATAGTGATGTACCAATTGAATTGTACGCGCGATTAATTGTACTTGTGATCCGAGTTTTCCATTATGTGATTTTACTAATTTCGATAATAGTACACGTAAAACGTTGCTATAGGGCTTTAAATAGACGTAATAAATATATTTTCTTCTAATTAGTATTTTAATTTGTACCTATTTTGATTTTTTCTGCTTTCTATAAATTTTTTAGTAATAATAATGGTGATTGTTGGAAACATAAAAAAATATTTATGGCATGGATTTTTTGGTAATAAGACTGTCAAAAGTCATGCTAATACACTTTTGCTCAGAACAAATTTAAGCTACTACTATTAAATAATAGTAGAACCATTTTCAGTTATCTATTAAATAAAATTGAGTTTTTCGCGTGCGAGCCCGACTCGCACTTGGCCGGATTTTTCTCTGTCCAGCTGATTCTCTCCATCCTCCTCCAGCACCACATCTCAAACGCTTCCAGCCTCTCCCTATTTTTCTCGGTCAAGATCCGAGGAATATATTTGGTGGTGGGTCACCCGAATAGCAGCAATAGTAGCAGTTTGTGCATCCTGAGTTAAATAGATTTGTACAAGTGTATTTTCATGGTAAAATAGTGTAAGAAAAATAACCAATACGCTATCAGCTGTTTGTGGGAATGCACACAGTCTGTCCTATTGGCAATACGATAAACGTATAATTCTTCAAAGAGAACGGATTACGTAAAGGCTCTTCATTAGCTTGAGTGTTGTTCGACTCGTATTGTTGAATATAAATACCTACATACGAGTACAATGCACATTTGATAGCAAGAATACTAGGTAAAATGTATTTTTGTTTTCGTGTTTTTACTATGGAATTAAGAGTCGATTCTACCAACATCAGACAGGACCTATCCGACCGAATGAGTATAAAATAACTAACTTTAAAATGACATTTACGCAAATCATTGCTGACCAATATGTGACGTTTTAAAATTAGGCATTTTTTTATTGTTTACGACGAATATTCCGTATCTGAAGTTGGTAAAATCGACTAATATTATTAACTTCTACTTGAAAACATCAACTTGTGTCAGGACAGGAATCGAACCCCGTATCTTGTGCTATTTGGGCGCATACATATACCACTCGGCTACCGACAATTTTGGCAAACCAATTATTTGTTTTTTTTCAACAGTACCCAATTTCAAGAGTTAGTAACTTTTAATTCGTATTTAAAAAATGCATGTTTTTATGTCTATGTGCTATAAATTATGGTGCTAGCTACAAAATACAAAATATTATTCTGATATAAACATAATTTTCAAAGTTGTAGCTGGAGCGCTACTTTAAGGTTTATTTTGCTCCAGTTCCATAAGTTTCCAGACGCGTTTATCTTCATTCACGTTTTTAAAGGAAACTTAGTATTTTTTTTACATAAAACACTATAGTTTCATCGCTGACCCCTTTTCTAGTAAGTGCGTGTAGTAATTTAAAGATAAAACCCACTTTCAACGCACAGCTGCGCACATTGGCTTTAACATAAGCTTAACTTACGTAACAAGTAGAAAATAATCTGAAAGCAAAAACCGTACAATATTGCTATTAAAGTGGGGTTGAACCCACGTTATTAATTTCATTATAAACCTAATTAAAATGTTTACTTAACTGTAACTTTTACTCAATCGTAACAAGAACCATTGTAACCACCTGTAAATGCTATTAAAAATACATAAAAAAATACCCATGTTAAGTTTCTGATTGTCTTATTATCTAATCACTTATATTAAAGGTGATTTTTTTGGTCAGTGATAATAATATTAGTTATGCTTATATACGATTAGGAATTGCTGTATACGATTCAGGAAGTGACTACCTACTAGATGTCATTTTGTGTATTAATTTATCGAAATAAATCACACAAAACTTTTAGGTAGCGTTTTAGAGATCCTCTGATTTTATCACGATAAAGTATTCTCAGGTATGTTTAAACCGCCAATTAAACTTCAACCACGATTTAAGCTCTTATAGCAACTTTGTCAATTTTCGAATTTAAACCGCAGAGAAGGGTTAAAAGTTTTATCGAAAACCGGGGACAGGTCCACTTGTACACCGAAATTCATGCGATGCTCAGGTGCCCTCTGTCTCTGAAATGTCCATAGCCACACAGTATTGACACACTTTGGAGTTTTTACTTTAGGCGTCCGTAAGTCCACAATTTGAATGCGGCATGTCACATTGGCATATGCAATGTCTTGCTCTAACATAGTGTAACATGTGAAAGTTGCGTCCTTGTCAGTATCGGTCAGCCGCATCGCTGCCGCATGCGAATGCGTAGGTGTACAGTTGCCGTCAGATATATTGGAGCAGACAAAGTGACCAAATACTTCTGAACAGTTTAAAGTGTCAATAAGTTCCATACACAACAAGTTACCATTAATATCAGAACATAGAGCGCTTTCACACTTAGGCGTTTTTAGCAGCGCGACTGCATCGACGCTAACGCGGGTTCGCATCGCGACTGCATCAATACTGCATCGCGACTGCGTCGATGATAAAAGTCGCAATGTGTAAGGGGTGTTAGTTAAAAACATAAATATAACCTTTTAAACGAGGTAGAAGTTTGAAAGTGAAAATTAAACACATTCGAAGTTGTCAAAGAGGACCCTTTCTTAAGGCTCCGTACAAAGGGCAAACCGGAAATTCTGTTGCTGTCAGCCTAATATTTGGTCTGTCAACTACACGGATTTCTAGCTTGCGAATGGAATAATAAGTAAAAATTTCAGATAATTGGATTACTGAGTAAAATATGTATTTAATAAACGTTTGCTTGAAACAAACATTAAGCGAAGCCGTCTTAAGATTAAATACAAATATTGGTCAGTAATCTCATATTCAGATTCAGATTTTCATCCCTCATCATAGACACTCTGCACGCATAGGTTTGAAAATAAAATTGATTTTAGTTTCATGTAGGGAGTCCCCCTAAAATATATTTTTTTTATTTTTTTGTATGAGAATCGTAAAACGGTTAACAGGATACACCTTACTACCGAATTTTAACAGTGTGATTCTAATAGTAACAGGATAAAGTGGCTGCGACATACGGACGGACAGACAGACAGACTTGACGAAACTATAAGAGTTCCGTTTTTTGCCATTCGGCTACGGAACCCTTAAAAGGTGGATATGCATATATAGGGCAGGGTGGCTTGTATTAATTGCGGTCTCAATAAAACCATCGAAAGTCGGACAAAACAGTGAAAAATTCTACTATTTTTATTCTTCCCTCAAACTAACCATCACCAAGTAATTCCGCCAATAAACCTCAATTGAAACTGAACGACTTTTACTATCTCCCTCCCTGGCCCTTCGAAGGCAGTGTATTTCCTTATGGGGTTGTCCGCGTCAAAAAAAATTAAAAGATCGGCCGGCCAGCCTTCCTATAATTACAGAGTAATCTAGTTATGAAGATGCCAAGTTGTTAGGGTGTATGTACATAGAAAAATTTTGGAATTAAGTTCGTTTTTTGATTGGCTTATTGTTAAATAAAGACTTGAGTAAGGAGACGGAAGGCAAGAGGTACTCAAGTCAAGATTACTCAAGTCCACACCACACCTGTTATGTGCATAACCAGAGACATTTTCGCTCAAGTCTCAATAGTATTAACATAGAGTATGAGTACTACTATACATAAAACGATATGATAAGCCAACACAACATCGCAAGGTGCGTTTGTGATTTTCAGGTAAGTTTTCAATCATTCATGTGGTCGCACCTTTACCGTCTTGATAAATGCGTTGTTGTCTCTTTCGTACGTGTGTGGATTACATGATGGCAACCTTTAGGTACATTTTAGTTGTGATTAAAAGTTGATTGTAATAGATAGTCAAACTCAATTCTAACCCTCGTATTTAGAAGACTTACTTAAGAATAAATAATGTTTACTTTTGACAACACTAAATTCCGTTTAATATTTTGATTTGGAATGAAAAGTTTCTATAATAGGGGTGTTACCATTGAGGACTACCATTACTTCAAGATGATAACAGAAATAAAAAGAAAGAAATAAAGAAATGAAAGAAAATACATTTGTTCGACTCAAAGACTCGCAAAAAATACATATACAGTAAACAGACAAACACACACAGTACTTGAATATTAATATCGAGAATGAATCGAAAAGACACTCTCTCAGCATTAATCGTGGCCGCTTAATGCATGCCGCGACACTGATTTTCAGACGGTGCCTTGTGGGTATAGATAAAACACACAAAAACAAAAAAGAAAACAAAGCGAATAACATAATACATACGAAAATAACAAAAACAAACATAATAAAACAACTTTTAACATTATTCGTATAATATAAGAAAAAAAAAAGAATTAAAATAAAAAAAAACAGCGTTGCAAGCGCTTACTTAGCTGCAAGCGCTTGCAAGCGCCCTTGACATTCAAGGCGAAACGCAAGGCTTCGGCGAGTACGCACAAAAAAGAAAAGAAATGGCAAACGTCAAGTCAAGAAAATATTACGTCCGATCCGGTCCGGCCGCCACGCCCTGTCTTTATAGAAAAGATTTTGACATTGAAAATTCATGCATCATTAGGTAGTATGTAGAGTAACTGGGTGTTGCAAGGTGACAGCCCGTTCTTTCGCTCAGCGACAATAAGAATGGTAACTAGTTATGGGTCATCGAAATTTAGAAGTCCAAAATATTTTGCCTCACCTTTTCTTTCAGAAATATACTTGAACTCCAAACCACTGAAAATAATTGAATGCTAAGCAGTTTTGAGTTTGAGAACAAAATTAAATTATTTCAACGGAAATCGTTGGTCCCTTGGTTCATTATGAATTGTGGTAATTTAAAAGAAGTTGAGCAAAGTTGGATATTCCGTTAAATGGTATCTCTTGGGAAAATTTAAGATAATTAGACTCAGATTATTATAAAATCGGTACGTCCATTGTTTTCCAAAAAATGATGATTAAGTACCGGGTTTTAAGGGACCTTAAGATATTTAGGACTTTATTGCTCAATATCTAATCTAGGTTTTGAGGTATTGCCTTAAGGCACTACCCGGATTTTCAACGCACACACTAGCGCCACTTTAGTAGAAAAATCATAACTCGTTTAATAAAAATCAAATCAAAAATCTGGTAAACAGGATTGTAGTACAAGTTCTATAGGTTATTTAGTACGTTTAAATTGTTTCTAAAGTAGTTTACTGTAGTTAAAGTTCGAAAAACCTCTTTTGGCAATTTTTCTAACTGTAACTGCAGATAACTCTGTTTTATTGAACTTAAACATTGTGTCTAAACCACATAACCAGAGCTACAATTGTATCTACTAAGATTATGACTTTAACGCTCCACCTCTGAACCAAAGTAAAAAAAATATTGCGTTGCTATTTCTTGTGGCCGTATTATGGCATGTAGACTAAGTTAATGTATTGTGCCTAACATGAAACATGGTATATCAGGACAATAAAATCAATAATAGATTCATAAAGATGAAATAAGAAACCAAAAATTTGCGCATGGGTAGGACTCGAACCAGCAACTTCTTAGCTAACCGGGCCAAACGCTTTACTAATTGAGCTACCGTGCTGCCTGTCCGACTTTGCGAAATCTGTGGTTTCTTATAGATACGTCGTAGTAGTAGTGTACGTACGTAGTAGTGTTAAAAAAAATCCAAACCATCAATAATATAATTATAGTTTCAAGTTTTTATTTTAAACCAGATATTTAACATTTACCACGAACGTATAAAACTTGAAATCTAAGATATTTCGATCTAAACGCGTTTTCAGTATAGTAATACTGAAAACGCGTTTATTTAATAAATAACTTAGTTTTGCTATAAATAGCGGTACATAAATGTATCTACGTAACCTGTTTATATGTAGACTACCCATAGTGTATTAAACGCACAGGTCGCAGGTTCGGTGTTCGACATCATTGAGCACACTGCGGTACGCATCGAGTTAGCCTAATTGCCGTTAACGTTTACCTTGTTGTTTTCCTGTCCATATAATGCTTTTAAATAGGTCATGATATTTCGAAGACATATGTGGCGAGAGACAAGGTTCACGCATCATCATCATCATCATCATTATCAGCCAAAGGACGTCCACTGCTGAACATAGGCCTCCCCCACGGCTTTCCACAACGACCGATCTCTAGGGGTCTGCATCCAGTTTGATCCTGCGATCTTTTTAAGGTCGACTGTCTATCTTGTTGGTGGACGTCCTACGCTGCGTCTTTGGTCGAAGGGTCTCCAATCTAGAACTTTCCTGCCCCAACGGCCATCAGTTCGTCGCGCTATGTGCCCTGTCTATTCACGCAGCGCCATCTGTTAACTACCTCCTTATCACGTGATTTTTTTAGCACAACAGGCATGTTTTGGATTTTTTAACCGACTTCAAAAAAGGAGGAGGTTATCAATTCGACTGTATGTTTTTTTTTATCATTTTTTTTTTTTGTATGTATGTTACCTCATATCTCAGTCGTTTGTCGACCGAATCAAAAAAAATTTTTGCCTACTTAGAGGGTTTACCTTCTAGTTGGTCCCATTTTTTCCATTTTGGGATCTGATGATGGAATCTTGGTGTAATCGAGGGAAACCCTCAAATTTTAAAGGTAGGTATAGTGTTTCCTTACTAGAATGTTAATGTTGACGTGTTGTTACGTCTGATAGTCAACATCTTGTGGGGCTGAGCTGATGGTGGAACTCCTTAACGCTCAGGAGTTCATTAATTATTATGACGGAACTTACGATGGGTAATTTGTAGCTTCTTAAAAAATAGAATCATAAGGTGCAACTCCCCCCCCCCCCCCCTTATGTAATTTGTTAAATAATAAAAAAATAATCTTTTAAATATCTGGTTTATTAAATAGTTGATTTAAATTACAAACTTTGTTAAACAATTAATTAAATAGATAAACTTAACAATATTAAAAAAGAGCCGGTCTAGCCTATGGCAGAACACAAAGGGAGTTGTGGGTAGACTTTGGGGTGAGACCGGAGCCGATATGTATAAAAGGGTTTAGGGAGCAATCACAATGTTAATTTAAAGTAATGTCAAAATTAAATAAATAAGAAGGTGTGGGCGCCAGGCACTGCTGGGTGCAGCACCGTATTATAAGGAAGAGTAAAGATCCCTATACGGGTTACCGGGGTAGATGCCTCGGGACGGAGAGAAATCGGAGACCCTGGAGCGGATTTGGCAGGCCGGGGTTCTCCGCTAACGTAGATCCCGAAGGCACCCGAAGATGAGGTAATACAATCAAAGCAAAACCAAAAAAAACCCCTGGAAAGTGACAAAAGACCTATTTTATGGTTTGTCACAACCAGTACTAAAAATATTCAAAAAGGGGGGAAATTATCTCAAATAAAGGCTTTTCAAATGTGAATTTACTTCAATAATGCTATGGGAAATATTAAATAAAGTGAATTTGGAATGGAAAACCTAAATTTGTAACAATAGGGCGCGACCTTTACATCTACCCTCCAGTAAGAATAAAAATGAAAAATTTACCTCAAAAGGGGTTGGAATGATGGATTTCAGCGCCGAGTCGACTGCTGTATCACGCCTGCCACGCCGTCTCCTGTGACCTCCAAGAATTCTGCGAGGACGAGGAAAATACCACAAAAAGTTAGTTTTCGAAACAACACAACCTCAACGAACTCAAAGTAAATTGGAAAATCGCACAAAATGCGAGAATACTTACAATTAAAAGATTTGGAATTGAGTAACGGTCTCGGGGACTGATCTATGAAGCTGGTGGCACTGTTGGGCGGTGGAAAGGTTGATCTGAACTTCACGACGCAAAATCCAAGAAAAAAGACCCGGAATCTGCTGACCAGTACTTTTATATCAACAACTGTCACTGTCACTGCATTTGACCAAACGACCATAGACACGTAGAATAAAAACTATTACAATGTAATTGAATTTTAGATAAATATTTAAAAGGGATAATATTTGTACTCTGAATTAATTGGAAGCAAATTAAACAAATTAAGAATCAAAACAAAAATAATTGCTGAGCTAACGAGCTCAACAAACCGAATCGCTACATAATCTGTGGCAACGGGAAAATAATACTTCTAAGCTGTCAACGCCAGTGTCAAACTTGATGAAATATTTGTTTTGGAAGCTAGCTACAAATCAATCTCAAGATTAATGAAATAATCTAATTAATGTAGTAAATAAATTAATCTATTTAATGATAAAACGAATTGCAGTGCAGGAATGAGACGACAGAATGCAATAAAAACCTTAAACTATCGCAGGAGGTAAGTAAAAAGAAAGGTTCAATTTTTACTATGTAACAGTATTCCCCCAATTAGAAGAATTTTACGTAAGTAAAATTCGAGCTGGCCCCCAGCTCATCACTAAGAGAAAGCACAGCCGAAGCTTGACTAAAAGATACCCTCCACACAGAGGACTGACAGAAATGAAGCGGAGGTGTCGTCGGCGGCGGTGTGGCGAGCGAGGAATGATCTGCGGGCCACACGTCCGTCGATAACAGCGACCCTAAACTAAAATAAAATAAAAGCGCAAGACGCTAAAACAAAGAATTAAATGATACAATAATTAAGTTATGTCAGTACTACTACTGCTTGACTTCAAATCCTTGACGTGCCAAGAACCGAGTGACTTGCCCGTTTTTGCGTCCTCCAACTTATACACCAGGTGTGAAACTTTTCGAGCCACCTTACATTTTTCGTACTTGGGAGCTAATTTGGCCATAAAGAACTTTGAAGCGTCACTCTGCGGGTAATTTTTCTTCCACACAGTGTCACCTACTTTAAATTCCAACTGTCGCCTACCCTTATTATAATATGTGGCGCTACGACCAAGGGCAGTGACCAAGGCTTGCTCAACGTGCTCGAATATGTCTTTTAAGGCACCAAGGTTTTGGGCATGAGAATCTCTAGATGCAAAATCAGAAGGGGGAAGAGAAGAAGTATTTGTACCGAACACTTCACCCGAGCTGACAGCTTCTCGCCCGTGGACTAAAAAGAATGGAGTAAAACGAGTGGCTTCGCTAGTGGCGGTGTTTATAGCAAACTGTATTTTCGGCAAGTTGCAACCCCATGATCTGTGATCCTTTTCGACGGGTAAAGACACAGCAGTCATAACTGTACGGTTATAACGCTCAATAATCTCATTGGCCGGGAGTGTCTGATCAGGGTCTAGGTCAACGTATGCGTGAAGTCTACGAACTTCAGAGACAGAATATTTGTCAAAAGGAAAAACTTCACTAGGAAGATCATTAAAAATGCTTGGGGCCAAATTGAAAGCCTTCCAAAAATTAACTCCGAAAATAATTGGAGTGGAAATGTCGGGAACGACGTGAAATTTAATTACTTTTGTGGTTTCCTTTAAGGTTACCACCAAAGAAATATAACCCGAGACAGAAGCCACAGAATCGTTAGCAGTGACAATATTCTTGATATTATTGTCACTGTGTAACGTGTGTCCTGCTCGGAAAAAATGCGAACCCGCATCGGAACCTAAAATAGAAATCGCGGATCCAGAATCCAGTAAACCGAAATATTTAGAACCACAAATGGAAACCGTTAAATGAGGACGCTCATCCCCATGAGTTAAATAATGAACCGAAGCAACTTTATGACGAGAATCACAATCTTGTTTTAAATTATTACAGCTGTTCAGCCCTACAAGTTTTGTTGACTGGCGAGAGTCGGATTTTTGAGACTTGCTAGAACTAGGCAGACAATTAGAACAATTGTTGGCGTACGCTCCTTTTTTGCCGCATTTGAAGCATACGACTTCTTTGGAATTACACCCGCTAAGTGTGTGACCCTCTTTGCGACACCTTTTACAGTAGTTATCATCTACCTGTTTCACTTCCTCTAGCTTGAGTAGAGTCTTTGGCGCAACATATGACAAGTCACTCGCGAGCGTGGCGTCATTTGGTTCAGGGGGTTCTTTAAAATCACCAGCGTAAGCAAGACTATGTTCTAACAGTTTGCATTTGTGTTTTAATTGAGAAATATTGTCTATAGAGTGAAGAGCCAACGCCAAAATATAATTAGGCCTCATATTAAATCTAATAATGTGAAGTCTTTCAGACTCACTGACTGAATAGGACAACCTACTAAAATAATTCTCCATTATAGCGATATAGATGAAAGCTGGTTCGGTAGGGCCTTGAGTACGCTTACGGATCTCGTCCATTAGACGCCTATCGAAATCGGGGGGAGAAAATTCCTCGATTAAGAGACGCCTTAGCGGCGACCAATCGCAGACGGTATCTCTAACACTGCGGTACCACACCAAAGCAATACCTGTAAAAAGTTCATAAGCCGACCTAAACAAAGTCGCCTCGCTGATCTCCCTGGAGTGCGCGAGCTCCTCCAGTGTCTGTAAGTAAGTGCGAATGCACGAGTGACCGTCAAAACGATGGTTCAAGTTTCTAACGGACTTCTCACTACTGCACGAAACCAAAACTGGAGATGGCGAACACAATGGAGCGGTGGCAGGGGTGGTAGCAGGAGCCTCGTCGACCGAACTAAAGGTACTGTGGAAGCTGAAGGTCATCCTCTCGAGCCTAGAAAGGAGGGAATTAACTCTCGCTTCCAGAGTCGACAGTTGATCCTTGATGTTTGGCTTCACATCAATTCGCGACAAACGATGGTATAGGTGACAAGCCAAAGCTTTGACCCGGTTAAATTTCTTAAAATTTGATGAAGCAGTCATAAGGACGTCAATATTTGAGAGGCTGGTGGTGACAAACTCTAATTCCGCGTCCGGGGCGCGCGACGTAGTGTCAATATCATCGGAGGGTATTTCCTTTCCCAGAACACGAATTTGTTTTTTAAGTGCCTCAACGGTGGCCTCAGGTACTTCTCCGCGAATTTCAACCTCGTAAATTAACTCATCCTTATTCAAAAGATTAAAATTAATTGGATGCTCCATTTCAAATTGATAAAAATGAATTAAAATTTAAAAATTTAAAAAAAAAGGTCGGCTCAAGTCCCTCACAATACAGACAAGAACAGTCTTAATACAATAAGAACAGTACAGATGTTTAAAAAAAAAAAACTCCGCAGACAAAAACAGTCTTAATACAAGAACAACAGTACAGACGTTTAAAAAAAACCGCAGACAAAAACAGTCTTAATACAGTAACAACAGTACAGACATTTAAAAAAACTTGCTCCCTAAATGAAAATTTAGTTTTATATAATAAATGCCTGAGGGGCGTAAAAGAAAAAATAAATAACGCCCTAAGGGCTTAAAAAAGAAAAAGAAAATTAAGCCTTACGGAAAAGTAAGAGCTTAAAAAAGAAAAAAAGAAAATTAAGCCTTACGGAAAAGTAAGAGCTTACAAAAACAAAAAAAATAAAAAATAAATTAAGCCTTGAGGGCCTAAAAGAAATAAAACAGACCTAAGGTCGCACGCTGTTAAAAACAGGTGAGCTCTCAGTCGCCTCCTACGACTCCCTGAGCAAGTGCCGGGGTGGCCTTATTCTAACCCGAGAACCACACGGGGTATTCGGGACCGATCTCAGTTTGTAGCGAAAGACACAAACTCCCCAAAATCTACTGGCCTCACGTACGGGCGCTACTGTTGAATAATAAAAAATATAATTCTTTAAATATCTGTTTTATTAAATAATTAATTTAAATTACAAACTTTGTTAAAAAAAAATTAAATAAATCACTAAACTAAACAAGCCGCCGCAACTAGCAACTAAACAAAAGAGCCGGTCTAGCCTATGGCAGAACACAAAGGGAGTTGTGGGTAGACTTTGGGGTGAGACCGGAGCCGATATGTATAAAAGGGTTTAGGGAGCAATCACAATGTTAATTTAAAGTAATGTCAAAATTAAATAAATAAGAAGGTGTGGGCGCCAGGCACTGCTGGGTGCAGCACCGTATTATAAGGAAGAGTAAAGATCCCTATACGGGTTACCGGGGTAGATGCCTCGGGACGGAGAGAAATCGGAGACCCTGGAGCGGATTTGGCAGGCCGGGGTTCTCCGCTAACGTAGATCCCGAAGGCACCCGAAGATGAGGTAATACAATCAAAGCAAAACCAAAAAAAACCCCTGGAAAGTGACAAAAGACCTATTTTATGGTTTGTCACAACCAGTACTAAAAATATTCAAAAAGGGGGGAAATTATCTCAAATAAAGGCTTTTCAAATGTGAATTTACTTCAATAATGCTATGGGAAATATTAAATAAAGTGAATTTGGAATGGAAAACCTAAATTTGTAACAATAGGGCGCGACCTTTACATCTACCCTCCAGTAAGAATAAAAATGAAAAATTTACCTCAAAAGGGGTTGGAATGATGGATTTCAGCGCCGAGTCGACTGCTATATCACGCCTGCCACGCCGTCTCCTGTGACCTCCAAGAATTCTGCGAGGACGAGGAAAATACCACAAAAAGTTAGTTTTCGAAACAACACAACCTCAACGAACTCAAAGTAAATTGGAAAATCGCAGACCGAAAGACCGAAGCACATTACTTTGAAATGATACAGACCTCGGCCAGGGACAGTAAAAGCAGTTCTCTCTCGCGATTCTACGGAATCAAGAGGAATTTGCCAGAAAGCAGATTTTAAATCAATCGAAGACAGATATCGAGCGTCGCGTAGTCGATCTAAGATGCGAGAAATATAAGGGAGTGGATACGCATCAGGTTTGCTGACTGCGTTAAGTTTCCGGCTGTCCAAGCAAAAGCGCAGCTCCCCATTTGCCTTAGGGGCCATTAGGGTTGGGTTATTCCAGGCGCTGTTGCTGGGCTCGACCACGTCCAAAGAAAGCATCTCATCGAGCTGACGATTAAGTTCCTTTAGCCTAGCTGGAGACATCGGGTAGTACCGCTGCTTGATAGGCGCGACATCGCCTGTATCAATTTTGTGACTAATCAACGGAGTTCTACCAAGTCCTTTATTTTCAAAAGAAACCTTTTTAAAACGCTCAATAATCTCATTGGCCTGGAGGGTCTGATCAGGGTCTAGCTCAACGAATGCGTGAAGTCTTCGAACTTCAGAGACAGAAAATTTATCAGAAGGAAAAACTTCAAAAGGAAGATCATTAAAAATGCTTGGGGCCAAATTGAAAGCCTTCCAAAAATTAACTCCGAAAATAATTGGAGTGGAAATGTCGGGAACGACGTGAAATTTTATTACTTTTGTGGTTTCCTTTAAGGTTACCACCAAAGAAATATAACCCGAGACAGAAGCCACAGAATCGTTAGCAGTGGCAATATTCTTGATATTATTGTCACTGTGTAACGTGTGTCCTGCTCGGAGAAAATGCGAACCCGCATCGGAACCTAAAATAGAAAGTGCGGATCCAGAATCCAGTAAACCGAAATATTTAGAACCACAAATGGAAACCGTTAAATGAGGACGCTCATCCCCATGAGTTAAATAATGAACCGAAGCAACTTTATGACTAGAATCACAATCTTGTTTTAAATTATTACGCCAATCGTTTTGGTCAAAAAAATTACACCGGTTCAGCCCTACAAGTTTTTTGACTGTGGAGAGTCGGACTTTTGAGACTTGCTAGAACTAGGCAGACAATTAGAGCAATTGTTGGCGTACGCTCCCTTTTTGCCGCATTTGAAGCATACGACTTCTTTGGAATTACACCCGCTAAGTGTGTGACCCTCTTTGCGACACCTTTTACAGTAGTTATTATCTACCTGTTTCACCTCCTCTAGCTTGAGTCGAGTCTTTGGCGCAACATAGGACAAGTCACTCGCGAGCGTGGCGTCATTAGGCTTAGGGGGTGAGACCGGAGCCGATACGTATAAAAGGATTTAGGGAGCAATCACAATGTTAATTTAAAGTAATGTCAAAATTAAATAAATAAGAAGGTGTGGGCGCCAGGCACTGCTGGGTGCAGCACCGTATTATAAGGAAGAGTAAAGATCCCTATACGGGTTACCGGGGTAGATGCCTCGGGACGGAGAGAAATCGGAGACCCTGGAGCGGATTTGGCAGGCCGGGGTTCTCCGCTAACGTAGATCCCGAAGGCACCCGAAGATGAGGTAATACAATCAAAGCAAAACCAAAAAAAACCCCTGGAAAGTGACAAAAGACCTATTTTATGGTTTGTCACAACCAGTACTAAAAATATTCAAAAAGGGGGGAAATTATCTCAAATAAAGGCTTTTCAAATGTGAATTTACTTCAATAATGCTATGGGAAATATTAAATAAAGTGAATTTGGAATGGAAAACCTAAATTTGTAACAATAGGGCGCGACCTTTACATCTACCCTCCAGTAAGAATAAAAATGAAAAATTTACCTCAAAAGGGGTTGGAATGATGGATTTCAGCGCCGAGTCGACTGCTATATCACGCCTGCCACGCCGTCTCCTGTGACCTCCAAGAATTCTGCGAGGACGAGGAAAATACCACAAAAAGTTAGTTTTCGAAACAACACAACCTCAACGAACTCAAAGTAAATTGGAAAATCGCACAAAATGCGAGAATACTTACAATTAAAAGATTTGGAATTGAGTAACGGTCTCGGGGACTGATCTATGAAGCTGGTGGCACTGTTGGGCGGTGGAAAGGTTGATCTGAACTTCACGACGCAAAATCCAAGAAAAAAGACCCGGAATCTGCTGACCAGTACTTTTATATCAACAACTGTCACTGTCACTGCATTTGACCAAACGACCATAGACACGTAGAATAAAAACTATTACAATGTAATTGAATTTTAGATAAATATTTAAAAGGGATAATATTTGTACTCTGAATTAATTGGAAGCAAATTAAACAAATTAAGAATCAAAACAAAAATAATTGCTGAGCTAACGAGCTCAACAAACCGAATCGCTACATAATCTGTGGCAACGGGAAAATAATACTTCTAAGCTGTCAACGCCAGTGTCAAACTTGATGAAATATTTGTTTTGGAAGCTAGCTACAAATCAATCTCAAGATTAATGAAATAATCTAATTAATGTAGTAAATAAATTAATCTATTTAATGATAAAACGAATTGCAGTGCAGGAATGAGACGACAGAATGCAATAAAAACCTTAAACTATCGCAGGAGGTAAGTAAAAAGAAAGGTTCAATTTTTACTATGTAACAAATTACTAAAAATGAAGAAATAAAATAAACTTTAAAAAAAAGTAAAAACCGACTTCAAAACCAAAATGCACTAAAAAGTCTTAAATAAACTCTTCACCATTGAAAGGAAAGGAATTCGTTTTAGGCAAACAATTTCTTTTTGGAGTCGGTGCCATCACTTTGACCATCAAGCATCAACTATCACAGCACCGACTCCAAAAACAAATTGTTTGCCTAAAACGAATTCCTTTCCTTTCAATGGTGAAGAGTTTATTTAAGACTTTTTAGTGCATTTTGGTTTTGAAGTCGGTTTTTATTAGATTCACGATTTCTATGCATTTCGATTTCGTCTATGCGGTAGTTTTTTTACGTGTAGATGTAAGTTGATTTTAGGTAAAATGGTAGAACTCGCAAACGAATTACCATACAAAATAAGTTCGATTGTCGTCAGAATCGCCGCCCTGGTTAGTTCTAAGCCTTCTAAGGTAGGTCCGCCATTTCATTTGCAAGCTTACACCGGCAACACCACACATGGTTTTCAATTGCATGCCATCTTATGTAATATCTCCAGCCGTTTGGTACATATTATGTCGTATTGCGTGTCCAAGATATCATATAGAGTCATATTTTAGAAGAGTCTCATTTAAAATTTTGTCTAGATTGACTTATTAAATTTTGCTTGCTTATAAACGCAGTAACAAAATTATGTTAGCTATAGTTTTTATTAAGTTATATTACAATCATATGCCCATGGAAATTATTTCAATAGTGAAAAGCTACATGTTAGGTTAGAAATACCAAAGACTCTGCCTAGCATTTGGAATAAGTAAGATTACATATATTTTTTTCAGTTGACAGTAACAAAATTAAAGGTAATAAAATAATCTATTTTAATTTCATGTCCAAATGTTTGTACACAGGACGGGATTATCTTTTTGTTTAAAATTAATATGAACTCTACGAGTTGCAGCCGGAAATACAATACTATGTCAGTGGTAAATATTTTTTTCATTTCTTCTATTTGAAAATTTTTACTTTTATATAGCCTGGTGGAAAATAGATTTTCCATGTCTAGAGTGGAAAGTAATTTTGTTTTAATTGCTCGTATTAGACATGGAGCATAGATCAAGAAATAAAGAAAGAAAGTCACATCATATTATTAAAATAAAAGAGCTTTCCGTAATATTTTGCTTGGACAAACATTAAAACGTGTTTTTTATGATCGTTGATATAAGAAATATACAATTGATCTATTTTTTTACGATTAAAAATCAACTTAAATATTCGGGGCCCACCATTCCTACAGTGTCATCATGTCACTTTTTTAATTTTATATTACTTTTAATTTTCCTTTCTGTATTTGTTTTTTTTTTTTACTTTTGTCTATTATTGCAAAGATTAGTAAGCAGGCGGAAGTGACTCGCCGGAATGGTGGTGTTTGGCATAAACTGTGGTAGTTTTCATTTTCGTGCCAAGGTTAAGGTTGCGTTATTGCGAGAAAAATTTTTTTCGATGTTTTTAACAAGTCCGCGTTTTATGTACTTTGTTTTCTTTCATGTCGTTACTAGTCTTTCTAATCGTGTGTTGTATGTATAATAATAGTAAATTAACTGACATGTTGTGCAAAATCTTGAGGTTTAATGTCTTGCCAAATACATAATACCTCATCGTGATATCTACAATCACACAGCAATTTTTTTTCGCTACAGTCGAAATGAAAAATATAAAGTTTTATTTAGGTGAAAGCACCCATTTCTTTCTTGAACTATTGGCGCTCTCAATGTTTATTAAATTAAATACAAAGTTTCATTTACGGATGAAGACTCATAGTTTTTATAACTTACCAAATGTTGGTTACCATTTGTAAGGTTCTAATTGTTTTTAAGATTCCGAACCTTGGAAGGTATCTGGGGGACAATTCTCATGCAATTCGTATACGAAAAAAGTTCACCGATCGAAATTTTTTTGTTGAAGAACAAAAGTTTTTTGATTTCTCAGAGTCACGATTTCTATGTATTTCGATTTTGTACGTGGGATAGTTTTTTTACGTGCAGCTATTTCACTTATTTCTTCAAGTAAAACGGTTAAACTCGCAATTCATATTTAAAAAAAAAAAATTTAACAGGTGTATTGACTAAGGAAAAAAAATCAACGTTAACCTAAATTAAAATAAATAAAAAACTAATTACAAATAAAAAACGTTTCCCTTAAATAAGCATTAAAGTGCAAAGAACAACAATTTAAAAGCACGGCTTGTGATTGGAAAAAGTTTATTTTCTTTAAGGGTCAACTTTATCAACGCCAGTTAAGACTTACCCGACTGAATAAGTAGGAAATGACCGATTTAAAAATGTTATTATCATAAATGATGACAAATAGGTGACGTATTCAAATTAGGCGTATTGTATTTTATTAGACGAATAATCCTTACTGGCGTTGGTAAAATCAGGCCTATATCGTACCTAAGCTTAACACAATTTAAACTATATCAAGCCGCGGCTTGATATAGTTTAAATTGTGTTAAGCTTGTTGCCAGGCAGTGCCTAAATAAAAGCTTAACTGTAATTTTAACTTTAACTCCATTACTTCAGGTTGAAAATTCATAATAGTTTTCATATGTTTTGTTTGCTATTTGTTTTGCCTGCTATAGGGTTAAGTTCGAAGTCCACAATTTTCAGTCAAATTTGCGGATGCATTAGTTCGATTGCATCGCATTTAATCTCATCGATATATCTGCGGATGTAATATCAGTCGAAAAGTTGGTCTGAAACGATTTGTTAAATATATCAGCTATTGAAAAGGAAATATAACTAATCAATAAGCTATTTCCTTTTGCCAGGGCTTGTCCAAAAGAAAACGTTTTTCACGATATTATTCTAAGTCGTTCTGTGTAACCGCCTTAGAATTTGTGTTACAACAAATTAGTTTAGAAAATGTATTGACCTTCAGACAACCAACTCTTGAGTATTAGTTATATTTCTTATGCTCTTTTACTTGTATCTCTACAAAACATTCTGATAATTATAGCAACCATTCGTATGATGTTTGGCACTTGCATAGAATACAAATTCAAAAGATTGTACCCGTCTGACTTACCTCACGAAAAAAGAGGTATTCAGCTAGAGTGAGAGCGGTCATGTCAATGTCAATGTCATTAACACGAATGATTGCTGACAAATAGGTGACGTTTTAAATGAGGCGTATTGGTTCTTATTCTAAGGAGATACCTTATTTGACGTTGGAAAAATCAGACCTAATGGAACAAAGAATACGACAAACAAAATATATTTTTGTAGTTGTAGTTACTGTCTAGGATAAAATATACCTGGTTAAAATAAAACCTTCAAAATGTAACAAATACTTCTCTGAAAACCACACTCAAATCAGTTCAGCCAAACGCGAAATAATCGCGGATACACATACAGATCAATCTGCAAAAACTCATTTTTTTATGTCGGTTAAAAACAGTTTTTTTTTCCTTTTTTGAAGTCTGTTAAAACTTTTTTTTTTGTTTGGTAAGCGGAGCGTTAGCGCCGACATACTAGATCCGTCATCCGGCTTCTTTTATCAAAGGCTCGGATCGGATTCGTATCGGACGTATTGCAAAACTTCTTTGAGGCGAAAGTTCAGAACGTAGGTGTCGACTTTTTATTGCGGCGGTAATTCAAAATTGCTCTTAAAATTTTAACTTGCCTTGCGACGCATTCAACGGACCATAACAAAGGAAACTTTTTCGACAGAGACATTTGAGTTTCCTGTTTGAAATATATGAATGGTGTTGTCTTTTATTTGAGTTCACTAACTTTTGACTCCATAGACTATACCTGTATTAGGGTGACATACTCTCCAGCAAAACCACCACTTTAGAAAAATTCCATTTATATAGGTACTTAACGTATACATACATATTATACGTTATGCCGATATCGCTGTACGATTAATAAGTTAATAAGAAAATAGACATCGATTGTGGCTCTGCTGGGAAGCATACTTCCTATCAGATCTCGGAAGTAATCAACGCTTCAGTTTTTAGGGTTCCGCAGCCGAATGGCAAAAATCGGAACCCTTATGGTTTTGTTAAGTCTGTCCGTCTTTCTGTGTGCGTTCGTCCGTATGTCATCACCACTTTATTCTGAAACTATTAGCATTACACAGATGAAACTTGGTAGGTGTATCTTGTTAACCGCTTTACGATTCCCATTCAAAAAATAAAAAAATAATTACTTTTGAGGGTGCTCCTCTACATGGAACTAAACCAAAAAAAAGATTTAGCTCAAACCTATGTGTGTGGTATGTCTATATATAAGTCTTTTAAAATGACATGGAGGTTCCTAAAACCATTTTATCTCGAAGTTAAACATTTATAAGATAAACGCTTCCAAATTGGTACTGTACCGATGAGAAATACTCTACACAATCAAAGTATCAAAGGTATACATAGCTTCTTCTTTCATCAAAAGACCATACATGCAATGTTTCGGTAGGTAGAACTATGATTTTCAGATACAGGTCGATATTATTAATAGAACGCGACACATCGAAGTCGGAATGTGTAAATTATCATAATGCACCAATTTATTCTTTTCATTACCTAGCAGCTCTTTGCTTGTACAATATTTCGTTTTTGTCACGGAGGGATATCTGTAAGCATTGACAGCAACGGATTATGTGAGACTCCCTTAGTATCCAAGTTAAACCTCCGCAGTCTCCATCAAACCACAGAATAGCTACGTTTTACCTATGCAGGGTGGCCAAAACATTGACGTCCAAATTTTTTTTTTGGAAATATTACCAGGGCTATCCAAATATCGATACGTATGTTAGCCGGTTTTTCGTAGATTTCGAGATATTAATTATTTTCGCAAATTTTAAGAATTCTCAAACAAATAATTACACCACTTTTTATGATGTTATGTCGTTTTTTTTTAAATTGCAGTTTGATCCTGATAAATTTAATTTACTTAGATAAAATAATTGAAAAAAAAAACTTAAATTGCACTCCGGGAGTGCCGGCAGAAGTAAAAACTTGAATATCAACGTTGTGCATTTTTGATTTTTTGGAATAGTTAGGGAATAATTATGAATGAATTGCTCTTATTATCAATATAAAAGTACTATCATTTTTGTGATAGAATACAACAATAATAATAATAATAATAGTATATTTTTATAGAATACAATATTTATTTATTGCGCTATCGTACACAAACATTACAATTTATATTATATTAAATTACATTAAAAAGTTTATCTCTCAGAAAAATCAACTTACATCCATAATTTCGCCAACCGTCTTACGGTTTTTCGATCAGCCCACGTGTCCTGACGCGAGTTTCACATTTTTCCCCCATCCCACAAAAGTGCTCAACGCCACTAAAGAAGTTTTCACTTCAAAAAAGCCTCGAAAACTTAAAAAAATTGGCTATCATAAATAGTAGTATTGGATAGACCTGGATGTAAGGCTTCCAAAAAAAATTTTGGACGTCACTGTTTTGGCCACTATGTAAAAGTGAGACGATGAAGATTCGCACAACGCTTGCTTTCCGAGACGATTGTCTATCTATGTGTTCTAAGTAATATGGATTTTTGATACAAAGACTTGTTGTTATGCCAATTCGGCCTTTATACACTGCGCAATGTTGAACCCGAGGATTGGTAGTACATATCTCTACGCATTATCTTGCCTTTTCCAACATCAAAGAAACTGGCAGAAAGCAAGTTTTTTGAAATATTTTTTTTTTTCTTCATGCAAGCATGTTTGACTAAATCTACTAGACCGATTGTGATGAGACTTGCACTGTACCTTAAGTTAAAATATACTTGATTGAACTGCATTATCATCTCGCTATGCCCTCTCGTTTTCGAGAAATCAGTCAAAGTCTATTCAAATCCGTGGAAAAACATACAAACTTGCATACATACAAAAATACAAACATTCATCCACTTCACGAAATTTAGCACATGAGATTGGAAGCATTACTTGATAAGCATACTCAAAATAGTAAAATTCTAACGATATCACATACATACACATTGATTTGATTACCTTCTTTTTTTAAAGTCAGTAAAAATAATAATCAACCTAGAATAAGGTAACTCAGGTCAGAAAAATTTGACCTTAATTTAGTATTAAGGACTGACTAAAGCAAATGAAATGTGTTTGCCATCTAGTTTTCAGTCATATCGCGCCGCAAGCACATCAAATCTCAAAAGATCGGATGCGGGATGCAATCGAACTAATGCATACGCGAACGGGGTCCCAAGTTCCCACAGCGGGGCTATTACCTAAATCAATTGCTGTCGCATTGAAATTTTTGGAGGCGTTATGACATTTTTACGAAGCTTCGATGTAAGGCTTACAAGCGTTTGCGTAAGCTGCTTATAAGGTTTAAGGTGGCAAAATCCAACTAACTGTGACTGTTACTCAGGCAAGAAAGTTGCTCGCAAATCGAAATACACTGTTTTATAGTTCTAAGTATGCTCACATATGTGCCAAATAAAATACTAGTACATTTTGAATAAACTGAAAATACGATTTCTGCAGGACTAACGCTGGCCCGGCAGGCAAATCTTTAAATAATGACCCTGGAGCAGAACAAAGTATGTAGGCGGGTATCTGTTACAAATGATTATTAGTGCAACTTAAAATGAAATTTCTAGGATAAATATTTCGCGTTGTCATATATCTCGGAAACCAATTGATGTGAGACTGTAAAAAAACGCACACAAGTAGCTGCTTTTCTGACATATAGAAAAAGAATAATAATTATAATCGCAATTGAATAGAAAATCGAATAGTACTGGCAGGGGATTTAAATCAGAAATAAAGCAGATTTCGACTACACTGGGGTTCAATTCTCGAGTCGATTGAACTTTTTCCGTGGTCCTAATACGATTAAGAGTTCCACCATTCTGCTGGAAAAATTAAATGCTATATGCACATGTAAAAATCAGCAAAAGGGAGATGGTCGATTGCATAGAAATTGTGAATCAGAAAGTAAAAATGGTTATGTCTTCGAAAAATAAAAATCTATTGGTGAACTTTTTACGACAGAGTCAGACTGATCATGCCACATATGAAACGCAATCATATGGCAATAGCTTGCTAGTTCTGTAATAACCCTGTGGATTCTGGATTTAAAATGCGCCGCCTGGCAACAAGTTTTAACAGTTTTAGCAACATCGGGGGCCGGCTTAACCGTTTTAAGAAACGAGAACTTTATACAATCTCGTACTGGATTTTTATGCAGAAGTCTTTTAAGTTGAATTAAAGTTTTCAAATGCAATGATGGTATTGGGTCTTGGTTTTGTATTGGTAGGGTAAGAATAAGGAAAGTGGCTATTGCATTATTGAGAAAATGAAATTGAATTTTAGACTTACCGCTACAGCGGAAATCATATCAAAAGTTAAAGGGGCTTACTATTGTTGGTAAAAACGTTTGTAGGTTTTTTTATCAGAATATTTATTTATTTATTTATTTTAACTTTATTGCACTGTTAATGGTACAATTGGCGAACTTAATGCCTTATGGCATTCTCTACCAGTCAACCGCTTGGGAAATGCAGAGAGTTAAATCAGTGGCGGAATATTTAAAATTGAGGAAAAAGAATGAAATTGAGAGGAACAAGAATTTAGAATGCATTAACATAAACATACATACAAAAATTACATATAGATAAACAAAATTATTTGTAAATATATAAGCATTGGATTACTTACATAGAATACATATTTTAATAAAAAATAAAAAATAAACTACTGATAGGGAAGTGAAGATATTGATGACATCTATTAAAATATTACCGACAGCAGTGAATGAAATTGTGGTTAATTCTGAAGTGAGCCAAGGTTAAGATAGTGGGTGCGGAGAGACTTCTTAAAAGAAAGTTTGTTTGAGGACATTCTGATTTCCATGGGAAGAGAATTCCAAAGGCGAATCGCAGAGATGGTGAAAGAGTCTGCAATAGGCGGAGACCCAGGAGTGTGAATAAAACGTGTTGTTTGGTCGAACGTCCGTTTATTACTACTAAACTTACTCTAAAGCCTAATGTATATAAACCTAACCTAAGAGAGGTGCGTCACACACTACACCTCCCCCGTATTTGAGAAAAAAATTGAATGAAGTGCGATTTTTTTTACAATTTAAAATTTCTAAAAACTAAGTTATTTCAAAGTTATGATTCGTATACTACAAACTAATCATAATTAATGAAAATTTTACGAAGATGTCATGCAAAAATACATTTGCCTAATTACTTATGCTGTGCAATTCTAACTAAAACCTGTATAACATTATTTAAAAAAAGAAAATAAAGTTAAAACAATCAGAAACCAAAATGTCAAAATATGTTAATAATTCTAAATCATGTAACAGCAAGACTCTCATACAATTTCGTGACAAATTTTATATCGTCATAAGTTTTTTTTTACATGTTTAAATCATACTTAAGTTTAAAATATATGTAACTATTTTACAATTTAGTTTCCCAATTTTATCTATGACATTAACCATTTCGATAACATGAGGAAATAAAAGTAAAATACAATAACACCAGGAACTAAACTGTGTAATGAAACAAAAATTCTAATCCAAACTACAACACTGAAACTATTAAAGTAAACTTTAACAAAACAAAACCATTGTATGGGAAACGTTGAATAATAAAATGACCAATGCAACTTATCATTAATTCGAAAAACAAATTAATAACTACGTTTTATGTTATACTAATACGTTATATTTTATAAATTAAATAATCACTTTTTTATACGATTGGGTAGACGAGTAAATCAAAATTGTTTACATTTTCGAACCACATCTTCATTTAAATATCAAATGTAAAAATATATTTTAAAAGACAATTATTAATTTGCAGTGTTACAAAAAAAATAAACTCATTACAATCAAAACAGAATATCGGTAACACAAATACCTTCTTCAATACCTATTGTCAGTGGATACCAAAAACAACATTATCGTTTTAAATTAATTCAAATAATGATTTAATTACAAACATAATTTTAAACTTTTTCCTACAGAGTTACTCATATTACCTTTTTTTTATAATATCCTATAAACCACCAACTGTCATAAAAATATTAATTTAGTTTTTACCTATTATGATACTTTTGTCTTGTCTTATGTTTCATGATAACTTTCCTATAACTCTTACATCTCAACAACTACCTAATCTCTTTCGTCATTTACTCATATTCTGCGTACTCGTCTTTAACAAAGTTCATTATTTTAACAAACATACGTACGTGTATAAATTATATGTATTTATTACATACCTCTTTAAAATATTTGTCGGTTGGCCAACCTTTGTCATTTATTAAAACACAATATTGTGATTTCGTATTATTGGTACATATTTTATTTATAGTCGACTTAATTGGTACTTTTATTATTTATTTATTTAGTACATTTATTTATTTATATAATTTGCTATGCATAGCCTTTTTTATACTAGGGGCATTGTTTTAAGATTCATTGATCTCCAAATATTTTCACAGAGACAAACTCGTCTACACTATGATCAAATAAAGGATCTATCACCCTATATTGTACCTTGTACCATTTATTTGTACCTTTTTTATTCATTATTCATATATAATTTCATAATAAAACGGGTTATCATTTAAGATCTTTTCTGATCTCCAACAGCTAACACGAAGAAAACTCGTTTACGTCATGTTCAAGCTGAATGATTCTACACCGTTTTTTGCCTCTCGTTATAAGGTAGGGCAACCTATTTAAAAAGACAATGCATCTTACTGATGTAGTAGATTCACATGGTACAAACAGGTTCGGATATTCTTAATGGGCTGTTTGTTATGAACCTCACGAGCCAGAATACATTAATCGGATGAAATAGTTAAATATAATTGTCAATCGTGTTTAGCTTTCAGACACCATGGTTGATAACCATGCAAGTGGTACCAAGGCATGATGACTCAATTTCAGTACATTTAGACGAAGTTTCCAGATAATATGATGTGATATTGCTTGTATTTTTTATAACTTTCTTTAAAAAATATATTTTTTCTGGATTCTAAACTCGATTGACCAACAGTCTCTTGAATTTGGCTCGTGCTTTCTTACATTCTGTATAAATGCCAAATGATTATAATTGAGGACGCGTTTGTAGTAGTGGTTGGAGCTCCTAACTACTATGCCGGTCGTCGCGGGTTCGAATCCCGCACCCTTGTATCCCTACATAAAAGTTTGTGTGATCAGCATGAACATTTGTACCTAAGTCATGGATGTTTATATGTATTTTTCAACACACTTGCTCAAAACAACTTTTTTATTCCACCGATTTCTGGCTCATAATCCTAGATACTAAACACACGTGCTTTTTCAGTATATTATTGAACAAGTGCCTTTAGTTTATTAACCCGACCAATTTTCATTTTAACCCTAGTACCAAGTCGTAAATAAAAAGAAGAAGAATCAATATAATTCGGTCGTGTCATAACTTTTACTTTAGCAACAAACAGTATTTATGAGTAAAATAACAGTATCTACATTTTTATTTCAATAAATGGTAAATCCAGCTTTATTACTAAAAAATAACTAGAATTAATTTAAAATTTTCTGTTATTTGTGTTTTAAATTGTACTTTTAGTAACTGTTTTAATAATTAAAAACTTACTATATGAAGAGTCCAGTTTTTCCTCGCAAGTGTGTTGAAAAGCGTTGTATGAAACATGTGTGCCTGTAACCATAAAATATGAAGCTTTCTTATGGCCTTATATACAGGGTGTGGCGTAAATAGTGGTCCAAAGTAAAGGTGTGGATACACTGTACACTGAAGCACCACATACCAGTATTTAAAAAAAATGTATGTACAGGGTTTTAAAAAAAATAATTAAAAATCGTTACCTTGCCTTACAAATTTTAGTAAAATGTTTTTCACTAAAGTAACCTAAAATTTAAGAAAGAACTGAATAACAGGTTCAGAAAAATTTACAACACTTGTATTTTACCTAACTTTTAAAAAATTGTTTTCCTTAATTAGGTTCCTTTTTGTTTCGAAAAGTAATAACTTTTTTTCTGTAAGTCGTAACACTTATTGTTGCACCATTTTAGAATCTGCAAAAGATTGTCATTTTTTTAAAATAATGGGCATTGACAGTGTGGTACATTTTTTTTTGCACCAAAAGCATTTAAAGTCAAACGATTTGCTAGCAGTGAGTATTGAATTTTGAAAATCATTTTTTTTTTAAATTTAATTCCGTTTGTAAATAAAAACCAAATGAAGCACTTAGTACATGTAATAAGCAATAATAATAAAAAAAACTGCAATAAATATACCGTCATTTTTGGAAATTATAACCAAATTTGTAAGGCAAGGTAACGATTTTAAATTTTTTTTTTTTTTTGAAAACCCTGTACATATTTTTTTTAAATACTGGTATGTGGTGCTTCAGTGTACATTGTATCCACACCTTTGCTTTGGACCACTATTTACGCCACATCCTGTATAATGATCGCCTTATATATAATATGAAATATCGCCTTGTATATAATGGTCAACATAGCACACTTGTATCATAATTTACTATTATGGGAGAAACCCCCGTATTTATCGTTTTCTGGTTTTCATATCACAATGAAGAGAATTCCTTATTTCGAATCCATTACAATTTGTCTGGCACATATTTTTATGAAATCGGAATAAACCTTCTGCATTTGAAATAATAGGTATCTATTTTGTGACATCGTTTGCGTTGTCACGTTCGTAGCTGCAATTCAACATATGACTGCTAATTATTTTTGTCTCTGCTCTTTTCAATACATTTGGATTTTATTCTTGCGTGCTTTGAGCCAGAAAGCTTTGAATGTGAAACATCTGCGACAATTCTAATAAGACTTTATCGTGATTAGGTTTGAGAATTTATTTTTTATTTAACTTAAATCATTTAAATGAAATTGTCATTTTTGACATTTATTTACAGAGGACATTTAAATGAGACGTTATGCGCAAGGTACATTTTATATCACGTTTATAATATTATTAAGTTACGAAGATAAATGCTGCATTATACATTTTATTTACCTTACATTGTTGACGTAAATAATAAGACTATCCAGCGTCAAGTTGCCATAAAATTAGGAAATACTATAGCTAGGTCCTTACGGAAAATACATATAGCGAAAAATATAAATACACTAGTGGTTCCCGGCAACGTCGCCCGAGTAAATTTGGTTGTCCTTTAAAATATTTCAACTAAAACACATATTTTAATTGTATGTAAGTGGCACGACACTATCTAGCGGCTAGCGCAAGCGCGTGTGGTACTTAAGCCACGCGAGCATTATTTGATTTGAATTGATATCTGAATCTGTATTGTAGAACTTTTAAAGCGGAACAATCGCTACATATATCATTTTTATGTATCTTAAACGGTTTACGCTGCGTACGCAACGGAAGCTCTCAAACTGGATATTTTTCTCTCTGCTTTTATAAGTCGTATCGAGATGACGACCTCCGTGGTCGAGTGGCTAGCACGCTGGTTTCAAGCGTCGCCATCTCGTGAGGTTCCGGGATCGATTCCCGGTCGGGTCAATGTTAAAAACGATATTTTCTATATTGTCTCGTATCTGGGTGTTGTGGTACCACCGTTGTGTCTGATTTCCATAACACAAGTGCATTGGCTACTTACTTTGGGATCAGAGCAATGTATGTGAGTGGTGTCCAATATTTATTATTCATAAAGATGAAATAAGAAACCAAAAATTTGCGCACGGGCGAGACTTGAACCAGCTACCTTTTGGCTAACCGGGCCAAACGCTCTTACCAATTGAGGTACCGTGCTGTTAGTCCGACCCTGCGAAATTTGTGGTTTCTTATGAAAACGTCAATTGCGTGACGCTTAGCGCCATCTAGCCGTCTGTTTATGAAACAGATGGCCCAAGCAGTCACTCTTTACAGAATAAATTCAACTTGGAAATTGATGACGCTTCGCTATCTAATGGTTTATAATGTTTTTAACACTCACAGTGTCACATTTTATATTCATAAAGATGAAATAAGAAACCAAAAATTTGAGCACGGACGGAACTTGAATCAGCGACCTTTTGGCTAACCGGGCCAAACGCTCTTACCAATTGAGTTACCGTGCTGTCAGTCCGATCTAGCGAAGTTTGTGGTCTCTTATTAATACAAGAATAACTGCTTGGGCCATGTGTTTCATAAACAGACGGCTAGATGGTGCTAAGCGTCACGCAACGACGTATTCATATATTCATAAGAGACCACAAATTTCGCCAGGTCGGACTGACAGCACGGTAACTCAATTGGTAAGAGCGTTTGGCCCGGATAGCCAAAAGGTTGCTGGTTCAAGTCCCGCCCGTGCGCAAATTTTTGGTTTCTTATTTCATCTTTATGAATATAAAAAAATATGACACTGTGAGTGTTAAAAACATTCTAAAGCATTAGATAGCGAAGCGACATCAATTTCCAAGTTGAATTTATTCTGTAAAGAATAACTGCTTGGGCCATCTGTTTCATAAACAGACGGCTAGATGGCGCTAAGCGTCACGCTCACGCAATTGACGTTTTCATAAGAAACGACAAATTTCGCAGGGTCGGACTAACAGCACGGTAGCTCAATTGGTAAGAGCGTTTGGCCCGGTTAGCCAAAAGGTTGCTGGTTCAAGTCCCGCCCGTGCGCAAATTTTTGGTTTCTTATTTCATCTTTATGAATATAAAATATGACACTGTGAGTGTTAAAAACATTCTAAAGCATTAGATAGCGAAGCGACATCAATTTCCAAGTTGAATTTATTCTGTAAAGTGTGACTGCTTGGGCCATCTGTTTCATAAACAGACGGCTAGATGGCGCTAAGCGTCACGCTCACGCAATTGACGTTTTCATAAGAAACCACAAATTTCGCAGGGTCGGACTAACAGCACGGTACCTCAATTGGTAAGAGCGTTTGGCCCGGTTTGCCAAAAGGTTGCTGGTTCAAGTCCCGCCCGTGCGCAAATTTTTGGTTTCTTATTTCATCTATATGAATATAAAATATGACACTGTGAGTGTTAAAAACATTCTATAAACATTCAACATTCACAATATTTATTATTTATATATTTATTACTTTATGTTAAATAGCTTATAGCCTCCTCGATAAAAAAGCTATACAACACAAAAATATTTTTAAATCGGTCTAGTAGTTCCTGAGATTAGCGCAAGTATATTCTGATAATCAAAGCAAAATGGCACATAGGTACACCTAAGAAGCAGACTTATCATACTGTCAAGGAAAAGCAAATGGAAACGTTGACCCAAAATAGAAAACATTATTGTACCACATAATTAGTTAATTTGCCTGCCGCATTATAACTGAGGTACGCGGTGTATTTTCCCAGAATTATCAAGGAAAAAGGCTTTCTTAGCAACTTTCAGACCCGAACGATATAAGGAAAAACTGTTAGGCATGAGGGATAAAATTGGTAAAGGGTTCCGTAACCACGTCGAGAATATGGAGTCTCGAGTCTCATAAAAGAAAGTAGAAACCGACTTCAAAACCAAAATGCACTAAAAAATCTTAAATAAACTCTTGACCCTTGAAAGGAATGGAAGCCATTTTAGGCAAACAATTTCTTTCTTTTCAAGGGTCAAGAGTTTATTTAAGGCTTTTCAGGGCATTTTGGTTTTGAAGTCGGTTTTCACATTATTATTTTTTTGTGATTACAGAAGGGGGGAGGGGGGGGGGGGGGGTTGCATCTAATGACTCTGTTCTTCAAGAAGCTACAAATTACCAATCATAAGTTCTGTCATTTTAAATACACAACTCCTAAGCGTTAAGGAGTTCCACCATCAGCTTAGCTCCACAACATGGTGACTATGCAAAGTAACAACTCGTCAACATTACACATCTAATTAAGCGTCTTTTTTTAATCGGTCGTCAAATGACTGTGATATGAGAGTAGTAAATGAATTGGGAAGTCTAGCTCAAGAACGCTGTATTTCAACCGCTCGCAAGCTCGCTAACGGCGCGGCCTGCCGCACCTTTGAAAAACATCGTCTTGATCTAGCCTCCCCAATTCATGAGTAAAAAGGGTTTGTCATTAATATGTTAAATTATTTTGTTGATACCCATGGATCCAAACGGTCGCGTAGATATAATGAAATTTCTTAAACAAAAAGAATCTCTTAAATTGGAATGTATCTGTCCTGCTCCAACGAGTGAGGTTAAACGTCATGGAAATTTACTACCAAATTCTATTCGCAGTATTGTTTGTGGTCCATCAAACTGTGGAAAAACCAACTTAGTAATCAGTTTGTTGTTACACAAGAATGGACCTCGATTTCGTAACCTATATGTTTATTCAAAATCTTTGTATCAACCTAAATACGTATTTTTGGAGAAAGTATTGGAAAATGTAGCAAATACGTCCTATTACAAATATAATCATAATAGTGAAATTTTAAGTCCACACGAAGCATTACCGAACTCGATAATTATATTCGACGATGTTGCCTGTGAAAATCAAAACAATATACGAGACTACTTCGCTATGGGTCGTCATAAAAATATTGACTGTTTCTATATAAATCAAACATACACAAAAATACCAAAACAACTAGTAAGAGATAATTCTAACCTCATTATATTATTTAAGCAAGATGATATCAACTTGAAACACGTTTATGATGAGCATGTGGGAACTGACATGACCTGGTCTCAGTTTCGGGAAATGTGTTCAACTGTTTGGAGTAAACCTTTCAATTACGTTGTAATTAATAAAGATTGTGAACGAAATAAAGGTTGTTACAGAATGAAGTTCGATACATTTATAGTAGTGGATTGAACGCTTTAAATAGCTGCTTAGTTCTTAATCAATCAGTTTCATATAAGAATCCAAACAGAGTGGAACATAATACGATGGAACGAAGTCTCAAGGAGCAAATTGTAAAATCTGCAGCAGCTGTAAAAAGAAAAGTAGAAATGATAAAAGATTCAAAAAATATAAATGATATGGCTCTCGAAACAATATTCAAACCTATCGTAAACCCACTTAAGCTGTTAACAAATAAAACTGATAACAAACGTCACACAGATGAAGAAATGGAACAAAACCAATTAATAAAAAGAACAAAAAATACCGACAGTGAGTCGTCAAATAATTCGAATGAGGATTTCGATTACTTCAACAAGGTTGTTCACAATGAAGACATTTCGGATGATGATGATGTTAGTAAAACGCCTAAAACTCTCACATCATCACCCGCCGAAGACCATGATGACCCTGATAGCTCATTCAAATCGCTTCAGTCATTACCGAGTGTTGACAATGATTCTTTATCATGGTCGATGACATCTGAAGCAATACAGGATTCGAATATAACTTATGGTGTAAGAGTCGTCAATGGAAAACTTATGCTCGGTAAAACTCGTATTCATGATGATGATCGCATTCTGAAAATTGGGAAGCGAAGTTTCAAAAAAACTCTAGGCTTAAAAGAATTATTATATAAAAAGAAACCAAATTTGAAATTTGTTACATTAGAAGACTTACAAAATTATAAAATAATTCTTACGGACACTAATGTGCACAGACGAGGCTACAATCCACAGAATCCAATAAATAGCAATAAAGGATTTAAATATATGAACGTGATCAAACCATTGTTTAAATTTTCTAGACCTCATACAAGCAGTGTAGAAAGTCTCCCTCAAGGGGAAGGTATCGAAATTTTAAAAGAAGTTAAAAAAGATACTGATTTCGTTTATTGGGATGATCCAAATGAGTTAGTGGAACGGCTAGAAATTATTACTAGCTTCTTGGGCTGCTGGTAATACTGGGGTACATAATGAAATATATTCAATAATAGAAGAACTGCACGAAGCTGGTCTTATACAACAAGTTAAATATATAAAGCTTCCATCGGGAGGATTAGGCAGTATCATTGCGCTAAAGAAGCGGACTGGACGACAATGAATATTGATAAGTTTGGTCACCACGTTCATAAACGTCTTCGATAAACCGAATTTACTGACATTATTTCCGAAACATTGATAAGAACTGACAAAGGTGATTTTGATTTAAAATTATCCAAATTAACAGGACTGCAAATTCCCGAGAATGATGATGAGGCTGTAAATAAAAAATACGTAGATAATTGTGTTCAAGACCTAAGAAATGAAATGAAAAAAAATCAAAGTGATATTAAAAAATACCTTAATAATCTTGAAAAATTGACTTCTGTCAGTTTGAGTAAACTGTACTACACAAAAAAAGAAATTGATAACATAGTTGCACTAAAACCTGCTAAGAATGAGTAAACAAGAAGTAGTAAATGAGCTTCATAAAGCTGTAAGAAGAAATTTTGCTCGTCGATTTACGATCATTAAGGGATTAGACGATCTTTGGCAAGCTGACCTAATGGATTTTCAAAAATTCTCCTCATTTAATAAAGGATTTAAATATGTTCTTGTCGTAATTGATGCTTTATCAAAATACGTGTGGGTGAGACCGTTGAAGTCAAAATCCAAGCAATGTGTTACAAATGCAATGAAAAGTGTATTATCCGTATCTAGAAGAAAACCAAAAAATTTACAAACAGACCTAGGTAAAGAATTCTACAACGATTTATTTAATCAGTTAATGAAAAGATATAATATAAATCATTATTCCACATACTCTGTTAAGAAAGCTTCCATTGTAGAGCGTGTGATTAGAACTTTAAAATCACATGTTTACAAATCGTTTAGTCTGTGTGGTAAATATCAGTGGGTTCAGAATAATTTAGATTCAGTTGTGCAAAACTACAATAATACTGTGCATCGCATTACAAAATTTAAGCCAAATGACGTTAATCAATCGAATGAAAGTAAAGTAAAATCTAACATTAATAAACCCCATCAGCTAAAAATACGACATGGACCTACTTTTCAAATTGGAGACTTTGTTCGTATAAGTAAATACAAAGGTGATTTCTTTAAAGGTTATACTCCTAATTGGTCTACGGAAATATTTCGTATTGCAAAAATAAATCATACAAATCCACAGACGTATCAATTGGAAGACAAACACAATCAGTATATCCTAGGTTCTTTTTACGGCTATGAACTACAAAAAACTCAATTCCCAGACGTTTATCTTATTGAAAAGGTTATTAAAAGAAAAAGGGACAAACTATTTGTAAAGTGGTTAGGGTTAAGTAATGAAGATAACAGTTGGGTTCACAAAAGTGAATTAGTCAAATAAGTATATAAACAACACTAATATTTCTTAAACTCACTCTTTGCCTATCAATGACAGGAGGAAGTGGTATAATTAATAGCTGGATAGATCATTTACCGTTTGAAGTTCATTTACCTGGCTATCAATTTTGTGGTCCTGGAACTAAACTTCAAAAACGGATAAATAAAGGTCAACGAGGAGTAAACAAATTGGATGAAGCTTGCATGTACCACGATATTGCATACATTAACAAAGACTCGAGCGCTCGACGTATAGCTGATTTAAAACTTTTGGATATGGCTAAGAAGAGGTTGAAATCAAAGGAGGCTGGTAAAGGAGAAAAAATTGCTTCTTGGATTGTAAAGAATGCTATGAAAGCTAAAATAAGGGCAGGTAGTGGTATAAAATGTTTCAAGAAAGGTGTAAAAGCAATTCAATCTCAATTGAAAAAAAATAAATACAAGGACCACCATTCTGCAATAAAATATGCTTATGCAGCTGCAAAAAAACTATTTAGTAAGAACAAAGGAATACGTTTACCCCGTTGTATTCCACTTCCAAAATCAGGAGGTCTATTGCCACTTATCCCTATATTTGCGGGATTGTCAGCATTAGGTTCACTTGCTGGAGGGGCTGCTGGTATAGCAAAAGCTGTGAATGATTCTAAAGCCGCGCAAAAGAGTCTTCAAGAATCTGAAAGACATAACAGAACGATGGAAGCGTTAGCTCTTGGAAAAGGATTATACATTAAACCTCATAAAAAAGGAGCGGGTTTATACTTAAACCCATCAAAAACGAATAAAGCGGTTACCCAGACGTGCACTCACTAGCCTTGATATATTAGAGCATTCCACTGACATTCCACACTTTCGCGGCGTTTACATGAGAGATACATTGCCCTTGAAACCTAGAAAAATTGAATGTGGAATACTGAATTTGGATAGCATCTCAAATCCTGGCACGCATTGGGTAGCCTTTGTAAAGAAAAACAATTACGTTCAATATTACGATAGTTTCGGTGATTTAAAACCGCCTTTAGAATTTATAAAGTATATGAATAACTTGCCTATAAACTACAATTATACAAGACATCAATCTTTTGGCACTGTAAACTGTGGTCACCTTTGTCTTAAATTTTTAAGAAACTATTGGAAAAAATATTTATATAATAAGTGATTGAAATAAAAATGTCATTATAAAAATGTCTTTCACTGTGTCTATAACTGGGAGCGGAGCCTCTTTGTCTACAAACTATTCCCCAACTTTGGAACTCCGAGGCGACTACGAATGTGGTCTTGTGTATTTTTCAACGTTCAATTCTATTCCTAATATAGATGAAAGAAACAATAAGTTTTATTATGGTGAAAATGAAATTATACAAATTCCTGAGGGATCTTATGAGCTTCAAGATATATGTGATTATTTAAAAAGTAACATTAAAAACAGTGTATTAAAATTGACCTGCAATAACAATACATTGAAAACTAATATATTTTGTTCCAAAGAGATCCATTTTAATAAAAAAGAATCATTGGGTAAAATATTAGGATTTGGAATGGAAACAATAAAAGCAAATATAAGTACTGAATCGAAATATCCTGTTAGCATTCTATCAACAACCATCGTGAGAATTGAATGCGACGTAGTTAGTGGTTCATTTGTTAATGGAAAAGCAAGCCATATAATTTATGAATTTGTACCTAACGTGCCACCTGGATACCGGATAATTGAAATACCTAAAAATTTGATTTATTTTCCTGTAAATCAAAATTCTATAAGTGCTATCAACATAAGGCTATTAGACGCAGATAATAAAGAGATAAATTTACGGGGTGAAGAAGTGCAACTATATTTACATTTTAAGAAAAAATGATAAATTTCAATAAAAACCACAGTACAAAGGCTATTTACGACAGTCTTCAAAGATCCTCTCACAAAGGCACATCGCTTCAACTTAAAAAGAAGCTTACCAAAGCCAACAAAGATTTCCTTAAGCTGATTGGGTTAATAAAATGAATATTTTAAATATAGCACAACAAACGTCATATGACAATACCATTGAAAGTTTCGAGTACCATTCTTACAAACCATACGCCTCAAGTTTTAACACAAATGATGAAATAAGAATTCCTATCAACCAGCAAGACTTGTACGTGTTGCCTTCACTTAGTAGCCTATACATCGAAGGAAAAGTAAATGTGTATGACAGCGCTTCTAAAGCAGGAGTTTCAAATGTACATTTTGTTAATAATTCAGTACTGTTTTTATTTCAAGACGTGCGATATGAATTAAATGGAGTAGAAATTGATAAAATTTAGAACGCTGGTGTTACTACTACTATAAAATCTTATCTATCTTTAAATGAAAATGAATCAAAATATGCACGAGTTTGGGGCTGGTCGCTTGAAGGAACAAATAATGTCTCTGGTGGAGCATTTTCAGTATCAATCCCGTTAAACAAAATATTGGGATTTGCTGAAGATTATGAAAAAATTATAATGAACTGCAAGCACGAGTTAGTGTTACTAAGAAGCAACTCAAATCTTAATGCAGTCAAGTTAAATTCAAAAGAAGTTATTGGTGATGTTACAATAAGTAAGATAATTTGGAGAGTACCACACATTAAAGTGTCTGATCGCGAAAGAATAAATTTATTAAAGCATTTAGAGAAAGATCGAGCTATTCCATTAGCTTTTCGTAATTGGGATCTGTATGAATACCCGTTACTGCCCAAAACACGTAAACATACTTGGTCTATCAAAACTTCTTCCCAAACAGAGAAACCACGATTTGTTGTGATTGCCTTACAAACCAATCGGAAACAAAATAGTAAATTGTCAATGGCGGAGTTCGATCATTGTCATGTACGTGATGTGAGAGTCTATTTAAATTCGTCATATTATCCATATGAGGGATTGAATGTCAGTTTTTCAGATGACAAATTTACTTTATTATACGAACAATACACAAGATTTCAACAGTCATATCACGGACGTCGTTCAGAACCATTGTTGAGTTTAAAAGAATTCAGAGACATAGCTCCTCTGTTTGTTATTGACTGTTCGAGACAACACGAGACCCTAAAGGGATCGATCGATGTTAGAGTTGAAATTGAAGCAGACCAAGATATACCCGAACAAACAGCAGCATATTGTTTGATTTTGAACGACTGTTTATTCGAATACAAACCGCTTAGTAATATTGTAAAAAAGTTAACATGAATAACAATACGGTAATAGTGGATGTGCAAGGATTTAAAAATCTACACAATGAATTCATAGTCAAAGAATTGGCTATAGCTACTTTACAATATACTGATATTTTTTTAATAAAACCGCCACATTCATTCTTTAAACTTACTGAAGAAGAAAAAAGGCGTGTTCGGTGGTTAGAAAGGAATAGGGGATATTCCTGGAGCGATGGATATATTGACTACAAAGAATTTCTAAGAATAATGAAACCATACTTTAAAGATCGAATTATTATTGTGAAAGGAGCAGAAAAGGTGAAATGGCTACAAGACTTATGTGGTCATCAAAATGTTATAGATATTAATGATGAAGGTATTCCCAATCTTAAGAAATTATTTGAAAGTTACAGAAACGATGTTTTTATAACTAATTGTGTTTATCATAAGAATATTTGTGCATTGAAAAATGTTTTGTGTATAAAAAAATGGTTTTTAGAAAACAATTAATAAAAATAAATTTAAAAAATAAAATGTTTTACTCACGATACCTCTATACCGCTATAACTATTTGTATTTTTAAACTTGATTTTAAAGCAAAAAGAAAGGAATTAAAATGCATTTTTTTTTTACTTATAAAGTTTATTCATTCCAAGTAAGATACAATTTTAACTTATTATAATTTTAATTTACATTATAAAAACTATTATTTAACCTAACAAAATAATCATAACAAACCGAAATCACCACAGAGCTTTTTAGAAATCTTTCTTACTAAAACCTCGGTAAGATCTGCAATTTCATCTACAGAATCCTGCACCACATACTGCGCGTTGACGACCACATTTTCTTTCTCTTCACATGAACTCACCACCGCTGATTCTTTTTGTAGATCCAATATTTTGATTTGGACTAGTTTAATTCCTCGGCTTTCCTTTCTTATAACAAAAGACTTAGAGGCATTGGTCTTCTTCTTATTGTTTTCTCGTTTCTGCCTTCGTTTTTTCTCATAATTTGTCGGCTGATTCCTCATGAGTTCCTGGTATTGCTGGGTAAAATTTTCTAACGGATCCTGAGCATATTGGCTGAACATTATGTCGGCTGAATCTTCCATTTTCTGTAACAATCAAAAATATATATTAGTTTAGTACAAATACTTTTCGCAGAGGTATTCAAAAAAAAAAGTTTTACTATAAAAATAAAATAAAAATGCATTACTTACATAAATTCACGAATTGGCTCGCTGCTAATCTCAACGCTGCTGAATGAAGAATGATTATAATGACTTATAAATAAGCGGTTTTAGTAGAATAGATTTAAAAAAAAAAACGTTGAATTGACTCTTTCAATCAACCTTAATCGACATATCAGCATTTTTACTTGTAACGACCTGTTTGTTGCATATATGATGTATGCGCACAAGTAAAATAACACCATTGCAAAACCGTAAATTAGCAACAATATTAGATGTCAGGTTTATTTTTACAGTGATCAGCTTTTTACTTATAACAAGTTGCAACTTGATCAATCCGATGCTATAAACATTATTGGGTCTCGTAAGACGAAAATAAAACACGAAGTTGTTTAGCAAATTTATTAATAATACGTTACCTATCTTAAGACTTATAAATTTATTATATAATAAACAATAAAACATAATACTAATACAATAATACACTGGTTTAGCTGATATTTATACAAAATGATAATTATCTTACATCCATCCATTTATTTACAAAAATTAAACAGTAATATAATAATGTCCCCACGACAAAGTGCTGACATTATCTTTTTCAATGAAGCGTTTATCATCTTTTCTAGACAAAGCCACTTTATATTGCTCTGTAGTAAAGATTTGATGTTTTATTGTTTTAAAAAGTACATTTTTACCTCTTAATTCGTTACCCGTTGATAGGACATTGGCATAGTCAGAAAACTTTAATTTTTTTGTTACATTCTTTTTCACACCTTTTGCTTTTTTGATTTCAGCATTGTCTGTTTTAATACTGTACAGCTTAGATCGCAGCCCAACAAACTCTAATAATATTTTACCTCCTAATTCATCCTTGAATAGCCCTGGGACTTTTTTGTTTTTAGGTATAATATCAAAACAATTCTCCAGATCGTAATTGCTTGTATCAAAATAAGACAAAAAGTGTTCTTTCAAGTCGGAATAAAAATCATTTGTCTCTATGGAGTACAAGAGACTATCAGTATCAGTGTAGCACAATGATATTTTATCATGGTAGTTATTTTTCATTACTGAGTAATGAAAATCGTACATATGATTTTTAGACAGCTCTAGTACTGTAAATCCAATGTATATGGGTTTGTCAAGGATAACTTTTTCGCGTTTTAATTGTATAGCTACGAAATTTTCATCAAATATTGTTGCACTATGAAAATTTGGACGAGATATTAGCTGTTCAGCTGAGTGATATTTCTTGGTCTTATTTCTCTCATCTCGCCACGTACTTACTAGTTTAACATCTACTCGACGTTCAGTATCTTCTAGGGTTTTTCCAAAAATACTGTTATTGAGCAATTTAAAAAAGTCTTGTTCAAATGGTGAGTTAGTATTTTGTCTCAAATGGGTGTTTAAGTCAATATATTTCTTTAAATATGAGCTTTGTTTGAATGATATTCCTTTATGAATTTTTGTAAGTTGTAACCCATGTTTTAAGCATGTTTTTAAATGAACATAATGGATAACATAGTTATATTTATTATATAAATTTGGTATAAGTTTAACATTTTTAGCACCTGGAGGAGTAAAGTTTTCCGCACAAAATGGAAGATCGTTATGTAAGTCATGCAACCTCTCAGGGTATTCTAAATCAACTTCGAGAATATAACCATAGTCATTGTCGTTAGGAATGTTTGTAATGTCAAGTTCATTACATTCCTGTTTATCGAGAAATTTAAAATCCGCGTAAGGCAGATAACTGCACATAGCGAAACCATATAAATTATTACAGTCCACGTACATTAAATATTTGTTTGGTTGGGAGGGATCATAATCAGACTGATATTGATTATTTGATTTAGCATACCTTTTTGAGCATAAGCAAATACCTCCGCGAATTCCCTTTTGTATTATTCGTATCATTTCTAAATCTGAAATCAGCTCTAATTTTACTTTTGTTTTTAGCAACATAGCGTCAAAGCTGAGACTTGGTGCTGTGAGATAGAATGCAGGATCTAAATCATAATTGATGTTACACGTTTTACGAAACTTTTCAAAAATGTCGCTTAGTATCAAAACATCGCTTTTTACATATAAATCCGTATATTCACCAAGATTTTTTATATTAAAACTATCCCAAACATTTTTTGCATGATCATAGTCAGAATTACATATGGCTTCATCGGTTAGATTATTAAAAAACTCTTCTTGCGGCGGTAATTTCTTTTCTTTATAAACATTCCAGTTTGACATATAATTGTATGGGTATACACCTTTACGACTTAGCAATGTTAATTGGTTTTCATTTTTACAATACGCACTCAAATTTATAAAATCGTTTCGCTGTAGATTATTGGCTAATTGTTCTAAACTAGTTCCTAAAAACTTAAATGAGTCTACAAATCGGATCGCGATAAAATCGCTAGTTGAAAACTGAATGAATTTTGTAAAAGAAATGTAGTTCTCATTGTTTTTAGGAATTACTTTTATTTCGCCCGGAATTCTACTTAGTTCACGAATAAACAAATGACAGTCATAACCTGATAAGTTATGAAAGAACACTGGGATAAATTTTAGTATTCTAAATTTAAGATTACAACTGGAATGAGCGGCACCTCGATATTCACCGGTGAAGTGACAATGGTCCCTTACTTTATCACCAATCAGTAAATTAGAACACAAAAAACAACGTTCAGCATTTTCAAAATTCAATTTGTCTTTTTCTCGATAAATTATAGGAACTGGAGTTTCAGATGCAGATTGAATCAGTTTGAAAATCCGTTTTATGTCTCTTTGCAGCCGCTTAACAAATACAGTAGCACAGTCGATTCCACGATATGTCACTAAGCGATTATACGAATTATCGTAATTACAAACAATGTAATAAGCAAACGCTGCAGGCAAATGTTTTTGTACTTTTGCTGTACAGGAGCCACTGCTCTCGGAGCAAGGCTCTAATATCGTCTCGAAGTCAGCGTAGATAACAAAAGGCACGTTCTGCATGCAATGATAGTTTTTAAATTGCATTATAGTGCCACTATCGGGGAGTACCGTGACCACTCCTCCGCAAACGTGCTTATCATAATCTCGATCTGATTTAAAAAATAACAAACATTCTTCACAGAAATGTAATTTCCCATGATGCTTTGTAATTTGATTGCGAACTAATTTTGTTAAGTCTTTAATAAGACAATAATGAGATTTTATGTTTTTTTCTAACAAAAGCATGTTAACATGGTTTCTTTTTCGAGACAATGTTTTATATAACGGTCCAACAATATTTTGTTTCTTGTCAATCCCATATACGTTGACGCTAATCTCTTTATTATTATTCTCAAATATTTTAATATCTTTCAATGATACTGGAAAATGCATATTATCGATATTTAAAACTTCAGAAAAGTGTGGATAGGATGAGATTCGATTAGCGTTTTTTACATCAGGATATAAAGCGCTCATTACTGTCCAAGCAAAGCAGTATTCATCACTATTTCTTATATTAATGCACGCTTTTTTTGCTTTAATATTTTTTGGTAAATCTATATAACTAGAACCACTTAATGGTGAATATTTATTTATGTTGGTTTCGAGATAAAGAATATCCATAAGGGACCAACCACTTCCCTTTTCTTGGAAATCATCTATCTTTTTACAAATAACCTGCGAAACATTATTCAACAAGTCATCAAAAGAGTAATTATGAAAGGTTGGAATATTTTCTGTTGCAAATGATTTGATTTCCACTGAATCATCTTTAGGCAAAATCATGTTGGCAAATAACGCAAAGTTAACTTTTACATTAGTGTGAGATGCTATAGCAGAATCGAGCACTTTACGCAGCCTAGACGAAATGGAATGCATGAAGTGCTGTGGTGAAGTAATTGGCAACTTCTGACCATCAGGAGCCTGTTCGCGATCGGCACTGATGCGATACGAAACGATGCGACCTCTAAAAGCTGAATTAACCGTCTCAATCCCGTGGTCATAGCTTAATGCGGTATTATCTTTATGAATAGTACTGCGCAAGTGCCCAGAAAAAACTTTCCTGAGTATGGATTTATTACATATTGAACAAAAAATAGTTTTTGAGCTATGCATGATTAGAATAGAATGGAAATTATGGTGGGTAATAGTAAATTTAATTAAAATGTAAATAAGTGAAATAAATTTTACACACTACCTTAAGTGCTTAAGTGAAACAAATTTTACACACTACCTTTGATTTATTATTATTTATGTTTTACATCATTATTATTATATTTATTTTAAAATGACTGTGCTCTTATTTTAGGTTGTTATATTGTATTACAGTACAGTCGGATGGATGAAAGCTAAAATAACATACTTATTAGTATTTACTAAACAAAAATAAAATAAAAAACTAAGAAAGAAAAAAAAACAAACAAAAGAAAAAGAAAAAAAGAGACAAGACAAACAAAAGACTATGGCTACCTTACTTTTTCTTCTCCGCGTAAAACGTCGGCTCTATAATTTTAAACACCTTATTACTATCTTTAAATATTTTCTTAACGCTATCCCACAACGGATCGTCGTGGTTGAGCCTAATCCTCAAGCAGCCGCTCCACTTATCAAAGCGTTCTCGGGGGTCCACCTCGATGATTTCGGAGACGTTGAAGACTCGCAGGTCGATGTAGACGTCGCCGTCAGCCTGCAGAGTGCCTTAGCGGCTGATCCCGCCCGCGACGCGCCTCGATAGCGACGACCACAGTGGTTGTTGCTTCGGAGCAGGCTCAGCCGCGCCTCCAAACAGGTCTTCAGAGACGATACCTCCGGTTTTACTGCATCGACAAAGAAATAATAATAATAATCAGTACCTATGAGTATAGCAAATAAAAAACGAGAAATGCGTTAGTTATAATAAATTTACGTACCCAGACTTTTTTTGAGGTTTCTCCTTCTTCGTCCCTTTAGCCTTGCTTTTGCAGGCTTTAGCTTTCTTAGAAGACCTGTAACAAAATAAAGTAAAGTAAAATATCTGATCTCTGTAAAAAAAAAGACTATTTATGGAGAAATAGAAACATATGTTAAGTAAAAAATAATAATTATTATTATAATAGAGGAGTGTGGTCTAAGGGTAAACAACTCTTTACCTGAGATCTTCTTCGCCTGAAGAAGACTCCGATTCAGACTCCGCACCCAAATCTGCAATGGCGTTGCGTTTTCTGCGAGATGAATCGGTCCTACATGTAACACAAATAAAAATAAGTTTATAAAAAAACACTTTTAAATGACATTGTATAAGCACAATTAACAGAGTTAGAATACGTACCGAGACTTTTTGGAAGGTTTCTCCTTCTTCACCACTTTAGACTTGCTGGCTTTGTTAGTTTTCTTAGGTGGGCTGTAACAATATGTGTATATAATAATATCAGTTTGATTAGGATTAAAATGCATTTAGAGTTGTCGTCACTTAATTCTGACTCATAATCTAAGTAGTAATCAAAATTTGCCTTGGATATTCTTCCGGATCCGACGACGACTCTGACTCTGAGTCAAAGCAAGCGACGGCAGCGCTACGGTTATTGTAGTCTGATTCCGACCTGAAAATATGAATTAGGTATACAAAATAACTGTGATTTATAAATACAATATCCTCTAAAAATCAATACAATATCCTATTCTTAAACAAATTAACTCGTTTAACTCTCCTCTAAAATAGACTTTAAAAATACAAAACCTCACAAAAGGTATTTTAGGCCTTGATTCATTAATTCAGACACAAAACAAACATAGTTTCACTGTCTAGACCATTGAGCGCCCAATAAAATAAAATAATAATAACTCACGAACATTTTTCCTGAGAATGAAGAGCAGCGCTACCACGAAGTTTTCAGTATGAAGATGATCGGTGACCACGAACAGTAATAGCAATGGGTGTACTTACCGATCATTTTATACCAAATTTACACTCACACAAATAAAGTAAAAATTACCAAATTATACACACGATGAAATAATGCCAATCAGCTATTGATTGAAAAACGAACAAAACAAGTTGATCAAATTACTTACAAAAATACCTTTGTAGGAAATCGTCAACTTGCAATATTTGTTATTTCAAGTACTAGTTATTGCCCACGGCATGACTCTCACAAGATTATTAATATAAATTTTCATTAATGATTGATTGACTTGTAGTAGGTATAACCATTAGTTGAACAAATTAATCTTGTAAAAATATTAATAACCTAATCGTTAGTGAGTTTTCATAATGAAACTTGTCTAGCATATTATTTTATATCCACGTCTCATCATCATCACCCTGTTTCAAGGCGTTGAAATTAAAAAGTCAGATTGTACCTAACCACTAACACAAAAATAACAATGTTATACGATGAAAAATCAAGTTTACCTATAATCCATCACAAATCCATTGATTCAATTAACGTTATTGAGTAATAAATCATTTAAACCAACTACAAAGAAGGAGGTTTTTAATGTGTCGAAATCAATTTATAACATATGAAATAATATCATAAAATCATTCGTCAATCACACTTGACATCGTTTACAGTTGATGGCAAAATTATCGGGTTTATCAACTTTACGTTACAATATTAAAACCACCAATATCTATAAACCATTCGACCACACTTTTTTTTTTAAATATTGCTCATATCAAAACAATCACCAGATTATTTTTAACGATCAACAATATTCCTTTAAACTTTGTATAATAGGTAGATATACGTATAATACCAAACCATTCAAATGAATTCGGCTCAAACAATGTTGAAAACGAAATTATTAAGACCAATTAATTCAGGATATTATTAACAAAGTCATACAACTTAGTATTTTTAAGGATTGTTAGCTCCCAATTCGTTGCTCGCAAGTGTAATATGTAACAAGATACGCCATGTAAGCAGATTTAGGTTTACTTACACACTTATGCTTAGGAAGCTAAGTTAGCGATACGTTGAATATAAAGCGTTATATACACAACCTGAGAATAATGTAAGAAAGAAATAATGAATTGTGGAAAAAATCCCTCTTATTTTATCGTAAACAAAAACCTACTTGTCTATTATCAATTCCTTTTCTTGATTTTTAAATGAATAGTATTTTAAAAGCTATTTTATTGAAATATTGTGCTAGAAAATACTTATCTTATCATCTTAATGATAAAAATGTGTATTTCAAACAGCCCTCGATAAGAATATTTTAATGCGGCGATAGGCAAAGGTTCAAACCGATGCTCAATACACAAACATTTGCCTTGACGAGGAATTCGAACCCGCGACAGCTGTTTGTATGATGAGAATAAATTAGAAATAGATTTCATTATTTTACTCCTACTAATTATTCATAACAGTATGCACTTCCCTTAACATACATGCACGTCACGCTGACCTTAGCTACCTTTTAGTTGAAGCAATAATCCCATGTGCATAACATCTTTCCTATTTAATTTTGATCAAACTACTAGTTACCGCTATTGATTATTTATTAGTTTTACGATAAAATAAATACCTAATAGTGAAACAATTACGCGAACAGAATCTTTTTTATTTTATTTCAGTAAGTATTGGTTCATAATTTCAGTAAGTAGTGATTTGATAGTAAGTTGATTAAAATAACTTTTCCGTACTTATATTCATACTTTTTATTATGGCTATGTTTCTTATGTTTTGTGTGTGCCTGCAAGCCGGGATACAGCCAGAAAGAAATACCCGTTACGGTATGGTTGTAAACAAAACATTTGAAATGTTTCCATAATAAAACTGTAATGATATAAATTCGAAAAAAGTTTTGTTCGTTGATTAAGTTGATATTGCTATAATGCTAAAGTGTGTGCCCTGCTGGTTGGGGATGCAGCCAGAAAGAAGTACCCGTTTTCGGTACGGCTGTAAACTGAAGCATTGAACAATACCTACGAAATCAATGTTTAAAATTATCAAACCATAAGTTATTAAATTGCAAATTACAATGCTAAAGTGTATGCCCTGCTGGTTGGGGATGCAGCCAGAAAGAAGTACCCGTTTTCGGTACGGTTGTAAACTGAGGCATTGATCAATACCTACGAAATCAATGTTTAACATTATCAATCCATAAGTTATTAAATTGTAAATTACGATGCTAAAGTGTATGCCCTGCTGGTTGGGGATGCAGCCAGAAAGAAGTACCCGTTTTCGGTACGGCTGTAAACTGAAGCAAAATCAATTACTAAATTCATTAAATTGCGAATGCAAAGTAAATAAAATTAATTATTTAAGCTTATCGAATGAAAAATAAAACAGTTCAGTTCGATTTTATACGTTTAAAAGTAATCAAACAATAACGGTAACAGTGTTTGTTATATTGGTGTTAAATGTGCATCGTTCATCGGTTGCTGTGAACAGGTATGTCTGTCTGATTGTTTCACGAATTGGGGAGACTAGATCAAGACGATGTATTTTTAAGGCGCGGCAGGCCGCGCCGTTAGCGAGCTTGCGAGCGGTTGAAATACAGCATTCTTGAGCTAGACTTCCCAATTCATTTACTACTTATGAGGTTATATAGATACAAAAAACATACAGTGGAATTGATAATCTCCTCCTTTTTTGAAGTCGGTTAAAAATATAAGGCTCTTTTGTAATGAGTTGGTATTCGTATTAATTTGCTTGTCCGCTTCTCATAGTTAGTAAGACATATATGTACGTAACACCAGAAATTGCAATAGACTAGTGTCTGTTGAGACTCCCAAGAGCGCTAGATTTAAGAAGAACTGCTATTGGATGTGTATAGCTATTTTCAATAAAATACCCTCATATATAAAGGACTTACCATTGAATAGATTTAAAGGTGCCCTCTACAGATGGCTTAATGGACATTGTTTTTATAGTGTTAATGAATTTTTAAATTTCAATTGTTAATTTGTTAATGTACATGTTTATACAATAACTATTTTATACTTAATAACTTGACATTTTGTGAATTGAATTGATTTAATTGTATTTTGATGTAATTATTATTCTGATGTTTGTTTATTGATTTGGTCTACTTGAGTTTGATTTTTGACATTTCATTATTATTATTTTTAGTCTGTATTAAATATTTGCATGCTATCTTTATATGGCTGAAAAAGATGAACTAATACTTAATGATTCCATCTAAACTGTACCCTTTTTCATAAGCAAATAAATAAATAAATTTCATTTCATTTCATTTCATTTCATTAAGTTTAGTATGTAAGTTAGTACCAGATCAGACAATTCTGGGTTTTCTCTAAACTTGGTCAAAGATTTCACTCCATTAATATTATATAAAATGTTGCTTAGTAGGAAACCTGCTACATCGTTTCAGTTAGCATCAAAAAAATTGCAACAAGATAAAATTAGAGGCCAAAGACTTCTGAATACAGTAACACTTCCCAATTTTTAATAGTGACTGTTTTAAAAAAGCCGCTTGCGTGATCCTTAACCCTTACAAGTTGACATGTCTAAGTTGTCTGAATGTTCATAAAGATGAAATAAGATACCAAAAATTTGCGCACGGGCGGGACTTGAACCAGCAACCTTTTGGCAAACCGGGCCAAACGCTCTTACCAATTGAGCTACCGTGCTGTTAGTCCGACCCTGCGAAATTTGTGGTCTCTTATGTAAACGTCAATTGCGTGACGCTTAGCGCCATCTAGCCGTCTGTTTATGAAACAGATGGTCCAAGCAGTTATTCTTTACAGAATAAATTCAACTTGGAAATTGATGTCGCTTCGCTATCTAATGCTTTAGAATGTTTTTAACACTCACAGTGTCATATTTTATTATTAACTAACAGCACGGTAGCTCAATTGGTAAGAGCGTTTGGCCCGGTTTGCCAAAAGGTTGCTGGTTCAAGTCCCGCCCGTGCGCAAATTTTTGGTATCTTATTTCATCTTTATGAATATAAAATATGACACTGTGAGTGTTAAAAACATTCTAAAGCATTAGATAGCGAAGCGACATCAATTTCCAAGTTGAATTTATTCTGTAAAGAATAACTGCTTGGGCCATCTGTTTCATAAACAGAAGGCTAGATGGCGCTAAGCGTCACGCAATTGACGTTTACATAAGAGACCACAAATTTCGCAGGGTCGGACTAACAGCACGGTAGCTCAATTGGTAAGAGCGTTTGGCCCGGTTTGCCAAAAGGTTGCTGGTTCAAGTCCCGCCCGTGCGCAAATTTTTGGTTTCTTATTTCATCTTTATGAATATAAAATATGACACTGTGAGTGTTAAAAACATTCTAAAGCATTAGATAGCGAAGCGACATCAATTTCCAAGTTGAATTTATTCTGTAAAGAATAACCGCTTGGGCCATCTGTTTCATAAACAGACGGCTAGATGGCGCTAAGCGTCACGCAATTGACGTTTACATAAGAGACCACAAATTTCGCAGGGTCGGACTAACAGCACGGTAGCTCAATTGGTAAGAGCGTTTGGCCCGGTTTGCCAAAAGGTTGCTGGTTCAAGTCCCGCCCGTGCGCAAATTTTTGGTATCTTATTTCATCTTTATGAATATAAAATATGACACTGTGAGTGTTAAAAACATTCTAAAGCATTAGATAGCGAAGCGACATCAATTTCCAAGTTGAATTTATTCTGTCAAGAATAACTGCTTGGGCCATCTGTTTCATAAACAGACGGCTAGATGGCGCTAAGCGTCACGCAATTGACGTTTACATAAGAGACCACAAATTTCGCAGGGTCGGACTAACAGCACGGTAGCTCAATTGGTAAGAGCGTTTGGCCCGGTTTGCCAAAAGGTTGCTGGTTCAAGTCCCGCCCGTGCGCAATTTTTTGGTATCTTATTTCATCTTTATGAATATAAAATATGACACTGTGAGTGTTAAAAACATTCTAAAGCATTAGATAGCGAAGCGACATCAATTTCCAAGTTGAATTTATTCTGTAAAGAATAACTGCTTGGGCCATCTGTTTCATAAACAGACGGCTAGATGGCGCTAAGCGTCACGCAATTGACGTTTACATAAGAGACCACGAATTTCGCAGGGTCGGACTAACAGCACGGTAGCTCAATTGGTAAGAGCGTTTGGCCCGGTTTGCCAAAAGGTTGCTGGTTCAAGTCCCGCCCGTGCGCAAATTTTTGGTATCTTATTTCATCTTTATGAATATAAAATATGACACTGTGAGTGTTAAAAACATTCTAAAGCATTAGATAGCGAAGCGATATCAATTTCCAAGTTGAATTTTTTCTGTAAAGAATAACTGCTTGGGCCATCTGTTTCATAAACAGACGGCTAGATGGCGCTAAGCGTCACGCAATTGACGTTTACATAAGAGACCACAAATTTCGCAGGGTCGGACTAACAGCACGGTAGCTCAATTGGTAAGAGCGTTTGGCCCGGTTTGCCAAAAGGTTGCTGGTTCAAGTCCCGCCCGTGCGCAAATTTTTGGTATCTTATTTCATCTTTATGAATATAAAATATGACACTGTGAGTGTTAAAAACATTCTAAAGCATTAGATAGCGAAGCGACATCAATTTCCAAGTTGATTTTTTTCTGTAAAGAATAACTGCTTGGGCCATCTGTTTCATAAACAGAAGGCTAGATGGCGCTAAGCGTCACGCAATTGACGTTTACATAAGAGACCACAAATTTCGCAGGGTCGGACTAACAGCACGGTAGCTCAATTGGTAAGAGCGTTTGGCCCGGTTTGCCAAAAGGTTGCTGGTTCAAGTCCCGCCCGTGCGCAAATTTTTGGTATCTTATTTCATCTTTATGAATATAAAATATGACACTGTGAGTGTTAAAAACATTCTAAAGCATTAGATAGCGAAGCGACATCAATTTCCAAGTTGAATTTATTCTGTAAAGAATAACTGCTTGGGCCATCTGTTTCATAAACAGACGGCTAGATGGCGCTAAGCGTCACGCAATTGACGTTTACATAAGAGACCACAAATTTCGCAGGGTCGGACTAACAGCACGGTAGCTCAATTGGTAAGAGCGTTTGGCCCGGTTTGCCAAAAGGTTGCTGGTTCAAGTCCCGCCCGTGCGCAAATTTTTGGTATCTTATTTCATCTTTATGAATATAAAATATGACACTGTGAGTGTTAAAAACATTCTAAAGCATTAGATAGCGAAGCGACATCAATTTCCAAGTTGAATTTATTCTGTCAAGAATAACTGCTTGGGCCATCTGTTTCATAAACAGACGGCTAGATGGCGCTAAGCGTCACGCAATTGACGTTTACATAAGAGACCACAAATTTCGCAGGGTCGGACTAACAGCACGGTAGCTCAATTGGTAAGAGCGTTTGGCCCGGTTTGCCAAAAGGTTGCTGGTTCAAGTCCCGCCCGTGCGCAAATTTTTGGTATCTTATTTCATCTTTATGAATATAAAATATGACACTGTGAGTGTTAAAAATATTCTAAAGCATTTGTCTGAATGTTTTGGTCTGAATCAAACAAACGGACTAAATCACGTTGATTAATGGTTTATGTCGTATAAGCGCTCACTTTCAGCCAATTACTTTGACATGGTTTAGATTGTTTTAAACACTCACAGTGTCATATTTTACATTCATAAAGATTTGTCTCTGTCAAGTTTGTGGTCTCTTATGGATACGTCATCACTGTTGCATAAACAGACGAGTAGATGGCGCGCTTAATGAAGTTTCCTTAGGAGACCACATATTTTGCAAGGTCGAACAGACAGCACGGTAGCTCAATTGTTAGAGCTTTTGGCCCGGTTATCTAAGAAGTTGCTGATTCAAGTCCCGCCCGTGCGAAAATGTTTGGTTTCTTGTTTCATTTTTATGAATTACTTTGACACTTTGAAAACACATATGCTATTATGAAAAGACTAGCGGTCCTAAGTTAGCCCACATTCTTCTTTCCTATTCCTTAACTTTTATCACTCCTGTGGTGGCAAAAGATTTCAAAGAAATTGTTTAAAAGGCGGAAGCCGGTTTAATTTTCAAAATGTCTTTTTTTATTATTCCCTAGTACCTTCTGATCTTTTGCAAAAAGGGGGCAAACATTCTACTATAAGGAACCCCAAAAAAGGAAAGCTTTCTTTGCGTAATTCTGCAGAGGGCGCCTGTCACTCCGAAGGTATTTATAATTAAGGCAATAAGTCAGGAGGGCAGGAAACGCACGTGCTCATACGGTACACGTATACTCAACGGTAACAGTGGTATTCTATAACGAGGGTGTAATGTAAAAAAATATATATGTGATTACTTCAGTAGGCCTAAAATGCGCGCCTTAATACCGTTTATCGCGTCGATAAAATAATTTTATTTCCTAAACATGTTTTCCTACATTTTTATCACTATTAAGGTAATTCTAAGTGTTTTTTAAAACAAATGAATACCTAATTTCTAAAATCTTTTTAAATATGATTAAACTGACTTATGAAATTTATCAATTGCCGCGATAAATGATAAAAAGGCGCGCATCTAAGGCCCGCAGATAGCCTTAATGTAGCCTTCGGTAAACATTGAGAATGTGACTCATCATCATCATATAATAAGCTACAGGATTTTTACTGCTGAACAAAGGCCTGTATGACGATCCAACTTAATCCGTTAATTTTCCAGGCATAATATATTTAAAAAAAATGAAAGCGGTAAACAGCAATGCTACGAGTATTACGTCAAAACCGTATTTTGAAAGCTTCATACTAAAGCGCTTACTAGCATTTGATAACAAATAGTCAGCTCGGGCACGTTTCTGTGAGATTGTATTCTATAAGTTGGCTTGCACAAGTAACGAATAATTATGACGAAGAGCCTTTATTTTGTCAGACTACTCCGACTAATGCAGTAATAGTTAATATCATCTAATACTAATTTCATATTGTTTTGCTTGAATCGGCATGACACGTTGCCACTGTCAAGATAGTTTATGTCAAACAAAATAAAAAGCATGAAGATTTTAAACCGTTCTAACCTGTATCTTCATAAATATTTAAGCCTTTGCACATTCCAAATTTTAGCATCGATACAGTAGCGATGATGTCGCGCGTTAATATGACAAATGATGTACTGAATATTGGCGATTGCATCGATACTAACGCGCGTTAGCAACGATGTAGTTACGCTTTTGCATCGACACTAACGCGCGACAGCATCGATGCCAAATAAAATCTGTTGATTGCGTGAGTCGCGATGCAGTCACGCTTTTGCATCGATACTAATGCACGACAGCATCGATGCCAAAAAAAATCTGTTGATTGCGCGATGCTGTCGTGCTGGAAGTCCCAGTGTGTAAGAGATACTTATTCACTAAGCGCTGAAATGGCTAAGCCTGTTTAATTTTGATATGGAGACATACGATGGTGGAAACTATCTCCTAAGAAGGTAAAAAGTTTGTGCAAGTGAAACAGTGGGCAATTATTTGTAAACTTTTATTAACAAAGACTCTTCAGCACAGAATAGGGACGCCAAACCACGCTTTGATGAATTTCGATGCTTAGCAGACTAAGCCGTGACGATGTACAATAATTTGTTATCGTATTAAACACGAAGCACCCTTAAGATTTCAGACGTAATTTACTTATTGTGAACTCATGAAACGAATTAGGCTGGAAACCTGTTTATTGAGTAAGGTATTGATAGAAAACATAAGTAGAGCGTGACTAAATATATTATTTGATTGATATAATATGAAAAAAATGGCAGTGCATTAGGTATATAGTTAACATTATATTTTAGAAATCTGGACGAAGCTATACCATGCAAGGTCTGTTTTTTCAGCTAGACCAATTCAAGTAAACAATATTTTAATAATTTTTAGAATAATGACAGTGAATAAAACTATTTTACTATTTAATTAAAATAGATCTCAGTGTTTAACAAATTTTGCCTGTGTAGGATTTGAGTTATGTGTTTATCTCATTTTAAAATGTTTCGTTAAAAGGAATGACAAGATAAATTACAATATTCGACTATTAAAGAAAAATCAGACTTTAATATTTAAATGCCATTCTTTAAGTTTTTATATGCTTTCTACTTATTTACTGTCACCTGTTTAGAGACACCAAAAACAGCAAAAATATGAGAAAATCATAATTGTACAGAAAACCTACTTCCATATAACCTATCTTATGTTTCTGACAAAGATTATATAAATATAGATCAAATTGAAAATACAACATTCTACGCCTGTAAAAGTAATAAGATTTCAAAAAAATAAATAAATGAAATACTTTGCAAATGTTTATTCAAAATAAGACGAGACGAGTATCATGTTTCATATAAAAGAAAATTGGTTCCAATTAACAACTCTGAGACAAGTTAAGAAATAATTTTTGTCTAATTTTCACTTGTTTTTAGAGTTTCGTAGCCGGACTGCAAAAAAACGGAACGCTTATAGTTTCGTGAAGTCTTTCTGTCCGACTGTATGTCAAAGTCAATTCTGAAACTTATAGCATACACTTACAAATTTTCAAGACTTAGTAAGCAGGTTTATACTGTTAACTGCTTTATGATTCTCATACAAAAAATATTACAAATAAAAGGGGCTTCCATATATAAATTAAACTAAATTTAATTCGATGCATTCATGAATAGGTAATTCAAAATTATATGGAAGTTCTCACATTTTTTTAAAAAGTCAAACATTTAAAAGATAGGTGCTAAAGTGGTCAAATTTGAAGTTTTGAATCAACCAAGTTTAAGTTGAGAAACAAAAATGTCAAAAATGACGAAACGATGAGGATAGGTTAACAAATACTTTCAACGAAAACTAGTTTGAACGAAATATAACACGTAGTTTTTGTGATATAGCAAACTTTTGACGACCGCAAACATATCATTGTCCTTCAAGCAAACACTATGATAAATAAAGTTGTGTTTGCTGTAAACAGAATATTGCGGTATTTTGGACTAAGTGGACCCCTAATTCAGTATGCAAGGAACCCTCAGTATGCGAGTACAACTCGCACTTGGCCGGTGGTTGCACCTTTGTAACAAGGTAGAGTTCTAATGGCTTCAATTATAATCCCCGCAAATTGCTAATGCCCCAGGCAGCCATCTTTTTCATGTAAACATGGTTGTTATTTCTTTAACTACCTTGTTTTGTATGTAACTTACCTCTATTGAATAAATCCTTTTCAAATAATAAAATTTTGTGGATCCTTCTAGGCACTAAGTTTCGTAAGAGATTTTGAGGTTCTTAATTTGACAAGGTTCCCGCGCAGACACTTTAATTGATCTTATTACATAATAAACGCATGGTTATACTTAGTGGGATATATTCTATCAGTCTACAGATATAAGCTAAATTTCAGTCACGTTCATTCACGTCTGACAATATTATTAAAGTATGCAAAAACGTGCAGTAAGAACAAACAACTCAAGAGGTCTATAATGATAATAAGCATGAATTACCCAGAATGCCGATTGTATATGTTCAAAAACTATTTCTTTATGTGGGTTCAAAATTATAATTATGGTGTTAGTTTGCAGCTTTTGAATATTCTTTAAATAATACCTGTAATATATTGGGTAAGGTCAAAAACCGATTAAATTCTTCACAATCATTTACTTTTTTCAATTTTACAGCCATGTTTTCTACTTGAATTATTCTGCTGCACATATTATGATATCAATCAGCAAACAACGTGTATAAGCACTCTGAGTAGCTGTTATTTATAAAGCAAACGATCGAAGTTACTATTTCTTCAATATTTTACCTTTTTTAACCATCTGCGTAATAAACACGAAATTAAACAAGACTATCAACCTTACCGTAAAAACTTACATTGTGATAGTGAGACCATTTGGTTGAATAGACGATCCCAATGAAATACAACACAATACAAGCTTTTCCCATTTTGTAGTTACGTTTCACAATGGTTTCGTATCATTTTTCCGTGTGACGATTCCGCCGAATTTCCGATGTGTCGCCAGGAGTAATCAATTGTAGTGCTTCTTTTTATATGGTGCTACGGAAACTTGATTCTTTTGATGTAGCTTAATATGATACTTTTTGCAGTTTTACTGTGCGGAAATAAAAATATTTAACTCGTCCGAAGTGCAAAATGAAAATAGGTATTTAATATGCTTAAAGCGTTATTGATTCTTATTAATTGTTGATTGTGCTTATTGTGCCGTGTGTAAAACAAGAGACTAAGTATGTGCAAAGTAGCTGTTTACTCCTCTAGCAATCCTTTTCCCGTTAAAGGTTGAAGCAGATTTAATCACTCGTAAAGGGAAAGGAATTGTAATCAACTCGAGGCGTTCAGTACTCTTTGTACAAAACTCCATTCTGTAGGTACTTAACAAAGCATAACTTCATAACTTCCTAGCATAACTTCCCCGGATCGAGATCAACTCGGGAAGCACTCTCGACCAGCGGCATATGTGTAGTCATGCACTTACGGCCAGTCGCCCTATGTTCGTCGAATTTCCGTTCACCCTGCCGAACTTACTGTCATTCACAAGAAGAATTGTCATAAGTTGTAGCAATTGCGATACATAGGCGAGGCGTCTGTTATCCGAAGCCGAACCGATGCCTCGGCGTTGCTGATTTCTTCAAGTAACGTGTTTCCGTATGGTTGATGCCTGTTGGATGTCAATACGAGGTCGTTCCCTTTACGAGTGGTTAGATCTGATTCAACCTAAATATCTTAACAGACTTATCAAAAGTTATTAAATCCAAAAGGAAACGTCACCGTATTGACATAGTTCGTGAGCTGTTCGTTTCTGTGCAATTTCCGCACACTTGAAAAATCGATAAAAAAATAATAGATGTAATAAAAAACCTGCCAAGTGCAAATCGGACTTGCGCACTGAGGGCTCCGTGCCAACTTTAACTAAATTAGGGGTCCATTTACTTCCACTTAGCAAAAAAACGACAATACTTATTGACAGCAAAAACAAGTTTGTTTTTCTTAGGATTTGTATGAAAGACAAAGTTATATTTGCGGTGGTTAATGTGACATATCTCAAAAACTGTTATTAAGATCTCGTTCAAAATATTTTTATTGAAAGTATTTGTAAAGATCTACATTGTGTACTTTTTGGAAAGAAATAGATACATGCACTGAAGACGTAGCTTTGTGAAAGTATTCTACCAAACCAATTTTATCATATCGTTCGTTCAGTAAGTATATCCTCAATAATACCAATAATAATATTTCCATTGCATGCTTTAGAATGTTTTTAACACTCGCAGTGTCATATTTTATATCCATAAAGATGAAAATAAGAAACCAAAAATTTGCGCACGGGCGGGACTTGAACCAGCAACCTTTTGGCAAACCGGGCCAAACGCTCTTACCAATTGAGCTACCGTGCTGTTAGTCCGACCCTGCGAAATTTGTGGTTTCTTATGAAAACGTCAATTGCGTGACGCTTAGCGCCATCTAGCCGTCTGTTTTATGAAACAGATGGCCCAAGCAGTTATTCTTTACAGAATAAATTCAACTTGGAAATTGATGTCGCTTCGCTATCTATGCTTTAGAATGTTTTTAACACTCGCAGTGTCATATTTTATATTCATAAAGGTGAAAATAAGAAACCAAAAATTTGCGCACGGGCGGGACTTGAACCAGCAACCTTTTGGCAAACCGGGCCAAACGCTCTTACCAATTGAGCTACCGTGCTGTTAGTCCGACCCTGCGAAATTTGTGGTTTCTTATGAAAACGTCAATTGCGTGACGCTTAGCGCCATCTAGCCGTCTGTTTTATGAAACAGATGGCCCAAGCAGTTATTCTTTACAGAATAAATTCAACTTGGAAATTGATGTCGCTTCGCTATCTATGCTTTAGAATGTTTTTAACACTCGCAGTGTCATATTTTATATTCATAAAGATGAAAATAAGAAACCAAAAATTTGCGCACGGGCGGGACTTGAACCAGCAACCTTTTGGCAAACCGGGCCAAACGCTCTTACCAATTGAGCTACCGTGCTGTTAGTCCGACCCTGCGAAATTTGTGGTTTCTTATGAAAACGTCAATTGGTAAGAGCGTTTGGCCCGGTTTGCCAAAAGGTTGCTGGTTCAAGTCCCGCCCGTGCGCAAATTTTTGGTTTCTTTTTTCCATTGCATCGTCAATTACTCCAAAAATGGAAAATAGAAACGTGTTTTGCAATAATATATGACCCGCCTCTCCTTAAGCGGCCAGAACCTATGAAACAAACATGTAGCGGGTCTCAGTATCTTCTTTAGTTTGTATATGAAGATATACGGTTCACTCTGTATACTAAGTGAATTACGAAATGCGAACCACAGCTGTATTTCAATTAGAGTTCTCTGTGGCAGAATCAAGACGTCTCTAACGAGAGTTTGCAGCAACTTCAGCAAGTTACGGTTATGTACAAAGTACATTTTAATTAAAATAATCTTTTAATATTTGTTGCTAGGCGCAGCGGTGCATACGTTGTTGCGACCTACATTTATCATACATGCATTTGTCACTTTACATTTTTACCTTAGTACTCAATTAGACGGCAATCGGTTAACTTGCATTTTATTTCCGTGCCCCTATATTTGATACTCACCCTTACTGCATTTGCATTTGCATTGACATTTAATTAAAAACATTTATCTTTGGTCCTTCGTAATAAAAAAGGGCCGCGCGTGTGATCTGTGTTAGTGCTGTGTGTGAGTGGATTGCGTTTTCGTCATCTCACCACCGCGGAGGTAGCAGCATCCAGTGCGGCAACCGAACCAGAGATTGGAGATAAGTTCCTGCATTTCAAGTAAGATCTTTCCTTATTATTGCTTAAAATTGAGAAGGTGGCGCGTCAGGCTGCAATCTTGGACGAGATTAAAAGGATTCATTCTAACTTCGCGAAAGACCCCGCGAGAATGAAGAATAGGGAATTGCTTAAAACTAGTTTGGAGTTATTAGATAATTTGTGGGATGAATGTCAGAGGATTGACGCTGCGTTAATGTTGCTGGAAGATAAAAGTCATAAATATTTTACTGACAATATTATCCAAATAATTAGTGATTGGTATAAAGGGACACGTGACGAGATTCTTGCATGGAAGGAAAAAAGTGAAGAGAAGCACATAGCTTCTACGTCTGCTTTCCGCCCTGAAATTGTTGAGTTTGACAAGTCTGCCTTTGAAAGTTTAAGACCGCGAGTAGATAAGCTGACAGAGTTGCAACAGTCGCAAAATGCTAATTTCCGAGCACTCAATAGGTTAGTAAAAAGTATATGTATTGACGAAATGAATGAAAAATGGGAAATTGAGGATAAGTTAAAATATTTAGAGTCACGTTGGAATGCAATTGACAAATTACACTTAATAATTGATGGTTATTTGCATGAAGAGGAAAGTCCTTACTATGATGAATTTGCAAAATATGAACAACATTTTAATGATATGAAGCGTAAGCTTAACATAAAGTTAAATGCATCGATTCATCAACAACAATCTATGCCAAAAGTTGAGATCCCTACTTTCAATGGGAACTATAGTTTGTGGCCTACCTTTCTTGACTTATATTCTGAGGCAATTCATAACAATCCTGCATTAAACAAAGCCCAGAAAATGCAACATCTGAAGGGTAGGTTACGTGGCGAAGCTGAAAAGCTCGTTCAACATATGCATATTTCTGCAGAAAATTATGATACATGCTGGGAGATTCTCAATCACAGATATAATAATAAACATCTGTTATTCACAAAAACCTTTCAAATATTCATGCGTCAGCCTAGTTTACAAAGACAAACTGCATTTGAATTAAAGAAACTATATGATACTAGTAACGAATGCATTCATGCAATTCACAACTTGGGTATAGACACCTCAAACTGGGACCCAATGTTGGTTTACATTTTATGTGAAAAATTAGACTCTGAGACGTACACTGAGTACATGCAATCAAGGATAGACCCCCGGGAAATTCCTACTTTTGATAATTTTATGGACTTCATTGAGAATAAGTTTATGGCATTAGAACCCTTGCAAAAGAAAAAGTTCGAAAATAGCATTGCAAAACCGATACCAAAAACGCAATTCAGTAATGCGTCATTTCCACATAAAAATCAAAAGTCATCAAATCAGCAACCTAGTAAAAATGCATACCACCAATTTCGCAATTTCCAAACCTACAGCGTTGGTCCGTATAATAAAATAAATTGTCCGGTGTGTAAAGGAGATCACGCTTTGTTTCTGTGTTCTCAGTTCAATGACATTACAGATGCAGAGAAATTAAAATTGATTGCAAAATTTGACATATGCAAAAATTGTTTATACGTGCATGAAAAGGGCTACTGTGGCTCAAAGAAACGTTGTAGAGAGTGCAACGAACCTCACAACACATTATTGCACAAGGCTGTCAAATCCTCGGCCACAGGTCAAACTCCGGTGACAACAACGCCCGCGAATGTAAACAAATCTGGGTCAATTGCAAAATCGAGTATAGTGCAGTCATCAAGTTATAAAAATATGCAAAATAATTTCGTTTCTAATGAGGATGACGAGATTTTATTAGTAACTGCATTAGTTCAAATAAAAAATAACGAAGGAGAGTTTATATCGTTGCGTGCATTAGTCGATCAAGGCTCTCAGATCACTCTTATTACAGAAAATGCAGCTCAAAGATTAGGATTGAAGCGAGAACAAATGCATGCAAACATCAATGGAATCGGTACAGTTTCAAAGAAAAGCAAAGGGAAAATTAATTTAATTTGCAAATCATTATTTAACGACTTTCAATTTACGACTGAAGCGTTAATTATGACCCGCGTAGTAAACAACTTGCCAAACTCTACGTTTACCAAGAAAAAATTGCCCTACTTAGCAAATATAACTCTTGCCGATCCCGATTACAACATTTCGAGACCCATAGATATACTTTTCGATGCACACGTCTATTCCGAGATTTTAATGAGCGGTCTCATAAAAGGCGAAGATCATCAACCGATGGCTCAACAAACACAGTTAGGCTGGATATTGTCAGGAAATGTTAAAACCTACAACTGTCATGTCGTAACTAATAACATCGAAGATTTGTCGAAATACTGGGAGATAGAAGAAATTAGCGGAGACGTCCAAAACAAAACTGTTCAAGAACAATACTGCGAAGAACTTTTTACATCTACAACCAAACGGCTAGACAGCGGGAGATACGAAGTACGTTTGCCTATGAAACCAAATTTTGAGAGTTTGTTAGGAATGTCTAAACCACGCGCTATTGCTCAGTTCAGGCAGTTAGAAACGAGATTAAATAAACAACAAAACTTGTCAGCCAGTTACATCAAATTCATGCAAGAATATTTAGAAATGGGCCACATGAAAGAAAGCAAAGCAGACATGCAACCGTACTGCTACTTACCCCACCATGGCGTCCTACGTCAGGATTCCGTAACAACAAAACTACGAGTTGTTTTCAATGCATCTCAAAAAACTGACACAGGATATAGTCTTAACGATTTAATGGAATGTGGACCCAAATTGCATCAAGATCTATTGACACTTTTAATGGGTTGGCGACTGTACAAGTATGTTTTCATTGCGGATTGCGAAAAAATGTATAGAATGATTTTAGTAAACGAAAACGACCAACAGCTGCAAAAAATTGTATGGAGAGAAAGTAAAGATAGCCTATTAAAAGAATTTCAACTTTGCACTTTAACATATGGCACAAAAGCCGCCCCGTACCTAGCTTTGCGAACGTTACAACAACTCGCTCAGGATGACGCCAAAAAATACCCGTTGGCCGCCAACGTCATAGCTAACGAGATGTACGTTGATGACGTGTTAAGCGGTAGTGACACCATAGATCAAGCAAAAGAAATTCAAGGCCAACTTATAAACATGATGCAAGGTGCAGGCCTGACCCTTCGAAAATGGACAAGTAATGAGCCAAAGTTAATTGAAGCTTTATCAACATCCGAACTTAACCAAACAACAATGCATTTCAAACACGAAGGAGTCACTAAGGCACTAGGACTACAATGGAACCCGAACAATGATAACTTTACATTTGACAACAAAATCACGACAGAATGGACTGATTTATCAAAAAGAAAATTACTTTCCGAAATTTCCAAAATATTTGACCCCCTTGGCTGGCTCACACCGATAACGGTCAAGGCTAAATTATTATTTCAAACAGTATGGCTATTGCAATGCGACTGGGATGACATTCTACCTCAAGAAATACAAGACGAATGGAGAAAGTTTTCAACTGACTTGCAAAATATAACTCAATTGGAGATATCAAGATGGATAGGTGACACGCGTAAGGCTCTGCAAATACACGGATTTTGCGATGCATCTGAAAAGGCCTATGCGTGTACCATCTACTTACATACACTCGATGACACAAACAACCCCGTAGTCAGGCTCATAACTGCAAAGTCGAGATTAGCCCCTGCAAATAAGAAACTCACATTACCTCGACTCGAACTATGCGGAGCTGTGTTACTTGCACGATTCATGAAAAAAGTCATAAATGCATTTAAATGGAAAACAATTGACAGTCATAACTATGCATGGACGGATTCTATGATAGTTTTAAGCTGGCTACAAGGAGACATAAGTAAATGGAATAGCTTTGTTAGCAATAGAGTTCAACAAGTGCATGAAGTTATTCCAAAAACGCATTGGAACTATGTCAAGTCTGAGGAGAATGCTGCTGACTGTGCCACGAGAGGCACAAGTTGCTCTCAACTCTTACAACACCCCTTATGGTGGCATGGACCAGAGTGGTTAAAAAACTTAAGTGAAAAAATAATTACCAAACCTACAGTTCCTGAAACCTGCTTAGAAACAAAACAAAAACAAAAGATCACGTGTGTTACGCAATACGAACCGTCATCGATCGTAGTCGAATTACTCACTATGCATAGCGATATGACTCATATGGCACGAGTCATCGCGTGGATTTTTCGTTTCTATACAAACTGCAAAACAAAAGTTAACGATAAAAAACAACAATCTAACTATTTGACTACTACAGAATTGCAACAAGCCGAGAAAATTATAATTAAACAAATACAATTGCAAGAATTCAAGGACGAAATATTTACACTAAAAACTGACAATTGCATAAAACCTAAAAGTAAAATACTTGCCTTGAATCCATACCTAGATGACAATGACATATTACGTGTAGGTGGACGACTGAATAATTCAAACATAAACAAAGATGCTAAGAACCCAATGATTTTACCACATAACACCATATTGACAGACCTTCTGATAATTAGAGCTCACCAACAAACACTGCATGGCGGTCCTAGATTGACCCTGACACATTTACGCCAAAAATACTGGATTGTAGGTGGACATCGCGCTGTAAAAAGAGTGTTGCACAAATGTGTTACATGTCGTCGATTCAATGCAAGATGTCAAAATCAAATAATGGCTGACTTACCCGTGCCGCGCGTGTCAGTATCTCGACCTTTCTCTCACACGGGGGTTGATTTTACTGGTCACATTGAGATCAAAGCGAGCAAGGGACGCGGAGTCAAAACATTGCTAGCATACGTTGCAGTATTTGTGTGTCTAGCAACCAAGGCCATCCACCTGGAATTGGTAACAGAGCTAAGCAGCATGGCGTTCTTAGCAGCCTTCAAACGCTTCTGTGCACGTCGAGGAACACCAAGTGATATGTACAGTGACAATGGTACAAACTTCGTCGGAGCCAAACGCATTCTCTTAAAACAATACAAAATTGCAGTGCAAACATATTTTGACAGTCATTTTTTGAACAAAGTCGGAGAGATGGGTATACGCTGGCACTTTAATGCTCCGGCATGGGCTAGTGCTGGAGGTCTATGGGAAGCTGCAATAAAGAGTATGAAATACCACATGAAAAGAGTCATAGGCGACCAACGCTTAACCTACGAAGAATTTTCTACTCTTTTATGTCAGATCGAGGCATGTTTAAACTCTAGACCACTTTGTACCGTGACAGAAAACTCCGATGATATAGACTGCTTGACACCTGGAAACTTTCTCACCGGGACCCCGATAATGGCAATTCCAGAACCTGACACTGATACTTATGATTTGAGACAACGTTGGCAGATCGTACAAAAACTAAGTAAGGACTTCTGGAAGAAATGGTCTCAAGAATACCTGCAACAACTGCAATCAAGATTGAAATGGAAAAGACGAAACCATGACCCTCAGATAAATGACATTGTGTGCATCAAGAATGAGAACCTACCAGCAGGAAAGTGGGCTCTCGGACGTGTTGTTAATCTGCACCCTGGCAAGGACGGTCATACAAGAGTAGTTACATTAAAAACCAAAAACGGGGAAGTTAAATGCCCAATAATTAAATTAGTACCGCTTTTAGAAGCTGGCCCTGCAACAAATAATCAATCTGACACTGAAAAATCGAAAAGAACAAAGAGAAATGGTAATATGACCTGGAAAAGTTTAATTTGTTATGCATTACTTTTACTTATAACTAATATCACGCCATCCTCACAACAGAATTCAAATGACATTAATATCTTACCTCTGACAAATAATCAAACAATTTATTTTGACAAAATAGCCGAAATACAACAAATCCAAGATGAATGGAAGTTGATATTTTATTACAATATGACAAGTTACTGGCAAAATGTTGACGCTCTGAAGCAATACATATCTCACATTAAAGAATACAGAAAAGAAAACTGGGCTACGCAATTTCATGTTTTGACAAATCAACTAGAACAAAGTATGATAGAAATCGAGTTTCTGAATGATGTGTTAAAATCAGAAAAAATAATGCAAAAGAGATATAAAAGAGGATTATTTGACGGGATCGGATATGTTGCAAACACATTATTCGGAGTATTAGATGAAAGGTATGCTCAAAAATACGAAAATGACATTAAAATCATACAAGAAAATGACAACCACCTATTAAACTTATTGAAAAATCAAACTAGTATCATAGAGGCAGAGCAAAATATAATACAACGAAACGAGGAAACAATGGTTAAGCACTTTAATTTAATAAACAACCATCTTGAAGAATTACAAAACGAGACATTGATAAATAAACTAGAGTCAGAAAATGCATTCTATGTAATAACTTCAGCCATGGCCGCCGAGGCAATGGTTCAAAACATCAAGTACATTCAACAAACTCTAATAAACACACTGACTAATATGTACAGAGGACATATAGACACGCATTTATTATCACCTAAACAGTTACAAAATGAATTAAATAAAATAGCTCGATACGTTCCACATAGCTATGCATTATCTGATATACAAGATAATATAAAAGACATGTACAGGTTGCTCCGAATCCATGCACGAATTATGCACAACTATCTTATGATGGAAATTAAAGTACCGTTATTAAGTGATGAGACATTCGAATTAGACAAGTTAATAAGCATTCCTACACGTATTGACTCAAACCGAATTATGAACATCATTCCAAATTCCGACCTAATTGCATTTAACCCTGATCAATATACATTTATACCTTTGCACCAATCTGACATACAGGAATGCATCAACGTACAAGATCAAAAATCAATGTGCAAGTTTAACCATCCTGTATATAAGACAAATAGTCGCACTCAATCCATTTGTGACATAACTTTGATACAACAACATTCTGCATACTGCCATTCTGAAATAAAGACTTGCACCGACAAATGGATCAAATTGCATAAACAAAACTCATGGCTTTACTACTGCTGTGACGTATGCTCAGTCCACATTATGTGTCCAGCTGGCATGACGTCAAAGGCATTGAGTAACACGGGACTGATAACTCTACGACGAGGGTGTGTCCTGCGTGGCGATACGTTCATGTTACATGCAAACATAGTTCACGAGTCAAATTTCATTAGAAGATATAATTAAACCTATCCTACCAATCATTTCACCGATAAATGATATTGTTAATACCACTCTTCGAAACTCATCACTGCAAATAGAAACACACGAAGAAAAGTTTCAGAAAATTCAGAAGGAATTAAGCATCATCAAAGAAAACACTGTTCTTAAAAATATAACTTCTCATGACTGGCATCATTATATTATGATCTATGTTATATTAATTATAAGCATTGCACTGTTTGCAACCTCTATCTGCTGTTGGCGAAGATTGAAAGCAAGGAATGACGCGTTAAGACAGGCACAAGACTTGGACTAAGAAGACATAAGACGCCCGACCCATCGAAAGGAAGAAAAATTAGATGACGTCGAGGACCCGGTATATAACCAAGTGAACATGGACACAAAGCGTAGTGCAGTGCAAAGAAAATGTGACACAGTGAAGTTTGACACTCAAAAACACAGTGAAGTGTGCTAGTTATAGACAATACATTTTTATAATTTTATTTTATTACCCATCATAATTACTATAATAATCATTATTTTTATATTTCAATTGCATTTTAAGTTATTGTTATTTTGTTTTCTTCGTAGTGGCAATATGTACAAAGTACATTTTAATAAAAATAATCTTTTAATATTTGTTGCTAGGCGCAGCGGTGCATACGTTGTTGCGACCTACATTTATCATACATGCATTTGTCACTTTACATTTTTACCTTAGTACTCAATTAGACGGCAATCGGTTAACTTGCATTTTATTTCCGTGCCCCTATATTTGATACTCACCCTTACTGCATTTGCATTTGCATTGACATTTAATTACAAACAGTTATGTCATCTGCTCATATTTCCTTCTCAATGATAATTGAACCAACTACGTAAATATTTATATTTCTATGGTATAAAAAATACTCATTGTGTACTAATCATAATATTAATAATTGCGGATTTCGACTACAGTGGCCAGTCACAACGACTAACCGACTGCGAGGGACATATTGTAGTGTACAAGTGTGTGTGTGTGTGTGTAAACATAGGTGCACTCTCTATTCCTGTCACTATCATAACCCGATGGGACTGCAATTTAAGACGACTTGAGAGAGTACAGGCGCAGGACCAATGGCTTGACGTGCTATCCGAGGCACGGGGGTGGAAAACCGTTAACTTTTAAACTCCGGGCTACCCTGAGAATTTCTAGGTAGAAAAAAATCAGGTACATAGTTTTGGCCCGACCCGGGAATCGAAACCGTCACCTCTGGCGCAGCCGTCGCTTTACCGTGCGACCCCCTAACCGATGCGCCACCGAGAGAATTTTACCATTGTGTATTACACACAAATAATTAAGATAAACGTTCTTACTTGAATATCTAAAAAAAACTGAACACTTTAAAAATAATAATAAAACTATTGTACGATAATACAAATTTTACGCTTTAAAAGGTGCGCTTTAAATACAAAAGGTTACTTGTACTCTTTTCAAGTCCTGCACGGCTTTACCCGATGCCATTTATATTACTTTGAAAAGAGTAATTATACTGATAAAGAGGTGACAAATAATTTACTCCGGTTAATAAAATCCTCTTAAATATTCAGTACCAATTTAAAATAGCTCTTTATTAAAGGGTTATGGAGATGCTTAAAAGAATTCCAGGTATTTGTCTTGAAAAAGGTTTATTTGAGGAAAATTAGATATTGACCTTTGAAGTGTCTAATTAAAACAGAAGAGAGACCTTAATAATATCTCATATTAACCGTTAAAATTAAATTACTTTTGATATAACTAAAATTAAATTCGTTTTAGGCAAGTACGCACGACAAGGTAAGTACTGCGTTATATTAGGCTGTTGTATTAAAGGTTAATTTTCAAAAATGTATAGCCTGATGAGCGACTTTAAAAGTGTGTATCTGGAATGAGTATATTCAAATATAGTATGGTCAGAGGAAAGAATAATCTCATGCTTTCCAATAGTAAATTTCAAAACATCTTAACCTTGGCTCACTTCAGAATTAACAACCATTTTCTTTTAATTGTGTCATTTTGGATGTCGTCAATATCATCACCTTTATTTTTTATAATTTTGTATTTATTAAATATATGTATTCTATGTATGTTTATGTTATTGCATTTTACTTCTTTTTATTTTGTACCTCACTTATTATTAATATTCTGACACTGATTAAACTCTCTGCATTACCAGGTGGTTGACTTACAGTGCAATAATGTTTAAATCTATACTATTTCTATACTAATATTATAAAGCTGAAGAGTTTGTTTGTTTGTTTGTTTGAACGCGCTTATCTCAGAAACTACTGGCCCGATTTGAAAAAATATTGTTACGTTCGATAGTCCATTTATCGAGGAAGGCTTTAGGCTATATAACATAAAAATACGACTCATAAGACCACAGCAGAAATGAAAAATGTTGCGAAAACGGGAGAAAGATATTCCTTTTGAGAGCTTCCGCTGCGTACGCTGCGAAAACCGCTTAAGTTACACAAAAATCATGTATGACAGGATTGTTCAGCATTAAGAGTTCTATAATAAAGTCCGCGACAGCATATGTCTATCTTTTATGGTTGACTTACTACAACCTTTTTTATCTTAATAAATTTGCAAAAAAATAATGCATTATTTTTAGAGGTGTATTACACACACAGGTATTTATTCTTATCAAATACATTTATCATCACGAGCATTTCATTTAGAACAAAGTTGACTCTTATATCATTTAAATTCAATAAATATCTTAGGAGCTATCACAGTTTTAACATAACTCCGCACCAAAATAATGTTCGCAGCTTGAGTACGACTTGCGCTTGCGCTAATCTATACTAATCTATACTAATATTATAAAGCTGAAGAGTTTGTTTGTTTGTTTGTTTGTTTGTTTGTTTGTTTGTTTGTTTGTTTGTTTGAACGCGCTAATCTCAAAAACTACTGGCCCGATTTGAAAAATATTTTTTACGTTGGATAGTCCATTTATCGAGGAAGGCTTTAGGCTATATAACATAAAGATACGACTCATAAGACCACAGCAGAAATGAAAAATGTTGCGAAAACGGGAGAAAGATATTCCTTTTGAGAGCTTCCGCTGCATACGCTGCGGAAACCGCTTAAGTTACACAAAAATCATGTATGACAGGATTGTTCAGCATTAAGAGTTCTATAATAAAGTCCGTGACAGCATATGTCTATCTTTTATGGTTGACTTACTACAACCTTTTTTATGTTAATAAATTTGTAAAAAAATAATGCATTATTTTTAGAGGTGTATTATACACACAGGTATTAATTCTTATCAAAATAAATACATTCATTATCACGAGCATTTTATTTAGAACAAAGTTGCCCTTTATATCATTTAAATTCAATAAATATCTTAGGAGCTATCACAGTTTTAACATAACTCCGCACCAAAATAATGTTCGCAGCTAAAGTACGACGTGCGCTTGCGCTAATATAATATTATAAAGCTGAAGAGTTTGTTTGTTTGAACGCGCTTATCTCAGGAACTGCTGGACTGAGTTGAAAAAATATTTCGGTTTTGGATAGCTTATTTATCGAGAAAGGCTTTAGGGTATAAAACATCACGCTGCAACGGGAGGGGAGGGAGCAAACTGAAAACGCGCGGACGAAGTCGCGGGGGACCGCTAGTAGATAAATATACATAAAATAGTTTACTTATACTAGCGGGTCATGATTTACGATTAGACGTGCTTGAAATAATAATACTTCAACCAATAGTCACTAAAATAGCAATTCACACATTCGTTAGAGTTATATATTTTTCTTCTAAGCGCATAATCAAATATTCAACCGATGTTAGACATTAGTTAAGTTAACTATCGATCACGAAACTGGGCCAAAATGTCTTTGCTGTTGATACATTGAAATGGCGGCACTTTTCCCTCAAGCATCGTGTTTGTAGATGCTATATGCAATCAAAGGCCAAGAAATCATTATTAAAGTTGAAAAATCTCACCAAATGCCATGCAATCCAACTAATTTATAAAACAGTTGGTCTCAAAAGGTGATTAAGAATTATGAAAATATAATTAAAGCGATATAATTAAGATCGGGACTTGAGGGGTTTGCGTCAAGAATGAGTACGAATATTTTTTTCATACTTTCATTATAAACAAGAGTCATCGCGGAGACTCGGCTATCCATATAGAACAGGCTCAGTCGCATGGGACTAGGAAACAACTGACCGAACACAACATCGCTCGATATAATATACAACTTATAATATACAATTAAGGTCAAATAAAATAAACTTATCATCATAATTAAATTTAATAATAAAATCAACTCTATTGCAGTAAATTAAAACTGAATATATAAATTAAAAATAAATTACATTCGATTAAATTAAATTAAATCGAATTGGTTATAAAGTAAATTGAATTTTATTGAGAACACGTAACACAGTTTAATAAGTCGTTCGTGCGATACCTACAATTTATGGGTGCAAAGATTTAAATAATATTCATCATTATCATCATCATTATCAGCCAAAGGACGTCCACTGCTGAACATAGGCCTCCCCCACGGCTTTCCACAGCGACCGATCACTAGCGGTCTGCATCCAGTTTGATCCTGCGATCTTTATAAGGTCGTCTGTCCATCTTGTTGGTGGACGTCCCACGCTGCGTCTCTGGTCGAAGGGTCTCAAATCTAGAACTTTCCTGCCCCAACAGCCATCAGTTCTTCGCGCTATGTACCCTGCCTATTGCCACTTGAGCTTACTGATTCTCAAGGCTATGTCCGTTACCTTAGTTCTTATACGTATCTCCTCATTTCTGATTCGATCCCGTAGAGAAACACCCAGCATAGCCCTTTCCATCGCTCGTTGTGTAATTTTGAGCTTCATTATAAGGCCCATAGTAAGAGACCATGTTTCGGATCCGTATGTCATCACTGGTAACACACACTGGTTGAAGACTTTCGTCTTCAGACACTGAGGTAGATGAGATGAGAAGACACTCTTGCGTAATTTCCCGAACGCTGCCCGCCGAGTTGGATTCGACGATAGACCTCTTTCTCGAAGTTGGACCTACCCAATTGGATCACTTGTCCCAGGTAGACGTACTTGTCGACAACTTTGAGAGTTGAGTTTCCAATGGATACTAGAGTGGGTACAACAAGGGAACTCGACATAATTTTCGTCTTCTCCATGTTCATTTTAAGACCCACTTGTTGGGAGACTCGGTCAAGGTCTTCGAGCATAGTGCTAAGATCGTCCAGCGTCTTTGCCACAACGACTATATCATCGGCAAATCGGAGGTGTGTGATGTATTCGCCATTAATATTGATGCCGATTCCTTTCCATTCCAGAAGCTTAAAAGCGTCTTCCAATGCCGCTGTGAACAGTATCGGAGATATCACATCTCCCTGTCTCACACCTCTCCGCAGTGGAATCGCCCTCGTGTTCTGCTTCTGTACTCGGACTGACATGGTGGCGTTATTGTAAAGGCACCTTAACACCTCTTTATACCTAAAGTCTATGTGGCACCGCTGCAGAGACTGAAGCACCGCCCAAGTTTCGATCGAATCAAAGGCCTTCTCATAGTCTACAAACGCTAAGCATAGAAGCATATTATACTCCTCGGACTTCTGTATAATTTGCCTAAGCGTCTATGGTACTGTATCCTTTTCGGAAACCGGCTTGTTCGGGAGGCTGGAAGTCACCAAATCTACGTGCGAGACGATTCATGATGACCCTTGAAAACAGCTTGTAGACATGGCTCAGGAGTGAGATGGGTCTATAGTTCTTCAATAAGGTTTTGTCTCCTTTTTTGAAGAACAACACCACCACACTCCTGGTCCACGCCTCGGGCGTGATGCCCTCCAGCAACACGGAATTAAAGAGTCTCTGAAGGACTTTAAGTACCGCTGTTCCACCCGCCTTCAGAAGCTCTGCTGTGATTCCGTCCTCGCCAGGTGCCTTGTTGTTTTTGAGCTGTTTAAGGGCCATCCTAATCTCGTTGAGGCTGATGTCCGGGATGTCTTCGGTGTAGTGTCGGGTCAGGATAGCTCGTGGGTCTCTAGCCGAGCTATCTACGGGTTTGGCAACTGAGGTGTACAAGTGTCCATAGAACCTTTCGATCTCCCTCAAAACCTCTGCTTTCGTCGACGCTACACTGCCGTCCTCCGTCTTAAGCTTCGTGAACAGGCTTTACCCAAAAGACATGTCCCTTGCAAACACTTTGGAGCCTTGGTTACGCTCTATCGTTTCTTTAGCATTATTAGTGTTAAATAAATATTATTTTTTATTTATTTAATATTCACATAGAACGTAGTAGTATTCCTATACAATTTTTCAATGTATGTACAGGTCAGACAATAAGATTTTGATAAGCCTCGCTGAACATTCCTTAAAGCTGTTTTTCAAAGTGGCTGTCGGCATCCAGTGTGACCTGGTGATCGTTACAAGATATTATCGGGGGACGTCCTACGCTGCAAATTTGGTCGAAGGTTCTTCAATGTTTACCCTTTCTGCCCCGTCATCCATCGGGTCTCCGCGCTATTTCCCTAGAGTTATCTCGGTAACCAATGAGAATAATATTATTAGGTTAAAAAGCACGTTAAAAATGTTTCCAAAATAACTGTCATGCTTACAGACATAATACAGACATATGCCATATCGATAAAAAAATGAGTTTGCTTAATAAAAGGACTATTATTCAAATATTATTTGGACAGCAAGCAATATAATATCAACAAAACGGCTTTATAAGGTAAACAGTATTCATCATCAACCACTGCAGAACACAGGCCCAAGACATGGTGTGAAGAGATTAAGGCTTTTACCACGGTTTACATAGCGACCAGTTGCTATACAATATGAGGCAAAGCTAAATACCATACAAAGCTGAATAGTTTAAGATAATAGAAAAAATGTCGAGCGGGTGTAACATACCGCATTTTGTACGCGATGGTTACACCGCGTCCGGTAGTACACTCGCGCTCAATATTAAAAATGTACGAGGAAAAACACATTGGGAATGCAGGCGTCGGCGACGAAATGTGAACTCAATTTTTTGAGTACGCCGTTACTATTAGTTTGAAATATGAATAGAGCAGTCACCAATGTTCGTTTTTGGACGGAATATTGGCATATTTGGGGCTATTCAGAACGGAGCGATCGGTGCTATATTTGACGCTGTCATGACAAGATTGACTGATATACGTGTCAAAGTGATATAGCCCATAGAATTGGGGTGACTACGGTCAGACGGCAATGTTTATCACTGTGCATAAGGTTATATCCAAGAGAGCAGTGACAGTAGAAACAATAAGTTTTCAATGGTTCAAACGACCTCCAAATTCTCTTTCAAGAAGGCCCTCCGGGCACTTTACAAGGAAGAGATGCCGAACTTGTCTCACTGACCTCTTTTTTTTCTTACATGTGTCTCATTAGTATTATTATTGTGTATGTACAATGTTTATGTTTATTATTTCATTATTATGTATTCATGTATACGGTATTTATGTAATCAGTAGTATGTATGTTTATTTTTGTTTTAAATACCTATTGAAGTTTTATTCAAGCTCTCTCTTTTTCCCTTCTAGAATTTTCTCTATTTAGACCTATGGTTGACGGATAGAGAATGGTTAAGCATTAAGTCCGCCATAATATGTACCTTTTGTTTGTGCATGAAGTGTTTTAAATAAAACTAAAATTAACCAGTTCAATCCGAGAATGAAAAATATTATGTTCGATAAATAAACACAAAAATAAAATATGCACCTCATACAATGTTTTTGCTTGACCTGCCGGTATGACTGGGAAGTAGTATAAAATTGGGAAAGCTGGCTCACGGTTCCCTGTGAAAGGATCTGGGGTCTGAGTCTAGAGTTCTCAGGTACTCGAGTACCCCGGCAAACCAGATCCAGGAAGAGCGAAAAGGGCACACCAGAGCGCCTTTTTCGAGGCGCTGCTCTCGTGTTCGCTCTTCCTTTGTAATTCTACATTATTTATGAGTTTTTTGTTGCATACATCATCACTAATGCACTATACATAGTGTATACTTAAGTACACTTAAGTTCATTACTCTGAGTACTAAAGTTCCTGTATAGACAAATGATTTTAACTCTTAAGTTTTATAATACTGATTCTTTTATATATTTTACGTGCTCAGATGTAAACAATTACTTGAATTACAGCATAATAAATAGGTATCTAATGATGACATAAGCGATCGGGGAATACAAATAAAACTCATATTGTATTAAGTAATTCATTTTTATTATTATGTAGGTATGTACGTTACATCATAGGTCACACATGGAGTCTTGTATATTTTTAATGATTCCTCGTATATCACAATAAACGTTATCAAATATGCTTTGCGCGACATATTGAACACTTATCTCGGGCTCACAAGATTTTTGGTCACTATCCAAGGATTTTCCATCGATGATTTCTATTTTAATTATTTTTGAAGCTCTCGTAGAAGCCTTTTTGATGCTCGTATAATAAACGAGTTTTTTATTTTTCCTCTTGTTTCGGAGAGGTCCTACTTCATCCTGGCCTTGACTGTCACTGCTTAGTTCCAGCGGCATGTTGGGAATGAATGGGAAGAGGTCTTCAGCCTCCTGGAACTAACAAAACGTTTTGATTAAAATACACAAGAATACAGGTATTTAGTTATACAGGTAACTCAATGAGTGAACTTAAATATTAGTATTACTTACCGACATAATTCGCTAAAGTTACAATAAACCGCTCGCAATGAAAAACATAACTGAAATGACATTTTTGATGAAATTTACCTTACCAAGAAACTTTTTAAATGATTTTTTTTAAGACAGGTAATACAAATAATTTGAATTTCTATGTTCTGGCCGTTAAGGTAGAAAGTCAATTGATTAATCCACAAGCAGAACTGATATTTTAACACATACATACATCGAACCATAATCGTTTTCATTGATATCAGATGTGGGATATATTTGGTGTTAATGCTGAGCCAGCGACAGCGGCTTCGTGTACGTATACCAACAAGAACACAGGTAAAGGAATAGTCTATAAATATATCTTGATGGTCCCATTTTTTTAGTCGTCCGATCAAGGTTTACAGTTGTACACAAACATCAGTTTTGAATTTAAGTGTCAATAAGTGTTAAAAAAAGAACATTACAATGTAAGTACCTTTTTCATTTTATTTATTTACTAGATGGGTATTGTAGAGCCAGAGTAATTCAATATTCAAATGAACTAATACAAGATTGGATGGACACTTCCGAACTCAGGGTCTGCAGTACTCAGTTTATTATAACTTTGAATCATTAGTATTTGCACAGCTAGAGTAAGTCAATATCTAAATAAACAAACAAAAGGTCGAATGGGCACTTATGACCAGCGTCCTCAGTACTCGGTTTAATAAAGCTTTCATTACTGTTTTATAACAAATATCAATTGTTTTCTTTTTAGGTCTAAGACCAATATATTGTCTGACGAAGAATACGATTCCTCTTCATCATCATCAAGCAGTTCTTCGAGTTCGTCAAATGCTCCATCACTAGCGCATGTGTCGCCGGTTCGCGAGCAGCGTGCCGTCACTCCTGAGCCCGGTCCATCTCACTGCACTCCTATTGTTCCTCCCCCCCATCAAGATAAACCAAAAAGAAACAAGAGGAAAACTAATATTCCGGCTAAAGAAGATTCTAAAAGGTATCTATCAATACTTATTTCTTATTTTACTAGGTACTATAATATTTTTGTAGTGTTAACAACAAAACATCATTGCTTATTGTTTTAAATAATTGTAGTATTTTCTAATACCTTTTGAATTAATAAGTATCTTTTTTATATTTCAGAGTCAAATATGAGGAGTCAAGAGCAAAGTCTAATATTAAAACTGACACCAAGATTAATAAAAAAAAGGTAAGCTGTGAACTGATTTATTACCTATTTTATTTGTCCTATGCAGTATTCTAATAGTACCTAATTTTAGTCAACTTTAAGATATGCCGTTGTCTTTGAATTTACACTAGATCATAAAACATTAAAACCTTACCTAACCTCACGGATACTTTATAATAAAATGTGCGTACAGATTCTAAAAACACAGTTATTTAATTGCTCTTTAATTTTACTGCTTAGTTACACTAGTTAATTAATCGATAATATTTTTTGTTTCTTGTTTCAGTACCAAATCCGAGTCACGAAAGCCTTTAAAGGAGAAAAAAATTAAGCGGACAACGGCACGTGATTTGCTGGGTAGTGATAGTGATGAACCCCGAGAATCTAATTATGGTAACGAGGAGTTAAGCTCTTACATTTATCGTAGGGTAGCTAATGGGTATACAAAACAATATAAAAATAATCAGCGGGGTACCCATTACATAGATTTAAAAATATTTAAGTGTAATGAGTTGGAGAACGTTCAACCAAAACAGAGATGGCGCAAGTCCATTTTAACATTGAAAACTAAAAGTGATGACAACACACGAGGTTGGCATCATTTAGTACAGTTTCTAAAAGAAATTAAAAATGAATTTAAAGACGTTCCTATTAATTTTGTAGGCACAAACTATTCCTGATTTGGTTTAACGTTTTTTTTAATATTTCGTACTCTGTTAAGCCTATATTTACTCTTAAATATTGTTATTAATATCATATTGAGTTATAAACATATATTTCTACAGTCATATAAATATAATGTTACTTTAGACTTATAATAAAATATACTTACTAATATTAAAAATACTTTTTTTCTCCTTTCAGAGCGGAACACTAATAATAGTTTCCACTGTGATAGATGCAATATAAATCTAAACAGAAATAATTACAAATATCACTTGAGAACTAATTTGCATAAGAAAAACTGTATCTTAAAAACTGAGTTAGAAAACGTAGATATAATTGCAACTGCCTTTAAAAATAGAATTATCACTTACAAAATTAATCCGCTCCAGAATAGAGAATATTTAGCCCCGGAAGAGTTTTTATATGATGTTTCTAAAGTCATTATTCAGTCAATACAACGTTCATTAAAATCATATGACTCGTTAAAAATAAATTTTGAACTGTTTGCGAACTTTGTTCTTTCTAAATCAGAATGGCAAGAGATGAAGTCATTTAATACTAAGTATGAAATAGTTTTTTGTAACACTGATCTGAATGAAATGTTCATGAAAGTTTGTAATGTATTAAAAGACAAACTAATTGAATTTCAACACTGTGAGTCTGGGTGGTCATTTAGATCACCAGCTCATCTTGAGGTTAATATAAATAAGTATTCTCCCTTAAGAGGTGGTACGTATATTGAGTTACCAAGCGTTATAAGAAATACTAAGAGTTGTCTGAATATTAAGAATAACGATGAGTACTGTTTTTTATGGAGTGTCGTGGCAGCTCTTTTCCCTTGTAAGAAAAATGTTAATAGACCTAGTTCATATCCATATTACGCGTCTGTGCTGAATACACAGGGTATGGAGTTCCCACCTTCATCTAATGATATAAAATTTTTCGAAAAACGTAATCCCACAATAAGTATCAACGTATATGGTATTGATAACAAAAACAACATAACTGGTCCTCTGTATAAGACAAATGAAAGAAAAAATAATCACATAAATTTACTATACATAGAAAAAGAAAAGCAAGGTCACTATTGTTTAATTAAAGATCTCGAGAGACTCGTGCATAAACAGGTGACTCGCCATCATAGTAAATCTTATTTCTGTGAAAACTGTCTGCAATTTTTTGTGTCAAAGCTGAAACATGAATCAGATAACTGTTCAAAAGTTTTAACTGTGTTACCACAACCAAACAGTAAACTTTGTTTTAAAAATCTTAGCAAACAACAGAAACATAAGTTTGTTATTTATGCAGACTTTGAAAGTTTGTTATTTAATTGCTCTGAAAACAGTTCTCAGAATATAAAAAAATATAAGATTCATAAACCGTCATGTTTCGTCTATTATATCTGTTGTTCATATGACTCCACTTTAAATAAATTTGTTTCATACAGAGGTCCAGACTGTGTTAGTGTTTTTATAAAAAACTTAATAAAAGATTCACTTATGATATATAAAATACTAAACAGTAATAAAGAAATGGAGCCGCTTAGTAAACAACAAGAGAATGAATATCAAAATGCGAGTACTTGCCATATTTGTCACGACCGGCTGTCTAGTGAAGATAAAGTTCGCGACCATGATCACGTTACTTCTCAATATAGAGGAGCTGCTCATTTCAAGTGTAATTTGTTGTTTAAAACCGAATCTTTTATACCTGTTATATTTCATAACCTTACTAACTACGATTCTCACTTATTTATTAAAGAGTTATCTAAATATCCTGGCGATATAAAAGTAATACCTAAAATGAAGGAGAAATACTTAACTATTACAAAATACTACAACGTTCATAGTTCAAAGTCTATGCAAATAAAATTCTTAGATTCTTATCAATTTCTTGGAACTAGTTTAGATTTGTTAAGTAAAAGTCTTGTTGAAGAAAATTTTCATCATTTGTCTAAAGAGTTTAGCAATAAATTACACTTTGATTTGGTCCGACAGAAAGGGGTCTATCCTTACGATTACATGGATTCGTGGTCTAAATTTGATGATAACTGTATTCCTCCTCAAAGAAAGTTTTTTAACAGTCTTACAGGTGAACACATTACTGATAAGGAATATTTAAGAGCGCAAACAATATGGAACGCTTTCGATATTCATTCTCTTGGGGCATACACAGATTTATATCTCAAAGTTGACGTTTTATTATTATGCGACATCTTTGAAAAATTTAGAATGAGTAGTTTGCATTATTATAAGTTAGATCCTGTGTTTTATGTAACATCTCCTGGCCTCAGCTGGGATGCAATGCTTTTGCATACTGGAGTGCAGTTAGACTTGATTAGTGATATAGAAATTTATCAATTGTTAGAAAAAGGTATCCGAGGTGGATTGGCTCAGTGCTCTCTAAGATATGCAAAAGCAAACAACAAATATCTTTCCGAATATGACAATTCTAAGCCTTCTAATTATCTTATTTATCTTGATTGTAATAACTTATATGGCTATGCAATGTTACAAAAATTACCCATATCAGATTTTAGATTTATGACTGAGGATGAAGTAAGAAAATTCGATGTTCACGATGTATCAGACGATTCTGAGATTGGATATATATTAGAAGTAGATTTAATTTATCCAGATCATTTGCACGAAAAACATAGTGATCTTCCATTTGCTCCTGAAAAGTTTGTTCCACCTGGAGGGAAGACAAAGAAGTTGATCGCAAGTTTATATAATAAGTTTGAATACGTGATTCATTACGTACACTTAAAACAATGTATAAAGAATGGTCTAGTATTAAGCAAAATACATCGTATTGTGCAATTTCGTCAAGACAATTTTCTAGCAAAATACATTCAATTAAATACTCGGTTACGTCAAGCATCCAAATCTACATTTGAAAAAGATTTCTTTAAATTACTAAACAATGCAATTTTCGGAAAAACAATAGAAAATAGAAGAAAGCAAGTGGATGTGAAACTGATAACATCTTGGAGAGATGTTAATAACAGCACTAATAAAAAAATTGGAGCTGAACAACTGATTGCAAGACCTAACTTACATAGTATTAGTATATTTTCAAAGAATTTTGTCGCTATACAACTTAAAAAGGAAAAGGTTGTATTAGACAGACCAATTTATATAGGATTCTCTGTTCTCGAATATGCGAAACAACACCTTTACAACTTTCATTATAATTTTATTAAAAATAAATTTGGAAGTAAAGCTAAATTATGCTATACCGATACTGACAGTTTTTTGTATACTATAAATACACAAGATTTTTATGAAGACATTAAGTCTGATTTATCAGAATTTGATACTAGTAATTTTGAGGATGACAATATATAAGGCTACCTCGTTTTAAGTGATAATATTTTAAAGGCAGATTCAAAAAAATAAATGAAATATATTTTGTACGAAAAAAAAAATTTTTTATACGCTAGTTTTCGAGAAAATCGCCTCTAAACATTTAGAAAAAAGAGTAAAATAAAACACCCCGTGCCGCGTGTTGCTGAGCGGAGCTCTCGGTCTTTCTTTGTAGGTATTGTCATACGCGCCGCCCATCGCCGCCGTGTTGCCTGCCTGCCTACACGTGTCGCGCTCGCGGCCGCTGGGGAGCGGGGGCGGGGGCCCCACCGGATAGCCGCGGCCGCGCGCGCGACGCGACGAGTCAGTCTGCCAAAAAAATTCGCGTTTGTATGTCGTGTGCGCGCGCGTCGCGGACCTGCGGTGCGTTTTCCGAAGCCTGGGTCGTGTGACCAGCATCACATAGTTTCCCGCCGCGCCTTGACCTGGTACGGCACGGACTGCCAAACACCGCAGACGCTTGCTATGGCGGTTTCTGCACAACGAAGCCCTCCACCTTTACCACTTGAGAGTCCAAGATTTGCTGTTGGCGGGGATTACGCCTTTATCACTTGAGGGTCCAAGTTTTGCTGCTGGTGCGGACTATGCGACGAAGATCGAACAGCACGAGCTCGAGTCCTCCCGTTGACTACTGCGCAATTGCACGTTGTTGGGATAACGTGCATGCACAACACAATGCTGCAGTTATTCGCCACCAATTCCAGCAAAGGTTCAGTGCATACGTGTGTGAATGAACAGTGAATGCCGTGATGACTAGTGAAAAAAAAGCAGTGCTCGTGATAGCTAGATTGTCTAGTGCTCGCTTCAGGGCCCTTATTTTTGAATCACTCGCGTCAAGATGGTGTGTGATATTCATTGTTTATTGTCCGATTTTCCTATGAAAATTAGTATAATCTCACGTGGAAGTGATTTGCAAAAATGATTAATAAATTTTGTGAGTACCAACGCGAATATTTTGCGTGATTTTTATTGATTTTTAATTTGTTTTCAAACAAAACTCACACGCCATGTTCAAGCGAGTGATTCAAAAATAGAGGCCCAGTTTGCATAATAATAAGGTTAGGAGGTATCGCCTCAATTGGCAATTGTAAAATAAGATGTTACCGTAAAAATAGTAACCTGTTTTACTTCAAATCTTTGACGTCATTGTTTTCAAATGTTAACTTATCGCTGCTAATAAAGAAAACGTATTTGTAAACCAATGCAGAAATCCTAGTTTTAAATTATTTTATTGTGAAATATAAGACTTGTATCCACATATCTGTACAAAAACTGAGCAAGTGTGATAATTAAAAGTAAAAAATAATAAAAATGTTCGTAATTTTCAAAGATGTGTTTGCGTTTTATGTGTTATGTTAATTTACGGTACCTAATAAACGAAATTTAAAACAAAACTGTGTCACGCAATTTTAAGTGCATATCCATCTTCTGAATCAAAAGGAATCAATAGGTACTCATTAGGTAGGTAGGTAGGTAACTACAACATCTGTCTAAGTTAAATTTAGTAAGATTGAGAATTTTAATAGGTATTCTTTTTTAAGTTTACTTTCACATAAGATTTGTCTTATTATTATTAAATAAACAGAGGTAACACAACACAATTAGGAAGTTTACTTTCACATAAGCTTTGTCTCCTTATTATCTATACTAATATTATAAAGCTGAAGAGTTTGTTTGTTTGTTTGTTTGTTTGTTTGTTTGTTTGAACGCGCTAATCTCAGAAACTACTGGTCCGATTTGAAAAATTATTTTTATGTTGGATAGTCCATTTATCGAGGAAGGCTTTAAGCTATATAACATAAAGATACGACTCACAAGACCACAGCAGCAATGAAAAATGTTGCGAAAACGGGAGAAAGATATTCCTTTTGAGAGCTTCCGCTGCGTACGCTGCGGAAACCGCTAAAGTTACATAAAAATCATGTATGACAAGATTGTTCAGCATTAAGAGTTCTATAATAAAGTCCGCGACAGCATAAGTCTATCTTTTATGGTTGACTTACTACAACCTTTTTTATGTTAATAAATTTGTTAAAAAATAATGCATCGTTTTTAGAGGTGTATTATACACACAGGTATTTATTCTTATCAAAATAAATACATTCATCATCACGAGCATTTTATTTAGAACATAGTTGCCCTTTATATCATTTGACCCAAAAAAATATCTTAGGAGCTATTACAGTTTTAACATAACTCCGCACCAAAATAATGTTCGCAGCTTAAGTACAACGTGCGCTTGCGCTAATTATATTAAAAAGCTGAAGAGTTTGTTGGTTTGAACGCGCTTATCTCAAGAACTGCTGAACCGATTTGAAAAATTTTTCTGTGTTAGATAGCTTATTTATTGAGAAAGGCTTTAGGATATAAAACATCACGCTGCGACGGGAGGGGAGGGAGCAAACTCAAAACGCGCGGACGAAGTCGCGGGGGACCGCTAGTTATTAAATAAACAGAAGGAACACAACACAATTAGGTAGTTTTAGTTTATCATACCTGCCCAGCTGTTCATGTTTTAAGCCTGCGATAAACACATAGGTACCTAAGTTGTGTTTCTGTCTTAGTTTATCATACATACCCAGCTGTTAGGGTTTTAGGCCTACGATTAATGAACACATACCTACCTAAGTTGAGTTTCTGTTTCAGAGAATCATACCTTCCCAGCTGTTTTAGGCCTCAGATAAATGGGCACATACCTTCTTAAGTTTTTGTCTTTGTTTTCATACCCAGCTGTTTTGTTTGTTTAGCGTTTATCTTACTGATCTATCTGTTTGATTTATTAGGTACTGATACACGTTGATAATGTTTTTTTCATATAAGTGTTTCGTTATAATAGGTAATCGAATGCAGTAGGTAGTTACCTTTATTATTATTATTATGTAGGACCAAATAAATAGGCGCGCAGCGGCGCCTCCTACCGCCCGAGTACCGCGCATCGGCACGCCGCATGAATGAGATAGGCATCTTCTGTCACGCTCACGCCCACGCGTCTGTCTCGTTCTCGCTTAGCTAGTCCATCTTCCGTCACACTCAGGCCCATACGTCTGTCTAGTTTTCGCTCAATGTAGTACTTATGTAAGAGACGAAAGGCGATGTCGCGGAACAGGGTGCTCTTAAAAAATAATATTTTTTTTGTTAGGAAAAATAAAAACGTAAACGGGCCAGTTTTCAAAAAAAATAATTATTGGGTCCTCTTTCTATGTTATTGTTTGATGCTCTGTTAAAATATTATCACTTAAAACGAGGTAACCTTATATATAATATACCGAAGATTAACGCTAAAATTCCTGGTTTATTCAATGATGAAATGAAGGGTGATATAATAAAAGAGTTCATAGGATTAAGAGCAAAATTATACTGTATTCAGAGTCAAAAGTGTCAAATAAAAAAAGCTAAAGGGGTTTCTAAACATATTACAAAACATATTAAACCAAGTCAATATAAAAATACCTTAAAACATAACTTGAACGTGAGACTCAAAATGAATTTGATAAGATCCATGAAGCATGTTATATATTCTCAAAATATAGAGAAACAAGTTTTAAACAGAGAAGATGACAAGAGACAAATCATGACAAATCAAGTCAATACATTACCGTGGGGGCATTACGATTCGTTATTGTAATAAATATATACTCATAAGTTATATAGTTACTTCTAAATATTATGGATACGAGGGTCAAACTGAAAGTTCTTAGAACTGGCCACTTATAAACAATATAAAAAAAATATATTCTAAAATTTGAAAATAGAACTCTTTGCCAATATTACTGAGTATATATTTCTTTCATTTGTCATTTGTTTTACGATTTGGCGGCAAATTGAAAATTGTCTGTGTCACGTCAACATGAATTTAACACGAGAAAATTTTCGTGCAATGATTTTTTATGACTTTCGATGTCATTTAAGTCAACAAGAAAGTTATGATAGACTACGATTGGCCTTTCACGATGAAGCCCCATCTCGTGCGACTGTTTACAACTGGTTTAATGAGTTTAAACGTGGTCGCACTAATCTCACTGATGATGTACGTGAGGGACGGCCTTCTACAGCGACGACTGAAAATAACATCTGTGTTGTGCGGCGTATGATAGAGACTGACAAAAGAGTGACCTATCAGCAGATTCGGACAAGCTTAGGCATCGGTATGAGTCAAGTGCACAAAATCCTCCACGAACATTTAGCGGTCAGGAAGCTTTGCGCCCGGTGGATACCTCATAATTTGACTAAGGCTCAAAAACTCCATCGTGTGGATTGGTGCCGTAAAATGATTGAAAGATTTAACGGAGGTGACTCAAATGCTGTGTTCGACATACTAACAGGTGACGAAAGCTGGATTTACTGTTATGATCCTGAAACCAAAAGACAATCTGCTCAGTGGGTGTTTCCTTTCGAGGAGTTGCCAACTTAAGTGAAGAGAGATCGAAGTGCGGGAAAAAAAATGGTGGCCTCGTTCTTTGGAAGGATAGGTCATTTCGCAACAATTGTGTTAGAGGATCAAAAAACAGTTTCTGCAGAATGGTACACTACCAATTGTTTGCCACTTGTTTCGGAAAAAGTTCGAGAGAAACGACTTCGCAGTAGGATCCTCCTTCACCACGACAACGCCTCGTCGCACACCGCCAAGCGAACGATCGACTATTTGGCGACATCAAACGTTGAATTACTGGGTCACCCGCCATATAGCCCCGACCTCGCGCCTTGTGATTTTTATTTATTTCCAAAAATTAAAGAAAAACTTAAAGGAAAGCGGTTTATGAATGCTGAAGAAGCGGTGGCTGCGTATCGTGATGCCATTGAAGAGACCCCTAAGGACGAGTGGGCAAAGTGCTTTTCCCAGTGGTTCCATCGCATGCAGCGGTGTATTGACGTCAATGGACAATATTTTGAAAAGATATAATAAAACTAATAACTGGCTAATGTAATCAGTTTTTGATTTTCTAAGAACTTTCAGTTTGACCCTCGTATGTATTACTAGTTACTTAGCAATAAAAAAATGTAAACATGTATGTACTGGTTTAAAATTAAATAAATAAAGTATATTAATCATCTTCACTTTTTTATTTCATACGAGTTCACATGTGGCTGGTATAAATACAACACGTTCGCAGATCAACCTTTAGATTTCATCATGAAATTGACTAAGCATCCGTTAGCTTTGGAAATTTCAGACGTACCCGTTGACTTAGAGTCTAAGACGCTTATAAAACATAGTGCACTTTTACCAAATACTATTCGATGCATAATATGTGGGCCATCTAACTGTGGTAAAACAAATGTGATGATAAACCTATTATTTCATAAAAATGGTCTAAGATTTAAAAACATATACCTTTTCTCTAAGACCACATTTCAGCCAAAGTATCGCTTATTAAGTCATATACTCGATAAAATTCCAGAAGTGAACTTTTTCATATACAATAATAATAACGATGTCTTGCATCCTGATAAAGCTTTGCCTAATTCTGTGATTATATTTGACTGTGATTGTGATGTGATTTGTGAAAACCAGTCTAACATACGAGACTATTATTGTATGGGGCGTCATAAGCAAATAGACTGTTTTTACCTGTCTCAAACTTATTCCAAAGTCCCAAAACAACTCATACGAGATAATGCAAACCTTATTGTAATATTTAAGCAGGATGATAAAAATTTAAAACATATTTACGTTGAACATGTCAACAGTGATATGTCTTGGGAGCAGTTTAAAAGTTTATGTTCACTTATATGGAAAGATCAACATCATTTTCTAGTGATTAATAAAGACTGTGCCATGAATAACGGGAGATATAGAAAAGGATTTGATGTTTTTGTTTCCCTACCGTCTCATTAATATTTATAAATAGCCACATTTGTACATGACTCAGTGCTATTTTATATTCAGTTCCAAGCAGTAGCATCCTCTAAAACAAAATGGATCTTAATTTAAAAGAGCACCTTATAAGATCTGTAGATTCTATAAAATCTAAGATCAAAGATATGAAAAATGTTGAAGATAATACTGATATTTTAATGAAGAAAATCTTAAAACCTGTTGCGGAACCAATCACAGCTTATATTAACCAGTCTAATAATGTCAAACAACCCATACGAATTTCTAAACAAAAATTGAACAATGATTCAGAAACATCTCATTCTGATGATAATGAGTGTGGTTATACTTATCTCGATGATACTGAGTGTGATAATGGTGATTCAACAGATTCAGTATATCGATACCTCTGGGCTCAAAGGTCGTAAAGGACAAAACGCTACTTTTCAGGAGAAGCAAAAAACCAATTTTTTAAACTTCTTTCGAGTATAACTTTTTTGTTCCTTGAGCTATGATTTCGATACCTAGGAACAAAGTTCTTAAAATTTCATGTATTTTCCGAAAGTTTGTACCGCAATTGGACTGCTGCTATAGTTAAGGAGATAAATTTCCTTTACGCCCTCGAAATTAACATAAAATGTCCTTTACACCCTTTGAATTTTCGTGTTTTTTTTTAACTTGAGGTGTAAGTCTATTTTCACCTACATATCTGTATTAAATTAGGGCATTAAAGGACAAAATTTATATTACTTTAGGTAGTAAAGAATAAATATAACATGGAAAAGTTAATTAATTTTGTTTTTTTTTGTGGATTATTCAGATTTACTAGTGACATCTGTATAATATTTTATAAATTAATGTGTTAAGACTTTATTTCCAAGAAATTACAGGTAAAAAAATATACCTACATAACAAACAGGTTCAAATTTACATGGAACGTTTATAGTTGAACTAGTTGGCAGTAATGAATAGTCATTATTATGTACTATAGATGTCTGTAACTTAAAACTTATAACTGCGGGTCTATACGCGACGCATATTATGTAGTATTATTGTTACTACTTACACCCTCGACGTTTCAACGGTGTTGCAACCGTCGTGGTCACGGGGAGACTGGTGCTCGGCGTCTTCGTCTGCATCGGGCGGCTGGTTCTTCTCCTACCCTCCAACTATCCGATATTTGTTGTGCACGTGAACTAGAGTCAGTAGGTTCAGTGCGACACACAACACTCACAGTATCAGGGTTAATGTTTATTGATAGAGGCGACACACACGGTTTGCACTTATTAATCACTGGATTTCAGGTCGATGACAATTTAAACCCGTCTTCCCGATTGAAATTATTATACTTTTTGATTTCAATCGCTTCACGTATTACATTCTGCCAAACTGTAACACAGTTTGGCAGAATGTTGTAAAATAAAACATGTAGTGTTACTTTTAAAAATAAACTAAAAAAAAAAAAAAAACCCTAGTATGGTAATGGCGATCCGTGGAAAGGATTTTCGGGTTATGTTACTCCATCCAGTGATTAGTCCCAATATTAAGCAGATGTTCTGCCACCGCGGATTTATTGGTCTGCCAATTTTTCACTGCAGCGATGTGTTCCTTGACTCTTTCGTCTATAGTCCGTTTTGTCTGGCCAATGTACGAACAATGTACCACAGCTGCAGTCTATTTTGTAAGCCCCCAGAGTTTGAAAAGGCAATACGTCCTTAGGCGATCGTGATATTTGTGATATTTTACGTAACGGAGTATATACAGACATAAGAATGTCTGCAGTGAAAAATCGGCAGACTAATAAATCCGCGGTGGCAGAACATCTGCTCAATATGGGGACTTAGCACCGGATGGAGTTACATGACCCGAAAATCTTTTCCACGGATAGCCATTACCATATTAGGGTAATACGTGAAGCGATTGAAATCAAGTATTATAATAATTTCAATCGGGAAGACGGGTTAAAATTATCATCGGCCTGGAATCCAGTGATTAATAAGTGCAAACCGTGTGTGTCGCCTCTATCAATAAACATTAACCCTGATACTGTAAGTGTTGTGTGTCGAACTGAACCTACTGACTCTAGTTAACGTGCACAACAAATATCGGATAGTTGGAGGGTAGGAGAAGAACCGGCCGCCCGATGCAGACGAAGACGCCGAGCACCAGTCTCCTCGTGACCACGACGGTTGCAACACCGTTGAAACGTCGAGGGTGTAAGTAGTAACAATACTACTACATAATATGCGTCGCGTAAAGACTCGCAGTTATAAGTTTTAAGTTAGAATGTAACGCGAAAGTTTAAAAAAAAATCTTATAGATGTCTGTGTCTGTGTATTTGCGTGTGTATGTGGGTGTGTGTGTAAATCAAGTATTTATCTATACTAATATTATAAAGCTGAAGAGTTTGTTTGTTTGTTTGTTTGTTTGTTTGTTTGTTTGTTTGTTTGAACGCGCTAATCTCAAAAACTACTGGCCCGATTTGAAAAATTATTTTTATGTTAGATAGTCCATTTATCGAGGAAGGCTTTAAGCTATATAACATAAAGATACGACTCACAAGACCACAGCAGTAATGAAAAATGTTGCGAAAACGGGAGAAATATATTCCTTTTGAGAGCTTCCGCTGCGTACGCTGCGGAAACCGCTAAAGTTACACAAAAATCATGTATGACAAGATTGTTCAACATTAAGAGTTCTATAATAAAGTCCACGACAGCATAAGTCTATCTTTTATAGTTGACTTACTACAACCTTTTTTATGTTAATAAATTTGTTAAAAAATAATACATCATTTTTAGAGGTGATATATACACACAGGTATTTATTCTTATCAAAATAAATACATTCATCATCACGAGCATTTCATTTAGAATAAAGTTGTCCCCTATATATCATTTGATTCCAATAAATATCTTAGGAGCTATCACAGTTTTAACATAACTCCGCACTAAAATAATGTTCGCAGCTTAAGTACGACGTGCGCTTGCGCTAATTATATCTATACTAATATTATAAAGCTGAAGAGTTTGTTTGTTTGTTTGTTTGTTTGTTTGTTTGTTTGAACGCGCTAATCTCAGAAACTACTGGCCCGATTTGAAAAATTATTTTTATGTTAGATAGTCCATTTATCGAGGAAGGCTTTAAGCTATATAACATAAAGATACGACTCACAAGACCACAGCAGCAATGAAAAATGTTGCGAAAACGGGAGAAAGATATTCCTTTTGAGAGCTTCCGCTGCGTACGCTGCGGAAACCGCTAAAGTTACACAAAAATCATGTATGACAAGATTGTTCAACATTAAGAGTTCTATAATAAAGTCCGCGACAGCATATATCTATCTTTTATGGTTGACTTACTACAACCTTTTCTATGTTAATAAATTTGTAAAAAAAATAATGCATCATTTTTAGAGGTGTATTATACACACAGGTATTTATTCTTATCAAAGTAAATACATTCATCATCACGAGCATTTAATTTAGAACAAAGTTGCCCTTTATAACATTTGATTCCAATAAATATCTTAGGAGCTATCACAGTTTTAACATAACTCCGCACCAAAATAATGTTCGCAGCTTAAGTACAACGTGCGCTTGCGCTATATTATAAAGCTGAAGAGTTTGTTGGTTTGAACGCGCTTATCTCAGGAACTGCTGAACCGATTTGAAAACATATTTCGGTGTTAGATAGCTTATTTATTGAGAAAGGTTTTAGGATATAAAACATCACGCTGCGACGGGAGGGGAGGGAGCAAACTCAAAACGCGCGGACGAAGTCGCGGGGGACCGCTAGTGTATTATAAAGCTGAAGAGTTTGTTGGTTTGAACGCGCTTATCTCAGGAACTGCTGAACCGATTTGAAAAAATATTTCTCTGTTAGATAGCATTTTTATTGAGAAAGGCTTTAGGATATAAAACATCACGCTGCGACGGGAGGGGAGGGAGCAAACTCAAAACGCGCGGACGAAGTCGCGGGGGACCGCTAGTTATTTAATAAAACAGCTATTGTTGGAATCATTATTTATTTAGTAAGATTTTCATTGTGATATCTTGTTTAATTTAAATGCATTAAGTTTCAATGGAAAAGGATTTTCATGTCAAAGTAACTAAAATGTGTGATATTTACAAAATAGAAAGTAGAATTGAAATTAAAGGATAAATGTTATCTTCTAAATATTCTTGTCTGAATGGTCAATTTAGCTTTATCTGTGAACGTAAAAAACCATCAAAGGCGAAAGGTATTTATTAACATGGAACAATTTTTAAAGGAAATGGTATCAGACTACTGCTACGAAATATCATTTAATGAACTTTCCAACCGAGGTAAGTTAATTAAAGGTCAAGTGGAAACAAAGATGTATGCCAGTTGTAAAGACTATTAATAATTTCTTTAAATAAATCTAACAATAGAACTTTTAAGTAGGTACTAAAACTGTATGAAAACTAACTTCTTCATCAAGTATCACCGTTACACCCTTTGGGCTTTAGAAACTTAGACTTTTTACTAATGGGTAAAGGAGAGTAATTTTATTTTATATAATATTTTAGGGGCGTAAAGGACAGCGATCTTATTTTATATAATATTGTAGGGACGTAAAGGACGAGTGTTGACCACAATTACCTTTACAACCTAAAAAAAATAATTCAATTGGTCTTTACCACTATAGTCAACATGTGTAGATAGTTACATGTCTTTTACTCCCACAGTTTATGAGTAAATCCTGTCAAATATGAATAATTTCATAGGTCGTAAAGGACAAAAAAATGCGAATTTCGCTAAATGGAATACACTGATCGATAGAGAATTTAATTCTGAGAAAAACTGTGTATATAACTCATTTTGGCCAAAATGTCCTTTACGACCTTTGAGCCCAGAGGTATCGATATGAAGATTGTAATCAAGAAACAGATAATGGCAATTCAACAAACATAGATATACTCAAGCGAGGTTCTCTTCAAAAAGATGATTTAATTAGTTTATACAATAACACAATAGGAGTAAATGTACCATTTGGTATAAGGAATGAAAATGAAAATTTATTGATGGGAAGATCTACTGTAAAATTATCTAAAACTGAGGACCCGACGAATAGTAATCCTATATTTTATGTTACATTGGACGACAAATCATTCGAGCTAACTCCTGGAATAAGTGAATTACTATTAAAAAAGAAGCCCAATTTATCTCTTGTTACAGAAAAAGATAAACTTGTTTATAAGCATATGTTATCTATCACAAATGTTCACAAAAGAGATTTTGAACCAAACGGGCAATTAAAAGGGGATAGAAGTATAAAGTATCGTGAAATAATAAAACCTCTTTTCTCAGAACTTTCAGATACAGAATTTGTTCCAAAAAGTGGTGGAAGTATACCAAAACTAAAGAAATATAACCCCAATACTGACTTAATTTATTGGGATGATCCTAATGAATTGATTGATCGATTAAAAATATTAGTTGCTTCTAGAGAAGCAGGCAATAGTAGCCATGATAATGAAATTCTTGCCATTATTGAAGAATTAAAGGAAGCTGGTATCATCAAAGAATAAAAAAAGGAACACAATACTTTTTCTTTCAGTTTGAAATAACATTTAAAGATGAGTGTTGATAAATTTGGTCTTCATTTAAACAAGATAAAGGTAATAAGAAAAAGTAATAGTTTCACAGATTGTCCATTGAGTATCACAAAAGATGGGGCACTTGATGCAAGAAATAAATTAATAAAAAATATTAAATCACCTTTGGACCCACACGATAGTGCCACCAAAGAATATGTTGATTCGTCTATTTTAAATTGTTTTCAAAAAATAAATTCCCTGGAGCTTACACTCGCTGAAGTGATTGAAAGAATTGATAAAGTGATACAAACAAAAAAGCCGAAGAAATGAGTAAAACAGATATAGTGAATGAAATACATAGAACAGTTAGAAGAAATTTTCCTAGAAGGCATGTGATTATGAAGGATATAGACGATTTATGGCAAGCTGATTTAATAGATATACATAACCTTAAACACCTAAATTCAAATTTCAAATATATTCTAATAGTTATAGATACTTTTTCAAAGTATGCTTGGGCATTGCCCCTAAAAAGTAAAAATAAATTTGAAGTTTATAATGCGTTCAAACAATTGTTAGAGAAAACTCGTCATCCAAAGAACTTGCAAACTGATTTAGGGACTGAATTTTATAATGATAAATTCAGAAATTTAATGCAATCATTTTCAATTAATCATTATTCTACGTACTCAACAAAAAAAGCTTCGATTGTAGAAAGACTTATAAGAACAATCAAATCTAAATTGTTTAAGGAATTTAGTCTAAAAGGTAACTACAAGTGGAATGATGGGACCCTAGATAAAGTTATGTTTAATTACAATAACTCGAATCATAGAACTATAGGCTGTAAACCTGTAGACATAAGTGTAAAAAATAAAAAACTTATATTCGATAGATATGTGAAAAAACAAAGACAAAACTGTAAGTCTAAAATAGGTACAAAATTAAAAGTTGGAGATCATGTTAGAATAAGTAAATATAAAGGAGCATTTGAAAAAGGTTATACACCTAATTGGTCCACTGAAATATTCAAAATTTCAAAAGTGCAGAACACCACACCAGTTACATATATTTTGACTGATTCAAGATCCCAGCCTATACTTGGATCATTTTACAGTGAAGAACTTCAAAAGACTAAGAACACCCATCTTTATCTAATTGAAAAAGTATTAAGAAAGAAAGGCAACAAAGTCTTAGTGAAATGGTTAGGATTTCCGTCAAGTGAAAACTCATGGGTATCAAAATCTGATGTTGTTTTATCCTAATATTAAAAGTGTTGTCAATTACGTCTTTTATCAGTCTAATACAGGGCATGAAAGGCAGTAGACTTGTTAATTGGTTAATAAACAATTTACCGTTTGAACTTCATCTCCCTGGTTATAATTACTGTGGACCTGGAACAAGCCTTAAAAAAAGACTTTCTAGAGTTGATAAAGGAATAAATCTTTTAGACGAATACTGCAAAGAACACGACATAGCATATAACAAGTACTCATCATTAGAAGATCGTCATAAGGCTGACATGAAACTAATGAAAAAGGCAAAACAGCGAGCACTAGCGAGCAATGCGAGTGTTGGAGAAAAGTTAGCTGCTCATTTGGTGAATAAAGCAATGCTAGCTAAAGTTAGCTCTGGTGCAGGCCTAAAGAGCTCTAAAACAAGAAGATTTAAAACATCTGGTAATGGTATTAAAAGTAAATTTAATCATATCATATCTCATATAACAAAACGATTGTCAAATTTAAAACCAACCTGTAAGAAAGCAGCAATAGATTTGGCTATCGCTGCAGCTCGAGAAATGATATCAGATTCATCTGTAAAACTTCCAAGATATATTCCTGTTCCGAAAACTGGTGGATTTCTACCTTTGATTCCCCTTTTTGCCGGGCTATCTGCTGTTGGCAGTTTAGCTGGTGGAGCTGCAGGTATTGCTAAAGTTGTTAAAGACGTCAAAGATGCACAAGAACGTCTTGAAGAAATGAAAAGACATCATGGAAAAATGGAATCCTTATCTATTGGAAAAGGATTACGGCTTAAACAATACAAGAATGGTTTGAAAATCTGTTTGTCAAGTAAAACAAATAAAAAAAACTAAATACCAGGCTACCCAACAGAGCTCTTACAAATATCGATATCATAAATCATGCACAAAATATTCCATACTTTCGTGGGGTATTCATGAGAGATGAATTACCAAAACGCCCACTACTTAAAGAATGTGGAATAATCAATTTAGATGATTCTCAAAGTTCGGGTTCTCATTGGGTAGCCTACGTAAAATTTAAAGACTATGTTGAATACTTTGATAGTTATGGTAATTTAAAACCACCGAAAGAATTCATACAGTACATAGGCAACGATGTAAATTATAATTACGATAATGAACAAAAAAATCATCCATATAACTGTGGTCATTTATGTCTTAAATTCTTAAAAAAATTCTGGCTCAATTTTTATTATAAATAGTTTGTTTAATTGATGATGCTGTTACTTCAATAACATGTCTCTAACGTTAACATTCACTGGTAACGAATCAATACTGGAAACATATTTTGTACCACCGCTAAGCATTGAAGATAATTGGGAATGTGGTCTGATATTTTTTTCTACACTCAATTCTATACCAAATGTAAATACAACCAATAATACATTTGCTTATGGAGATAGTGGAGAAAAATTAGAAATACCTTGTGGTACCTACGATTTGTATGATCTACAAAATTTTTTGGAAGATAATGTAAATGGATGTGAAATAAACAATTAATCGAATAACAACACCTTGAAATGTTCCATTTATTGTACTAAAACAATAAATTTTGATGGGAAAAACAGTATTGGTAAACTTTTAGGTTTTTATAATAAAAAATTAGAAGCAAATAAATGGCATGAATCAGAGACCAAGATCGGCATTCTCCCAGTGTCTGTCATACGAATCGAATGTGATATTGTAAAAGGTTCCTACATAAACGGATTACCGTCCCATATAATTCATGAATTTGTGCCTAACGTACCTCCCGGTCACCGATTTATAGAAAAACCAAAAAACATTATTTATTTACCAATAACCAAGGAAAATATATCTCGAATCACGGTTAAAATTGTTGATGAACGTGGGCAGTGCATTGACTTCAGGGGAGAAAACATAATATTACGCATGCAATTACGAAAATCATCATCATCATGATCGATTTTAATAAAAAAGTAGCTTTGCGTGGTAAAAAAGTTATTAGTTCCCACATTACTAAAGAGAGTAGACGTATAAAAAAAATAAAAAAAAAATCTAAGTCTAATAAACTCTTGCTAGAAAGTCTTGGCTTTAAAGCATTATGAATATTTTACAAGTGTTTGACAAATTGATTTTGAAATTGCTTTCAGAAATTGGGATTTGTATGAATATCCCTTATTACCTCAAACTACAAAACATTCTTGGTCAGTCAAAACTGCATCACAGTTAGAAAAACCACGATATGTTATTGTTGGTTTACAAACAAACAGAAAAAATAGCAAAGTCAATGACAACTCAGTATTTGACCACTGTAATGTATCTAACATATCGTTGTTTTTAAACTCTCAGTATTATCCGTACGAAACAATGAACGTTAATTTTCAAGATAATCAGTACAGTATTTTATATGAAATGTTCACAAAATTTCGTCAGTCTTATTACAACGCTCCACCTGATCCGTTGCTAGATCTGATCAGTTTTAAAGAGAAGGGTCCACTGTTTGTCATTGACTGCACAAGACAAAATGAAAATTTAAAATGTGGTCCTGTTGATGTACGCATCGAAATTGAGTGTACCACAGATATTCCCAATAATACAGCAGCTTATTGTTTAATTATAAACGATAAAATATTTGAGTATAAACCACTCAGCAATATTGTAAGAAAAATATCATGAATGCCTTTGTAGATATTCAAGGATTTAAAACTGATGATAATAAATTTATTTTAAAAGAAATCGCAATTTTATGTAACGGGCAAATGCAAGTGTTTTTAGTTAAGCCACCTTTCAAGTTTTATGATCTATCAAAATCGAAAAGAAGACAAGTTTGCTGGATAGAAAGAAACAGAAATATTCTTTGGAATGAAGGATTTATACCATTCTTTCATTTTCGAGAGTATACGGATATTATTAAAATTTTAAAAGATAAATGTCTTATTGTAAAAGGTATTGAAAAGATAGCATGGTTAAGAGATTTATTAGAAAACAACTGCATATATAATATAGAAGAGAAAGGCTGTCCTAGTTTTATTAGTCTATATGAGATGTATAAAAATTCTGTAGAAGTAAAAACTTGTATGTATCATAAAAATATATGTGCTTTAAAAAATGTATTATGTTTAAGTTTGTGGTGTGTTGATAATAAAGTTTTTTAAATACTTAATGATTATTATTCGGAAATATCCGATAACCCACGTATAATAATAATAAATAAGACAGCAGACTACCATTTCTGATGTTGTAAGATTCCTGAGTATACAATTGAAGAAATCAAATCAGTACCTATTTATAAGAATGAAGGACTCATAATACTGCAGGAAAACTTTTCGATGCATTCTAAAAATAAACTAACAAAATTTTTTAGTCTAAACGAGTCTTAAGTTCTCATGAATCATAAATAACAAACTCGTAAATAATGTAGAATTATAAAATTGGGAAAGTTGGCGCACGGTTCCCTGTGAAAGGATCTGGGGTCTGAGTCTAGAGTTCTCAGGTACTCGAGTACCCCGGCAAACCAGATCCAGGAAGAGCGAACACGAGAGCAGCGCCTCGAAAAAGGCGCTCTGGTGTGCCCTTTTCGCTCTTCCTGGATCTGGTTTGCCGGGGTACTCGAGTACCTGAGAACTCTAGACTCAGACCCCAGATCCTTTCACAGGGAACCGTGAGCCAGCTTTCCCAATTTTATACTACTCTGGGAGAGAATACTTTAAGCGTTAAGTCCACCTTTTGTACACTGTTTTTTGTGCAATAATATTTTTAAAATAAATGAATAAAAAAATATTATCTTAAATGATTGATCAAGCCAATGTTTATTTATCAACATGAAACCTTGCTATATCATAAGCAGAATAATTAAGGAAAGCCGTCTTTCTCAAAGTTCAAATATGATAGAAATTGTTCACAATTCCTTTTACGCACAAATTAGATAAACTTGCCGTTTTCTTTTTTACGGAAGTATTTTTATAAGGGTAAGTTTCACACGATTTTTTCCAAGATCTCTTAGGAGTTCATGTTTTATTCTTGAGGGCTATTTAAAAGATTGTAGCATAATTCATAAGTCAAATATTGACAAGAAAATAATTATTCAGATATTGTAAAGTGGAAACTTATAAATGTTTACTGGTTAACACTCTATAAATATTTTACATAAAAGTAGACCGCTCAATAAACTTCTATTAAATAAGAAACAGCTGGTTCAGTACTTACTTGTTATGAATAAAGTCCGTTTTTCTTTGCTAGTCGATTACCGTAAGTTATCTTTTTATAACTTTTTAAATATTATCAGTGTACAAAGTCCATTTAATATTTGATTTAAAAAGATTTTAGTGTTAAACGATGATTTATCTACGCAATCTTTGATTTATGTGTTTATCTGATGTTAATTTCGGTAAAAAGGAGTGTCAAGATTGTTTACAATATTCGACAAACAAAAAGGAACTGACTTTAATTGATTAGCTTTAAGAATTATTCAAACCACGATATTCCTAACCAAAAAGGTATCGCTATCGCTTTCCTTGATATATCACGGTAGGGGGTATTACCTTTATCGCGCCACAACAGACACATTTGAATACGTCGTCATGCACCTTAGCCAAATGATAATGACTGTCTGTCAGCGTGTTAATACTCCGCAATCACCTCATATTTACTGCGACTCGTTAAATTTTGATATCAATCACGTATTCATTAAATATTATGGCTTTATTAAACAGATTGGTTCTTATGAATTTCATATTGTGTTTAAATACTACTTTTTCTAGAGGGTTGTTACAATTTCAGTTATATCTTCAACTGAATAGGTATGATCGTTTCTTATAATTATTGATATCGAAAATCAATCAAAAACAATCTGTTCAACATTCTTCCAAAAATAAATCTTCCTTATTCAATCACAAAGGCTAAAAAACAATTTGACACAATTTAGGAGCACAGGATTAAATAAAGGTGGTAAATATTTCTTAGGGCACAAAAGACTAGGTACTCTGCCTTTGATACTTTACTTTTTAATCTTGGCAACACTGTGCGACTATCACGAGATGAATTATTAAATTTCGTACAACAAGAGACAAGACAGAAAATTATTTTCATCTTATTTATAGCGTTTCATCCCTGGAACTAAGTATATTTAGACGAACAAAAGAAAAAACTGGCCAGATGCGAGTTGGACTCGCGCACGAAGGGTTCAGTATCTATGACGTATGTAAGCACTTTTATTTCCCTAATAAAAAACTTCTGTAAAATTTGATAAAAATTGACTTATACCTGTATATTTATGATTCCCTTAAATGAACAAAATATCCGAAATGTTTGGACAAAACCAGTTATATCTTTTGATACCACTGACTCACGATTTCATTTTTCTTACAGCTAATGTAAACGAATATTTGACTACGGTTTAAATTTTATATCTTAATATGTTTTGGAGGTAAATATTGTTTTTTTACGAAAATTTACATGATATGTCATACAACTCTGTAATTTGTTTGAACTTTGGTCAGACAGACGGACATGGCAAAACTATAAGGGTTTCTTGTTCGACTACGAAAACCTAATAAGCTCTGAATTATTTCAATATCTCGTCTTATTTAATAAATCCTGCAAGAGTTTGTATTTGTTGGAACCAAGCTAAAGGGGCGATGGTTATTTTGCGTAAAGAAGAGACACTTGATACAAAAAATAAAGCTTTAAAGAGCTAAAAGCACAATGGCATCTTATTCTTATTTTTTTTTTTTTTTCATTAATAAAACTACAGTCCACAGACTCTTTGGTCCGTGCCTTTTTTGATTTAGGTTTTTGTTATGTGTGTTACTTTTTATTTTTGCTCCGCGCAAAAATTTACAGTGCTTTTTACAATACTTATTACTAGGGTTGTTAGTTTATGCTATAACTCTCTTATAAGTTAAACATCGTCTCTTATTTCTACTTAAGATAACTTAATATATTTTTTTTGTTTTTTTTTTTTTTCTTGTGTTGTTGTTATAGTTGTTATTTTCTTTTTCTATAATTATTTGTACATGTGCATATATTTTTGTTGTATTGTTTTTTTTTTATTATTATTATTATTACATATTTGTATTATTCTATAAGGTTTTGGAATTCTATTATCCTTGTGATTTTGCTATACAATATTAAACAATATTGCTCTTATTCTAGTTTGTGTTAGTGATTGTGTTTGTGTTTGGGGAGTAAAGTAATCCCTCTACGTCGTCGCCTTTAGGTACTAAGATGTTCTTAGTGACTTGGTTGATAGAATTAGTTATGTTAGTGGATTGGCCAATATCTTGTTTCGGACTTGCTCGTCGCCCCTGCGCATGGCCATCCGCAGGTTGTAGTCCCGGATTATTGTTGGTGTGGCCTTCTCTGCCCGGATTATCAGACGAGCTGTGGCGTCGTCGGTGGCATTGTCTGTGTAATAAACACAAGACTTTGTGTGTCTAGAGATGGCCACAACAGCGTGGGGAACACTCTTTAGGAGATGGGATTTTTTTGATACTGTGCGCACTATCACCACTGACTCAAAAGTCTGCCCCTGTGCTTCATGTATGGTAAGTGTGCGTGATCCTTCGTCTTTCCCGTATCCTTGGCTGATAAGGCTTGCCTTTTCAGCTTGGGTGTGAGTGAGGTATAGGGTTCTTTCCGATTTTGGGATCACTGCACCTGAGAAGCGCTTGAGGTAAAGGGACTGTACTTGAGTATTGGCTGAGTATATGCCGCTGTAGATTTCACTAAGGGCATACGCTACATCCTGGGGGTTTCGATAGGTGCACAGTAACTCCTTAGTAACCTCTGTGATTTTATTAGGTCTGTTGTATTCCAAAGTGAATAGATTACAGCGATCTATGTATGGGAGTTGGTTATTATCTCCTAACAAAGTCACCTCTCTGGCTTTCGCTATTTGGATAGCCAGTACAATGGATCCAAAATGGTTCATGAGGGCTTCATCCACCATTAGGCGTGTGCACGATTCTCCCTCACTCATACCATTTACAAGTAGAGATGCCATTGTTCTGACTCTCCTTTTCGCCCTCTCTTCCCCTATTCTCGTTGCCAGTTTCTCTCGGAGGTCCTTTGCTGCTTCAGTCGTGGTTGTGATTATTATGTCCTGTTCGGGGTTTATTTGGGACATTACCCACGTGGTTTTGCCACAACCAGGGACTCCATTGACCCATGTAATTGTCGGTATAGTCCAGTGTTCCGGGACCTTACCTTTCGACAGATCTCCCGATATGGTGTTAGCCATTTCGATTATTCTGTCGTCGAGCATGACCTTCGTACACTTTGCGACTACGACTATGGGGTCTTCGGACGGTGTTTTGAAGACAAGTTTTCCCTCCTCTAAGTTACTCAGTTGTTCGTCCTGTCCCACGAAGCCACACGCGTTGCTGTATGCCGCCATATACGACCCCGACATTTGTCCATGGATAACCTTGGATTGTTCGCTATCGTATATTGCGGCCTCTGCGTCCTTTAATTTAGCTCGCAGCAGTCCCAGATTGTCAAGATTGTACGCTTGCATGATGCCCTTGCAAGTGTATTCGTTGACTTTTCTAGTGGCTTTAGTTACCGCTACGAACTCGATAAAGGCATTTAGCATGTGCTCCTGTGGTTGACAGGCTGGTCTGAGAGTCGGTGGAGCTATTTGTCCCATGTCTGCCCTGGTGCGTTCCACTCTTGGGTTTGTTTCCTCCTCTGGTGGTGGTGAGGTAAACTTTTCGACTGCTTTCTCGATCGCTGTTATACTCCTCATCCTTGTTATTTTTCTGGTGATCATCTCCGGGATCGCCTTGAAAACACTGCTGAGTGCTGCTGTCATAGTGGAGAGTGTGTCTTGAGTTTTCTCTTTCTCGTCGACGCTCAGCTCTTTCGCACTCCGTTTCGTCTGGCACTTTTCGCTTCTCACCCTGAGTTCCAATCGCTCGGACCCACTGATGTCAGTTCTGACTATAGGGTGGTCCCAGCAATCAGTGGGTGGTGGTGGTGCGTTTTGGTCTGCTGGTCGTGGTTTAAGGAAGCTGAGGTTTTGGCCTCTGTCCTCATAGACCACGACCTCGTGATATTTAGAAGCTGCCACGGCCCCAAGGTAGTCCTCGGTTTTGCCTTTTTGGTAGCTTACGACCATTGCATCCAGACTGATCTTAACCTGTCTCGATGTTCCTTTCTCCCCTCGCTCACTTATCTTCGTAAGTACCTTGCATGCCTGTTCGAATTCCGTAACATGCAGTTCGTTGGAGAATAGTGCGATAGTCTTGTTTTTCTTTCGCACTATTCTACACTCTTGCTGCTCTATTGTTACAATTGGTAATTCGTTGTAGACCTTTCGTCTCATTGATGTTTTAAAGGTACTTCCGTTGATAAGTGCGCCGAGACCGGGTGAAATATAGACCGTGTTTCGTACCATGGCGTTACAGAATGCGATTCCTAGCCGCTCCCAGTTGTTGTCCATGAACAGCGCGACTCCCCGCAGCCTTATTCCAGGCTCTCCCGGTTCACCGGATGCCAGCAGATTGTAGGGTTTAGGTTGACTTTGTGAGGGTTTCTGTGTGGTGAGTTGTTGTATTTGTTGTTGTGTGTCCTGTGTCGTGGGTGTGCAATTTGGTATTGCGCTATTTCGCCTTGTTGTTATTTTGGCGACTGATTCCACATAGTTTAAGAAAGTGGTTCTTAACTTCGCACTTTTTAGGACCTTTGTCATAGTATTTTTGGTCAGCTCCATCTGAATGTCACATTCCAGGTTGTGCTTGCTCAGTTGGAACCGCGGGCAATCTAATAGTATATGCCAGACTGTTTCGCTTGTGTCCGGGTCACACTCGCATCCGGGGGAGCTGCGAAGTTTAAACCGATGTAAGTATTCCCCAAAACCACCATGTCCTGTGAAGATTTGGGTCTGGAGCGGGGTCAGTTTTACTGCTCTCACCAGCCGGTACGCCTCGCGTACGTCTGGGAAGAAGGCCTTGGTAACTGATCCCGTTGCAGAGGCGTCATATCTGTCCTGCCATCTCTGGACCGATTCCTCCCTGATCTTATTCTTCACATAAGACAATGGGACTTCTGCGTAGTCTGGCTCTGACTTTTCTGTTGTAGCGGCTGTTTTTGCTAGCTCGTCAGCTCTTTCATTTCCCGCTGTTCCAACGTGTGCTCTTAGCCAAAACAGCCTCACCTGTCTCCCTTCTGCATTCATGGCTGATATGTTCTCCTTAATGGTCTTTGCCAGTGGGTGTAGGAGAGCGGGGTTAGACAGTAGTTCTAGTGAAGATCGTGAGTCACTTAATATGTTCACTGTGTCCGTTCCGCTCTCTTTTGCCCTTAGCACTGCCCTATGGAGAGCATATAGTTCCGATTGGAAGACTGTGCAGGTTGGGTGTAAGCTGAAGGTTTCGCTGCCTGTCTCCTTACCGTTTTCCCACCACGTGAGGGCTGCTCCTACTCTACCCTCTATCTTGCTTCCATCGGTATAAACCTGTGGACCTGAGATGTCGTGGCGTTTTTGGGTTTCTGGGTTCATATCCTCGAGGAGTTCATACCCCAAGGCAGTGGTTTTGGATGGATGTGGAAATTCTGTAAATTTAACTTTATTTTCCAGGTTCCTGCCAGGGGGTAAGAAATCGGCTGCGTATCCTCTCTTTGCCTCGTACAGGGTTGCTGTTTCCTGGATGCGTAGGTCTAGAGGTAGGGTCCCAGAGAGAATCTGCACAGAGGTTAATGAAGTGGTTCTATAAGCCTTACATATTTTCTGCGCAAAGCCCCTCTGTACCGCCTCCAGGCGCTTTTTGTTCATTTGGAGCTGAGTTGCCACTGCCCAGGCTGCCGCGCCGTATGTGACGATGGGTTCTATTACCGCCACGTATATGGTCCGTACTATCTCGCCGTTTAGACCCCATGTGACCCTCGCTGCACACGCTAGCTGTTTATATATGTCCGCTGACTTTTTGCAGATGGCGGATACGTGTGAGTTGAAGTTGAGTCGTTTGTCTATTATGAGTCCGAGAAGTTTGATCTCATCAACGAGGGGGAGTTGTACTCCTGACATTATAAGTTTAGGAGGGGTAAATTTTAATCTTCGGGTAATGAGCATGGCATTGGTCTTATGCGCCGCGAAGTTCAGTTTGTTTTGCTTTCCCCATTCTAATGTCATGTTTAACACCTCGTTGATGGGTTCCTCCATCTCTGACACTGTTTTGGCAGAGAAGACTAAGACCACATCATCGGCGAACGCCTGGCAGTGTACCTTCTCCTTGGACAGAAGGTGGAGCAGTGGGTCTAAAATGAGATTCCAAAAGGTTGGGCCTCCTATGGATCCCTGCACACAACCCTTGTTGGTTTCTCTTTTGCAGGTAGATCCTGCGTAATGGACTTCTACGCTTCTGTCTTCCAGATAAGGTTCCACTGCTTTGTAGAGGTTCCTTGGGCAGTGTCTTTGTAAAAGTTGGTATTTTAGAGCCGGCCACCACGCGTTATCAAAGGCACCCTTTATGTCCAGCGAGATTACAATTATCGACTTCTTGTCGGCCCGTTCTTTGGCTATATAACTCGTCAGGTCGTAGAGGGCGTCCTCGGTTCCACGTTGCGGCAAGAAACCGTACTGTTTTGGACTGAGAGTTTTGAGGAGATGCCATTGGAGTCGACCCACTAAAAGTTTTTCTACCGTTTTCCCTAGTACCGATAAAAGTCCTATAGGGCGGTAAGATTTCGGGTGGGTATAGTCATCCTTACCAGGTTTTTTGAGGATGACTACATGGGCAGACTTCCAGATTTTTGGGAAGTATGATATCGCGAGACACTGGTTAGCGATCGCCATAAACACCTCTTCTGCAGCTCGGATTGCCCTTCCGCATATGTCTGCCGTAAAACCATCCGCTCCCGGGGCTTTCTTTGGATTCTGCGCTTTAAGCACGGCTTCCACTTCGGCCCGCGTGAACGGAGGGTCATCCGGCGACAGTTTGCTTGTCTCCTCTGGTGTTCCGCTCCTTGTAATGTGTCTGATATGAGCATGTGACGGATCATCTGTTGATATAGAGTCCTTTGGATAGAAGGTTTCGGCAAGAAGTTCTGCTGACTTATTTGGGTTCAGCGTTTGCCCACTCGAGTCGCGAAGCAGTGTGTCTTCCTGGGTTCTCGCCGTTCTTCGAATGATTCTATATATCCCGTCCCACATGCTCTCTCTGTCTTGTTTGGAGCAGAATTCCTTCCAACTCTCTGTCTGAGCCTCCTGTGTTTTGAGAGCGTACAGCTCTTTGGCGTCACGGTACTCTTTCAGTACGGTTTCTATTCTTGGTGGGGCTGCATTTTTAATACGTCTCTTTTTTCTAAGGACGTCTTTTTTGAGCTCCTGTAGGTTCTGATTCCACCAAGGTGGCACAACCGTTCTTCCCTTGCTGCCTAATCTTGGAATCGCGCTTTCGCACGCTTCTTCGATTGCTGCTGTGTAGGCTTCAGTTATGGACTCCAGCTCTTCTCCGTTGGTTGCCTTTTTGATGTTGTCTGGAGTTATTTGTCGCTCTTCTAGGGACTTGTGTAATTGTCTATCGAAGCTCAACCAGTTTGCCTTGTTGGTATTGTACTTCCTTGTAGTAGGGCGTTCTACTTTATGTAGTTTTTCGCCTACGTGTAGGTTGTACGTTATGGCGTTGTGGTCTGATGTGGTAAGGCTCCGGTCAACTTTCCACTCCTGTATTTTACCTAGAAGTTGGGTACTGCATGCAGTAACATCAACGATGCTTGTGCATAGTTTCCCTCTACGATACTCCTCAAAGGTAGGTGTATCTCCAACGTTTAGAATGTGGAAGTCCATATCGTTAAGGAATGAGCTGTATGTTGCACCTCGTTCGTTCTCAGATGAGCTGCCCCACCATTGGCTCCAGGCATTTACGTCTCCTCCTATTAATAGATTTTGGGTGTTTAGTTTTAAGCATACTGCTTTGGTACGCTCAATGTACGGCTCTATAGGTTGGTCTCCTTCGTAGTACAGGGATACCACTCCCAGTCGCAGAGATCCGGCCTCCAATAGGACTGCGCACTCTGTCTCGGTGACCAGTTGGGGGTCATGGATGACTTTTAACAGGTCACCGAAGACGAGAATCGCAGCCTTTATCGGTTTTTGCCTATTAATGGTGCATTGGATTACCCTAGTGCCTGGGTATTGTTTGACTATCCCTGTGGATCCAACGTAGGGTTCTTGCACCAGGGCGATTCCCGCACCTCTCTTCTCCGCGGCCAGGAGCAGTTCATTCGTGGCCTGCTTTGATTTTCGCAGATTAGCCTGAATGATGTATATAGTTGTTGAAGAGCCTGTACTTACGGTGGAAACTGAGCCGTTGTCTTGTGGGCGAACCTTAGCAATATGCTATTTTGGAACGCGCTATTCCATCCCATGTCTGCCATTGCGGGCACGATGGGCTGAATGCCATATGTGGGTTTTCTTTAGTATCAGCCTTTGCCCTAGCACAGTTCTTACAGCTAGGGGCGCCACCGTTTTGCCTTGTTGAGCAGTCTTGCCAGGAGTGTTTCTCTCCGCAGTAATTGCAGTATTGGTCCGTCTCCCGGCACAGAGTTTTTGTGTGCCCAAATCCAAGGCATTTGGCGCATTGAACGAGTGGTGACTGGTCCTCCACAGGTCTTTTCTCAAGCCCTATGTGGACAGCTCCCTCCTCCAACATTCTTTTGTACAGTTTAGGCGATACTTCTAGTACCGGATGGCACTGTAGCGCGTTCCTTGCTCGTTTCCTGTACCTCACCTTAAGGAATCGATCTTCGGCTTTCAGGTCTATGAACAACTTTTTGTTCTGAGCCTTCAGCTGTTCGACTATATCCTCGTCGGTGTGGCACGACATTATATTTTTAATTTTAATTTGAGGGTTACCTGTTTTAGCCTCTTTTATCGTTAGTGTGGTGTTTGTTCTAATACTGTCGCGAAGTGTTTTGGCATCCTCCTCCCTTTCGCAGCTTAAGATAACCTTGCGATTTTTAGCCTTTCTTACCCTGTCGACCGTGACTCCTGTTGTTTTGAAGTCTAGTGTAGTTCTGATGGTTTCTATTACGTTGTCCCCGGTTTTTGTGGGGTCTGTTGACGAGATTATCAGTGCATGGTTGGGTTTAGGGGTAGGTTTTTGTTTGGCTGCAACCGCGTAGGATATATGGCCCTGTGGTTTTACCTCTGTTGGTGCGCGCTGCCTGAAGGAAGAGTTGATCCATGTGAGCGTTTTGTTGATGGCTCTCGACTGAGTGGCCAGTTCCGTCACGTCTTCTCGGATTGGGTTTATTAGGTCGTCAATCCTGTTTGCTGTGTCGGTCAGGGCCATTTCCGTCGCAAGCCCTGTCGCTCCAGTTGGTCCTGCCACTCCATTTGTATACGCGATATCCTTGACCTCCTGAATCTCCTCTAGGATCCTCGTCGTTTTTGTTATGATGGGTGACGTGGCCGATGTTAGGTCCTCCCCTATCTCCTCTCTTGTTGGTGGTGCTGGACGTGCTAGGAGCGTCTTGATGGCGGCGATGTCCTCTTTAATTGAGTTTATGCCGTCCAGCACTTTAGGACACTCTTGTGCTATTGGGAGAGCCCTTTCTGGAGACTTTGAGCGTTGCCGTTCGCTTATTAATCTCCCTTCGGCAAGATCCTGTCTAAGATAGTGAAGGTCGGTCGCCAGATGTCCAAGTTTGGATGTAATGTCCTCCAGAGCCGGCGTGTTGTCCATGTGCGGGCAAGAGACTGTGGTGGGGGCATTTGTGTGGTGTATCGGTGTTTGTGAAGTAGGCTTTTCCTCTTTCGTGGTGGTATCAGAGACTACTCCTCTCACGATACCCTCGACTTCAAAGTTGAGCCACTTTTGAACGCCGTCTACTGCCTTGTGGGTGCTTTCCCATGCATCTTTAGTCTCTTTCAGGCGCTTTTGAAACTCATCGTGCTGATCCTTAAGCGCCTTGTTGTGTGCCCGCTCCATGCGTACCATTTCCCGGGCCGCCCTCGTCCTCTCCGTCTCCAGATTCAGCCTGTGGCGGTTTCTGGAGTCGGCAAGGGAGAGCACGAGCTCGTATAGGTTTGATAGGCTTTCCACTGCGATTTGCCTCAGTTCCTTTTTAAGGGTTCTGGAGCTCTCCAGTGCCTGTTTGCCCGTTTGCAGGTACTCTCTAGCTCGGTCCGTCGCTAGATCTTTGCAGACGCCTGTATGACCTCCCATGGGTGGGAGCATACTCGGCCTTCCGCAGTCGCTGTTGACGTCTGTCCAATTGGTGTCGGATGAAGCTATACTCCCTGTGTCTTCCCAGACTCCCTGCTCGGCTAATTCTTGGTCTAGAGCCTGCCATAGATCAGGGTTCTCTGGGATGACTTCCCCTTGTTGTTCTTCGGCTGTAGGTGTAATTTCCGAAGATGAGATCACTATGCTGTAGTGATCTTTTAAGGGGAAGGTGGTCTGTGGTACTAGTTCATCCTCTGCCTGTGATGCTAGATTTGGTGTTTCTGTATTACCTTCCGGCTCTGGGTCTGGCGTTGAGCGGTGGTGGGCATCTTTGGTTGTCCCTTCTGTTTCCAGTCTATGCGGCTTTACAGAGGGTTTACCCTCCGGACGAGTTGGAGTGTCCTTGGTGGGGTTTGATGACGTGCCGTGTGTCAAGGTTTCGTCGGGTGTTGGTGTCTTTATCGCGCTGATGTCTAGGGTGGAGGACTCTAGGAGTGATGTTTCGGCTAGGTTCCGCCCGTCATCAATCGCTGCTTTCCTCGCCACCGCTTGCGCGTTTCTAAGCGACGCCACTCGACGCAGGCCCCCTGACATTGTCTTTTTTTGAAGTGTGTGTTGTTTTGCTATGGTCTTACCAAGGTCCGCTGGTCCTCGAATGTTAATCGAGGTTTGCCTTTTCGTAACCTTGGATAGACTTTTGTGTTTTTTGGTAGTAGGTGTGGCAGCCTTCCTCAGCCTGCATGTGTATGCCGGTGGTGATGGCACCTTTTTTGATGTTGATTGTGTATGTGTTGTTTTTGTTGCCGTGAGGGCCTCGCGGCCCCCTATTGTTATCAAACCAGATGTTGTGGGGGTGGTTAAAAAGGGTTGCAGTCTCTTCCCAATCTCCTTTGCGGGGGTATGCCGCTGGGGGGAGGAGCTGCCGGTGGCCGTGGCCAAACCACATGGGTGAGGTGGGGGGAGCTATGGTAAGGGTGGGGGTGTCTTGGGTTGGGGTAGGGGGTTGAATTTATAAGGGAGGGGGGTGGGGGTTGAGAGGTTAAGGGGTTGTTACAAGGGGAGAGGAAGGGACCTGGTCACCTGATGTCCGGTGTGGTGGTCTCGATTCTCTGCCGTTCCCGGTTGAGGAGTTCCCTGGAGTACCTTCCGGCGCTGGTGTGACGAGGTGGTGTGTCTCAGCGCTGGTCCTCCGGATTCCTCAGGCCGTAAGCGAAGGCCCTAGGCGTGGATTGTTGGGGTAGGTCGCGGTTGTCGGCGCCAGTCTGGCGGCACGTGTAAGCCAGCCAAGTGTGTCAACCCGAATTGTATGGGAAAATCCGTACCTTTGGTCCCCGCTGGAGACCCCGTGGGTTGATGCAGGATGTTGGTTGAGGTGTCGTTTGACAGCCCTTACAGTCCTCTCCCTGATGGTGTCTGTGTGAAGTGTGTGAGTTGCGCTGCTGAGTTGTTATTAAGCCGCAAAGTCTGGAGGCTGTAGCACCGAGGTCCTTAGGGATAGGATGATGCCCACATGAATCCTGGTGAATCAGACACTGCACTTGCACTACACACACTCAGAAGTATTGTTTGAGCACTTTTGCCGATTTTATGATTTTTTGCGCGGAGCAACTTGTTGTTCGTGTCGCTAACGGCGTCGTGTCTACCTTATTCTTATTCTTATTTATATAATATACAAAGGCTATATAGCTATATATTATTTATATAATATACAATAGGCTAAACAGCAACAAATTCTTCTTAAATTTTGAATCGGAATTTTTTTTTCGCCTACCTAGACCTTCTAGTTGGTCCTATTGTTGACTTTGGGATCTGATGATGACATCCTGGTGTAATCGAGAGAAACCTTCAAATTTAAAAGGAACGTATAGTGTTTTTCTATTAGAATCTTAATAGTAACGTGTTGTTACGTCTGATAGTCTACATATTGTGGGGCTGAGCTGATGGTGAAACTCCTTAACGCTAAGGAGTACAGTAACCATAATGACAGAACTTATGAAAGGTAGTGTTGTAACTTCTTCAAGAACAGAGTCATAAGATGCAACCGCACCCCTCCTGTGATCTCTCTAAAAGAAATAAAATTTACTTTAAAAAAGTAAAAACCGACTTCAAAACCAAAATGCACTAAAAAGTCTTAAATAAATTCTTGACCATTGAATGGAAAGGAATACATTTTAGGCAAACAATTTCTTTTTGGAGTCGGTGCCATCACTTTGACCATCAAGCCTTAACTGTCGCTGCACCCTCAAAATCGTTGTATTATTGCGACACTAGCGAGCGAGTTAAAACTTTAAATATCCAGGAGCCCTTTTTTAATCACTCGCGTCAAGATCGCGCGTGATATCCATTGATCTGAGTCCAATTTTGGAATGAAAATCAGGTGGAATCAATACAGGAGGGTCTTAAAATAAGATAGCTCAATTTTGTGAGTACGTCTATATTGCGCGTGATTTTCGTTGTTCTTATTCATTTTCGAACGAAAATCACCGGCTATATTCATGCAAGTCATTCAAAAATAGGGTCCCAGCCTCTTCATAGCTTATTACGGCGTAGTATTTTGTAGATACGCGGGAGCTACGCGCGAGGATGAGAATTTCTCCATTCTTTTTTTTTTTTTTTAGAATGTTGTGCAGAGGTTATCTTTTAAAATACTTGCATATAATTTTAATATATTTTTTAAGAATAAGTGGAACTCATTTTAGCATTCCTTAGTTGGATGTCACTGACCAAAACAACACCCTGTATGTATATATGAAATTTTATCTGCTATTCATGATTTCACAAACTCAACACCAACTCCAAAAATTATAATATCCAAACGTGTACTCTCGCATATATCCAATTTAATGCAATAACGCCTAACTAACTGGTTGCATTCGTAAATCCATATTGGACAAATAAAAATAGGTACCTATTTGTAGCGCTTTCGACGAAAGCTTTCGAAAGCTAAATCCGTCGAGTGTGCTTTGTAAAAGTTTAAGCTTACTCAGATGCGAGCTTTGTCTTACTTTTAATTTAAAACCTACGTCTTTTTGAGTGCAGCTGGATTATGTTAGATTGTCGTTTAGATAGCGAATGTATAAAAGTTAAAAATATAAAAGTTGGGTAAAGCATTTGATTAAAGAAAGTTTCGTAGCAACATCTTACTTTGAACTAACAATATCCGTCAGACATCTTTTTCATAAACAACGTTTTAAACATAATTTTTAAAAATAAATTTGACAATTGTAAAATAAAATTTCCGCTCGTAGGCTAGTCAAACAAAGTATTGTTAAGGATACAAAGTATTGTTGAGATAATTTTAAGGAACACGATTTTTGCCGTCGTATCTTTGTTTGGACTGTTTAGGAGGATATATCAAAAGTCCTATCCCGTAGCCCTTGAGCCGAGTGAGTTAGGATTTTTCTTTTTAAATTCCTTGAAGCATATTTCAATTCAGGGATTGATGTAAATTTCATCAAAATTGGTTGAGTAAATTTGAAGATATGCGCAAAAAGAAATACTATGGAATAAAAAATATTATGTTGAAACTTTGAAACCACATTCAAAAATTTTATGAAAATGCTAAAAAGACTCCAAATAAATTAGTTTTTCCCACTATTATCATAATTTAGTTTATATTTATATTCCAAAGTATTTCTTTTACCCCATATCTCAAACTAAACTAACTCTTACAAACTTCTTAAAAAATGACATTGTTTTTGAAGTTACTTGTACGAGTACTAATATACATACGTTCCGTTTTACTTCTTGGCGAGTGGCGACTGGAGACTGACTTTACCCATTGGAACTAGTTTTATTACTTTTTGTTTTAAGTTTTCTATATTAAATAGTGTATTAAGTATAAAGTACTAAATAAACTTTAAAATAATAAGCCAAAATAATCAAAAGATTCATTGAAACCCATTATTACAAATAATATGAACATTAACAGATGATAATAAGTTCACGTTTAATTATTCTGACGAGTGAAATGTTTTTTTTGACGTTTGACAGCCATGTGTCATATTCGAATCGATGCAGTCTCTTTCGCTTTGCTTTTTCGTCTCGTTGTGTGCTAACTGTGAGATTTCGTTTTGTCTTCCTAATTTTTACGTTATCTGTAACTAATAGGTAGAATCTTAGGTTCCAAGTCCATCTCCTCTCGGACAAAAGTCGTTGAAGAGCTCAGAAGAATGGCTTGACTCAAGCAGGTGTCCCAGCTCTTCTTCTTTTTAACGTATACACTGACGACCAACCCTCTTCTCCCATCACGTCCCGCTTTCTATACGCAGACGACTCGGCTTTTACATCTCAAGCTTTTAGCTTCGAACAGGTAGAAGCCAACTTATCAACCGCTCTAGGCTATTTAGGTCATTTTTACGATGAAAATGCATTTAAACCAAACCCAAGTAAAACCCAATTGTGTCTTCCATCTTCGTAATAGGAAAGCGGGTCATACGCTCTACATTCAGTAGCGTGTGGTACTCATTGAGAACTGCGATAACCCAAAACACTTTGGAGTTTTCTTGGATCACTCGCTAAATTTTAGGAAGAACTGCGAAAACATCAAGCAGAAAGTGCATTCCAGAATTAGCCTTTTGAGAAAACTAGTTTCTTCTAAATGGGGAGCTTCACCTGATGTTGTGCGGACTACCGGATTGGCGCTTTCTTCTTCGCGGGCGAGTATGCTTGTCCAGTTTGGAGCCGCTCTGCCCATGCAAAGTTGGTGGATACGGCATTAAATGAAACATGCAGGATTATTACTGGTTGTCTTAAACCGACACCTGTACAAAAGCTGTACCCACTTGCCGGTATAGCGCCGCCGCTAGCTCCTCGGGGAGAGCCAAAATATTGAGTGACAGACGGCACCCACTTTACGACCACAAGCCTGTGCCTCAAAGACCCAAAAGTCGTAATAACTTCATAAAATGTGTGACTCATCTCACTGGTGATCCTCCGAAGGCTACACGTGTCCTTTGGTGGAATAGCACTTCAATTCCCGGGCCCTTTGTCCGCCTCTCTGAACATCCCCCTCCTGGACACCAGCTGCCATGGCTGATTTTAGGACGTAACAAAGGCGTTAAGTTAAATTTGTACAGAAGTGACTTGGACTGATTATAGTGATAAGTAGGTATTAGAAATAAAATCAATTTTAATATTATAATAATACTTTATTTATTTCATTTTTTTACAATTTTTTGTGCATGTGATTGCAACGTTGCCAACGGCACCATATACGTAGTACGCACACACACACACACACATACACATACACATACACGCACACATACGCACAAAGGATGCTAGTGTGGTGTTTTTTTTTAGATAGGTCGTTTCTTTTTTCAACATGTAATGTTTTTCCTAATTCATTTAAATTCGTTGCCATTTGTATATTTTAAGCCCTCGTAACTTAAACCCTCGCACAAGATCTAAGAGGGATGAGAGTGGCTGAAAATCAGCGTTGACTTCTGCCAACACTGGCTGAGCCACATCCATTTGCTCTCCTAGTTTGAGCTATAATTTTAAGAAATTGTGATAGAGATAAGTTCTTTTTTGTATGGGAAGCAATAAACGCATTTTATTTATTTACTTTTATTTAAAGTTAATTTTATTTCTTGATTCTTAGTGTTTGCAAAAGAGGGGGGGGAGAGCACCTTATGACTCTGTTCTTTAATAAAAAAAAACAATTTCCTAAGTCATAAATTCTGTCATTATAATAACTGAGCTCCTAAGCGTTAAGGAGTTCCACCATCAGACCATCAGACGTAACAACACGTCAACATAAATATTCTAGTAAAAAACACTATATGTGCCTTTAAGATTTGAGGGTTTCCCTCGATCACACAACGATCTTATCATCAGATCTTGAATTGGCAAAAATGGTACCAACTAAAAGGTATGTATATCCTCTAGGTAGGCGAAACATTTTTTCAAATCGGTCGACAAAATGACTGAGATGTGAGGTATATCTATAATACAAAAAAAACAGTCGAATTGATAACCTCCTCCTTTTTTGAAGTCGGTTAAAAATAGCTTTTGCGAACTGTTGGTAGTAACAATGCCGATATTGTAAGTATTAAAATACATTTAAAATATTCAAGTTTTTTCAGTAGCTGTAAAATATTCCCGATGGTGAATTGAAAACTTTTAATTTACTCGGAGTGTTTTGTAATACGACTCAATTTTTTAAAACACTGATTCTCATGACTCAGACTGATGGATTGGTAAAAATATGTTGACACGTTTTAATTAAGAGGTACTTTTAGCGACAACAGCTTAAATTATCGAAACACTTAATACAAGATATTTCAAAACTACTTTTTAGCAATGATATCTCGCTAAGGAGCTACTCAGAATCAGGAATCAGTTACTTTGAGTCAACTACCTCAAAGAAACACACGACAATGTTTTTTGGCATATTTTGATCGATGTTTCTTAAGAGGAATTTGGTAGATTACTGATTCTGAGGTATACAACGTGTTAATGTTAAATGCGCAAAACCTCAGACACCCCAAATGATTTTTAGTTCAATGGACATTATTCTGATAGAAAAACAATCATTCAAAAATAATTCATGGTTTTATGTGGTGTTTTAGTTTTACTGGCACTTCTAATCATTTTTTGCTCTGCGGACGACGCTCAGTACCGTTACTATGAGTTACACGCTAGCGACTACGGTTTTACTCGATAGCGACGACGTCACTTTTTGTATGGAAATATTTAGTTCTGCACGTAACCGCTAGGGGAGTAAAATCTTCTTAAACTCATCATGGTAACGGTATTGTCTTGAGAGGAGTCGGTAGGTAGTTGTATCACCGGGCCGCTGCGCTGCGCTGACATTATTATTATTACTATCTACGCTCATAAAGAACAAACCATTGTTTTGCGTATTTTGGCGGTTCGCACACATAATGGCTTTTCTTATTATTAAATAGACAGAAGGGTTAACATGCACGCCGTGATAAAAAAATATCACGGCATTCTATCCCGTTTGTTTGTCAAAAATCGACTTAACCACAGTTGTTAACGCCATGAAAGTCAAGTCGTTCTGACAAATTTCGAAATACACATGTCAAAATTATCATTGAATGCTAGCATGCGACACATATTTTTACATTTTGCCGTGAAATATTATCGCCCACCATGAGCGTCGACGATAAATGAAAAACAACTTATTTAGAGCAAAAATATATAACTGCGTCGTGCCATATCTTATCTTAGGTTCTCAAAAATCAATAAAAGGTAAAGATATTGAAAATAAAGTCCCCGTGGATTTTTTATCCCTAAGATATTTATTAGTTTGAATTTATTATCCTAGGCCAATATCGAGTCACTCTGTCATTGTGTCAAGTTTATCATTTTCAGCCAAATTTGACATTAAATTGAGTGAATGGTTAGAAATTGTCTTATCTCGTTATCGTTTTGGATAAATTTGTCCAACGTGGTTGGCATGTTAGGGAATATGATCAAATAGTATAGATCGACTAATTTTGACATGTCGATCGAAATAAATATTGTGTCATGCATGTTAGGCCTACTGGGCAACATTTGTATAAAGTTTTTTTTAAAGTGTCAAAGTGTGACGTGTGTTTTAAAGTGCCTTTTTACAAAGTTGTTTGATTTATTTTACCTACTCGTTATTCCAATCAATTTTTTTTCAGGATTTGCGCATTTACCTTTTTTAACGGTGTTTAACATACCTCCATATTTAAATCTACATGGACAAAACAAGCGGCCCAAGTCCTTATAGGTATTTGTAATAGTAGGTAGTACTTTCGTAGATTTACACTGCCACGTTACAGATGAGAAACTTTATTTTCAAAATAGCTTTTTAGGGTTCCATAGCCGAATGGCAAAAAAGGAACCCTTATTATTTTGTCCGTCCGTATGTTACAGCCACTTTATTCTGAAACTATTAGTATTACACAGTTTAATCTTAGTAGGTAGATGTATTCTGTAAACGCTTAACGATTCTCATTAAAAAAAAACTAAAAACATAATTGCGTGTAGGGTGTCTATGGATAGGTCTTTAAAAATGACCGAGGTTCCTATAAACATTTCCCTAAAAAGTGTAACGTTTGAGAGATAGACACTTCCAAGGTGGTAAAATGGACGTCCCCCCATGTAACTTTTAAACTAAGCAAGTGTAAATTTTGAAAAAAATACATGATGTAGATCTTGATAAAGACTTTCAACGAAAATTGAACATTTTCAATAACCACAAACATAACTTTGTTATTAATATAATAGTAAGTTGTGTAAGAAGAAAAATTTATTCCGAAAACATTGTCTCCGTGTCGCAAAAATGGAATACAATATTCTAAAAATTCCATTCATTTATCTTTCTAACTATGACTACCGGTGAGCTTTTTCATTAATTTTACCGCTAGTTGGTTTTCCAATAGAATAAATTACGTAGTTCCATACAAACAATGTTCAGAGGTTTTATACCGGTTTATTGTTTAAACCTCGCCGATGTAAATGGTTATCAGGAGACTGCATTCCGTTAATACCAGTGACTTCTGCTCTGAAAAAGTTCATTAGGCAGTCGAAGAATAAAACGTGATTTAAAATCCAGGCAAAGAGAGAGCTTAAGTAAATACGTAGGACGTTACCGAGCGTTGACGTTGTATTAACAATCGTGCGTGCCTCCTATTACATGCAATCGCTTTCATCACAATCAAAAAATAATAGTTCTACAGGTACATATTTTATTATAAAATATTTTCAAAGTACTCTCCACCAGCATCCTTACAAAGATTCATGCGTCTGAACCAGTTTTAAAAACACTTTTTGCAGTCCGCCGCAGACACCTCGTTTACAGCCTGCTCGAACGCTGCCAGCTCTATCCATGCAGTCGCCAAAATTCAGTACATAATACGACAATTTCCAGCTTCTGCACCGCGACTGTATCGATGCTAACGCGCGGTAGCATGGTCTAAAATGTCCCCGCAGACGCGATACTTTGAGTTGGCTCGCAAAAAATGTGGAGGGATTTTTTAAAAAGGGCGCCCCTTTTTTTACTTTAAAACATTCATATTTTCAAAAAAGATTCTAACCAGCCGGTCTTCTACGTATAAATAGTAGATAGTTATACAAAGGGAGAAAGTGACCCATAGCACTCGAGATCTTTTGGCGCTCGAACGGAGTGAGAGCGCTTATAAGTCGAGAGTGAAATGGGTGCTTTCACCCGAGTTAAACATGCTTTTTTTCATTTCGACTGTGAGGAAAAATTAATAAATTTAGCTGTGTGATTGCGGTGCGATGATGAGATATTATGTTGTTTGGCGAGAGATGAAACCTCAAGTTTTTTACATCACATATCCAGTTTATTTACAGTCGTTTTACATAAATCACACGATTAAAAGGACAGTAACGGCACGAAAGACAACAGAGTACATAAAACGCGGACGATATCAAATATTTCAAATCATTGTTAAAATATCCATCGTTTTTTTCTCACAGACAATAAAAATAGTAGAAGAACGCAACCTCAACCTTGTCACCAAAACTACCACAGGTTATGTCGAATTCCGGGTTCAATTTTACCTCATAAGATAGCGCTATAAGTGTGACAGCTTACCGTGGGAGTGAGTAAGAAGAACAAAATCGCGGCAAGTCACCTCCGCCTGCTTAATAATCTGTGCAATAATCGACCAAACTATAAAAATATTTTCAAAGACTAACAAAAGGTTACAATTTGAAATGAAGAAAGTGTCACTATGTATGGCGAGCAACCATATAAAAATTAGACCCATTGTATTTTTTTTAAATCGGTTACCAAAATAAACATGCGTTTAATGTTCAGCTAAATTTAAAAATATGGAATGCTTTTTTATTTAAATAATATGATGTGACTCAATTATCTTTTAATTTTTTCTGTTCGGAAAATTGAACTTTCATGTGAAGATAGACGAGTAGAAAATAGCTTTTCCATTCCTGGGGTGGAAAGTAATTTAGTTTTAATTGCTACCATCAGACATGGAGCTAAAGGTAATTGAAACACATTATATTATTAAAATAAACAAGCTTTTATATTTTTAACATTAGCTAAACATTAAAAGCGTGTTTATTATGGTCACTCATCATCATCATCATTATCAGCCAAAGGACGTCCACTGCTGAACATAGGCCTCCCCCACGGCTTTCCACAGCGACCGATTACTAGCGGTCTGCATCCAGTTTGATCCTGCAATCTTTATAAGGTCGTCTGTCCATCTTGTTGGTGGACGTCCTACGCTGCGTCTTTGGTCAAAGGGTCTCCAATCTAGAACTTTCCTGCCCCAACGGCCATCAGTTCTTCGCGCTATGTGCCCTGCCCATTGCCACTTGAGCTTACTGATTCTCAAGGCTTTGTCCGTTACCCTAGTTCTTCTACGTATCGCCTCATTTCTGATTCGATCACGTAGAGAAACACCCAGCATAGCCCTCTCCATCGCTCGTTGTGTGACTTTGAGCTTCTTTATAAGACCCATAGTTAGAGACCATGTTTCGGATCCGTATGTCATAACTGGTAACACACACTGGTTGAAGACTTTCGTCTTTAGACACTGAGGTAAATTAGATGAGAAGACACTCTTGCGTAATTTCCCGAACGCTGCCCAGCCGAGTTGGATTCGTCAATTGACCTCTTTCTCGAAGTTGGACCTACCCAATTGGATCACTTGTCCCAGGTAGACGTACTCGTCGACAACTTCGAGAGTTGAGTTCCCAATGGATACTGGAGTGGGTACAACAAGGGAACTCGACATAATTTTCGTCTTCTCCATGTTCATTTTAAGACCCACTTGTTGGGAGACTCGGTCAAGGTCTTCGAGCATAGTGCTAAGATCGTCCAGCGTCTTTGGCACAACGACTGTATCATCGGCAAATCGGAGGTGTGTGATGTAATCGCCATTGACATTGATGCCGATTCCTTCCCATTCCAGAAGTTTGAAGGCGTCTTCCAATGCCGCTGTGAACAGTTTCGGAGATATAACATATCCCTGTCTCACACCTCTCCGCAGTGGAATCGCCCTTGTATTCTGCTCCTGTACTCGTGCCGACATGGTAACGTTATTGTAAAGGCACTTTAACACCTCTATATACCTATAGTCTATGTGGCACCGCTGCAGAGACTGAAGCACCGCCCAAGTTTCCATCGAATCAAAAGCCTTCTCATAGTCTACAAACGCTAAGCATAGAGGCATATTATACTCCTCGGACTTCTGTATAATTTGCCTAAGCGTATGGATGTGGTCTATGGTACTGTATCCTTTTCGGAAACCGGCTTGTTCGGGAGGCTAGAAGTCATCAAACCTACGTGCGAGACGATTCGTGATGACCCTTGAAAACAGCTTGTAGACATGGCTCAGGAGTGAGATGGGTCTATAGTTCTTCAATAAGTTTTTGTCACCTGTTTTGTAGAACAACACAACCACGCTCCTGTTCCACGCCTCGGGCGTGATGCCCTCCAGCAGCACGGAATCGCCCTCTCTACGGACTTCTGATAAACCCATTATGTCCCAATGTAACCTGCTCATTTCTTCCTCCAGCTCGAGCAACTTCTCGTCCGTCCTCAGTGTGCACGCGTTATAAGTTACCAGGGCCAGTTGTCGTCGGGGGTGGCAGCGCGACCGCCTCCGGGGATTCTTAGCACCCCCTGCCCCGCCGTTACCGTGACCGCTACCAAAGTCAGGAGGAGAAACAATGAGGGGATTTTGCCAATACTCGCCACGCTTGGCAGGCGGGTTGGCGAGCGCAGAGACGCAGCCCCTTGCAGCTGTGACGCTGCTGCCCGTCACAGTCCAACATTTAGCTGCGCCTTATATTGGATGGTTATACCGCCATCGATCGGTCGCCAGAGCCTCGTCTGTATAAACAGGACGCACCACGTGAAGGTGAGGTTTGCTTGGAGCTTTAGGTCTTGGTCAAGCTCCCTTACGTCCCTATTATTATGGTCATATTATGGTCACTGATTTTACAAATTTACAATTGGTATAATTTTTTACAATTTAAAATCTACAAATATATTTCGGTTTCCCGCCATACATAGTGTCACTTTTATTACATTTTAAATTGTCACATTTTGTTTGTCTTTGACTATATTTTTTTTTAGTTTGGTCGATTATTGCATAGATTATTAAGCAGGCGGAGGCAACTTGCCGCCATTTTTGTTGTTCATTAATCTTCTTACTCTTTTTCACCTTTAGCTGTCATTCATAGCGCTATCTCATGAGGCAAAATTGAACCTGGAATTTGACATAATCTGTGGTAGTTTTGGTGACAAGTAACCTTGTTTTCGCAAGGTTGCGTTCTTCTCCTATTATTATTGACTGTAAGAAAAAATTGATCGATATTTTTAACAATGATTTGAAATATTTGATATCGTCCGCGTTTTCTGTAGTATTCTGTTGTCTTCCGTGCCTTTACTGTCCTTCTAATCTTGTGTTTTATGTATAACGACAGTAAACAAACTGATATGTGATGTAAAAACTTGAGATTTCAGCTCTAGCCAAACAACATAATATCTAAATAAATTTATTTATTTTTCCTCACAGTCGAAATGAAAAATAGTATGTATAACTCGGGTGAAAGCAACCATTTCACTCTCGAATTATTAGCCAAGAACTTCTCCAGTGAAATGGGTCACTTTCTCCCTTTGTATAACAATCTACTATTAACTCCGTGTCTGATCGTAGCAATTAAAACTAAATTACTTTCCACCCTAGGGATGAAAAAGCTATTTTCCACCCATCTATCTTCACATGAAAGTTAAATTTTCCGAACAGAAGTGATAAAATCTTTTTTTGAAATACTTTCTGAGTGGCCTGGTATACATTGATATCTACGTTTTAACCCTGACGGGCTTTGAAATGCTAAAACACTTTTACTATATTATTTATCGACGGTGTTTAGGCCTTGTAATGATTCTACGGTACCATATAACAGATGGCGCTAGTTGTCCGTAAAATGTACATCGGCAGTTTGCACTCTTTATTAAGAATGAGTCTTTCTGAGGGTGACTAGAAAAAAGATAGGAAAGTATTTCTTTTGGAGATTTTCGATGCGAATCAAGCCATTAAAGAAATAATTACCGAATTCATATTAATTCTGAGGTTCATTCACTTGATTATAAACGTGTTGTTGCCTGAATACAGTTCAGTGTGTGAGTTTTACGGATCACGGGGTAAGTTGCACTATTTTTCAAACAGACTTTGTGTCCTTGGACTCTCAATTAGAAACCGATTTCTAAAGGTGGAATATCTTGTCCACAGCTTAAAGACACGCCTTTTTTAAGTGGGACTTACAGGTAATACCTGCTAAGGAATCAGGTCGACATTAAATCTAGTGTAAATTAATTAAAGAAGTTGTCAGCCAGCTGTATGTGTGAGCAACTCCTACTCATCACACCGGTCAAGGTCATCCCCAGGATGCTAAATTAATTCTTGCAACCAGTAGATCATCGTGTAAACCTCTTAGATAAGTGTTGTTACGATTTTCATTGCCACATCATTTTTAAGAAATAAATAGTATTGTGTGAAGTAACCCAAAAGCATTTCAATTGTCTCTTTTCATGTAACAAGAACCCTGAGCATTACATTGGCGCCCAACGTGGATTTTGATTTGCATTTGGGTTACTTATTTTAGTTATAGGTGTTTATTTTAAAGCTATAGTTTAAATCTAAAGCTATTTTGTGTCGATTTTTGGTGAAATTGTGTTTACAGGACATTTATTGATAATTTTGCACTGGGTCATCTAATATAGCAATATGGATGTTAATTATCTCTTAAAAGATGAACTTGAGTTCATCAGAGTAAAATACTTCGGGAAATTTGTCACCAAGAAGCTAGTGGACAGATTTCCATTGAGACTAAAACTCATATAGATTGTTTAAATAATCCTTTATCAGAAATTGTAGTTTGTGAGTCCAACTACGAAGTCGCTGTAGTGAACTTAAATGAGGCAAAATCTAAGCCAGATAATGTCACAATTAAAAGAATTTCGTCTCGCTTGGCACACTTGTTAAAACGTACAAATCTCATAGTACCCTCAGAAAGCGCTCATATCGAAAGGCACTGTTAACGAACATTCAGAATGCCATAAGTACGTTAAGCTCCCTTGTCAAAGTGGAAAATGATGACGCTTTATTGTCAGACAAGGATAAGGATAATTTGTATAAATCACTAGGGGATGACGCACACAAAGTTATAGATAATCTAGAAGATGACGTTGTCTTCGATAAAGAGGCGGAAATCAAACGTATGGAAAATCAATCTCATGATCTCGTGGCATCGAGAGTTGACATTAAAGAAAAGGTAATCAATGATGATTCAAAATACTTTGATTTTAAAAAGTCTTCCAAGAAACCTTTGTTAAAGACATCTACCATCGACGTTGAAGTTCCTAATAGAAAACTAGTGCCAATCAAAGATTGGGGAATTAAATTTACGGCTCGGGGTGATATTAGCATCAATTCTTTTCTAGAACGTATAGAGGAATTAAAAGAGGCACGCAACGCTCGAGATGAAGATTTATTTAGATATGCCGTTGACCTTTTTGAAGGTGAGGCACTCATATGGTTTAGGGCTAACAGAGCTAATGTTAACACTTGAGAGGAATTGGTGTCGCTTCTGCTAGATAATTTTCAATCACCCTATTATCAGGAGGAACTATTACAAGAAATTAAAAACCGCACCCAAAGCAGTCAGGAAAGTGTAACTATCTATTTAGCTGTCATGCAAAACATGTTCAACAGATTACCAGATAAGATATCAGAAAAGCAAAAAGTTTCTATAATATTAAAAAACTTACAACCATATTTTCAGAAAGCGATTTGCAGAGAATCATTTTGTACTTTGTTTGATTTGTCAGTCGTATTAAGAGTGGTAGAACGCACTATAATTAATTGTGACAACTTCTAAGAACCGTCAATTAATACTCGATCGTTAGAAACAGATCTCGCTTATCAAGAAACGCATCAGGTAAATGCTTTAAGTTATCAGAGCCAAAATAGACGCCAAATTGAGAGTTCTAAGGGTGGAGAAGTGAAATGTTGGAATTGTAGAGGTGTAGGACATGTTTTTAGGGAATGCAGCATACCCAAACAAAGGATCTTTTGCTATAAGTGTGGCAAATTTGGTATAACCACTAAGGATTGTACATGTAATAAAGCCGAAAACATTAGTAAATCAGGAAACGGAATCTTGGAAGGAACAACTGCCAGTTCTCTTCCGTAATCAAAAATCACTCAAGGTATAGTGATGAATGGCAGAGTTGGTTAAAGTTTGTTAAAAATTATTCTTAATCTGAGCAAACACTTAATGTAGGTAAAAAAAAGTGATGACAGAAGGTATTACGCTTCAATCAAAATACTAAATCTACCGTTCAGTGGCTTACTGGATTCTGGTGCCATTGTCTCGGTTGTTTCAAAGCAGCTTGCAGATAATTTATCTCAGAAAGGTTTTCAGATTCATCAGATTAGTGCGGAAAATGTATCGACTGCCGACGGAACATTTCATTCTATTAATGCAATGATCCATTTACCCATCGAATTTGCAAAGAAATACAAAGTTGTACCCTTCTATGTAATGGACAACTTAAAACATGACATTATCTTAGGCATGAGTTTTTTTGAGTTGTTTAATCTGATTATCAGTGAAAATCCGTCCCATACATCAGATTTCTTTTCAGATATAAGATTTCTTTTCAGATATATTTGTCCTTAAAAAAGTTGATTGTGCTCATACATCGACTCCAAGCTCGGTCGTGTCACGAGAGGACCTGACAACAACACAGAAGAAAGAGTTAGATAATCTAATAGAAGAATTCAGAAGTGATGTAGGATGTGGTTTGGGCAGGACTAACTTGATATCACATAGAATTGATACTGGTGACCATTTGCCTGTTAATCAACGTCAATATCCTTTTGCGCCACCCATTATTAGAGAAATAGAAAACGAAATTGAGGAAATGTTACAATTAGGTGTTATAGAGCCATCATATAGCTCTTGGCGTTCGCCAGTTCTGTTAGTTAAGAAGGCGTCAGGTAAAAATAGATTGTGTTTAGATAGCCGACAGTTAAATAAACTCACAAAGAAAGATTCTTACGTTGCCAAGAGTTACCACTATTTTGGATTCTCTAAAGAATGCCAAATATTTAACCACGCTAGACCTTCGCTCAGCATTTTGGCAAATCCCACTGGACAATGCTAGTAAGAAGAAAACAGCATTTGGTTTAGCCGGTAAAGGTCTATACCAATTCACTGTTATGCCATTTAGTTTGGTAAATGCTTCCCAAACTCAACAACGGTTGATGGATCGCCTGTTTAATCCTCTGTGTGAGGGACAGATCTTTTCGTATTTAGATGACATAGTGATTTGTAATGACAGCTTTAGGGCTCATATTTCAGCCTTGAAATACGTCAAAGAACAGCTTAAAATAGCCGGCCTCACTATTAATTTGGAAAAGTGTAAATTTGCCCGACCCTCTTTGAAGTATTTGGGCTACATTGTAGACAAAGAAGGCTTGAGAACGGATCCTGGAAAGGTGGATGCTATTATAAACTATCCGAGACCCAACAACCTTACAGATTTGAGAAGATTCCTGGGCATGGTCAGTTGGTACAGGCGTTTTGTAGAAAATTTTTCGACCGTTGCGGCTCCCTTGCATGATCTTACCAAGGGCAACAACAAAGGCAAATTGATCGCTTGGACACCCCATGCAGATAAGTCGTTCGTTAACCTAAAGACTGCCTTAACATCGACTCCACTTTTATGTGTTCCAGATTATTCTAAACCCTTTTCAATACAAACGGACGCGTCGAATAAAGGAGTTGGTGCGGTTTTAGTGCAGGAGTTTGATGGAGTGGAAAAACCTATAGCCTTCACTAGTCGCAAACTCACAGATCGTGAATGTAAATTTTCGGCGTCTGAAAGAGAATTATTAAGTGTGCTACATGCCATCGAGCAGTTCCGCCCTTATGTAGAAGAAAGCCACTTTAAGGTTATTTCTGACCATAGCGCACTACAGTGGTTATATAAAAATAAGGATCCCCATTGTCGTCTTGCCCGGTGGGCCATGAGCCTTCAGCAATATGATTATGAAATTGTACAAAGAAAAGGCAAAGATAATGTTGTGCCCGACGCGTTGTCGAGGGCTACTCCAGAACACATAGATCTCATAGAGATAACAGATAAAGACAAGGACCAATGGTATCAAACGGGCCCTATTGCACGACCCAGACACTTATGGCGATTGGCAGGTGTCACAGGGGCGGCCTTGGAAATATCTAAAGCTGAAACAGTTTCCGGATGAAAATGATGACTGGAAGTTAGCAGTACCTGAAAAACTAAGATGACAAATACTTCAAGAATGTCATGATCAACCGACTTCAGGACATATGGGTGTTAAAAAAACCATTAATAGAGTACGGCAAAGATATTATTGGCCAACATTAATACGAGATGTAAAATCATATGTAAGGAAATGCGAGACATGTGCTAAACTCAAAAGCATACAAATGAGACCGTCAGGGCTGATGGGCAAACACAGAGAAGTATCCGAACCTTTTCACATTGTGTCTATGGATCTTATGGGACCCTTTCCGCGGTCTAAGCATGGAAACAGCATGTTGTTGGTGGTTTCGTGTTGGTTCAGTAAATTTTGTTTTTTATACCCATTAAGAAATGGTAAAGCCTCAAATATTACAAAAATCATAGAAGAACAAATCTTCCTGGTATACGGCACACCAAAAATAATTATATGTGACGGGAAACAATTTGTCTCTAAAGAGCTCACTGATCTTTTATCGAGTTATGGCGTGGAAGTGTGGTACACACCATTCTACCATCCCCAAGCTAACCCCACTGAACGCGTTAACAAAGTGATTGGCACAGCAGTGGCCTCTTATATTGAAGACAGCCATAAAGAATGGGACAAATACATACCTCACATAGCGCATGCCATAAGAACTTCAGTTCATGAGGTCACAGGAAAGACACCGGCATACTTGTTTTTCGGAAGAGAACTAAACACTTACGGTAATAAGCCTCACAATTTGGATCCTGCTGAACCAGTGATATTTGATAGAGAGAAATACGAACGGAATATTAAGCTTAGAAAGGAAGTTTACGAAGATGTTACGGCTAGACTAAGAAAGGCTTATGAAATAAATAACAGGTATTACAACAAACGCCGTCGAACGTGCTATTATAAGGTTGGGGATATTGTTTGGAAGCGCACAAAATTTCAATCAAATGCGGACAAAAGGTTTATGTCAAAACTGTCTCCAAAATTTGAAAAAGCAATTATTGCGGATAAACTTTCTGATGATGTATACATGCTTAAAAATTTTCGAGGTAAATCATTAGGTAAGTGGCATTCGTTAGATATCAAACGGGTTTTCTGAATCCACTTTGGATTCAAATTGAGAAAGGGGGATAATGTAATGATTCTACGGTACCATATAACAGATGGCGCTAGTTGTCCGTAAAATGTACATCGGCAGTTTGCACTCTTTATTAAGAATGAGTCTTTCTGAGGGTGACTAGAAAAAAGATAGGAAAGTATTTCTTTTGGAGATTTTCGATGCGAATCAAGCCATTAAAGAAATAATTACCGAATTCAAATTAATTCTGAGATTCATTCACTTGATTATAAACGTGTTGTTGCCTAAATATAGTTCAGTGTGTGAGTTTTACAGATCACGGGGTAAGTTGCACTATTTTTCAAACAGACTTTGTGTCCTTGGACTCTCAATTAGAAACCGATTTCTAAAGGTGGAATATATTGTCCACAGCTTAAAGACACGCCTTTATTTAGTGGGACTTACAGGTAATACCTGCTAAGGAATCGGGTCGACATTAAATCCAGTGTAAATTAATTAAAGAAGAAGTGTTGTAACGATTGTCATTGCCACATCATTTTTAAGAAATAAATAGTATTGTGTGAAGTAACCCAAAAGCATTTCAATTGTCTCTTTTCATGTAACAAGAACCCTGAGCATTACAGCCTATTCAAAATTACTATTATTTTCCAATAACATAAGAACTAAATTTTCTTATTTATATTATTGTTCTTCAAAAGCGTCCAAAGTAGTTCTGATTAACATTATATATTTAGGTACATGAAAAGCCATCTCAAGAAGAAGTCAGGATCAGATTGTTTCTGAGAAGGTCAGCAGCCTTCCCACGTGATGGTGAATGGAAATGACATGACACGTGAACGTAACGTAGTATTTATGCTACATAAAACATGTGTAAAACACATGGATGTGTACAAATGGATAATAATCTAATATTTTTATTTTGGTTTGGTTTGTTTTTTTCCCTTTAAGTGTTTGTTTACACCACGTGCCTAGCAGGGGTTTCCGCTGAAAATCAGTGTCGTGGCATGCTGACCATTTGATGTCACGACATATACTGGGCCTTTTTGGCACACTTGGGGGCTTTTTTTTTTTTATAAATTGGCTTCTGTTGTCTTTTTCTTTTATGGTAATACAATATTTTATTTCTATGTGTGTCGAATAAATAATAATTCTACTCGTATAATATAAAAAGTGAAGTGTAGGCTAGTGGCCGTTGGTTTAGAATAGTTCTTTATTGAAGACCCTTCGACTAAAGGCGCAGCGTAGGATAATTTCAGTAAACATTTTATTTAAGAGAGTACATTCACACGTGTGCACTGCACTCTGTATAAAATACTTAAATTTTTATTTCAACTATAAATTTTATCCGAGCATCTGTGAATGCATTAATTGAACCAATTGTGTCTGCTAGGTAAAATACAAAAAAAAATATACTGGACCCTTATTTTTCAATCACTCGCTTGAAAATGGCGTGTGATCTTCGGTGATTAATGTTATTTTTCAAAAGAGTTTGGTGTTTCGCTGAACTGTCAAAGCTATTGGACTACTTTAAGAGCACAACCGGTGTGCTACAGTTTAATGGTTATTGATTAGTGCTTGCGGTGCATTGTTAAAATCTTTGAGGTTGTTGACTATATATTTAAAAAAGTTGTGGAATGTTTTTATAGTTGTTTCTTTTGTAATTATTTCAGTTACATCTAATGGGTATTAACCCATTAATGTAAGGAGCGTAGGCAATGTTGTGGTCCAAGTGTTTCGCGGCTGTTGGCAAACCAGGCCAAACACTCTACCAATTGAGCTAGTGCTGTCGGTGCGACCGTGCGTTTCTTTGTCTTTTATGGATAACATGATATGAAATAGGCAATAAAGTGATTTAAAAAATATGCTAAATTAAACTAACGTAAACACTTGTGTCTATATATCTCGCGTCATGTTCATTGACTTGAAATAGTTTTCTTAAATGAAAATTGAGTGCTATTTTCATGCGAGTGTTTCTAAAATAGAGATCCTGGTTACGATGTAAACATTCTCTCTAATCTTCAATATCTGTGATGATAAAACTGCTATGCTTTGAAGCAAAGAAAACTCATTGTCTTTGTATCATGGGCAATAATAACTCAACTATAACTCAACTTAATTTCATAGCGATATTTCTCTCAAACCGACCGTACTGTTTTGACCTATCATTGTTAGAACACACAGTGTTAATGAAGCGCAACTTTTATTGGTGGTGGTCTAGATTTTAATTTTGTGGTTAATTAGCAAGAAATACAACATAAAGCTAAGTGGAAGGCAGAACCTATAAAAGATAAAAGTTGTAATGCAATCTTATGAATGTTTTTATATAAATATATTGTATGTAATGCACTTGTGATATAGAAATCAGAACAACGATGGTACCACAACACCCAGACAATGTAGAAAGTTCTGATTTCTATATTGACCCGACCAGGAATCGAGCCTGGGATCTCGGAGCGACAACGCCTTGACACTCACAGTGCTTAGCACGCTGAGTGTTAAGGCGTTGTCGCGACGAGTATTTCTGTAAGAGAAATACTCGTCGAGGTAAAATCTGTCTTAAATCTGTTTATGCTCACCTAAGTTCTAGGAAATGGTTAATCGTATTTTGGTTATTTCAGGCAATAAAAACGAAAAGCAAACAAGGAATAATTTGCTATCAGATATTTTGAAACAGTACCAGTACATTGAAAAGAGTACCACCAACACACTGCTTTTCGTTTGCGTAGCGTAGTCGAGTTAAAAAAAAACATTTCATCCAAAAACAAATTGTTTGGCTAAAATGGAGTCCTTTCCTTTAAAGAGTGAAATTCGAGTTAAAAAAAACATTTCATCCAAAAACAAATTGTTTGGCTAAAATGGAGTCCTTTCCTTTAAAGAGTGAAATTCGAGTTAAAAAACACATTTCATCCAAAAAGAAATTGTTTGCCTAAAATGGAGTCCTTTCCTTTAAAGAGTGAAGAGTTTATTTTAGACTTTTTAGCGCATTTTGGTTTTGAAGACGGTTTTTACTTTTTAAAAAGTTATTATGTAATTTAACTATAACCAAATGTTTAGGCACATACGAGTACTCCTACATTAGTTCATTAAGCATTTTGTTATTGCTATAAGATGGTGACACACGAAATGAGATTGCTTATCCTATCGTCGCTCACTATTATAAAAACCTTAAAAAATGCGGCCATACATTATGCCCAGGATTTATATAGCAGCAACTTTAAAAAGAATCTCACAACGATATTAAAAGATATTATAAAAATCAGAAGGAAGTTTTAACGATGGCTTTAACGATCTTGGAAGTTCGCAGACTAAGGCCTGATTTTACCAAAGTCAGATAAGGAATATTTATTTTTATATATTGCACAAAAAAAAGAAGTACAAATGACGGAGTTAATGCTTTAAAGCATTCTCTACCAGTCAACCATTAGGTGCGGCAGAAACTGTTATTATGAGGCAGAATATTTGTTGAATTAAATTCAATACCCATAATTTAAAAACGTCACGACTTTGTCAGAAATCATTTATCATTTTAAAATCGGTAGTTTTATCCGTATTAAGGCTTGATATTACCAACGTCATATAAGAATTATTCGTCGAATAAAATACAACACGCCTAATTTGGAAACGTAACCTATTTGTCAGCAATCATTTATGTCAATGACATTTTATATTTATTTAGTTGGATATAAAATCAGCTTTCTGTCTGATAACTCTTATTTGAAGTTGGTAAAATCAGCAATAAATGGAAACGGTAAAATTAAAAGACTTTGGTTTAAACCCCTGTCCTGATTGATGACTTCGTATCTGGGTGATTATGCAAGTTCTCCGGAGTAGTAAAAGTTAGGTTACATTTTGATAGACGTCTTTGTTAGTGTTTGAGATACGATGGCTAGGTATTATACATAGAGAGCTATTATACTTACAGCAGAGGCAGAGGCATAGACAGTATATCTTTATCTGTCACCGCATGATTCTTCTTTGGTATCTAAGTTCTATTTTATTTATTGTTTGGTTTTTTCTCCTTTCATTTATAGTACTTTTTCAGAGCATAATTATTGTCCACTCTAGCCAAACCTTGGCATTGAGTTAATTGAATTGTACCTTCATATAGTTGTTTACGTAGCCTTAAGAAAATTGTAAATCTATCTTAACATTTGTATCTGTATTATAACTGCTGGTGAACTTATTATTAAAAATAGAAAAAATTCGTTAAGAGCTGGTTTCATTGTGTTTCCTTTGTTTTTGGAATAACTTGACTTTAAACTTTATTGCACAACAAAAATAAAGGGGAAACTTAACGCATATAGCATTCTCTACCAGTCGTAACTTTGGGCTGAGCAGCAATCAAAGGAGTTCCAATAAAAACGTTAAAATAACACTTTGAACGTCATCATTATTCATAATTTCCCATCATTTAGAGGCCCGATATGTTTTCGTTTTTTATACACTATATACTATAATCAGCTTAAGTTCTTAGCGACAAAAGTTTAGCCCGACCAACTTAATTTCATTAACTTTCCCCATGTTTTCCATAGCTGCAGAACAAGAAAATAAAGTAGTAAAATCCAGGATATAAAAAATATATCTGTTGTCATTAAAACAAGTCCATCTGATAAAAGATTATTCTGTTTTCATGGCGTACCTTTGATGTGAGGTCTAGAATACACGATAAATGTCTTTATGAACACTAAACCTTGTAATATGGCGATCCACCTGAATTTTACGGGATTTTTATTTGAAATAGTGATGGGATTAGTCGATAAATATAGTTTTCCAACACTAAAATAAAGAAAATAAACATCACACTATGAATACCGATATTCAAAAAAAGAGGTGAGCATATTGTTTGATGTTTAGGCTACGGCGGACATACCTGCGTAAGGTACCTATATTTTTATATTCATAAAGATGACATAAGAGAAATTTGTGGTCTCTTATGGATACGTCATTATGCGTGACGTTTAGCGCCATCTACCAGTCTGTTTATGCAACAGTGGGCCAAGTAGTTATTCTTTACATAATAAATTCAACTTGAAAATTGATGACGCATCGCTATCTAAATAGTAAAATAAGACACTGTGAGTGTTAAAAACATGCAAAAACCATTACCTATATTTTTTTGGTAAAATATAAAAATATCGATACTTCTTTGCCTACCGTAAAATGCTGCAACTTTGCCTGGATTTTGACGTTTTTTCTTAATAGCATTGAACGTAATAATTTTTATACATTCTAAAATGTTTAAGTAGGAAAACAGACTTTATGCGATGCCAAATAAGCGCCAAATTTTCTTAAATCAAGTACATTTTTCGTATTATAGCCGTACAAAATCGTAGCCAATGTTGAATCTGAAGGACACAACTTTGCCTAGAAGAATATCTCTGTAGGTTATCTATTAATCGTGTAGTTATTTTTTTCTGTTTATCACAATAGACCGTTCTTGTTTCTAATAGTCAAATCACGGGCATAAATGTAATAGTTTTTTTTTAGTGAGTGACAGGCAAAGTTGTAGCAGGTACTGCAGAATTCCCATACAAAAAGAAGTTGGATGTAGGGTTGTGCCAAAAATACACAAAAGATATATTTCAAATTCTTTAGTGAGAATATTGTTATATCAAAATAATAGAATGCAATGCTTATCCCAAATCATAAGTACCTACCTAGTTACTTATATAATAAAAATATTATTAACAACATAAAAAAAACAGTACCACTTATAGATTGACGACCCGACTGGTGTAGTGGTTGAGAAATCGTCTACCCGCACAATACAAACATTTGTTTGCATGAACATGTCTGTTTGTATTGGTCTGGGTGTTTTCTATGTATATCATGTATGTATTTACAAACAAAAAGTATTTAAGTATTATATCCGTTGTCTGGCACCCATAACACAAGCTTTGAGTAGCTTACTTTGGGACTAGACGGCAATGTCCAAAGGAAAGGAAAGGATCAAGGATAGACAATTATTATTTGGCGACGGTAAATAGGTATGTATAAAAAAAAATGCAAACAGTACTTTTCATAGATTAATTGTTATTTGGCGACGGTAGGTAGGTATATAAAATAAAAATAATCTTCTGTCTTAAAATCGTGTGCTTCATACTACGAAATAACTTTATCACGCAGTAGGTCTGGAGCAACTTCTAAAGATTCCTGAGAATAATCAGAATATTTACGAGGTCTTGGTTTTCTTCTTTTTCTATTTTTGTCAAACCCCATTTTTATATAAGTAATTGAAATAAAAGTAAGGTTTATTTACTAATGCCCCGTTCCTATATTCAACGAACCGTTATAAGTAACGGTAGATTTATACAAAAAGATGGATGTCACAACGGACGACATTAATAGAATTACTTTTGTTTTAATTAGTTCATCTTCGGATTGTGTCTAGGTATAAGATTTTTTTTATATCATTTAAGCGTGTAGAAAAATATATATATTTGCATAAGAAAAAAATAAGTTGCTTATTTGAGGTAAGTAGCCTAACAAACTAGCTTTGCCCGGGACTTCATTCTCTTCGTAATTTTATAATTACGATTACTAATGAATAAGCACAAAAACAAACAACCAATCTTTTATATGATAGGGAAATAATCACATTTGCTTATTATTATTTACCAAAGGATAATTTAAGTATTCATTTCTTATTATAATATTTGACAACCCTAGACCCAGGCAAAGATGTGTCACTTGAGTTTTCAAAACACTGCCCAACATTGCCTAGTGAGAACATTTGATAAAACCATGAGATTTTCAACAACAACCAACTATACAACCAACATATTTTCTTACCCTGGGACGTTATCACAGCACGAAAACACTGTTTTTTGGCGACAAAACCCCAAAAGTTTTGAGACACCGTAAAATTTTTCGCTCACACAATTTCAATTTCTGCGCTGTTAACGGATAAATCCGTGTAGTTACCATAAAATAAAAAAATAAAATGTGTTGCCATACTAATGTAAATTTTCTAACAAATGGTAGAAAGAAACAACAAATTAAGCAGACTGAGATATAAAGAACGGAAAAAATTAGGCAAATTTGCGCTTACTTGGCAAAGTTGCAGCATTTTACGGTACCTTTATTCTATTTTCATGTAATTGTTACTGGCATAAAATCTTGCTACGATCTCTAAAACACAGCTAAATTATAATAAGTCACTTGTGTGATGTTTATGTAGCAGGTCATCTCATTAGCCTTCATCCGATACATCTCATAATTCGGTTCAATCTCAATAAATACCGTATTCAACAAATGACTATCGATTCTTATCACCACCAATTCTTATCAACCACTCAAGCAGCCCTACTACTGTTCAATATAATAAAATAATGCTGTGCACTACAATAAAACGTTTATCGACACTCAGTCCGCCATTTGCTGGATCGGGGGTTTACGGCGACTGTCATAAGGGTATTATTCATTTATAGGAATGAAATATTGCTCTTCGTATCCGTTCTAGTTGAGCTGAGTCCTATTCTGGAAGTCGTTATAATAATCTTGACTGTAGCCTTCCTTGTCACTCTTGGTAGAATGGGCGTGCAAATGAGTGTTATGATTGGCAGTTTGGTTAGGCCCACATAACACAGTCTTGCAAGCGTCAGTCTTCATAAATAATGGCTGTTAAGGACCAAAAAGATTTAGATGAAGCCTTACGAGCTTTACGTGAGGTTAAAGCTTGGGAAGAACAATTGGCAGATTATATATCATATATCGGAATCATCTCCATAACATCTATCTACAACGATCGTCATAATATATAGTATATATATATAGTATATGTTGGTATATGTATGTATTATTAATGTATTTATTTTATTGCTTATGTTATGTATGTGTAATAATATGTAAGTATTAATTGTATTTATTTGGGACTTTTTTTTTTGTATATAATTAATTTCGTTTCTTTGTCGCACCGCCCACAATTTGTTCTGCTTAGCCCAAAGGCATGACTGGTAGAGAACGCCATATGGCGTTAAGTCCACCTTTTGTACAAAATTTTATTATTGTGCAATAAAGTATAAATAAAAATAATAAAGAATTGCTAACATTTGCGGTCGAAATATGTTTACGGGCGATAACGTTTTCCTTTATCGAATGAGTCAAATTTACTCTCATTCGTTTTCTAACATCCTAAACTCAGCTTGAACGTCTTGATTTAACAAAAATACGTTTTAGTAAATAAAAGAATTAACCTAAACATTCAGTTTTTTGATATAAAATACTCTCCAGAATTTGGTCCATTTTTAACCAATCAAGACTTAATAGAAAAAAAGTCGCCGCAAGCATATTTAAACGGCAAACGTAGGCAATTCTGCCATTTGTTCCGCCTGCATACGATAGTCTTAAGCTTATTAGTTAGGGAGGCGAGGTAGCTAAATGGCGTAATTCAACGGCGCCGTCGAGACCTATCAAAATCGAAAGATAAAATAATTTCGAAAAGAAAAGCTCGTATGGTAAAAACCATTTTAGCGGTGGGTTTGGCGTGTACGGTTTTTCAAAAATGTAAAAAAAAACAGTTACTTGGGCATTCTCGAGCGCGTCAGATATTCATACTACGTATGCCCCAAGTGCCTCTGATAACAACGGTATACTAATCTGCCGGTTTGCGTGGTGGGGGTAGGCATATAAAGTAGTCAAAAATGCAAAAAAAATAATAATACTCGAGCGCGTCAGATTTTTGGAAGGGGTGTTAAGTAGGCCCCAAGGAAGCTCCCTTAAAAAAAACTGACGATTTTGGCGTGACCATAAGTTACGATGAATTTTTGAAAATGCAAAAAAAAATAGTTTTTTTGAAATACTCGAGCGCGTCAGATTTTCATAGGGGAGGTTCATATCGGTATCCTGAAAGCATATTTTCTTAATCTGACAAAAATGTTGGTGGGTTCTCTTAATCTGACCGGAAAGGTTTTTTGGTTTCTTGTTTTTTCCTTTCTTCTTTCTTTTTAATAATTCTTCACTTCGTTTTGCTGACGGTACGTCCAAAAAACAATTTGAGGATCAACAGGCTATTGAATAATATACATACATGAAACTGTACATGTTAATAATACTTTTGTATACAGATACGCGTAACCTTTTCCAAGTCCACGAAAATTGTCGAGAAGCTTTAGAAAAAAAAAATTGAGATTAAAGTAACATAATTTAATCATCGTTATTTCATATCATTTTTTTAACACCCTCAGTTTTCAAGATATACTCAAAAAACCGGGAGTTTGAGTTTTTATGAAGCTTCAAGTCAAAAAGTTTTAACTTTGGACAAAAATGTAAAGAGACCTTTTTTGTGTAAAATAAAATTACCTTTTTTGTTTATTTAAACTATTTTTTTGTAAAATGTATCGTTCGCGACTTATATGCCGCAACGCGTTTTTCGGAAGACGAAATGGCTCCTCCACACTCCTGGTCATGCGGAAACCGGCAGATTTTGTATTTTTAGTACGTTTTAGATTATATTCTTCAAAATAAAAATAAAAAAAATCGCGCTCGAGAATGCCGGATTAACGTTTTTTTTTTACAAGTTCGCGACCCTATAACTCGGCGGCGTCAAGGACTTATCGTCAGATTAGTTAAATTTAGTCTTAAAACACTAAAATCAACCCCCAATATCTTAATCTGACGCGCTCGAGTATTACAGACTATCGATTTTTTTTTACTAATCTGATCGTCTATCCTAGGCGCGCGTCACTACATATAGAGCTAAATACTTTACGAGGTTGTTCTATTAGGTCCAAGGTATCTCTCATATCTTAAACTGCCACGCTCGAGTATTACCGAAAATTCCCCTATTCGCCTCCCTAACTATATTGGATGAATGGCCCCCATCTCATCTGATGGCTGACGTGACAATGCGCCGAGTATCGATGAAGTATAACTTATTCAATTTTATTTCAGAATTAAATTCCATATAAATTGTTAGTACTTCTTAAGTTTACAGTAGTAGCATTAAATTTCAATAAAAACAATTTAAAATAATAATTAAAATACACATGTCACTTATCTAGGAAAAAAAGCAATGTCACACCAATAAAATGCAGGAATATGTTTTTTTTTAATTAAATGGATTCACAACTTCTATGCACGGATCACAAGGGCTGTCCAATGACCAGCGATAGGACACTCGGGCCTTCCCCCTTATAGGAACGGCCAATGCACTCTTTTGTTTTGAAACTGACTAAATCCGGCCAGCTATTGAAAACGTGTTACATAGTAGGTCCATGAGTCTAGTGCAGACGATATGGCATCGAAGACGTAATACCTGCTTTGTGGATGTGGACACGATTTTATCGTTCCATGAACGATAAATGTGCGATAGAAAATCTAATGTTTCAATTATGTTTTCAAAGATAAACGTAATGTCTACAATTTCAAAACTTTAGCTGGGTGAATGTTGTTTATTAACATTTTGACTCAAACTTATGTTTTTTGAGATTATTGCTGTAATGTCTCTGTTAGCCTATGTATGGATAATTGTATGTATTCAAGTATGTTTAAGTAGGTTTATTTATTATTATTTATGTAAGTATATTAGTAGTTAAGTATATTTATTAACAAACAAGAAAAAATTAAACTAAGACATGCAACATAAAAAAATAACTTAATATCTACCTATTCAAAAACGAAACCATTTCCTTGCGGCAAGGAGGCTATGATGCTGGCTGCGTTGCCGCGTAATTAGTAGTTTAAATTTAATTTGTTGCTTTTATGTGTAATTTTTCGTTTCTGTTTCACCCAATGGTTGACTGGTAGAGAATGCTTTAAGCATTAAGTCCGCCATTTGTACTTTAGTTTTGTCAGTGCAATAAAGAATTAAAATAAAATTTTGAGCATGTTTAAAAATTGCTTTATGTAACGTTATTTTTAAGCGGTAAAATAAAATACTTATTTTTGTATTGCGAGTGGCGAAATAGAAAGTTTGTATCCCATACAAACTTTCAATTTCGCCACATTCATTCGCCTTGTTAGAAGAAAGCATCAACTATTAGATGTGACCTTATTGTTAAATTGCACCATTTTCAGACGAAATTATCACCTAAATTTACCTCCTAAGGAGTATGCTAGAAACGTAGGTTTAAACTTTATTCAGATTTTTTCTTCAGCGTTCGCGCTGAAACGTCTGCCCCTTTACACATAGATTGAATCACCTATTCTAGAAATAGTGATAAATAAGTTTGAAAGTTGGAATCGCTCTATCAATATTCTCGGCGAATCTTGAAGATCCGTGGCTCTTTTGTGCTGAGCGCCATTCATCATATTAACTTATCGAGGCAGTTCGATCTGCTTTCATAAATTATTACTTTACCTGTAAAGTAATAATTTATCTTTGAAAGTATCTTTGAAATTTAAATAGCTTAGTTTTAAATATTTAATGGACTCTAAATAGTTCCCCTAGCCGATTTCGACTACGGTGGCCAGTCACAACGTCTAACCGACTGTGCGGGACACATTATAGTGCACACACTCTGCAAAAGTGTAAGTGACTAATTTCTGAAAATTAAAAGCCAGGTACATATTTTTGGCCCGACCCGGGGATCAAATCCGGAACCAGTCGCTCCGAAGTGCAACCCAATTACCGCTGCGCCACCGAGGCAGTAAAACTTAAACGTTATAATGTATATCGCCCGTATTAGTAATATTATTATTTTTTATAAGGCTAGTTTTATACTTTTTCTGTCTCAAAATGTGCCTTCTAGAAAAGCTAGCACATTTCAAAGATTATACCTAAACGAATCTGGCTTATTACGCGCTGAGAAAATACAAAAACCGGTCAAGTACGAGTCGGACTCGCAGACACTAAGCCAAAATGCCACAATATTTTGTTGGCAGCAAATATAACATTGTTTTTGTGTTTGATATTGAAAATGTGCTCTATTTTAAACACTACTGATTCGATCTTGTTCAAATCAATTTTGAAAATCTTTGTCAAGATATAGATTGTGTTTTTTTAAATTTACACTCGCTTAGTTTAAAAGCTAGATAAGGGGGCACGCCCCTTTTACCACTTTGGAAGCGTCTATCACTCAAACGTTAGACTTTTAGAGATAATGGTTTTAGGGACCTCGATGTCATTTCAAAAGACCTATCCCTAGTCACGCATAGCAAAATTTTAGGTTTTAGTTTCATTTATGGGAGCTCGCCCTTAAATTTCATAAGTTTTTCTTTTAGATAAGTATCATAAAGCGGTTAACTGGATATATCTACCTACTAAGTTTCAACTGTGTAATACTAATGGTTACAGAATAAGTGGCTGAGACATTTGGACGGATAGACAGATAGATTTGATGAAACTATAAGGGTTCCGTTTTTTGCCATTCGGCTACGGAACCCTAATAATGCTTGTTATGCGAGCTGAAGTTATTATTATTACACGTTGAGCATGGTTTTTATTGCTTTAATAAGTAAAAACACGTTATATTTATTCTTATTGTCATGATTAATAATGTTTATTAACGCTCAATTTAGGCTGTGCTTAGGTAAATTATTAGGTCTCAGATTCGGATCTAAGTAGGTTACGTAACAAAAGTTTTTTTTTTAAATATCTATTTATAACATAATTATACTAATATTATAAAATTGAAAGTTTGTTTGTTAAATGCGCTAATCTCAGGAACTACTGAATCGATTTAAAAAAGATTTTTGTGTTGGATAGTTTTTTTTTATCGAGGAAGGATTTAGGCAATGCTTCAAGCTGCGACGGGAGCTAATATTACCGTGACGGGAGGGCGGGCAAACTCAAAACGAACGGACGTAGTCGCAGCGGACCGCTAGTTATGCTAAATGTTTTAATAACATCGTTATAAACCCCTTACTCACTACGACTCTTAGCATCGAGGCAGCCGCGCGTTTTGGAAAGGTTCAACAACATCGCGTCCCACGCAATGAACAGATTTAATTTGTCATCGATGCTGTTGCGCGTTAGTATTTAGCGAAAGCATCGCGGCTGCATCGCTGCTCAAAGTCGTAGTATGCAAAAGGTCGTAAGATATAACTTTGAATAAATAGAACGTACAACATCACGTTAAGGTAAGCACTCCGGTATCTTATTCAGTTGTAATAAGGGCTAGTTTGCAACAAAAGTGGGTAACCTAAGGTGCTGGCGCTGTACACCTTATTAGGTTTTACTTAATGCGCGCTTTCAAATCATTACTTAGCAATGTAGCAATATTTTTAAATCTTTCTCATTTGATCGGTAACGTTTTTCAATTAATTTTGTAAATAGATTCTGGTCTTATCTCTCAGTCTATGAGCGCGTAAGTAATGATCAGCGATCCTTAACCCTTAACCGCCTACCATACGTCTCACAGATCCTGTTAACATAACAATTGTAAATATCTTTGCGCCTGAGTGTTGCATCGACTCGTTCCATCGTGTACCTTTTCCCCGCACCCCTCAGTACCGCACAACGGTTCGTGGAGGTTAGAGGTGCGCGCGTTTGGATCAGGTGAGTAAATGAATACTAGCGTGGGTCTAAAAGACCTCTGGTAGGAGGTCACGTAATTTTTTCTAAATTGATTTTTTTATTGTTTTAGTTATAATGGCTCTTAGTACAGCTTAATTAAACATTGGTTAGAAAAGGATCTGTCGGACGATGACAACGACGAATGCAGAGATGTTGATCCCGTCGACATTCATCAAATGCTGGAAGAAAGTGGCGCGTCTGAATCCGAAATCGAAGCGCCAACTGCAATACAAATAAATTCTCCATCGCAAAATGTTATTCCGCCAGTAAGTGACCAAGAGTTTTCATCTGATGATGATGTGCCCCTAGCGGAAGTTCGATCGAGACCCAGGATGAAGAATTATTTTGGAAAAAATCGTTTTCGTTAGTCATCTGCTCCACCGACTTCACGATCGCGGACTATGCAAAATTACTTGACATTTCTGCTTCAAATAGCTATGTAGTATACCTGTCTGTGAAGCCACTTGGACAGAAGACTGTAAGCAGGTTCAAGTTCATGAAAAAACTGGCTGAACAGCTGACGAGGCCGCATATGGCACGACGTGAAAGCAATGTGTAATTGCAACGTGATATAGGTACCAGTATACAACGCATCCTCCAGATCAACGAAATCCCACCAGCAGCTGTTCCAAGTGGTGAGGAGCGATTGGTGGTTTGTAAAAACTGTTCCACATGCGAATATTTAAAAAAAACGCAAAACACAATACTTGTGTTTCGAATACAAATCGACAATTTGCCTCGAATGCTCGAAGAAGATGTGTTTTCACTGCCGTGAAAAACTCTAGGTTAAGAGCCTGCAATTTTGTCAAAGTAATTATTATAATGATAATTGTTATTTTTTTTCAAGTTTCTTAATGATTCAATTATAGAAAAAATATAACATAAAGTTACTATTACTTTAAATATTTTTTTTAGAAGTCATTTTCTATAAGTGTTAGTAAGTAAGCTAAAAACAAGAGATTATACCATTTATCTTGAGTTATTAAAAAAATCTTGTTGATTTTCGTGTTCTTCTTTTTTTAAACATAAAATATAATAATGTTCAAAATAGAATTTTAATTAAAATCTGTACCATCCCTTAATTTATATAAACGTAATATTTTTTTTTTATGTCTGGGATCCCACAGACGTATGGTAGGTGTTTGTGTTACAATAATACGTGGTAGGTAGTTAAGGGTTAAAGGATCCATTGAAATACTTCGGTAATCGGAGTTTTTGTTTCGTTTCGAATTATTCAGCCAATCTCATTCCTCACAAAGCTATTCGGGATGAGTTTGATAGAATCTATTTCTTTTGTAAGTGTTTTATTTTTGTTCCCTTTGTGACTGATAAGTGTTATGTCAAGAGGCTTCGAATATTTGATCCCGCTTTTTGCTTGTCACTGTTTCGTTTTGATTCGCCGTACCTAACTGTTCAACTTATAAATTAGTATTTTAAAACTGACAGGGTTGTATAAGTGGGTATAAAAGCAGGGCCTCCTGTCACAAATATTGCTTCATACTTAATAGGTAAGTCCCAGCCTCATATTGCGTTTTGAAAAAACTTGTTGATGAAACACTTTTTTTAAACATTTGTAAATATGTACTTTATTAATAAAAAACAAAAAAAAAACTAAGACATGCAATATTAAAAAAAAACTTAAAATCGAACTATTCAAAAACGAAACCATTTCCTTGCGGCAAGGAGGCTATGATGCTGGCTGCGTTGCCGTGCTGGATAGCTGTGCTAATCCTTTGTGCTAGAAACCAGTCACCTTTATTATTGGCTGTTACAGAATTTAATTTTAGCGCAATTTTTCTAAACAGTAATTTAGCAGAGGGTCAAATGTTTCAACGCCAAACGGTGCAAACACATAATCACTTACAAGTGAGACGTACTTGCGACGCTTTGATTTGATAAAGGATTTGGCACACGGATTGCGGTCTGCAGCCCGGTCCATACAAAATTTCCCGCATGCGTTCAATATCATACGGACCTGATCGCATACCCCCTAGTGTGTCAAATCGTTGAGTATAAGTATTTAAGATGCGTATATAGCTGAAATAGCTGGGCTAACCATAGATTTTACACCCAAATGTACCCTTTTTCATGAGCAAATGGTATCGTGTACGGTATAAAACATGAACATTGTTTTAAAATTACACTTTATTTTCCTTTTCTGTGTATTTTTTAATCTTTGTATTTTGTGTGATTTTTATGTCTAATATTATGTATGTGTGTGTTTGTGAAGTAAACCAATAAATAAAAATTCTTTAAATATCCTTTGGGCATTCCCACACATCGCCATCTAGCCCCAAAGTAAGCTACTCAAATCTTGTGTTATGGGTGCCAGACAACAGATATAATACTTAAATACTTTTTTTTTGTAAATACATACATAATATACATAGAAAACACCCAGACCAATACAAACAAACATGTTCATGCACACAAATGTTTGTATTGTGCCGGGAACGAACCCGCACCCGCTGCGTAGTAGGCGATTTCATAAACGTTTATGCGAATAAAATAGGGTTCCTTTCGTCACAAAGAATAATAGTACTACGTCGTATCAGATAAAATAAAATATGTCGTGTATTTACTTACCTACGAGGAAATTGATATGATGAATTAGTTTTTTTTAAAATAAGCATCTAAAGAACCTTGTTTTTTCATTTTGTTCTTGACATATAAAATGAAATGCAGGGTAGAATAGCGTGCAAGAAATGCAACAGGGATATTCCGTGCAACCTCGCTTGAAATATGTTTGTACAGGCAGACACATAAAAGTAATCTATATTTTAAGATTGCATATGAAATCTATCTTGATCATACAAGTTAATAAATAAGCCGATTACTTACAAAGTAGTTACTATTGAAATATGTAAAAAAAACAGTAACGGACATGATACAACAGCGACGAGAAAACAGTTATTCTGAAGTCATGACCAAATTTGTCATATTGGGTGTGTTCTTGTCGTTTTCCTGACAATATTGAACGAGCTTGATGTTTTTTTAATGCGAGAAGACCCTACACAAACTGACACAACACTTTTTCTGAGATTCTGTTAACAAATTTTTATTCAGCCTTTTTGTGTTGCACATTTCCTCACGGATGTGTTTATCAACAGTCTTTTGTTATGCTTTTTTTTATGCGATCGCCAGCGGCCTTTTATCCGTGAGCGTCTACTCTGCAAGTTAAGCAGCCTACACGGCGCGGTTGTGGTTAGATGGTGACCATTCCAGCAATATAAGTGTCGGCTGGTGAAGGCTGGTCAAGCCGTTGGTTTCAGCGAACATCGGTTAATATAAGTCGTTAAGCAGAGTAGGAAGCCTTTTAACTTGATTGAGGCTTGATAAGATCTGAAAGCGAGTTTTGTCACTTTCCCTGCAAACACTCCTCCACTAAACTGCACTGAACCGGTATTGTGGAGTATTATAGCCTAACGTACCGCCTCATAATTATGGTGAGGCCTGTGCCCAGCAGTAGAACATTTATAGGCTTTACTTTACGTTGCATGTTTGTATAGAAACAAAAGTAGAGTAAGTGCTTGTAGCGCAGTGGTGGCAGCGCTTTGGTTGTGATACCGAAGTGAACCAACCTATGGCGCGGTCGTGTTTGGATTGGTGACCATTCCGACCATATAAGTAATGTATATCACGAGCATCTCCGTGCTTCGGAAGGCACGTAAAGCGGTTGGTCCCAGCTAATATCGGTTGATATTAGTCGTTAAGCCTAGTCAGAAGCCTTATGGGCGGCTTATGAAATCTGACAGTAGGGTTTATCGCTTGCCTTGCAAACACCCCTTACCAACCCGCACTGAACCCGCGTGGTTGAGAATGGCTCAAACTACCTTAGACTCTCATCCAATAGGCCTTAGCCCAGCAGTTGGATGTAACAGGCTAACTATACTTTACTTTGCTACAATAGAATATGTGTACGAGTGTACTCTTGACATACAAATATTTCCACTTTTAGCGCGATTTCCTTCAAACACGCCCGATGCTAACACGTTAAGTGACGGAGAAAACCACTAAGGGTTTGTATTACACTAGCATTATTTTTAAAAACAAACAGCTTATACCATAGGTGTTAAATTTTATTTCAAGGAAGACGGTAATAGTTATGGTTAGGTTAGGTAAATGGTGCGACTGACCGGGCCAGATAGATGTGTTAAGGTGGAGGTGGATTTATAATTGTCTGACGTGTCGTGTCGTGACGCATCAAAATCGATTTTTTTAGAATGTTGTGAAGAGGTTTTCCTGTATAAAACTTGCATTTAATTCAAAGAAAATATATATTCTAGAATAAACATAACTCATATTATGGTCCCTGAGTCATTCAGAGTCTGGTCAGTGACTGGATGTCACTGACCAAAACAACATCCTGTATTTTGGCAGTTTTACGATTGTATCAATGTTTCGTAGCTTAACGATAAGTGTCCATGTTTTTATTGCTTTAATTAAATAGACTTCATTTGATAAAATTCGAATGTTTATAAGAAATCATTATTTTTATAAATCAAAATTTCTGTGAACTGGTAGTGTCACGTTAAGCTTAACACAGTGGTGTCTTATTCAGTTGTAACAAGGTTGTTTTTCCAACATAAACGTACTGCCTTTTTGTCAATACTTCAGACGTTAAGCAAAAAAAAAACAACAATACACCCTTGAGTTGTTTGTACGCAGTTCAAAAACTGAGTACCAAAGGTTCTGTAAAGTTCAAAAGGTCGATGACCAGGATCACAAGTTTCTTCGTTCAAATGATTTTCTTTGTTCATTTTATTGGAGTCAGCTAACATTAACTTTAGGGGAAACAATCAAGGGAAAAGGTGTTTGAGCATTCAGTCATTCGCGATTGTGATTCTTGCTCAGTAATATTAGTTAGGGAGGCGAATAGGGAAATTTTCGGTAATACTCGAGCGTGGCAGTTTAAGATATGAGAGATACCTTGGACCTAATAGAACAACCTTGTAAAGTATTTAGCTCTATATGTAGTGACGCGCGCCTAGGATAGACGATCAGATTAGTAAAAAAAATCGATAGTCTGTAATACTCGAGCGCGTCAGATTAAGATATTGGGGGTTGATTTTAGTGTTTTAAGACTAAATTTAACTAATCTGACGATAAGTCCTTTACGCCGCCGAGTTATAGGGTCGAGAACTTGTAAAAAAAAAGTTAATCCGGCATTCTCGAGCGCGATTTTTTTTAATTTTTATTTTGAAGAATATAATCTAAAACTGTTGAGTTGGAACGAACACAAGTGAAACGCTAGACGGCTGTCAACGCACTGGTTTATTTAACTAGGAATCGGCGCGGGCGCAGCAGCGCAATATACCTATGTACATACATATACAACATTTCTCCCCCAACAAGTACGCACTACGATACATTAAAAATAACTCCTATAATCTACAGGAGGTCGGTTGCGTTTTGACCACTCCTCGACTCTAGGTTCGTCAACATCCGCAACATCATAAAAATCGTCATCATCAGAATCCGGTGGCCGTCGGACGCCTCTGGTCGTGGTCACGAATGAACTGACTTGAGGTTCGGACTCATCAGGTGGTGGCGGCAGTGGTAAAGGCGTAGCCAATTCGTCCCTTTCATTCTCCTCCTCCTCCTCGATATGCGAGGTTCCGTCAGTTTGTGAAGGGGCTACCTCGGGTTGCGGAAGTGATGTTATGACGTTGTCGGAACAGCCATTGTTGTCATCGGTACATGCGGCGCTGTCACTTAGTATCTGGTCGCTTGAATCGAGAAAGGAACGCTTACAGTGTATCATTTGATTTGAATGTTTCTTCACTATATTTGAGGTTGCACAGTCTTTGATTAAAAAAAGTCTATTCCCTAAAGTTTGTACAATAATTCCCATCACCCAAGTAAATTTATTATTATTTGAAAATTTCATGTACCACACATGTTCCCCTGGTGTAAATGTTCTGTCTTTGCCCCCGTGTACTTCAGTCTGCAAGGACTGTTTAGAAACGACTCGTTTAGCGAGTGCGGCAGAGGAGGGCGGCGACGCCGGCGGCAGCGGGCGCGGGCTCGCGAGGTCTAGGCGCGAGCGCAGCCGGCGGCCGAACACTAGTTGAGCCGGGGTCGTTCCCGTCGTGGAATGGACGGAATTACGATAGTCAAAAAGATACTTTAGCAGATTTAATTTACTATCTCTTACATTGTTACTATCTTGTAAGCTACTTTTTATTCCTCGTTTTACTATTTTAACGTATGATTCTGCCTGTCCATTACTAGCAGGGTGATAAGGCGGTGACGTCATATGGGAAATTCCATTTAGTTCACAAAATGCTTTAAATTCGTGAGTGCAAAACGAAGTCCCGTTATCGGTTACCAGCGTATGAGGCAGCCCGAACCGAGACATAAAATCATACAATTTGTCAATAACGTTCAGCGCAGAACAGTTGTTCATCTCGTACGTCTCTAACCATTTGGAGTATGCGTCCACCATAACCAGGTACATTCGCCCATGGATTGGACCTAGGAAGTCAAGATGGACACGATGAAACGGGTGTGCGGGGAATGGCCACGGAGACAAAGGCGCGCGCGGCGGCGACGCTCGCAGCTGCACGCATACGTCACACGCTGCTATCATTTTTTCTATTGCACTATCTATGCCCGGAAACCAAAAACGCGCTCGAGCCTCGGCTTTTGTTTTTACAATACCTAAATGTGATCGATGCAGTTCCGCTAAGACTCCGTCGCGCAATGATTTAGGTATAACTATTTTATGACCGCGCATAAGACAACCGTTTTCATAAGCCAGTTCTTGTTGACATAATTTATATGGCTTTAACTCGGCATCAGAAATTGACTTTGGCCAGCCATTTTGTACATAATTAATCACTTTAACCAATAATCTGTCCTTATTCATAGCATTACGTAGCTCATGTAACGTTATCGGCAGCGCGCCTTGCACGACGAAGCACACGTACGCAGCGCGGTCGCATAAGTCCGCCTCCGCGTTATAAGTCCGGGCGGCCGCGTCTCCCTCCCTATCGTTCTCTGACAAGTTTGGCAAACTGGCACGCGATAAAAAGTCCGCGGAATTGTCGGCACTTTTTATATACTCTATATTATAATTGTAACCACTCAAAAATAATGCGTAACGTTGCAATCGATTCGCAGAAACTTCTGGTATCCCTTTATTTTGACCAAAAATGGAAAGCAGCGGTTTGTGATCGGTTCGCAAAACAAATGGTACCGATCGACCATATAAATATTGATGGTATTTCCGGACGCCAAATATTATGGCAGTGGCCTCTTTCTGAATTTGTGAGTAACGGCGTTCAGCACTATTAAGCGTTCGCGACGCGAAAGAAATAGGTTTTCCGAACCCGTCTTCGCAAACCTGTGACAAAATAGCACCTAACCCGTTAGGAGAGGCGTCTACTGTCAAAATAATCTTAGCCTCAGGATTAAAGTGGGTTAACACCTGATCTGACGCTAGTATTTCTTTAATTTTATTAAACGTATCGTTTTCTATACTAGTCCATCGCCATTTATTGCTTTTTTTTAACAGTTCGTATAAGGGACTTAAAATACTGGACGCCCCGGGTACAAAACACCTGTAATAGTTTACTAGTCCCAAAAATGACTGAAGCTGATTAACATTTTTTGGCGTAGGTGCGTTAAGTATAGCTTTTACTTTATCAGCAGTTTTTTTCAATCCGTCTTTATTTATAACATACCCTAAATAACTTATTTCATTTTGAAAAAAAATGCACTTGTCTCGTTGCAACGTTAACCCTGCATTCTGCAACCTTTGCAAAACTTGGTTTAGCCTGTCCAGGTGTTGCAAACGATCAGAACCAGTCACAAGGACATCATCAAGTAGTACCAGCACACCGTCTATACCTGCAAGTAAATTTTCCATAGCTTTTTGAAATATAGATGGCGCACTGGCCAAACCGAAAACAAGTCGCGTATATGCAAAAAGACCTCGGTGCGTGTTTATGCAAGTTAGGCTTTGTGACTCCTCACCCAGACAGAATTGGTTGTAAGCCATGGACAGGTCTAGTTTTGTAAATTGCTGTCCCCCGTATAGCTTACTAAATAACTCGTTTACCGTCGGCAGCGGGTACTGGTCGATGATCAGCTGTTTGTTAATAGTAACAGAATAATCAGCACAAATGCGCACCGAGCCATCGCGCTTTAACACCGGCACGATAGGTGACGCATACGCGGAGTGATTAATCGCGCGAAGTATGCCTAGGTCGACCAATCGTGCTAGTTCACTCTCAACTTTATCCCTTAGAGCAAAAGCTACTGGACGCGCTTTAAAAAAAATCGGTTTGGAGCCTTCTTTTAATGTAAGATTGACTTCAAACAAATTGAATTTTCCTAATTTACCTGAAAATAAATCGGGGTACCGTGTGTGAAATGACTTAATGATATTATCATCCTGTTCATAATAATGCACCGGACTTAGCTGTAGTTCGAATTGTGCGATAAAATCGCGACCTAGTAGTGGCGGGCCGCTCCCGCGCACCACGTACACATCTATGTCGCGCGTTCGTTCGCGCCACTTGAACGACATGCGAGCGCAGCCTACGCAACCTAACACCTCACCCGTATAACTTATAAGCTTTTTACTCGTTGTTGATAAGGGCTGATTATCAAAATGCAACTTATAGGTTCTTTCCGATACAACCGTCACCGCTGAACCGCTATCAATCTCAAACTGAAGGAGTTTCCCGTTAACATACACCGGCTCAACTAGCGGCTCACCTTTTAACGAGCGAATATTAAATAACTCACCGTCATCGTCGCCCTCGTTTACCTCACTCGTGGTAGTCGCGACGAAGTTCACTTTCTTGCACATGCGCGCTAAATGACCCTTGTTGTTGCCTTTTCGGCATGAATAGTTAGCGAAACGACACACCTCCGCTTTGTGGTTACTATAACCGCACACCGAACACTTCACTTTTTCACTGTTAGCACGGCGAGGCGCGGCGCCGGAACCGGCGGTCGCGGCCGGCGGGCGCGCGATCTTGAACAGCTGACCGGCGTCGGGCGCGGGCGGCGCCGCGGCAGCGCTGGCGGCGGCACGCGCGCTGCGGAGTCCTTCGGCCAGCTCCACGGCCTTTGCCAGTGTCAACCCTGCTAACTCTTGCACGAACATTTTCTCCTTTTCGGGCCCGGCCAACATGCCCATGATAAAGCGATCTCTTAGCGCTTCCTCGACGTTAGTGAAGCCGCAATTTGATGTGAGGCCACGTAGCCTGGCGGCCCACTGCGAAGGAGTCTCGGTGGCATGCTGGGTGGCGGCGTAAAAGCGATGGCGCTCGCTGAAACCGACTTGTTTCGGTGTAAAGTGGGTGTCGAGTAGCTGTATGATGTCCTGAAACGGCACATTAGGCAATTCCTTGGGCAATGCAAGATCCGCTGCGAGCTTGTATGTGCCTTCTGTGAGTGCGCTGAGAAGTATCGCCCGTCTTTTTTCTCCCGACGGATCTTTGGCGTCGTCTATATCATTTGCAATGAATAATTGCAATAATCTGCACTTGTATGTCTTCCACGTGTGTAATTCGTGGTCGAAACACGTTAAAACCCCGAAATTGGAGAACGACATTTTTTTTTCCGAATGCGCGGGTAGAACTCGTTGCCACTGTTGAGTTGGAACGAACACAAGTGAAACGCTAGACGGCTGTCAACGCACTGGTTTATTTAACTAGGAATCGGCGCGGGCGCAGCCGCGCAATATACCTATGTACATACATATACAACAAAAACGTACTATAAATACAAAATCTGCCCGTTTCCGCATGACCAGGAGTGTGGAGGAGCCATTTCGATAGCGAAGCGACATCAATTTCCAAGTTGAATTTATTCTGTAAAGAATAACTGCTTGGGCCATCTGTTTCATAAACGGACGGCTAGATGGCGCTAGGCGTCACGCAATTGACGTTTTCATAAGAAACCACAAATTTCGCAGGGTCGGACTAACAGCACGGTAGCTCAATTGGTAAGAGCGTTTGGCCCGGACTGCCAAAAGGTTGCTGGTTCAAGTCCCGCCCGTGCGCAAATTTTTGGTTTCTTATTTCATCTTTATGAATATAAAATGTGACACTGTGAGTGTTAAAAACATTCTAAAACATTAGATAGCGAAGCGACATCAATTTCCAAGTTGAATTTATTCTGTAAAGAATAACTGCTTGGGCCATCTGTTTCATAAACGGACGGCTAGATGGCGCTAGGCGTCACGCAATTGACGTTTTCATAAGAAACCACAAATTTCGCAGGGTCGGACTAACAGCACGGTAGCTCAATTGGTAAGAGCGTTTGGCCCGGTTAGCCAAAAGGTTGCTGGTTCAAGTCCCGCCCGTGCGCAAATTTTTGGTTTCTTATTTCATCTTTATGAATATAAAATGTGACACTGTGTTGTTGACAATGAGTGTTAAAAACATTCTAAAGCAAAAAAGGTAATTTTATTTTACACAAAAAAGGTCTCTTTACATTTTTGTCCAAAGTTAAAACTTTTTGACTTGAAGCTTCATAAAAACTCAAACTCCCGGTTTTTTGAGTATATCTTGAAAACTGAGGGAGTTAAAAAAATGATATGAAATAACGATGATTAATTTATGTTACTTTTATCTCATTTTTTTTTCTAAAGCTTCTCGACAACTTTCTTGGACTTGGAAAAGGTTACGCGTATCTGTATATAAAAGTATTATTAAAATGTACAGTTTCATGTATGTATATTATTCAATAGCCTGTTGATCCTCAAATTGTTTTTTGGACGTACCGTCAGCAAAACGAAGTGAAGAATTATTAAGAAGAAAGGAAAAAACAAGAAACCAAAAAACCTTTCCGGTCAGATTAAGAGAACCCACCAACATTTTTGTCAGATTAAGAAAATATGCTTTCAGGATACCGAGATGAACCTCCCCTATGAAAATCTGACGCGCTCGAGTATTTCAAAAATACTATTTTTTTTTGCATTTTCAAAAATTCATCGTAACTTATGGTCACGCCAAAATCGTCAGTTTTTTTAAAGGGAGCTTCCTTGGGGCCTACTTAACACCCCTTCCGAAAATCTGACGCGCTCGAGTATTTTATTTTATTTTGCATTTTTGACTACTTTATATGCCTACCCCCACCACGCAAACCGGCAGATTAGTATACCGTTGTTATCAGAGGCACTTGGGGCATACGTAATATGAATATCTGACGCGCTCGAGAATGCCCAAGTAACTGTTTTTTTTTACATTTTTGAATAACCGTACACGCCAAACCCACCGCTTAAATGGTTTTTACCATACGAGATTTTCTTTTCGAAATTATTTTATCTTTCGATTTTGATAGGTCTCGACGGCGCCGTTGAATTACGCCATTTAGCTACCTCGCCTCCCTAACTATATAGAATGTATCCAGTGTTACAAGATGATTCCCGATCCTAGTCTGCCCCACATATTTACTTCGTTCTGTAATGCACTAAACCACATACTCACTGTATGACTTATGTAACACCACTGTATTCACTAAATTACACATTCTCTTCGTCATATGTTCAATACATCATAATTTATACACCTATCTAGATTTGTCATAATGATAACGTTTATTGTGGAAAAGCCGGAAGTGTCCTCCATGTTGAATGTAATTCGGATAGATATAAGAATTACTTGGATTAATCTTGAGATGATTTAATTATTATAATTATATTTTATTTATTGTAAATTTAATATTTAAAAATTATTAGGACACTTATTAGACTTTTATGTTTGCCGTATAACAAATGTTAATTTTGGCGCCAAAGGAAGTTGACTCTGATTGGTTAATGAAGGTAAAACTTATTCCAAATATTGTAACTATTAAAATAATAATCTATACGGCAAAATAAATTCAGTATAATTATTAACTAAATAATTAATTAATTTACATATTTAATTAACAGGTTGTTTGTCCTTACAACTAAATATTTTAGTAAATGTTCAGATATGGAAACGGATGTCGTCCCCATTATTTTTTTAACTGTTGTTCAGGGTTTTGATTTGTATAAAAGCGAGCTGCATGCCAAAATATAGTCTCTGTTTGTACTTAAGCTCACTTTTTGCCCTGTCTTTGTGCTATTTGTTGGAATCAAACTATTGGAGAAGAACCTGAAGATTTATACTACGTGTTTATTATTCAAGCACCCCACACGCGGTCCCACCTCAGAAGTGGGATGTGCGAGAATAACGGGCCTTACGCTGCCGGCTCTGACCAAGGAAGATTCAAGGACCAAGAAGACTGCTAAGATTTGAAAGACATGAGAGAAAGGCATCGTCGAGTGACACGTGCTTACGCGGAAGACATCCCCAAATTTCATCGAGAAGAAAGTATGTATAACATCACAAATTGACTGCTCAAAATCAACCAGCTGCGTGAACTCTGTGGATACTAATCTATTGATCATTGTTTGAAAATCTACAAGTAGACGCCACGACGGCATTGCGAAAATCAACTTGGAGAAGAGGCAACATCAAAAATTGACTGCTCAAAATCAACCAGCTGCGTGAACTTTCCTATTTATCATTGCTCGAAAAGTACAAGTAGAAGCCACGACGGCATTGTGAAAATCAACTTGGAGAAGAGGAAACTCTGAAGAAAGAACCAGTGCAACATGACCTACGGCAACGATACTGCAGCAACCAGGAGTGAGGCGGTGCTACATCTGTCGGCGGGTCAGCCAAAGATGCGAGTCTGCAGTGCTCAACGATGCGACACCAACCAGCGCAGCGTCGCAGCGGCCACATTTGCACCGCTTGATGATTCGCAGCACCCAGTTCAACGCATCAGCCGCTCCAGCCACCTCAAGGTGAGTCGCATTATGTTTACTCCTAAGTGACGTATTTAGACTAAATAGGTCAAACCATTATATAGGTACTAAAATTTGCCATCGACCAGTGCAATACGGAGCTTTCGAGATGCTCACACGCAATCGCTAGGTGGATCACACATAGTTTTATACATAGACAAAGTTTGTGTCGAAAATAACGCATTCATTACGATCGCGCTAATATGTGGGCAACCAATAACCTAATTATTTTTGGTGAAAGCTTAGTGACGGGGAGGTAGACAGAGATAATCCAATCAATCTAGACGAAAGTTATTTGAGCAACTTATTATGGTTATTATTTCGAACGGTGATTATACTTTTGTTAGTACGTGTAAAAGGGGGTAGTTATTGATGAATTGTTAAACCTAATACCCTCGTTCTGGGTGAAACGATAACTTTTTGTAATATATATTATGAGTATCGTTTACAACCGATTTGATTTAACTGTAAGTAAAACCACGCATACAATAGATTTTTTTAATGCAGTATGAAAAATAAACAACATTATGCAATAAATGAATAGTTGTTTAAGGAGGAATCGACGGTTCGGGTTTCTTTTTCCACCGTTGAGAAGTTTTTCTTTCTTCAACCTTAAACAAAAGAACATTGATATTAGAGTATAAACATTTATATCAGAGCAGTAGTAATAGTAGTTTAATTTATCGGAGTATATTAGTATTAGCTACAATATTTCAAATATTCCGGAATAAATCGTTGGCTATGTTACCTACGTAAGCTCTGTGTGATCTAAATAAACTAATTTCTGTGTCACATACGGATAATGATTGTCTGTGTGTGCAGCAGTGTCTATGTGACCTATGCAGCTACGTAAAGTAATGTATGTGTGAATGACGTAAGGCAATGCTGATGCGAAATGTGACCTACATAAATTATGTCTGTGTGAGTAGCAGTATCTGTGTGGCCTACGTGAAGTACTGTGTGAACTACGTAGAGCAATGCTGTGTGAGATACATAAATTGTCTGTGTGAGAAGCAGTATCTGTGTGGCCTACGTGAAGAACTGTGTGAACTACGTAGAGCAATGCTGTGTGAGCTACGTAAATTGTCTGTGTGAGTAGCAGTATCACGTTTAATTGCAAATAAAGGTTTTGATTGATTGATTGATTGTGGCCTACGTAAAGTACTGTGTGAACGACGTAGAGCAATGCAGTGTGAGCTACGTAAATTGTCTGTGTGAGTAGCAGTATCTGTGTGACCTACTTGATGTACTGTGTGAACTACGTAGAGCTACGTAAATTGTCTATGTGAGAAGCAGTCTGTGTGGCCTACATGAAGTAATATGTGTGAACTACGTAGAGCAATGCTGTGTGAGCAATATAAATTATTGTCTGTGTGATCTACGTGAAGTATTGTCTGTATGACTGACGTTATGTCTGTGTAGCTTGTATCGGCTAATACCCCTCTACAATTTATTACACATGCTGAAATTTCCTAACTTAGTGACTTACATGAACAAATTATTACCGTATCCATCAAAACAAATTTCGTGCAAGTTTTCAGTATACTTGTTGATTCTGCTCTTTCTCATTTTCAGCACACCAACAACGCAGACTTCCAAAACACCACCAGAGCACCGTGGGACACGGTGGTTGCAGGATGGCCGAGTATTACAAGATGATTCCCGATCCTAGTCTGCCCCACATATTTACTTCGTTCTGTAATGCACTAAACCACATACTCACTGTATGACTTATGTAACACCACTGTATTCACTAAATTACACATTCTCTTCGTCATATGTTCAATACATCATAATTTATACACCTATCTAGATTTGTCATAATGATAACGTTTATTGTGGAAAAGCCGGAAAAGTCCTCCATGTTGAATGTAATTCGGATAGATATAAGAATTACTTGGATTAATCTTGAGATGATTTAATTATTATAATTATATTTTATTTATTGTAAATTTAATATTTAAAAATTATTAGGACACTTATTAGACTTTTATGTTTGCCGTATAACAAATGTTAATTTTGGCGCCAAAGGAAGTTGACTCTGATTGGTTAATGAAGGTAAAACTTATTCCAAATATTGTAACTATTAAAATAATAATCTATAAGGCAAAATAAATTCAGTATAATTATTAACTACACCAGATGACCCGTCTGGTGTAGTGGTCGAGAAATCGCCTACTACGCAGCGGGTGCGGGTTTGATCCCCGCACAATACAAACATTTGTGTGCATGAACATGTCTGTTTGTATTGGTCTGGGTGTTTTCTATGTATATCATGTATGTTTTTACAAAAAAAAAAGTATTTAAGTATTATATCCGTTGTCTGGCACCCATAACACAAGCTTTGAGTAGCTTACTTTGGGGCTAGATGGCGATGTGTGGGAATGTCCAAAAGGATATTATTATTATATTATTAACTAAATAATTAATTAATTTACATATTTAATTAACAGATTGTTTGTAATTACAACTAAATATTTCGTCCCCATTATTTTTTTAACTGTTGTTCAGGGTTTTGATTTGTATAAAAGCGAGCTGCATGCCAAAATATAGTCTCTGTTTGTACTTAAGCTCACTTTGTGCCCTGTCTTTGTGCTATTTGTTGGAATCAAACTATTGGAGAAGAACCTGAAGATTTATACTACGTGTTTATTATTCAAGCACCCCACACGCGGTCACACCAGACATGTAATAATAAAAATTTAAGGGCAACATCTAAGGTGGATTTCATTGAAGAAAATACCCCATATAGGGTTCAATTCTAAAAACTCACCATCATCATTAATTTTATTTTTTGGATAGGAATCGTAAAGCGGTTAACACGATACATCTTACTACCAAATTTCAACATTGTGATTCTTATAGTTTCCTTATTAATTCCTGGATACACTGTATATGCATGAGTATATCACCGTACTATTGTGAAAACCGTGAATTTATAATGTAACGGTTTTTAATCCGTTAGATTGTAATACGGCGATTTGTTGTGAACAATCTCGACAAGGTTCAGAATTTATGCTATTGGTACTCACATGTCAAACTAACACAAAGTATAAACGGGGATTCGCTTCGCACACTAGGTTCATTCTTTACCTACCCTGACCCACCACATTGCCTAGTGATTAGTAATTTCATTTTACGTTATAATGTATAAAGTTCTGTACAGTTCACAATGAATCAACAGATCAGTTTCAAATCTGTTAGATTGAATTCACGTGGTTTTTACAATATGACTGTAGCATAAAAAAGGCGCGTTTTTTGTTGTATACGAGTATACTGATTGTAGAAAAGATGAAATAAAAATAACTTAAATAAAACTTATAAATTATTAGATACTAATAGATCGCCTCTGATCGCTGGCCCTATCCCGCCAGGCCCAATTTTATAGTTATTATCATATTCGGGGCCATGACAAATCCAACTAAGTAATCATGAAAATCGGTCAACCTTCTCTCGATTTACAATGGCTTAACTAATACGACTATTTTTATGTACGAGAATATAGATAAGATTTACAAGAAAAGTAGAGAGGAAAAACAAAATAATATCTGGGAAAATTTGTTTTTAAAAACAGAGGAAAGATTGCGCTCCATGTTGCTCTCTTTCTGTGTACATTCTAGTATAAATCTCTACTGTATTGTACACTATCACGTCGACAGGTGCCCCGTCACATTTTCATTTAGTTCCGCGCTAGGTTTACTCCGGACTATCCGGATTTTTCCGGCAAAACTTGGCACAATTTTTAAAATTTCCAGATTCATGGTACCGCTGAAAATTCCGATCTTCCAAGGCTGTTGTTGTTACGCGGCGGTTTATAAAAACAATAAAGTATTTTAACTGAATCGAAAACTGGTATATAAAAAATATTTTGTGATAAATATAAATATTAAATAGGTAAACTTAAGCCCGGGGACTACAATTATATCTGTTTGGAAGTTCCCAACATATATAGTTCCTAATGGGATCTGAATTATCGAAGTTGTCAACGAGTACGTCTACCTGGGACAAGTAATCTAATTAGGTAGGTCCAACTTTAAAAAAAGGCAGCATTCGGGCAATTGCGCAGGAGTGTCTTTTCGTCTCAATTACCTCGGTGTCTGAAACATGGTCTCTTACTATGGGCCTCGTAAAGAAGCTTAAAATCGGTATCCTGCCTTTCCGCAGCAAATTCTTTGGTCAAATTTCACTTGCCAACAAACGTTTTGCCTTGTTTTACTTTGACAACTAACGATATCCAATTTTTTATACGACAAAGTTTCATTTGGTATAATTATAGTTACGCTGATTATTATAATGCCACGCATCGTTTGCAACATTTATCATTTTTCGAATGTTTAATGACGACCCGTCTGGTGTAGTGGTCGAGAAATCGCCTACTACGCAGCAGGTGCGGGTTCCCGCACAATACAAACATTTGTGTGCATGAACATGTCTGTTTGTATTGGTCTGGTTGTTTTCTATGTATATCATGTATGTATTTAAAATAAACGTACATTACGTAAACACTCCACAACTGTCATTTAAAGCCTACCAATTATCCGAAATGCGAATTACTAATGTGCTGTCTAATTTAACTCAGTCTGAAATTAGTAGTCCGTTACTCTGACATACGTTTTGCGTTTAGTTTTCGGGCGGTATAATTGTCTAAACGGTCTGAACGTAATGTTATGGAGGTGTAGTCTGGCTGACGGATCATTTGTCCTAGGCAACGGTTGCTGTGTAAACAAGCCTTTATATCTCTGTCCCGTGGTTACTCAAAGTTTTGGTGTGGGACTTCATGACGTCCACAAATTTCTATTTCAGAAGTCCCTACTCTTGTTGTAATTTTATTGAATACTAGCGATCCCCCGCGACTTCATCGGCGTTTTGTGTTTGCTCCCTCTACTCCCGTCGCAGCGTGATGTTTTATAGCCTAAAGCCTTCCTAAATAAATAAGCTATCGAACACAAAAATATTTTTGCAAATCGTTCAAATCGTTCCTGAGATACGCGCGTTCAAACAAACAAACAAACTAACTCTTCAGCTTAATAATATTTATTATCTTGCGTCGGAGTGTGTATACTTTATTAGTCTATTTAAAAATATTATAGTAGCCATATTAATGTTGCAAGCTTGCGCGAACTCTTTGGATTAGAATCTATGTCAGAGGACTGTCTGTCCAGCAGTAAATGTCTTCAATTTATTCAATTTTTATTCAATTTATTCATTTCACAACAACAAACAAACTTACATAAGTTTAGTTAGGTACATAGTCCATTTTGTTCATTTTTTAGCTGTATATCTAAACATTAACTAAGGCCTGATTTTCCAACGTCAGACAGGAAATATTCATCGAACAACATACAATACGCCTATTTTGAATACAATCTTTTACGTTAGTAACCACCTATACAAATGTCATTCTAAAATTGGTCGCTTTATTCCGATTCAGTCCGATATGTCCCACCTGACGCTGGAAATCGGCCCTCAAAGACGTTTAATTACGCATTAGTATTTTTTTTTCCAAATCAGGCCATAAGAAGAAACATATGAAGTAGCTATTATGATAATGAATCAACATCTAAAATGAATTTAACTTGTGTTTATGAGCGAAGTGAGTTTGTTTTGTCAAAGATCGTGATATCTACCCTCCGCACTAGTAATAAAACTGTGTTGCGGCAGAGTAGTTAAAGTCTTGTCCTTCTGTAAATATCTTTTAAACATGGGGTATTGTTTCTCTATTTAACTTCTTTTAAAACAGCTGTAGTTTGAGAGCCTATGTTCTTAAACTATGCGGGATCGCTGGACGCAGGGAAAACTCAACCTTGGCCATTACACTCAGTACTTTACTGGTGAATCCGATGCGATCCTCGTTTATCTGACTACAGAGAATACCGATTGTAGCTGATTCATCTAGCGATCATAAATAGGTACCTAACATAAAACATCTGAAAAGAATAGCTAACTATGGACTTACCACACCACCTACCTCACTGTCGCTACTCAATACATATTTGATAATCATGTACGTACGCAAAATTTAGATCTTTTCATGAAAAAAGTGATATTCATTAGTATAACACAAGAAATAAAAACAAACTTCTCATTCAAACTTTAGATTAGCCTAAACAAACAAAAAAACAATTCATTCTTGAGAAGTTGTGTATTTTTTTCAAAAATATACCTAATAATGTTATCGCACTACCTATTAATACATTAAAGTTACATGTGAAAAATACCCAAACGTCCAAGGGGTATTATAAAATTTAAGACTATCGACGAGAATGTATGGACAGTCCAGCCTGCACCAAACTGATGTACCTACCTGTTATATTTTGATTGTATCATTTTTGTGGCAGCTAGTGGTAACTGAGTTTATTCCGGCGTTTCTTCTCAGCACTTGCCAGATTGTCTGTTTTGTTTCGAAGCGCTACTAGGGCCCAAAAGATAAGGAGACATGTTCTAGCCCCATATGGGCCATAACATAATTGGGAGATTTTTAGGTTTCCGAAGCCGAATCTCAAAAAACGGAATCCTTATAGTTTCGTCAAGTCTGTCTGTCAGTCTGTCCGTCCCCGTACGGCACAGCCACTTTATTCTGAAACTTTTAGTATTTTACAGCTGAAACTTAGTTGGTTGATTATCCTGCTAACCAATTACCGATTAAAACAATTATTCGAAATAATAAAATTATGACATTTAGGGCAGGCTTCCATGCATGAAACTAAAACCTATTTTTTTTTCAGAGTGTGGAGTGTCTATGGATATGTCTTCTAAAATTACATCGAAGTTCCACAAACTATTTTTTCCAAAAAGTCTAACGTTTAAAGGATAGACGCTTCCAAAGTGATATAATGGATGTCCCGCCCCCATCTAACATTTAATCTAAACGAGTGTAAATTTTGAAAAAAATACATGATGTAGAACTTGACAAAGACTTTTAACGAAAATTGAATTGAACGAGATCGAATCAGTAGTTTTTAAGATAGACCAAATGTTCAATAACCGCACATAACTTTATTATTCATAAAAATACTATGAAAAACAAAGTCATATTTTCTGACCACAAAATATTGTGGTATTTTAGCTAAGTCGAGGTAAGTAATATGTTATTCAGTTGAAGTTGGCACGGAACCCTTAATGTACGAGTCCGACTTGGCCTTTTTTTTTAGAGACTAAAAGTCAGAATTAAATAAATTTATCATTATTTAGGAAATGTATAAATTTCATTTCCGGGTGATTTTAGGGGTTATATACAATTAAGCTGCTTAATCAACGCTACGCTGTTTATTACGTGAAATTATAGAATTATAACGATGTGATGTTTGACAATGAATATTAGTTTTTGTTATAGAACTAATACAATAACATCACTATACGTATTTCATAGCTGCACTATTGGAATTGAGTACCTGTCGATTCTATCACAACTCAATAAAATGCGATATTTATGTAAAACTGTCGAGACAATTACCGCTGTTTCGTTTCAGAATAATTTTACAAGTACGGACTCGGGTTCATTGAACTTCACTCGTTGACCTGAACTTAATACGGCCCTGGACTGCGGCTAATAAGTGTGGATTAATTAAAAAATAACCCAAAAAAAATTGCAAATGTTTTTAGGTTGCCGAATTTTTTAACTGAACGCTTTTAGCCCCCGAAGTTAGGATTCTTACTAAACCCAATTAATTTAGTTTAAAAATGCTCGGTCCTTGCGCCTTTTAATTTATTCGATCAAAAAGGTTTCGCTAGAATAAAGGCACTTAACTACTTAATAGAAAAGTTTTTAAGAACTGAATTTATTCTATACCTGCAAACTCATAGCGAAAATTATAGATTTCCCAATCAAACATTTTAAAAACTTTGTAATAGGATTGTAGTGCAAAAATAGACAATTCAATTTACAATTACGCTAAAAATAAGAATAAGAATATTTTTTTATCAAGTCGTCATTTCCATACCTGTAATTTAAATAAAAGTTATATTGCTAGTGAAGGGCTCGGTTGCACCGTTTTATTGACGGCTATAATTATGGTTATAGTAAGTCTAAGTATCTGTTAAAGATCAATACTCGAGCTTAATTACACCGAAAAAAAAGTTTATCAATAAAACAGATTTCAGTCGACCCCGTTTCCCCTCACAGCAATCGTATACATTTGCGAGCTCGCGATACCGTAACGACTGTTGCTAAATACGACGTGTGCGCCCAACAGCCCGCATTATACCCAGCGCCTTTGATTAACTACACCTTTGGATATTAGAGTACTAGCGGTCACCCGCGACTGCGTCCGCGCGTTTTGAGTGTGCTCCCTCTCCTGATGCAGCAGCATGATGTTTTATAGTTCAAACCCCTTTTTAACCGACTTCAATAAAGAAAGAGGTTATCAATTTGACTCTATGTTTTATAGCTATTGATGATAGCGGTAGATAGCATCTACCGCGGGCCTTGAGCATGGAGACCAAATCCAGAAATTCAGTAACGAAAATAACCTAACACCCCCACTGGACACAGCTGTGATACTTTTTAGTATTTCCATCTATCGATGAATAGCAGAACTTTTAATGACTTTTTGAAATATCACGCTTGTCTCTTTAGTTCAGCAACCCGCCTTTAGGTGGCATTGGTTGTATAAATAAAATAAATAAATAATTATATTGCATAAGTTGATAAAAAATGCTATGCATTAGCTTTACCGCGGCAGTCTTCGAGTGTCACACGTCTTATTTTTGTATCTATGTTACCTCATATCATACCTCATGTCATTTGTCGACCGATAGGAAAAAAAACGCCTACTTAGAGGTTCTATCTTCTGGTTTATCCCTTTGTTGCCAAGTCGGGATCAGATGATGGGATCTTGGTGCAATCTAGGCAAACCTCGAATTTAAAAGATATGTGTAGTGTTTTCGTACTTGGTCTTAATGACGACGTGTTTTTGTGTCTGATAGTCGACACTGTGTGGAGCTAGGCTGATGGTAGAATTCCTAAACGCTTAGGAGTTCAGTGATTTTAGTGACAGAACTTATGATAAGTAATTTGAAGCATATTTAAGAACAGAGTCACAAAGTGAAACCTCTCCTATAATCAATAAAAATTAGCAAATAAAATTAATTTTAAAGCATAAACCGACATCAAAACCAAAATGCACTAAACAGTCTTAAAGGATCCATTTAAGGCGTACAATTTTGTTTTTGGAGTCGGTGGTCCACACCTGTGGATATTAATAAATTATTATTTCCACTCTTTAGTCTTATAAATGAGCTCTTAGCAAGACTTGGACCTTCTGGTTATTAAGAAGTTAAGCTTACACAAAAACCGGCCAAGTGCGAGTCGGACTCGCGCACTGAGGGTTCCGTGCCAACGTTAACTGAATTAGGCAATCCACTTACTTCCACTTAGTAAAATACCACAATATTTTGTTGACAGCAAATATAACTTTGTTTTTCATAGTGTTTGTATGAAGAACAAAGTTATGTTTGCGGTTGTTGAAAAAGTGCTATATCTCAAAAACTTCTCGTTCGAACCAATTTTCGTTGAAAGTATATGTTATGTTCTACATTACATATTTTTTTCAAAAATTACACTCGCTTAGTTTAGAAGTTAGATGGGGGGGACGCCCATTTTTCCACTTTGGAAGCGTCTAGCTAAGAAACGTTAGACATTAAAAGAAAACGGTTTTAGGAACCTCTATTTCATTTTTGAAGACCTATCCATAGACACCCCACACGCATAGGTTTGACTAAAAAAATTTTTTTCGGTTTTTGTTTCATGTATGGGAGCCCCCCCTTAAATATCATTATTTTTTATTTTTTGTATGAGAATCGTAAAGCGGTTAACAGGATACATCTTCCTACCAAATTTCAATAGTGTGATGCTTATAGTTTCAGAATAAATTGGGTGTGACATACGGACGGACAGACAGACAGACAGACAGACAGACAGACAGACAGACAGACAGACAGACTTGACGAAACTATAAGGGTTCCGTTTTTTGCCATTCGGCTACGGAACCCTAAAAAGCATACAGACGGTATTGATGAGTTTGGTAAAACACGTCGGCTTTATAAATTCATGGGGTGAGGCTCTCTTCAAAAACAGAGTGGAAAATGATAACGAAAACGTATGCTCACCGTACACGCTGAATACAACTGACGTATTACTGTGACTATGTCAAATACAGGTATGAGAATAATACTAGTATCATCGTGATATTTGATTTATAAAATAGTATCTAGTTGTTACATGGACTAACTAAACTACGCATCACCATGCATTATCGATACTAACATTATAACGATGAAGTTTGTTTGTTTAAATGCACTGATGTCAGGAACAACTGAACCGATTTAAAAAATATATATATTTTGGGTTGGATAGCTGATTTATCGGAAAAGGCTTTAGGCTATAAAACATCAAGCTGCGACGGGAGGGAAGGGAGCAATCCTAAAACGCGCGGCCTTAGTCACGTGGGACCGCTGGTATTTTCTATAATTAGTGAAATTGAAATGCAATCGCAAGATTTGAACTTAATGACGTATTTTGTTTAAGGGCCATATGCCCATTTTGCACTTTGCACTTTGCTCATTAAATATTTTGATCATTTTTTTTGTGTTTATAATGTCTATCTTCTTTATACATATAATTCTTCTGTGATTGTGTATGTCACTGAACTTCTCTCAAACGACTGGACCGATTTTGATGAAATTTTTTGGGTGTGTTCAAGGGGATCTAAGAATGGTTTAGATTTACATTTTTTTATTTTTTTTTAAATTAAAGACGTGTACACAGGACAACGTCTGTCGGGTCCGCTAGTTATTAATAAAAGCTTTATTTCTTTTTCCAATTCAAATATGGAAAGTCCTTTCCGTCCCGATATTTATTAGGACATTGTGAAACAGGGCGTTAATTTAGTAACTGCCAGCTGTTTTTTGTTTATCATTTACGATTGCTTCATCATTATCCAAAAGTAGTTGATCTAGGCCAACCACAAATACGTATCACGTACATATTATTATTCAGATCGGGCGTCTACCAGACTTTTTCCTTTCATCGTGTCTACATTCGCTCCACAAAATTACTTTAGCCGATCCCGCCCGTTCCAAGTTCCAAATTTTTTGCCTATCGGGCAACTTTTCAGTCATTAGAGAGAAGGTTTTAAAAGGCATTGTGCTGAAACGAACCGTCATTGGTGAAATGAGTTCCGCAAATCATGGTAAGACAATAGCCATGCGTGGAACCTCTTTTGATAAATAAATAAATATAATAAATAAATGAATCTGCAATTAAACGGGTATTGTGGCTCAGCGGAATTAATATTTTTTCAAAGTTAATTGTAGTTTTGGAAATTGATTTATTTGAATAGTTAGGTTAGTAACTTATTTATGGTTAAGTCAACTTATTCATGTGTTTAAAGAAATAAGGCGGACTATGTAAATAGTATTGTCGTACTTAGCTAGGTTTAGCGTATGCTGTACACTCAGCATAAAGTCTCGAATTCTAGTTCTGTATTAAATCATCATATACCTTTAGTATATCATCATCATCATTATCAGCCAAAGGACGTCCACTGCTGAACATATGCCTCCCCCACGGTTTTCCACAGCGACCGATCATAAGCGGTGTGCATCCAGTGTGATCCCGCGATCTTAACAAGGTCGTCCGTCCATCTTGTAGGTGAACGTTCCACGCTGTGCTTTTGGTCGAAAGTATATGATTGATCGGATTATTTATTGGTTAGCTGGTTAGTAACTAGCAAACATTTTTAATTGAATTATTATGCATTAACCTATTATGTCTTTACTTATAAAGAAAAATAATTGTTATTACAATTGTATTCTGTCGATAGTCCACTGAAGTAATAACATAGGCATTCCAATTTTACATTCTCAATAATGCGCTCACAATTGTGTCTAGATATACATTTATATATGAATACATTATCCCAACAAATTCCTTCTATCATTCATTCTCAAGAAACTGCTCCAATTACACATTTAACTGCTCAAAGTTTCCGTGCACCTCAATCATTTTTATATTCAGTTAGCAGCAGCGATGGTATCTGGGCCTCTACTATAAAACATTGGGTTATTTGAGGCTCTTGTCGCCACGGTTGCTCATATTTGCGCCAGTAAAATTGACTAGGACGATTTGATGCGATGCTACATAGCACTTATTCATAAAAATTAATATTAAAGATAACTGTCGACCCGAACACCAAAAATCCAGCCATTCCCTGCTATAGGTGGACACATACATACATACACTTTTGTTTCACTTAAAGTCTGTTCCTTTTTTCCTTGTCGAACATTATAAACAATCTTGACATTCTTTTTACCGAAATTATTCATGTTGAAATAAAATAAACACAAATATCACCGACGAAATGGGTAAATTATCGTTTAGCACTACGATTTTTTTAAATGAAGAAGTAAATGAATTTAACTCTCTGATATTGTTTTAAAAGTTATAAAAAGATTGTTTACATTATTCGACTAGTCAAGAAAAACGGACTTACTCCAATGCACGGACGGTTATTTGATTCACGGATTGGGAGTTATCTTTAGAGTCAAGTTATATTGTACACTGAGTTATAGTTATATTGTAGTGCAATGGATATGAGGGATATGGGCTATGTTGTACCGACGCAACGCAACGTCAATGTGGCTTCGCTCTTTCAAGGTAGAACCTTTGTATAAAGTTGGCCAGTAAAACAAATAAAACAGCCGTACACACCGCTGTTATGGCTCGCAACTTTTTACACGATCGTTCATCGTAACTTATGTGTTCTCGTTGTGTGTGTTTACTCTTCTAAAGTTATTTATTTACTTCGCAAGTTGTTTTTATCAATCATCGAAAGGAATAAACGAGGTGTTTGATCGTTGTTTCAAAAGTTGTTGTTTGGCCTGGTTGTTCGTTATGTGAATGTAAATTACGAGTTAACTGATATAATATTGGTTTAGAATGATTTTAACACTCGCAGTGTCATATTTTATGTTCCTAAAGATGAAATAAGAGACCAAAAATTGCGGACTCGAACCTCCAACTTCTGACTAACAGGGCCAAACGCTCTTCTATTTGAGCTACCGTGCTCTCGGTCCGACCGTGCGAATGTTTTTGGTCTGTTGTGAATACGTCATTACGCATGCCGTCTCTATCTTTACTTTATGTTTTTCTCTTATGACATTTTTATCCCAAAACAAGCCGTGACTTGTAAAATTGTCTACCTTCTTAGGCACTGGCGACACCACGCGGCCGCGACATTTTTCACGATACCAATTTGTCGGCACTACAAAATTGTCTAGCATAAGACGAATCGTGCCATCAGTATTATTGGGAGGATTCTGCAACTGGTCCTAGTTGACTTAGGTCAATTTTTTAGAATTTATACTTTTTTTTTTAATAAAAAACACAAAATTGCACTCCGGGAGTGCCGGCAGAAGTGAAAACTTGAATATCAACGTTGTGCATTTTTGATTTTTTGGAATAGTTAGGGAATAATTTTGAATGAATTGCTCTTATTATCAATATAAAAGTACTATCATTTTTGTGATAGAATACAATAATAATAATAATAATAATAGTTTTGTCTTGCAGTAAATCCACTTTCCAACACTCTGAACAGCACTGACAAAGGATACCCTATACGACACCATCACACTGACACTGAACAAACACTTACTACCAGAATAAATCATCTGCTATATATGGATGACATTAAACTATACGCAACCTCACATGACGACTTAAACGATTTAGCAAACCTCACCGAAAACTTTTCGAATGACATTTGTATGGACTTCGGTATAGATAAATGTAAAATTAATTCCGTTAAAGCAGGCCACATTTTACATCAACATTATTATGAGCTAGAAAGCGGACAAAAAATAAATTCACTTGACCAAAATGAAGTGTACAAGTATCTTGGTTACGACCAGGCTAGGCAAATTCAATACAAGAAAACCAAATTAATGTTAATGCAGCAGTTCAAACACCGGCTAAATTCTATATGTAAATCACAACTATGTTCACGTAATTTGGTAAAAGCAGTAAATTCATATGCAATACCCATTCTAAATTATTCTTTTGCAATTATAAACTGGACACAAACAGACTTACTAAATATTCAAAGAACTATTAACACCACGATGACGAAATACAGGAAGCATCATCCGCGAGCGTGCTTCCAAAGGCAAACTTTACCTCGCTACGAGGGAGGCCGAGGGTTGATAGATGTCGCCAATTTACATAATAAACAGATCACAACACTTCGCACATACTTTCACTTCAAAGCAGAAACATCACTCATACATCACGCAATAGCTCAAACAGACACCAAACTCACTCCTTTAAATCTTGCAGACAGAAACACTCAAAATAACGAAAAGCAATCAGATATACCTACAAAAATCTGCGAATGGACCCGTAAATCTCTCCACGGAAGACATCGCAAAGACTTATGCCAAAGTAATGTCGACAAGGTGGCGTCGAACGCTTGGCTAAGTCGCGGTGAACTCTTCCCAGAGACTGAGGGATTTATGGTCGCCATTCAGGATCAAACAATAGAAACAAGAAATTATCAAAAGCATATCATGAAGACCCGAATACCTACTGATCAATGCAGGAAGTGCAATGGTGGATCTGAAACCATACAACACATAACAGGGGCCTGTAAGGCCATAGTACAAACTGATTACAAGCACCGTCACGACCAAGTTGCGAATATTATCCACCAAAAACTGGCACAAAAATACAACCTTATACCCGAAAAACTTACACCATACTATAAATATGTTCCTGAGCCCGTAATTGAAAATCAGCATTACAGACTGTATTTTGATCGAGCCATCCTCACAGACAAAACCACACACTACAATAGACCTGACATCACCCTGCATGACAAAAAGAACCAAACTGCATTCATCATTGACATCGCTATACCTAATTCCCACAACTTACAGAATACTATTTCAGAAAAACTCTCAAAATACATAGATCTCAGAGACGAAATTAAACGTATGTGGCGACTTTCCGAAGTTATCATAGTACCTATAGTTCTTTCAACAACTGGCATCATACCCATACAATTGCACCAATCTCTTTCATCTCTTAACCTCTCAAAGTACACTTACATACAACTTCAGAAAGCAGTCATCCTGAATACCTGCCGGATTGTAAGAAAATTTTTATCTGCACATTCACACACTACTCCAGACCAATCAGACCATACGCGCTTCAATTACAATCTCCCAAGCATTCCATCACAACCACCATCAAACACATTTATAATTGATCCACCAGCTACTCAAGCTACCGAATCTCCAGTTATTCATCTAACGTAAACCAAAATGTAGAGGCAGCACTTGGCTTAGGCCCGTGTTGACTTGAAACACCAGAGCAATCTGAGAAGTAAAAACTAAACAAGCAAAATAATAATAATAATATAATATTTTTATAGAATACAATATTTATTTATTGCGCTATCGTACACAAACATTACAATTTATATTATATTAAATTACATTAAAAAGTTTATCTCTCAGAAAAATCAACTTACATCCATAATTTCGCCAACCGTCTTACGGTTTTTCGATCAGCCCACGTGTCCTGACGCGAGTTTCACATTTTTCCCCCATCCCACAAAAGTGCTCAACGCCGCTAAAGAAGTTTTCACTTCAAAAACTTAAGACTTGTTAGTGTAATGGAACGCAAGCGTAGTTGTTTTGTTTTATAGGTATCTGTCTTTTATGTCTATTCGCTGTCAACTTGTTACGAATTTTCCAATGGAGAAATAAAACTTATTTTTATAACTAAACACACGTTTAATTCAGTACCGCGACTACGAAATATTCCTTTATGTTAGCAGAGCGTAGTTATTAGTGGTACAGTTGGAAAATTGCGAAAGTGAAACAACTTCGATCTGAAAATTGTCGTTGCAATTTGAATTTGAAGTAAGTGAAATCCCGCAAGATGGGATCAAATATGTTTCATTTAGACAAGCTAATCGGACGGGAAAACTTCGCAACCTGGAAGTTCAGTATGAAAACATACCTGGAACACGAAGGTTTGTGGTGCTGCGTAGAACCATCCGATGATAAACCGGTAGATGCTGGTAAAGACGTGCTAGCAAAATCAAAGCTGATATTGTTGTTGGATCCACAGAATTACGTACATGTTCAGGAATGCAAAACTGCAAAACAAGTATGGAATAATCTGCAAAGAGCTTTTGATGACAACGGTTTAACCAGGAGGGTCGGGCTACTTAAAGATCTGATAAATACTACACTGGAGTCTTGCAATAGTGTTGAAGACTATGTTAGCAAAATAATGAACACTGCTCATAAATTGCGCAACATTGGATTTGATGTCAATGACGAGTGGCTTGGCACTTTAATGTTAGCCGGTTTACCAGAAGAATATAAGCCTATGATTATGGGACTGGAGAGTTCTGGTATTCAAATCAGTGCTGATTCGGTAAAATCTAAACTCATACAAGAGATTAACACATCAAAGTCAACTGCTTTTTATACAAACACTAAGAAAATAAAGAATAATGCGCAGTCAGTGAAGCCAGAAGAGTATAAGCAAGGATCTCAGGTATGCATGCTACACAAATCCATATATGGACTGAAGCAGGCCAGCAGACTTTGGAATTTAAAATTGAATTCTGTCCTAAATGATTTAGGAATGACACAATCAAAGACAGATACCTATAAAACAAAACAACTACGCTTGCGTTCCATTACACTAACATCCACCCCTGGAACGCAACCCAATCATATTAGCACATACAAAATGTCAGAATGTAAACCTGTGAAAACACCATTTGAAGTTGGTATGAAATTTGCTGATAAAGTTGATGTGGATAAAATTGACTGTCCATATCAAAAGGCCATAGGCTCCCTACTGTATGTGGCTCAAGGTACCCGACCTGATATATCCTTTGCAGTGAACACACTGAGCAGATTTAACAAGAATCCTACGGCTGCACATTGGACTGCGGTCAAAAGAATTTTCAGATATTTGCAGGGTACCAAGCACTTGAAGTTACAATACACCAAAGATGGTAATGAGAAAATCACAGGATATTGTGATGCTGATTGGGCGAGCGATGTGCGCGATAGAAAGTCGTGCACTGGTTACATCTTTTTGTTACAGGGTGGCGCTATATCTTGGCGGTCACACAAGCAGCAGACTGTGGCACTATCCACTGCTGAGGCCGAGTACATGTCGATGTCTTCGGCGGCGCAAGAGGCGCTATGGTTGCAACAACTGCATACTGAACTTGGCCAAGAGCAAACCAAACCAATCGTCATATTTAGTGATAATCAGAGTGCTATAAAACTATCTAATAATGATTGTTATTTACCTAGATCACGACATATTGACATACGTTATCATTTTCTCAAGGACCATGTAAATAATTCTGATATAAAATTTTGTTACGTTAAAGGCGAGGAAATGATTGCTGATAATTTAACTAAGGGCACTACTGCTGACAAACATTTGTATTGTGTAAATATGATTGGGTTGCGTTCCAGGGGTGGATGTTAGTGTAATGTAACGCAAGCGTAGTTGTTTTGTTTTAAATACCCACTTATATGGAAGTGCTTTTTTACCTGGAGGGAGATCGGTTAAAGTCCAAGTTTTATTTTTCATCAGGGAATCGTATTCCTCGTCCATAGCCTTCTTCCATTCTGTAGCTTGTGGTGATGCGAGAGCTTCCTCAACAGTCTGTGGGTCAGTCAAATCAGTTAACAAACATAATAGGCCCTTGTCGTTTTCAACCTCATTTTGTTTATTTCGTGCTCGTGTCGATCTCAATGTTACAGAACTATTATAGTCTTGTCTTATCGGATATGGAGGACGGTGAGTTTCATCCAGTTCTCCAGTGTCAGTGTCATACTCACTTGAGTCTTCACTATTTCCATGTGTTTCTGAGCCTCTGCTGGACTTGACAGGTGTAGACGACTCCTGAGTGTGTATTTTGTTTCTCTGATTGTCCGAGTTTCCACTTTCTGAAGGCCTAGAACTGTCAGTAACTGTTTTGTTTTCCTTTACCGGAGCAAATATGATTGGGTTGCGTTCCAGGGGTGGATGTTTTGTTTTATAGGTATCTGTCTTTTATGTCTTTTCGCTGTCAACTTGTTACGAATTTTCCAATGGAGAAATAAAACTTATTTTTCTAATTAAACACACGTTTAATTCAGTACCGCGACTACGAAATATTCCTTTAAGACTGTTTACAAACACTTTTATTTTTTTAATACTACCGTTTTAGAAGGCTAGAATTACACAATACTTAGATAAAAATAATACTATATACTCAAAATTTAACTCAGTTTATGTACTATAATTATTTTGAAGCTAGAAGTGTATTAGGTGCCTTATCACAAGACTAAACCAAATGTAAACAGAACCCCTTTTCTTGAATCACTGGCTTGGGTGATAAGGTGTGATTTTTGTTTAAAAAAGAATAATAAATCAATGAAAATCACGCGAAATATAGACGTCAATGCTCACGAAACTGAGCCACAGTTTTTCAAATCCTGTGTGTGTGGATTTCATCTGATCTTAATTCCAAAATTGGACTTTAATTAATGAATATCACATGCCATCTTAAAACGAGTGATTCACAAATTGGGCCCTAGCCACTCGACTGTCCGCGCTGTCAGACTATGATGTGGGAGAACTGTCCGGCGATATCGCGCGACGGTTGAATGATAAAAATCGCGCGACTGTCGCGCGATAAAAACGATGATATAAAGAAAAGTATAGTTGTGATTACGAAAACAAAAATACTGGTAGATAGGTAATAGTTATAAATATATAAAAAGTTGAAAATATAATACACTTACTATACTATAATATATACTATACTTCATATATATATATACTATACTTAATACATACTTTTCAAGTGGTGGGCACTGTAGTACCACGGACAGTTTACCGTAAAAAGGAAAATGGCACTGTAGTGCCATTGGACAGCTGAGCGGCTAGATCTTCGATGTGGGGCGGTTCTTTAGTGTAAAATAACATAGTATCTACAACTTGTCGTCCATAAGCCACCGTCCCGGTAGTTGGGACGAGTTGGGAATTACCCACATGTCGAAGAAAAAGGCAATAAGACCACAAACAAATGTGTGAAGTAAACAAATGGGACGTCATTAATTTCTAAAAGATCTATACCGGATACTGATAGTGAATGAAAAACTGTTACCTAGATAAACCTTTCTTGATAAGATTTATTTATAAACTAGCGGTCCCCCGCGACTTCGTCCGCGCGTTTTGAGTTTGCTCCCTCCCCTCCCGTCGCAGCGTCATGTTTTATATCCTAAAGCCATTCTCGATAAATAAGCTATCCAACACAGAAATATTTTTTCAAATCGGTCTAGCAGTTCCTGAGATAAGCGCGTTCAAACAAACAAACTCTTCAGCTTTATAATATACTAGCGGTCCCCCGCGACTTCGTCCGCGCGTTTTGAGTTTGCTCCCTCCCCTCCCCTCGCAGCGTCATGTTTTATATCCTAAAGCCTTTCTCGATAAATAAGCTATCCAACACAGAAATATTTTTTCAAATCGGTCCAGCAGTTCCTGAGATAAGCGCGTTCAAACAAACAAACTCTTCAGCTTTATAATATACTAGCGGTCCCCCGCGACTTCATCCGCGCGTTTTGAGTTTGCTCCCTCCCCTCCCGTCACAGCGTCATTAGCGCAAGCGCACGTTGTACTTAAGCTGCGAACATTATTTTGGTGCGGAGTTATGTTAAAACTGTGATAGCTCCTAAGATATTTATTGAAATCAAATGATATAAAGGACAACTTGGTTTTAAATGAAATGCTCGTGATGATGAATGTATTTATTTTGATAAGAATAAATACCTGTGTGTATAATACACCTCTAAAAATAATGCATTATTTTTTTACCAATCTATTAACATAAAAAAGGTTGTAGTAAGTCAACCATAAAAGATAGACATATGCTGTCGCGGACTTTATTATAGAACTCTTAATGATGAACAATCCTGTCATACATGATTTTTGTGTAACTTAAGCGGTTTCCGCAGCGTATGCAGCGGAAGCTCTCAAAAGGAATATTTTTCTCCCGTTTTCGCAACATTTTTCATTGCTGCTGTGGTCTTATGAGTCGTATCTTTATCTTATATAGCCTAAAGCCTTCCTCGATAAATGGACTATCCAACGTAAAAATAATTTTTCAAATCGGGCCAGTAGTTTTTGAGATTAGCGCGTTCAAACAAACAAACAAACAAACAAACTCTTCAGCTTTATAATATTAGTATAGATTAGCGCAAGCGCACGTTGTACTTAAGCTGCGAACATTATTTTGGTGCGGAGTTATGTTAAAACTGTGATAGCTCCTAAGATATTTATTGAAATCAAATGATATAAAAGGCAACTTGGTTCTAAATGAAATGCTCGTGATGATGAATGTATTTATTTTGATAAGAATTAATACCTGTGTGTATAATACACCTCTAAAAATAATGCATTATTTTTTTACAAATTTATTAACATAAAAAAGGTTGTAGTAAGTCAACCATAAAAGATAGACATATGCTGTCGCGGACTTTATTATAGAACTCTTAATGTTGAACAATCCTGTCATACATGATTTTTATGTAACTTAAGTGGTTTCCGCAGCGTATGCAGTAGAAGCTCTCAAAAGGAATATCTTTCTCCCGTTTTCGCAACATTTTTCATTTCTGCTGTGGTCTTATGAGTCGTATCTTTATGTTATATAGCCTAAAGCCTTCCTCGATAAATGGACTATCCAACGTAAAAATAATTTTTCAAATCGGGCCAGTAGTTTTTGAGATTAGCGCGCTCAAACAAACAAACAAACAAACAAACTCTTCAGCTTTATAATATTATAAGTAAAGTATAGATAAGAAACGATTATTAGATGCAACGATATTACTTCTTGATAGTGTTTATGTACAGATACAACAAAGTTAATCTCAACAGTAAATTAAGTTGGTATTTCTGATCATGCTTACCTTGTTTTAAATGGAATCAATTGAAAACAAAAGCCAGCAAGTCAAGCTTAAATTCAGTTACCAAAATTTAACAACCAATAGTAAACTGTATGTTTTAATATGTGAGCCCAAAATATAGTGTGATTTTCTTAAAGCTGGCACATAATTTATCACCCAAAATTTAAAACTGCGAAATATTTTAGTCGTTATGTTTAACGACCAAAGTTATTAGTCGTTATGTTTAACGACCAAAATATTTAGTTTAGTAATTATTCGGAAGCTTTTCACCGCTTTACATGTAATAACGACTCTATTGAAAAAACCGCAGTTTAGTTTTAAATTATGCAGTGTTGTGCCGCAAAAAAACAAACATGTTAATACAACATTTTGACGACCTCTGTGGTGTAGTTGCTAAGCACGCTGGTTTCAAGGCGTCGCCGCTCCGAAGTCCCGTGTTCGATTCCCGGTGGGGTCAGGGTTGAAATCGAAATTTTCGATATTGTCTCGGATCTGGGTATTGTGGTTTCACTGTTGTGTCTGATTTCCATAATACAAGTGCATTAGCTACTTACTTTGGGATCAGAGCCATGTATGTGATTGGTGTCCAATATTTTACTATAACATGTTTGGTAGAAAACTATTTAGTTTTCTATCACCGTTAATTGGATGATCAAACGAACTTACCTTAAGTGAAGTTCGATCCAAATTGTCCTGACTTCGACGAAGAGATTTAATTGACCATGTAGTATGCCCTACTACGCGTCCATTCACTCGCACACAGGTTTAGCGCAAGAAAGAGAAGGTAAATGACCTCATTCCCTCCCACGCCTCACAGCACTGCCAGCCGCCTGTCGCTCATTCATTTCAGAGCAAGGAGACCGATTTATGAGATGTACAACATTGATTATACTTATTGTAAGGGTGACGATTATTTTTGCATAAAAACGTACACGGGAATTGGGAAGGGTGGGACCTTAAATCTCTTCGTCGAAGTCAGGACAATTTGGATCGAACTTCACTTAAGGTAAGTTCGTTTGATCATCCAATTGTCCTGCCTTCGACTCTGAGATTTAATTGACCATGTAGATGTTTGGAGTGAAATCAATGTTGTTACAATATATTAAGTTGACATCTCTGATGTTAGTAGTGATTGATCATTAAAACGATCATATTAAATAACAATTCATTGTTCATGTCACTATCTTTGACATATACATGTATCACTATTACTAAAAAACATTAGTTGTATGATAACTATGATAAGTTATAACTTTCTACTAATAAAAATATCTTTATTAGGAAGAAAGAAGATATTTGTAAGTATTTTTTAATAATGATTAACTAAAAATTGATAATTTATTTATTTTAGTAATTTCAAACTGAAATAAGGCATTTTTGTTTAATTGTGGCATGTTATAAAAATTGCAAACAATACAGAATACGTATTGTTGGGCTGAGACGGTTTGCGAATAATATAGTTTTACACACTGAATTTGGCACGTAAAACAAATGATAATTTTATAACGAGGAAAGCCACATACAGAAAACACTTTTTAGTTAGCGCCTTATCTTTGGTAAGTTAAAGGGCGTGAAGGTAAAGTCGTCTGACAAATCGTTATCTTATTCTTGCAGTATTTAGCATATTTTATAATTATAGTTTTGAAATACGTATGTACATGATATTCTATTGCTTTATATTTAGGTATTAATGCGACTGTTTGAAAAATATTCGAACGTATACCAAACACATAAATAATATTTTATACATTAAAATTTCGAATACCTGAGAAAATTTATATGCTTAATTTGGTTATAAAATGTGTTTAATGATTTGTATAAAAGCAATTGATTAAAAGATTCATTCTTAGGAATGTAATTCTTTTAAGATCATGATTATATTCACGGATGTCTATCAATGATATATGATTATTTGCTGTGTTAGAAAAAGAACACAATAATTCAATAGCTTTGAAATATTATCGTTATCAGAAACTTTAAGGCATAGGTAGGTAGGTAATGTTTTTTTTATGTATTATTTATAATTCATTAAGTATATTAGTTTTTTTTTTAAAAAAGATTTAAAATCGGCTTCTGGGAGCTTTATAAGGGCAAACGATCGCAAACGATTTCTCCGATATAAGTTTTGGTACCACCCGGCCCCGACCAAATACGTTTGCCTAATATTCGACTAATCGACCAGGAATGTTCGCCGAGTATTCGATAGTCGGCACATGTTCAGATTTATATATATGATATATATGATAAATTTAATCATAATTTTATTGCCTGGGTAAATGTCTGGATTACTTTTAAGGATAACAATTATTTATTGTATTCCTTATCAATCCTATGTTTCGAGTTGGTTGCTATGAGTTTTTTATTTAATTAACTATATTTATATTTTTAAGGTTGACAAATATTTGTAACATATTTGGCTACAGATGAGACTTGTTTCAATATAATGAGCTGTGTCAAAAAAAGTCTGATGATGATTCAGAATAAGGGTACCTATTTTGACACGAAATCCAAAAATAAATGGATATCGTATTAAAAGTACCTATGTCATATCGAGATCCCAAGGGTAAAATGGTTTTATACATATTTAAACATCAAACATCCTTAAATATGGTTTATAAAAAACATCGATAATTTGGTTTGAAATAATTAATTGATTCAAATTTTAATAAATGGTCGAATCACATGACGTCCTCTGGCGTAAGAATAAGGAAAAGTCCTATATAAAAAAAAATCATTTTCAAAATAAAATACTTTTTCTCAACTATACCACCCGACCTATTTTATTATTAATTTTTAATTTTCAATTGTTCCACCGTATGTAAGTAACTGGTGAATATCAAGACAAAATGTCCTTTGAAAATTTATTAAACACAGTTTATCGAATACTATAAACATCAAACCTATTTTATTGCTTATTAGAGCAACGTTTTCAAGGAATTGTTCCTTAATAACTTAGTGGCTTTCTGGGGAAGATTGTTGGGGAGTGGGTGGATGTAATTGATTACAAAAAACTGATGATTAGAGAATATATTTACTTGATGTAGTTTATTCTTAAATCACAGAATAAATAGTAGGAAAATAAACATGGTTCATATTTCTAATAACTCGAATTAGATTATTATAGTGCAATTTGATTCTAATGCTGCATTGGATTTAGGATATGTCAGTTTTTTTTTTTTAAATATATATATATATATAAATAATAATTTCCTAGCCCTTTGTTAAAAAAAATATTGATAGTGATATTTTTGTAATAATGAATATGGCTTGTATTTATTTCACGTCAAACGTAGGTGTGTGTGTAATTGGCAAATAAAAATAACCGAATTATATGAAATATTGTAATAATACTTGAGAAAATAAAATTGTGTCAATTGATATGCTTTGCTTATGCATTTCCATAAAAAGCAAAAAAGGCATTATCTTCATAAAATGAGGTTGTTTCAATTTAATAGCTACCTACTCTTATGGTATATCTAACAATGTGTCGATAAGTTTTGGTTTGTGCTATCTGCTTCATACTTCAATACAATAGAACATTTTATTTGAATTATTCTTAGGTGGTGCTCGTGGTAGGTAGTAAATGGTAACAAAAAAACAAGGTCATAGAAACAAAGGTCAATTCCAGGTGACCAAAGGTTCTCACAATTTTAACTGGGCGGTGGCTGGCTTTTCCAAAGATAAAGGACACAGATCTTTATTAAGTTTTCTCGACTCGAGATTAAGTACCGAACTTTGTGACGGTTAAATGAACGCATTTATAAATAAGCATATCACTTTCACAGCATATTTTTCGAAAAACGAAATAACCTCTAAAACAATGGAATACAGAGCACCCTAATAAATCTAATATGACGGTAGTACTATATTGATTTTGTGATTTTATAAGATGTCTCATTGGCATATTTAAAAAAAATACGCTTTCCAGGTAGTTGTTATTGCTTCAGTAAATACAATCTAAGCTTTACCGAATTATTTACTGAGAAGTTGATTTAATCTTAGTTGGATATAAAATAAATACGGCAATTTTTCTACCATTCAGAATCATACATTTGCCAGGTATTGAGCAATGCTCATTCTCATTTTTATTATAGCTGTTAAAATTAAATTATTTAATGGAGTTTTTAAACGGACTGGTTTTTATATGGACCCAACCACATTTTGGTACGTCCTGGGCAAGCTTACAGCTTGCTTGCTTGCTAGTTATAATCAAAGAGCCAACCACAAGCTAAATAGCTATAGGTATGAGCAGAAAGCAGAAATGTATGTAGAAAAATCTAGCTTTCTTAAAAAGTTCATTGTTTTCTTTTTACAAAATCTATTTAATTCAATATTTTAAGTAGTATTATTAAGCAATTTATGTTTACCATAGCATTGTCTAGTTAGACAATTTTATAGCCATTGGCAAGAAATAAGTACAAAAGAGTTGTGATCAATGGATAAGGACCCAAACCACATAACTATGTGAGCTATGGTGGGATGCTATGCTACCGTTTTTAGAGCTTTGTGGAAAACATATTAGGAACGTGTACTGCAGGTTGCAGAGTACGTGTATTTATGATTAAGGTCTAGGTTGTTAAAGTGTTTTTGAGTCTCTCATGTTTACTATTCTGAGTAAAAAATTACAAAATAAATATTAATTTATTCGATTTGAAATAAATCTTCTGCCACTATTATTTTTCGGTACTTACGAATAAGATACTTGGTAAACCATTTTATTGCTATTTTTGTTTGTACGTGTGATAGCTCACATTATGCTCCATTTTAATCTTTGCCTAAATATTGGCTGAGACAAGTGTTCGGTCGTGGTTTTGCCACGAGTGGAATACGGTAGCCCGTAATAAGTACATGTACTTACGGCCTTAAGGTGATATAACAAAGTATTCATAAGAACACATACCTTTTTTGGTCGGATTCTGATTCCGAGTGCGAGACGTTGAAAACACGCTGGAATTGTGACGGTAGATCACCGTTGCGAAGCAATTCGCGGCGCGTTGGCACAGGTATGGCCGGATGAGTGCGGGCGAGGACCGCTGATTCATACTTAGAGGCCATAGTGGTGGCGCATCGTCAGCGCTGCTTAATATTAATCATGAATGTCTTTGGCTCTAATTTATTATTATAGCATCAAAGAACAATTTGCTGTAACTTCAGCTAACTTGTTTCCCTTTTTTCGCAATGAAAATGAGGGTAGGGTATTGGAAGCAACGCATACCAAAAGTCTCAGATAAGATCTAGAATAATCTAGATAATTAGGACTGGCTGACCTCACGTGTCAGCTCTGCCAGTATTTGCTACAGATCAATATCGCGTATTGATTCGGAGCGGAAAATGCGGACTGGCTAGCATCGCGTGCTAGCTCGGCCGCGAAGCGTAAAGCATGCATGGTGCAGCCACGCTGGGTAGTGCGTTTTACTTCACATTCACTTGTTAAATTAACAAAAACATTTTTGAACTAACATGTCACTATAAGATAAATTTCGTTTAGCACGAAATAAAAACTAACGGTTATGTACTGTGGTTACTGCGTGCGTTGGAACGGCGCGCGCGCACGGACACGAATGAGCGACAGGCGGCTGGCAGTGCTGTGAGGCGTGGGAGGGAATGAGGTCATTTACCTTCTCTTTCTTGCGCTAAACCTGTGTGCGAGTGAATGGACGCGTAGTAGGGCATACTACATGGTCAATTAAATCTCAGAGTCGAAGGCAGGACAATTAAACAAAATCACTAAGTATTTACACACTTTTCTTTTTTTCTTCTCTTCAGCCGGGACGTGACCATCTCGATCTTCGGCTTATGACCGTTTTGGTGCAACCTCGTGCACACTGCCACGTTCATACGAGGTCGTCTTCCAAATTCAATCTCATTACACCACACGGGCCGTGATGGATTTTTATACAATATTTCGGTTCCTAAGCTGAGAAGAGCCCCTTTAAGACAACATTATGTGTCGTGTAATCAAACGATTCTGAGCAAGTGAAGCGAAAAAAATTTTGTGACTGTTTTTTGCTGTTGTTTTTGGTTGAGAATTTTAAATAAAATTTATTTTGAAAGCACGATATCTTTTTGTTAAGACGTTGCAAAAACTGTGGTGTTACGAATCAACAAATATCCAGATTACCGGTGGTTTTGTCTGTAAATTATTCTAGCTAGATAAATTTACGCACTAGATTCTCATTTCTCACTGAATCAAACGCTGCCAAGCTAATAGTATGATAAGCTATGTCGTGTTGGCAGCTAACCAAGAGATTAGAGGGTTTTTGCCTGTCATTTATGGTTGTTAGTACACGCCAGTTACTTGCAGAAGAGATAAGTATTTCCGCATCTGACAGACTTACATTTTATTTAAAAACATCTGAGCATTGACTAGAATTTTGTACAGAAGGCTTATTTAACTGAATTAAATCAGGTTCGCAAAAGCTCTTCCTGACACACAGTAGGTAAGAACAACTGCAGTCATTTACTCATGTTGATGTGATGATTCAAATATTCCAGCGTTTCGTCTCAGCACTTGCTTCCGGCGTTTCTTCTCAGCACTTGCCAAATTGACTGTATCTTGTCTCGAAGCGCTAGTAGGGCGTAAAAGATAAGGAGACACGTTCTAGACCCATATGGACCATAATTGATTGATATTACACTAATTATTGACGTTCATAAGTGGCATTTTGTGTCCTAAATTAAATAAATTATTTTTAACATTGACTTTAATAAAAATACGTAGGTTTCTAAAACATTTGTTTGTCAATTTATTCACAGCAAACATTACTCGTACAAGCTATATGTTATGGGTGTGACGTATCCGTCCTTATATAACGGTAAAAGGACCAAAGGGCCCGATACAATATATCACTTAGGAAAGCCTTCCCCATAGACTATAAATTACGGAAACTTAACAGCTACAGCTGTTGCTCTGTAAGGTATTAGTATATTTAAAAAAGGTACATACATGCTTAATTATTACAAATATGTATTCCTTCTTATAAACAATACAAAGTTTGTGTAAGGTACACATAGAATGAGACCGCTGTTTTGTTTTTAATTTCGAGAATGGCCTCTTGAGTTTAATTGTACGTTTACAGCTCAATATGGATGCAAAGTTTAAATATTTCTTCAACAAATGTTTATGAAGATACGGACCATTTTACGTTCTTAGTAAAATATATATTATAATATTATAAGCTTAAGACTTTGTTTGAACGCGCTAATCTCAGGAACTACTTGACCATTTTATTTGATAGCTTATTTAATGTTCCGGGTGAATTGGTCTCAGTTCTTGAGTATTGGTGCAAGAATCAAGTTAATCGTGTCAAATGGAACAATGTTCTTTCTGACCCGTACAGGTTGGAGTGTGGGGTGAGACAGGGGGGGTTGTCCTCTCCTAGGCTCTTTAATCTATACATAAATGAACTGATTGGTGACCTCAGTAGAGAACATGTTAGATGCTACATTGACGGTGTATGTATGAATAACTTGTGCTATGCTGATGACATGGTTCTGCTTGCGCCGTCAATTAGTTCCATGCGCAAGTTGTTGAAGGTTTGTGAAAAATATGCCCTGGATCGTGGACTTGTCTATAACGCAAAAAAGAGCGAGTATGTAGTATTTCAGTCGAAAAATAAAATGTCGGATAATCTGCCACCAATTACGTTATGTGGGAAACCGCTTCTTAGACAACGGCAGTTTAAATATCTTGGGCATATTGTTTGCGAAGATATGTCTGATGATAAGGACATAGAAAGGGAACGTAGGGCGTTGGCGGTGAGAGGTAATATGTTGGTCCGCAGGTTTGCTCGCTGCTCACAGGACCCTAAGGTCACACTATTCAAGGCATATTGCCAGTCTTTTTACGCGAGCAGCCTGTGGATTAAATACACTCAAAAATCGTACAGCGCCCTCCATATCCAATATAATAACATTTTCAGGGTGCTTCTGGGGCTGCCTCGCTTTTGTGGCGCGTCCGGCATGTTTGCTCAAGAACGTACTGATGATTTTTACGCCATTATGCGCAAAAAAGCAGCATCTCTGCTCACAAGGTTACGTGGCAGTTCCAACAGCATCCTGAAAGTGATTGCAGAGAGATTTGACTCTCCCTTTTTGCGACACTGGGTAGGGCTGTTAAAATGAGCAGCACTACTTAGCTGTTGCCTCATAATTAATTGTAATTCGCGTCAAGCATATCTACTAACATAGTATAAGATTATATTGTTACTAACAAATTGGATCTAGTTGTCTGAATAAACAAACATTTTATTTATTATTTATTTATCAAGGAGGAGCATAGGCTATAAAACATCACGTTGCGACGGGAGGGGAGGGAGCAAAGTCAAAACGCGCACACGCAGTTGCGGGAAACCTCTATACTGTTATAAATTCATAGGATAATTTTAGACTAATACAGAGACCGCTGTGCAATACGCAGTAAAATGATACATAGTGAAATAATGCATTTATTCACTAGAATCGTATGACTGCTAGTAATTTTGTCAGATAACCTAAGTTACATTAGGGATTCTTACATGAATTTTTTGGTTTTCTTATTTTTTAAATTCATCAGATAACGTAAACTTGCCATCAAACTTTTTAATACGGGTTCACGTAAACAACCCGTGTTATAACATGACTTAAAAGGGATTCACACATGACATAGTGGCTCCAGTAGTAAAGTGGATCCGCAGTAACAGAAGCCCTACTGCGAAAAACTAAATCTGTCAATGATCATACTGCAGATCCGAAGTATTTTTTGTATGCAATCCTCACTACGAAATACTCTTAGGTTATTTTAAGAATGGACCTGTCAAAGATGTCACGATCCTTCCATTTTCCCCGCGTTCGTCCATTACGTGTCATTTTAGCACAATTTCCTCACCGACAGGTCGATTCTTACGATAGCCAGTTTAAGGCTCATACGCACACATTTTTTTAATTAATTATTTATAGTTTTACTCAAATCTCGAAAACTACTCGATCGATTTTTACGATACTATCACTGTACCCTAAGTTGACCTATACATGTCTCTTTCGCATTTAAGAGCTATTATGCTCTTGTCGCTAAAGTTTTTCTTCCATTTATCTCTATCCCGAGCCATTTTCTTGACTTCTTGGTACAACTCGACGTCCAACTTTTCCTTTATTTTGGTTATATACGCACTTCTAGGTCTTCCTCTTTGCCTTTTCCCTTCAATCTTACAGCCGACCAAACAGCGGCTGGATTAACAAAATGTAGTGGGAAGTATAGTGGGGTAACCCACCCACCACGTCCACCCTCTAGCAGGAGGACGGATCTCCACTGAGTAGGGTGATCCCACTCCAAACGGCACACTGGCGCCTCGGGAGGGTCCCTGGTAATTGGACAGAGGTGTCCCCACACCGTCTGTCCGAGACCTTCCCGACGAGGCGATCCACGCCCGACGGCAAAAGCACGCCGAGCTCGCCCAGAGGACCAAAGTCCTGGGACATCCCCTGCCTTATCTGATAAACCAGAGGGGTGCCGGGAGTCACAACAACTTTTAGTGAGCCGCAGCTCGATACGAGATAGACCACTTGTGCCACTGCCGCCTTATACGGGAACAGACGCAACGGTACTTTCCATGGAGCATCTTAGCTTCACCTGCCGCTGGATTGCGACAGGCTTCTGAGCCCCCTTGCCACGGTAATGTGCCATCCTGTGCCATGGCCAGCCAACGCCGCCATAAAAAAAGCGTTCCCCTGGTGCTGTGCAACAGCAGCATCAGTACTGGCAGAAGCCCGAAGATTTAATATTGACAAGGGCTTTTGACTGGATATTACGACTCGAGAAACCTTGGCTCTTAAACTGCGGTGTGAAAGGTAAGTGGGAAGCCCCCACACTGTGTTCTCCAATTTGGAGTTTTTATGACTACGAACAACTAAACATGATTGATCTAAAAGAAGATCATCAGGTTATGACTTCTTGTTTTCAAGAAATTCTGAGACAAACATACCTTCAGTTACGAATTTTTGCACACGTGTTAAGAAATCAACATACTAAAATTCAATTTTGAAGATATCGCATACATTCAGGTCGAATCGATTTCCTCCTTTTTGAAGTTGGTAAAAACAGGAAAAAACTCAATTAATAGTGTAATACATTAATACTTAGTCTTGCCATAAATATTGTCACAAAAAAAAAATGTTTTTAATGCAAATTATATTTAATACTTTTACTGTGTGTTAGTTTTATACATAAATAAAAAACAATTAAAAATATAAAAAGCTTATTCGAAGTAGTCTCCATTGGCTGCAATACAGTCCTTTAAACGTTGAGACCAGTTGTCAATAGCAGCACGCACTCTTTCCATGGGAAAATTCTTCACAGCCAATCGTATGGATTGTTTTGGGGACTCCAAATTTCATGGCGTTTAGAGCCAGCCGTACTCTCTAAAACTGATCATAAAACATAATCCAGAGGATTAAGATCGGAACTAGACGACGGCCAGTCTGCAGCTCTGATGAAGTCCGAAACGTTCGCTTCTAACCAAGACTGCGTGGACGGAGCTTTATGACCCGGCGCCGAGTCTTGTTGGAAAGATCATGCTTGGTTATTGTACATGGTGTTGTTAAGGGGCTTAACTACCTTCTCAAGAATGGTACCTTGATACACTTGTGCCGATGTTTTGATACCTTTTTACAAAAATATGGCTCACTCACTCCTTCATAGCTAACACCCCACTAAACCATCACTGAAGTCGGGTAATGCCCACGTTGCACTCTGTCGACTAATTTGGAAGCTTTCTTAGAGGTTTGTGCATAAATACGATTATTTTGTTTGTTAAAATGTTGCTCAATTGAAAAGATTTTCTCATCCGTAAACAAAAATTTTCTGTGACCTCCCTTTGCACCGCTTGAGTAGTTTTTTCGATTTTACCACCCTATTATTTGCGTCTCTTATAGGCTGCAAGTCCTAAGTCATCTTTTTAAATACGCGACATGGTTCTAGATGCTATCTTTATCTCCCGAGATAAAATCTTTTGCTTTCGGACAGGATTTCTGCGAATTCTTTCCCTTACTGCTTTGACCACCTTTTTCGTACGAACACTACGTGGACGGCCAGATCTTTTTCTGTCACAAACAGAGGAGGTCTCATTGAACCTATTGACAGTCCGATACACAAACATTTGACTAAGACAAAGCGTATGGAGACTTCCGAAAATTGCATTTGGCTCCATACCAACTTTGTGTGATGCAATCACAGCGATTCGGTTCTCTTTATCACCCCACTCCATTTTAATATTGCAAAATATTATAAAATGTATTGGCGTCAAAATCAGAAAACACAATGCGCAGTCGTATAAAAATGACAGATTTCAAATTCAAATGTGATATATTTCTTATTTTTAATTGTATCTAACAGTATTTATGGCCAGACTGTGTATACATTTAAGATTATCTGCAAAGTGCCTACTTAGTATTCAATCCTGGCTATCTGTAGGTCGGAACAAATAAAAGAAGCATGTAATCTGATTTAGCGTAGCCCTATCAAGGCGATCGCGCTCACCGATAAATAATGCCGCTGTATCTCCTTACCGTTGGAAATGGCCGAAATAAGTACACTCGAGGTCATGTTTAAGGGAACACCAAATAAGGTCAAGGTTTTAATTCATCATTATAATATAACAACTGCTGCTATATCCGAACTTATAATCACTACTGCACTGCTAAGTTAATATAAGTACACTCGAATGCAAGGTAAAGAGGAAATAAAAAGATCACACTTATGTTTCGAATAATATGACTCAAACTGGGTGTTGTTTTGATCAGCGACGAGCGACTCAGGACAGGAGTGGTTGTACAAGCGATACTTATGCCAATTTACTGATTTTTTTAACGGAAAAACCCACAAAATTATTTTATTAATGCAATACTGGCGAGCGAGTGATCACTACCAACACCAGGACCGTTACCATGAGTTAACGACAGTTTTAATCGATAGCGACGACATATTGCACAGCGCCTCTAGCGGTCACTGACAAAACAAACAATTTCTATACAAAAAGTTACGTCGTCGCTAGCGAGTAAACTCATGGTGACGGTACAGGTCACCTCTTCGTTGCTTACTAGACGGCGCGGCGGCGTAGTATTTCGAAGATACGTGCGAGCTACGCGCGAGGGTACGAGTTTCCCCTTTCATTTTGATTTTTTAAGAATGTTTTGAATAGGTTTTCTTTTATAAAACTTGCATATAATAATATAAATATTTAAGCAAAAATTGTTGCTTAGCCCAAAGGCATGACTGGTAGAAAATGGCATATGGCTTTAAGTCCAGCTTTTGTACTGTAATTTTTGTGCAACAAAGTATAAATAAATAAATACAAATTACAGTGTTGGAAGTTCACAATTCGAACATGGAAATTTAGAAAATGTTAAGTTGCTTTTTTATCCGACTTCAAGAAAGGAGGAGGTTATCAATTCGACTATATGTTTTTTTGTGGCTGTGTTACCTCATATCACAGTGATTTGTAGACTGATTTGATTATATTTTTTTGGCTACCTTGAGGTTTTACCTTTTAGTTGGTCTCATTGTTGCCAAGTCAGGATCTCATGATGGAATCTTGGAGCAATCTAGGGTAACTCTCAAATTTTATAGGCAAACATAGTGTTTTTTTTTGGATCTGACATTTGAATCTCTGAAACCGTCAGCTCAGCTCCAACATTGTTTGGAGCTGAGCTGATGGTGAAACTCCTAAATGCTTAGGAGTTCAGGGATTATAATGACAGAATTTTCTATAGTTAATTTGTAGCTTCTTAAAGAACAGAGTCATAAGCCACGCACCCTCTAAAAATAAGGAAATAAAATTTACTTTAAAAAAAAGTAAAAACCGACTTCAAAACCAAAATGCACTTAAAACTCTCTGCAGACTTTTAGTGGATTTTGGTTTTGAAGTCGTGGTTTGAACTTTTTTTTAAAGTTATTTTTGGTGAACTTATTGAAGTTCATGTTAAATAAAGAACTTTATCTACTCTCATATCGTTAAATTCAAAATACAAAACTCAAAACGAGTTTATATAGACGTACTTTATAAATAGTATATCGAAAGAAATTTAAAAAAATAATTATGACACTATTTCTCTAACAAAATAATGTTATAATAAAAAATTTTTTCATTACGATACAGATTACAGATCATAGATACATCTATTTAATTTTTTATCTGTGGCTGCGCGCGCTTTGGCGCATGCGCGGTGATAACGGGAATTTTGGCGTCATAGTACGTTTGTGTTTCGGTAGATAATTATTAGTGTTTATTAAAATGTCTGATAGTGAAAGTGCAGAAAATTTGACGCCGCCCGACATCTTAGAGACTGCGACAGCAGTCTGTCTTAATCTACTACCAGTAAAGTCAAGAAAATTATACGATAAATGTTATCAAGACTTTTTACCATGGAAATCTTTATCTTTTATTTGATATGTTCGTGTTCAATGAGAGTAGATAAAGTAGTGTATGAAACTGCACATTACTAGGTATTATACACTCGTATGATACTTTTAAAAAACTCGCTTCGCTCGTTTTTTAAACTCACACTCGTGTATAATACCTCTCATTATGTACCAGTTTCATAAACTACTATTTTAAAATACATGTTAAAAACATACTGACATCAGCTTTAACAATATATTGTTTTAACACTTTTGGTTGTTACTTAAATTTTCCCTTCAGTGTACGCAAAGCTTTATGTAAAACGATATTTTATTTTCCCCCATTAAAATGTTTTGTTTGAGAAATCACACTTTTTATACTTCTTACTGTACGGAGATTACGTACCTCATCACCGTATTAACAATTACTTCCGTTTCTGTATAGTTCATGATACATAAGTAGTTCGTTGTGTGACAAATCTGATAATAATGCACCGACTCTTAAATGTAGAATGGTTCCGGTAGACATGAGTTTGCTCTTTGGAAATAGTCAAATCGTATGGTATCGTTATTTTTTGTTTTGAAATAGTGGACTACTTATTGTGAACTTTTGGTCAGTGACATCCAACTCAGGGATGATAATATATGAGTTATGCTTAAACTAAAAAAAAAATTTTCCTTTAAATTCTGAGCGAGTTTTATACAAGAAAACCTCTTAACAATATTCAAAAAAATTACGAAACTAATGGGAAAACTGGCACCGTAGCGCGTAGCTAGCGCTTATCTACGATATACTACGCCGTAGCTAGTAAGCTACGAAGAGGCTACTTGGTGTTGGTAGTTTCAACTCGATTGCTGTACCGCTTTTTTTTTGGGTTGTTTTCCATTTCAAAAAAAATTTTTTTTACGTATTTTTTTTGGCATCAGTATTGATTGCGCCGTTGTGTGTTGATGGTAGGTGATTAATGAGACCCAAATCTGCTTAATAATGATGATGGTTTACTTTCTTGCCAATTACAAATGTATGATATAAATATGATGAAAAATAATGTATCGTCTTCGGATTCTCTAAGCGCAATGTCCCAAAAAATGGCGGGCTCGCCGCCTCCGGTGTGACGTCGCGGTTCGCGCTGTGACGTCACTTAGTGTTGCCGGCGTTAACATCTTGCCCCCCCCTCGAAATCGTCCGGATTTCGAGCATTTGATGAGTCTGGATCTGACGCTGGATCCGGTAGCAGACAGAGATTTCGTATAGCTCGGCGGATGATGCCTCTTGTAGTGTACAGATCTGCTATCCTGGATACTCCATCAGAGCCCGGGTATAATTTGTGTACTCGGGCCATGCGCCATTTCAGAGGTGGCGCGTTGGGCTCCTTGATGACTACTAGGTCTCCTTCCCGAAGTCCTCTCTGGTTGCGCTGCCATTTGTATTTATTCTGCAATTCGCTTAGGTATTCGTTTCTCCAACGGTCCCAGAAGTGTTGTCGCATCTTCTCCAGGCACCTGTAGCGATCGAGTGGGCTAGGTAATTCCTCCAATAGGTTCTCGGCAGGTAGTGACGTAAGCGGTCGACCGATCAGGAAGTGTGCTGGAGTCAAAGGATAGAGATCGTTTGGGTCGGATGAAAGAGGAGTCAACGGTCGGGAGTTAAGGATTGCTTCTATTTGCGAAAATAGTGTCGATAACTCTTCAAATGTTAAATGTTTGTCTCCTAGTATCCTAGCAATATGAAATTTCGCGGATTTTACCCCTACTTCCCACAATCCTCCAAAGTGGGGAGAATATGCAGGCGAAAACCTAAATTGGATTCCTTCGTCGGACGCAAAACCAGCTATATCTGCACTGTTTGATTTTAAGAATGTTGTGATTTCGTTATTTGCGCCGACAAAATTAGTACCATTGTCGCAATATATTTCGCGTGGCTTCCCTCGACGGGCCATGAATCGCCTTAAGCATAAAATGAACGCATCGGTCGTTAAGTCACTTGCAACTTCTAGGTGTTAGGCCTTTGTGGTAAGACAAACGAATAGGCACATATAACATTTGGAAATTTTACACCCGCGACCCTTACGATCAGTGATATGAAATGGCCCGGCGAAGTCGACGCCGCTGATGTGAAAAGGGAGACTAGGAGTCACCCTACTGGCAGGTAAGTTTCCCATGATGGGATTTAAACCTTGTGCTTTCATAATCCTGCACAATTTGCAATTGTTGACTGTGCTTCTGGCTAAAATTCGTCCTCTAATGAGCCAATAGTTATCCCTCAATGAGGTTAGTAAAAGCTGAGGACCTGCATGTAAGAGTTTTATGTGATAATGTGTAAATAATAATTTTGAAAAATGAAGTTTTGAATCTAGCAAATTCGGATGTTTTTTCTCGTAGGATTCACTAGAATTATGAAGTCGGCCTCCTACACAGATGATGCCGTTTAAATTGATAAATGGAGTCAAAGATAGAATACGAGACTTTGCTGGTAAGTTTTGCTTGTTTTTTAACAATTCAATTTCATCAGAAAAACATTCTTTTTGATGTTGTTTAATTAAAATATTCAAAGATGCATTTAATTCATCTGTTGTTAATGCACTTGTGTTTTTGTTTTGTTTATTTTTAATGTTGTTAATGAATCTAAGAACGTATGCTAACGATCGTTGTAAAGTGCTAAATTTGGAGAATCGTTCAAACTGTATGATGTCTGATGAATTTGTGTGTGTTATATTAGATTGTAAAGTAATAGTAGTCGTTTTTTTTTGTTTTAAGTTCAGGCAATTCAAGTATATTTTTAAGGTTGGCAATCTGAGGCCACTGGGTTGAATGCTGCTTTAAAAAAGATGGGCCTTCCCACCATAATCGACTAGACTGAATAGACTTGGGGTTAACCGTTCCGTGACATGATTTTATTTTATTTTTTATTTTGTAAATTTTTATTGCTAGAAATTATAATTTGATTGCTTGATTTGACTTTTAATTAATATTTGCATGATTATGGCAAGACATGTAAGTGCTCACTTTGATCTCTGTAACACCGTATACCGTGTTCTTATGCAAATAAATAAATCTAAATCTCCACATTGCCCTACTATAACGTCACTATTTATCTGTGACACGATAATTTAGACCAACTTCAAAATAAGAGAGAGGTTAAACCTACAAGTATGTAGGTATGTACTTTGTCCCCGATTATCTAGCGTTTGGTTGTTTCGTTTTAGATGCGGTTTTCATTAAATTGTTTATGCCGTGTACATTGTGGTGCATTGTTGAATGGGATTATGATTGTATGAGTGAGGTAGTTTGATGTATAGAGTCAATGAATAGAGGGTGAAATGCGATTCGCTTTAATATTGTTCCTGTATGCATGGCTTATAATTTAAATGATGGCAATACAATAGATGGCATCAATTTGTATTTTATGGGTAGTAGCTGACACGAGCATCGAACATTATTACGTTATTTTATTTTAATCGGCATGATACATATTTGATAGCTAGAACAATTTGAATTGGTATGAATGTAATAGGATTAATTATTATTAAGAATAGAAGTCTATTAGAGAGTAAGCTTTTTTTGGTTTGATGACTGTGAATGTATATTCACTTACGAGTAATTTGGACGGAGGTACTGAATATTTATTTATTTTATTAAAATATTTATTAAACGTCGTCAACAAGAAATATCTTACAAAAACGATCGTTAACATCTGAACAATAATTAACGGCGTCATAATTTAATTATTATAAAGACGTGTAACTCTTTTTTTATTTCTGGTTTAATTTCTTGTCAAGAAGTTTTGTGGGGCACCTTAGGTACATTTTAATATTAATTTTCCTGAATCTGTTACGCAAATGAAAAAAAAAACAAGAATTAATATTGCAATTTCCTGCAGTATTGAGAAAACAAGGCCATTCCTAGAAACTTCTTATTAGAATTCGAACGAAATCCCAAGATGGCCGGTAAGTTAGTAACGCGAAACCTAACATAAAAACTTTTTTAATCTCATTTATATTCATGGGGCTGTATGAGGGCATCCATGAATATAATACGGCTAATTCACGTGAGCCGCACAAAGGAACAGAATTTACGGCCAGATCATTTTAGTGGATACTCTATTGGGTCACTCAAGTGGGAAAGGTAGTGCGGGGATCGCATTTTTGTGTGTCAATACTGTTAAGGTAAAATCTTGGGATACGAGTACGTGGCGTTTCGGTACTATGATATCGAGATATAATTTACTGACTATCATTAATTAATTCTTGCCATGAATTAACTTTTTAGTTATCTTTTTAATGTCTACATAGATTTCATCTTCTAAGATTAAATACAAAATACAAAATATAAAGCATGATCTTCTTAGATGAAATCTATGTAATCTATGTATCGCCAGAGGTTAGTTTGATTATTATGTAGTATGAAAATAAATATGATTTCCGGATTGGCAAGCTTTCTAACATTCGAAAGTTAAATTACCTGTATAAGATAGTACAAATAGGCTAACAGAAGATTAATGTTAATATAATGTTTTTTTTTTTTTCATAAAAATCGGAGCCCCGTATCATACTATGACCGTGCTATGAGCGTATCAGACACAAAAGCACACAAAACGTTCTTCTATACTCACTAAACAGATATACAGCGCTCTATCTATCCGTTATATATGGAAAGAGAGCGTATTTGGCCAGTGCTGACACGCTTCGTGCATGCCACGCGACGGTGTTGGTCGGCGACAAAACGGTCTAATGGGAACAGTGTCATAGTTTTCAATTTAGAGACATTCTTTTGACTGACACGGTCCTAGCACGTGATAACATCTTACATATAAGCTAATGCCACAAGTCTAAACACTCATATGCTTATCACATGATATGAGGTGCACTGCGCTACGCAGTGGTAGCAGCTCTTTAATAGTGATACCAAAGTAAAGCTACTGCGTGCTTGGATGGGTGATCATTCCGATCATATAAGTGACGTATATCACGAGCATCTCCGTGAGTTGGAAGGCACGTTAAGCAGTTGTTCCGGGGTGATATCGGTTGATATTAGTCATTAAACTTTATCAGTGACCTTATGGGCCGCTTGATAACATCTGACAGCAGGGTTAGTCGCTTGCCTTGCTATCTCCCCTCCACCAATCTGCACTGAGCCCACGTGGTGGTGTGTGGCTTAAATTACCTCAGAGTTGAGGTAAGGCCTTTGCCCAGCAGTGGGAGTTACAGGCTAACTTTACTTTATCATATGATGAAGCTCTTAGAAAAAAAACACTTCGTTACAACAAACTCAACTTAATACCCACTAACGGTGCTATGGTCTCATGGGCGGCTGAAAGTCACATGTTCAAGTGATAAGTAGTCTGCAATAAATTCGACCGGGACCAATAAACCCAGGAAAAACCTCTTCGGACCACCGACCAATATCATCATTTATTTGTGTTAAGAGTAACTTTTCCCTTTTTTGTAAGCTTTCACACTTCAAAGTACCCATTTTTATCACTAGCTAAAGTATCTATGGTCGTCAATTGATGGTTAGAATACGATGGATGAATTTACTTTTTCACTTGAGTTATGCCCCATAATCGGAATTAAAATTGACTCAATTATTGAGCCGCTAGTCTTAAGGCAATATCTAGCTAGTATTTATTGACATACATTACTCCAAAAATCAAATATATTATACTATTTTATAAAAGGAAACTAAACATCCTATTACCGAGTTTATTTTATCGTTTGCGGGAAAACGTACTTATTAACATGTCGGAGCGTGGGAGAAAACACGAAGAGAAGCCACCAGTAATGATGGCTTATGATTATGTTCTGCAATATTTATTCAAGTTGTGTATTAAAAAAATATGCAAGTAGGTAAAGTCCATACTTTTTTATTATTTGACGATTTTGCTTGCAAAATCTACTAATCAAAGAACTTTTAAAAGCCACAAAAGAAAAAAAATCTGTCCTTACCAGTTTACAACTACAATTATTGCCCTCAAATCATGCCCTGTACAACCCGATTCAGTTTGCCTTATAAGGTTGTCATTCCCTTAAAATAACAAAATATCCTAAACAATAAGACCTAAGACCTTATTTTGGTATTTTTAAACAGAACCGGTTATATCTTTCGATGACGCTGACTCACTATTTTGAAAAAAATCTTAGAATTTTATTATATTACTTTAGCGGGTAGATTAGAATACAAACCCATTCCAAATTACATTTTTCTAGACGGGCATGGCAAAACTATAAGGGTTCCTTGTTCTTGTTCACTATGGAACCCTAAAAAGAAATCGGTTACTGTGTTAGCTCTTAAAAATAAGCTTTAAGAAATGACATGAAGAAAATCTTACAATCGCAGTGCAGTTTTAAGGGTCCCATTCCATTAACTTCGTGTCTTTACACCTCTTTTCTGGAGTAAAGAAAAAGGACACAAAATTACTTGAAGCAACCTTACAAATGCTGTGGCCGAGAACGGAGTAAAAATAGAAAAGTACTATCAGTACAATTAAATACACATGTTAAGCTTTTGGGGATTAGAATTAGCGCCTCGGGGCGAGTATAGGTATTTTTTTTTATTAAATTCGTCACAAAATCGATCTTTTGCAAAAAGTGTATGATGCAACAGAGTGCCTCTTTTATATTACGGAACATAAACGTGGATTAATGCATCTCTTTATGGATTATAGAAACTAAGGAGTTTTATCTGGAGTGTAACCAAACCCAAATAAATTATAGTTACGTCTTAACTCCTTTGAGTGACAACGATCTCTTAAGCCTTAAGATAAGATTTTACATAATATTTGTTTACCTTTGAAGATAGTACCTTGCGGAGCCACGGTTTAATACTGGGAAGAAAATGCAGCTTCATCTTAAAATAATAACATATTTTTGCTTTGTTATACTCAAAATTGTTTTTAAGTGAAAACAGGATCTTTTGTTAATTACAAAGCAGCCATGTGGCAATGTTTTCCATATGAATGAAAACTGATTTCCGTAGAATTTTGTGGTTGTGTAATTTATGGTCTTTTATACTTTCTTAAACTTTCAGTTGCTGCCGCCACTAGTTTCAAATTGACCCTTTTGTCTTTTTTAATTTGACAAAAAAAATAAAGTAAGAAAAATCGCTTGATACTACACCAAATTTATTTTTATTGAAAAAGTAAATGTAGGACGCGATGTGGAATAGGAATCCAACTGTTTATAAACATGTTTTTTTATATATGCTAAAAAATCGTATGTGTTACCTTTTTGAGCTTATTCATAAGCTTAGTTCCGTTCCAATAGTGCTAAATAAAATGTCAAATATGGTAGGTCATTTTATATGGAACTAAAGTATTTTACGCTGATAGATAACTTTGACTTGTTTAAAATAGGACATTCTGAAAGAAGCATGCTCTTTAATTAAACGCAGTTAATCAATACATACCGCATTAGCAGAATTTTGGCCGAAGGGTGCTGGACACCAAGATGCGCAGCACTATACCGGAGAAAGTGTTTCATTTGTTATGAAGTGTTTTATTTTATTATAAATATGTATTATTTTAAGTATGTTAGTATTTAAGGTATCTTTTGTATGGGCGATTGTTGGCTGCAAGAAATGATTAAATAAATAAATAAAAAATTAAACGGTCATTCATTATCATTTTTGAGTCGGTGTACGAGTATTGAAACCAATTTCGAACATTGTAAATACAATTTATTTACTTGTAACTATTTTTTTTTATTCAGCACTGGACTTAAGAATCGGACCCAAGATCACGACGCTATTACCTCTAATTAAATGTAAAATTATTTAACTTCCGAACAACTCTGAAAAGTCTTCGCAATGACATCAAAGGGCAATATCTGTAATTTTTGAATTTTTCCCCCACAATTTAATGATGAAAATCTCGCCGTAGGCAGTAAACATTTTCATAGTGTCGTTATTATTTATGTAGGTGCGTAGTCGTAAACTGAAAGCGGTATTTTACGAGGGCCCGATCCTCTTGCTACATCGACGATGTAAGGATCAGTTTGCTTGCAAGTCTAGAGTTTGCAATAAATGTAAAGTAGATGGTCTACATGTTTGAAATGCGGCTTCAGAAGAAGACGTTTTGCTGATGTTTGGTCAGGGATACAAAAAGTTTTATGGAATCTGGGAAATACATTTTTCTGAACAAAATATATTTCCTTCTACTTTATTTAAACAGTAATAAAAAAAACTTGCACAATTTGAAGCATGTTACTCAACATGCTTTTAATTTTCCGTCAACACTTTTATATCAATTGCTTATGATGCAGTCTTCGTGACTGTTGCGACGCCTCTAAACTCAAATGTTTTTTTTATTCGTATTTTTCCTTTTGTTGTATTTACTTGTTTGTTTTTTAATACATACCTACTATTTTTTCCTACTCAAATCGAAATATCAAAGAGAAAATAAGGAGCGAAGCGAACACGAAGAGTATCCCTTAACTCGCGCTCTCTCGTTTAGCTCAAAGTTATCGCCCACTTTTCTTGTTTAATATTTGCGTGTTAATTTATATCGCAACCAATGAAAAAAATCCATGCCTGCTTCTTTTCATTCGGCGTTTCCAAAACTAATTCCACTGAAATACGGAGAAACATTTTTCAAAGGGCGTCTTTGTTCCGCTTACATCGAAAATTGCGAGCCTCAAACCGTTTTTGCAGTTGATCTTTGTGTGTATTTTATTAAGGAACGTAGGTATAAAATAAATGGAAGTGGGCCGCAGGTGGTCTCCTGATTGAACAGATCACACGAAATTTCATTCCGATAATCATGCTACTTTGCCGCAATCTCCCTTGGGCAGAAAAACGTTGAGCGAGACTTCCAAACGAAACTGCGATTTAGGGTTATGTGACGGGGACTTTTATAAGATCATTACAAATAACATTCTGGCCAAAAACACACCTAACTTTCTCATACAAAAATAAAATAGCTATGTTATTGTTAATAAACATAGTACAAAATTATTACCTCTTTTTTACGCTACGATTCTTTGAAAACTGATGAGATAAAGTCCGTTTTTTTTGCTAGTCGAATATTGTAAACAATCTTGATATTCCTTTTTAACGTATCATTTTAAATTAAGCTGAACACGAAACTTGAAACTTATACAGGCAATTCATCGTTAAATACTCAGATCTTTTTTTATTAAAAAAGTAAATTAGTTTTATTCGTTGATATTACTTTAAAAGTTATGAAAATATTGATTATAATATTTGACAAGCATGGAAAAACTGACCTTAGGTATTATTTTATTGTACAAAAATAATAAATTACTTTCACGATGCCTTCATAGGTAGCCAGACCTTTACGCATTTGTTTTAATTTATGCAAATAATTAAAATGAAACTTCAACATCATCATCGCGCTCGAGTCTGCACTCGCCTATCAGCTCATCACTTTACATTTTACCGCAAGACGAAATAATTTTCGTCTAGAATTTCTTTCGGTAATTTCTTTCCTTTATTTGCGAAACAAACGGCACATTTCAGTCACCGCAATCAAACGGCAGCGAAGGCCGGAATAAGGGAGAGATATTTGCATATGCTTAACCTTTGTGGACGAGCCAGTTCACGTCTGCCCATTAGGTTCTGTGGGCCTACTATGTGACTGCGGTTACGCATTGATGTCGACCTTAATCCATTAAGATATGAAATCAAACCTATACTAATATTATAAAGCTGAAGAGTTTTTTGTTTTGTTTGAACGCGCTAATATCAGGAATTCCTGGTTCGATTTGAAAAAAAAAATGTGTTGGATAGCTTCTTTATCGAGGATGGCTTTAGGCTATAAAATATCACGTTGCAACGGAAGGGGAGGGTGCCAAATCAAAACGCGCGGACAAAGTCGCACGGAACCACTTGTATTGAATAAAAATAACAGCTAGAGTAATGTTCCCTTATTGCTCTGATATACGAATGACACTTGACAATGGTTAGCCGCGAAGCATGTCGGTAGCCGTCTTTCTGTCAGCTGTCAATAAACCACCGACCGCATGATGTAAAGTGACGTGAATTTTGAGGATCTCTGTGTTGTAGTGGCTAACACGCTGGGTTTCAAGGCGTCGCTGCTCCGAGGTCCCGGGTTCTATTCCCGGCCAGGTCAATATAGGAGTGCATTACTTTGGGTTCAGAGCAATGTATGTGATTGGTGTCCGATATTTATTTACACATATTTATAAATTGAACCACAGAAACCACCGTTTTAAGAAGCGAGTGAACAGGCTGTTACTAGGCAGACATGTCTATCTTAGGCCGAAATAATAATAAATAAATAAATAAATATCCTTTGGACATTCCCACACATCGCCATCTAGCCCCAAAGTAAAGCTACTCAAAGCTTGTGTTATGGGTGCCAGACAACGGATATAATACTTAAATACTTTTTTTTTTGTAAATACATACATGATATACATAGAAAACACCCAGACTAATACAAATAGACATGTTCATGCACACAAATGTTTGTATTGTGCGGGGATCGAACCCGCACCCGCTGCTTAGTAGGCGATTTCTCGACCACTACACCAGACGGGTCGAAATGTCACTTAACATCAAGTGCGACCGTGTCCAAATGTCTAGCTATGTAATAAAAATAAAGAAATACATCACCGCAGGAGATATGCCCTATAGTGAGGACGAAATTTACAGATACAGGTGGTCCTCGTATTCTTATTATACCCAGGTACGGAGCTGTAAAATCTTAACTTTGTGCCTATACATATATGCTATACTATCATATATGCTGTAGGATGGTTAAACCTAAGAAAAACAGTACAGCAAAAAATAAAGCAGAATAAATGTGGCACTAGTTTTACAACATATGTTGTTCGGATAAGAATGGGTGAAGACGGTGACATCCATCTTGAGTGATGTGGAGGAGGGAAAATACAAGAGAGTACATCTTGTATTTTCCCTCCTTTTTCAAAAAACTACATTCTATCAAGTATTAACCGACCGATTAAAACATTGATAAATAATTTATTTTTTTATTATTATAGTATTTGGTCACTACATAAACTTAAACACAAACATAAACTGCACTTCTAAAAAGCAACTGTGTCAGACAAGGAATCAATCAAACCCTGTGTCTTATGCTAACCGGGCGCATGCCTATACTACTCGGCTATCGACACATTGGCAAGCCTGTTGAATTTTGCAAGTACTTTCTTTGACGTATAGGCTCCGTGACGGCATCAATCTTGCGAGATTGCTTTCTTAATATCCATGCGCCCGGATAGCGTAGACACAAGGTTCGATTTCTTGGCGATACAGTTGCTTTTTACAAGTATTTGTAAAAGTATTTCGGTAAGTACTTCGGATGTTGAGAGAGCACTTGCAGAATTAAATAGGCTTGCCAATATGTCGATGGCCGAGTGGTTTAGGCACGCGCCCGGTTAGCGTAAGACGAAGGGTTCTATTCCTTGTTTAGCACAGTTGGTTTCCACAAGTGTAAATATTATATTAAGTATTGATGAAATTCAATAATGTACCTCCATTACCTGATTGTAGGCTAATTTTAGTCTTGATTATAACCTGTTATATTTTTTTTGTAATAAGGGGGTTATTGTTGGTAATGCGACATCCTTATAATAATAATAAAAATAGCTCTTCAGATTCATCATATTAGTATAATATAAACTAACTTTAAACTGCCTCGGTGACGCACGTTAAGCCGTTGGTCCTGCGCGTGATCACTCTCCTGTCGTGTCAGTTTGCTGTCCCAATGGGCTATGAGAGTGTACCTGTGTTTGCGCACACACTTGTGCACTATAATATGTCCCACGCAGTCGGTTAGTCGTTTGTGTTTGGCCACCGTCGTCAAAATCAACTAGGAGGCTATTATTATTACTATAGATTTAGTGATTCCATTTACTCATTACGGGAGAGGAGGGCGATGGCAGTCCGCTGCAATATGTTGGCCCGCAGATTCGCGCGATGCAGTGTAGAGGTAAAGGTCACTCTATTTAAGGCTTTCTGCCAGACTCTGAACACGTGCAGCCTGTGGGTCAACTATACCCAGCGGGCCCTCAACGCATTCAAAGTTCAGTACAACGTCGCCTTCAGGGTGGTGTTGGGGCTGCCACGGTACTGTAGCACGTTCACCATGTTCGCGCACGCGCTCACCGACTCTTTCCACACGATACTTCGGCGCCGCATCGCCTCTCTCCTGCGGCGGGTGCGCGGCAGCGACAACACCATCCTGAGGGTGCTCGGCAACAAACCAGACTGCCCGCTGCGGCGGCACTGGGTTAAAGCGCATGTAATGGTGCCCGGTGCGCCCGCCGGGAGTCGTTTCATGAATTAGACTATTACTTTTATTTTTTATTTTATGTTGGTTTTATTTCTCTTGTGAACATAATTTGATTCAACTGAATAAATGTGAATTCATTTAATTTTCTTTTAAGCTTAATAATAATATTTTTTATTTATTTAGTTCTGTAATTCTTCTATAATTAAAAAAAACTGTATGGACGATTTGTCTGCAATAAAATTATTATATTTTTTTTTTATTTATTACGTCGTTACAATTTTCGCACACTGTACTCGTATATGTTTAAAATACGGCCATTGTTGTGTCATAGTAGGCCCACTGCTTTAGTTACGTTCATTTTGTTGCGAGTTAGTTACATTTGTTTTGAGGGCTGGATTGAAATCTGTAATGCAAAATAGTTATAGTATTGAAATGACGCGATTTATGTTGGGAAAGCCGGTGAAACTCTTAGGTTCCCTTTTTATGAAAATTGTAAATGATAAAAAATAGAAGAGTTAAAGAAATCTATCATGTGCTTTCAATAACAAACACAACGAAATAATAATAAGCCAAATTTCATGTTTACGTGTGATGCCTTGACCAAGAGAAATATGGATTCATTATTATATATAAGGTGCTATTTTGGTCAGCGACCAGCGACTCAGAGGTGATTGCAGAAACGATACTGATGCATTTTTTTTTAAGTTAACTAATTTGAAGAATTTTTGTTTTATAACAAGCATAACTAATATTATCATCCCTGAGTTGGATGTCACTGACCAAAATACCTGTATAGAAGATTGTATAGGTGTAGAGATTAACGACCTGCTTCACTATATCGGAATGAGTTTCTATCAGCGTTATCTGTTCACTACTTTGTACATTTTGCAGACCCTTAAAGAACTTTTTAAATGTAGCTTGCCATGTCATGTAATGTCATGATTAGTGTGAGAAAACAAAAAAATTTTTTTACGGACTTTAAAAAACACCGATTCCAAAAACAGATTGTTCGTCTAAAAAAAGTTGAAACCGACTTCAAAATCAAAATCACTAAAAAGTCTTAAAGAAACTCTTGACCCCTTTAAGGACAGGAAGCCATTTTAGGCAAAAAATTTATTTTTGTAGTCGGTCCTCTGATAGTTCATGATTGAGATGGTCGAAGTGATGCATTTGGTTTTGAAGTCGGTTTTTACTTTTTTTTTAAGATAATTTTATTTCTGCATTTTAAGTGATTACCAGAGGGCGGGGGGGGGGGGAGGAATCGCACCTTATGTCTCCGTTCTTTAAAAAAGCTACAAATGACCGATATAATCTATCAAATAACCTACGTAGCAACACGTCAAAATTAATATTCTAGTACAAACACATTATACGTGCGTCTTAAAATTTTGAGGGTTTTCCTCGATTGCACCAAGGCCCCATCATCAGATTCCAACTTGGCAAAAATGGGACCAACTAGCAGGTATACACCCTCTAGGTTCAAATCGGTCTACAAATGACTGCGATATGAGGTAACACAACCACAAAAAACATACAGTCGCATTGATAACATCCTCCTTTTTTGAAGTCGGTTAAAAATTGATTCCTTTCCTTTAGAGCGTTTTCACATTTAAGCGACTTTTGCAGCACGAAGGTCGCACGACAGTCGCGCTGCTGATAATTTTATACATAAATGGCAGCAGCGTCAAATCAAATCAAATCAAAATCAAATCAAATCAAAAGTAATTTATTCAATTTAGGACACAAAATGCCACTTATGAACGTCAATAATTAGTGTAATATCAATCAATTTTGGCCCGTATGGGGCAAGAACATGTCTCCTTATCTTTTGGGCCCTACTAGCGCTTCGAGACAAAACACAGACAATTTGGCAAGTGCTGAGAAGAAACGCCGGAACAAACTCAGTCACCACTAGCTGCCTCAAAAATGATACAAATCAAAATAAACAGGTAGGTACATCAGTTTGGTGCAGGCTGGACTGTCCATACATTTTCGTCATTAAGATAGTCTTGAATTTTATAATACCCCTTCGACATTAGGGTAGTTTTGACATGTAACTTAAATTTGTGAATAGGTAGTTCGATGACATTATTAGGTATATTGTTGAAAAATTTAACACAATTTCCCAGGAATGAATTCATTGTTTTGGCTAACCTGAAGTTTGGAATGACAAGTTTGCTTTTATTTCGTGTGTTATACGAATGTATGTCACTTTTTTTCATGAAAACATCTAAATTTTTACGTACGTACATGATATTATCAAATATGTATTGAGAAGCGACAGTGAGGATGTTAATTTCCTTAAAGAATTCTCTCAGGGATTCGCGGGGACTAAGTTTGTAAATGGCACGAATGGCTCTTTTCTGTAAAATAAAGATGGTATCGATGTCCGCAGCAGAACCCCACAAGAGAAGACCATAAGACATTATACTATGAAAGTAACTAAAATACACAAGCCTGGCTGTTTCAACATCAGTCAAATGTCTAATTTTTCTAACCGCAAAGGCAGCTGAAGCGAGTCTCCCAGCCAGAGCGTCAACATGTGGTCCCCACTGCAATTTCGAATCCAATGTAATGCCCAGAAAAACAGTGGAGTTTGATAGATCTAATTTTTCACCGTTAAGTACAATTTCTGTGGTAGGTTGCTTCACGTTAGGCATGGTGAATTTAATACATTTAGTCTTTTTTGTATTAAGAAGCAAGTTATTGCTAGTGAACCAATTTGATACCTTAGAGAGAGCTCTGCTAACATTGTCAAATGATTTTTCGCCTCTTCTTGATTTAAAGATTAAAGATGTATCATCAGCAAACAGAACTATCTCACAGGAGTCCTTTGAATAAAAAGGAAGGTCATTAATATAGATCAAAAACAGCAAAGGTCCCAATATTGAGCCCTGGGGCACTCCCATTTGAAGCGGGGCACCTGAGGAGTTAATGCCATTAACGTTTACTGTTTGTAGTCTGCCTGAGAGGTAAGAATTCAACAGTTTTGACGCATTATTAGATACACCGTAATGTTCCAGCTTGATAATGAGTGTTTGATGATCGACACAATCAAATGCCTTCGACAAGTCACAGAATACACCTATCGCATCATGTTTATCTTCATAGGCATCCAAAATGTGTTTGACGAGTGCCACCCCAGCATCTGTTGTATTTCTACCTTTGGAGAAACCAAACTGTTTCTCATGCAGTAATTTATGAAGTTTAAAATGAGAGAGCAATTGATTAAATATAACTTTTTCAAATATTTTGCTAAATGCAGGTAGAATGGAAATTGGCCTGAAGTTGCTTGGGTCACTTTTTTCTCCTGACTTAAATAAAGGTATAATTTTACTATATTTCAGTAAAGTAGGAAATTGACCTTGATCAATACATTCGTTGAATATATGTGCTAAGTGAGATGCTACGAGAGGTATAATGGGTTTTATTGTGTCGATAGAAATATAAAAACCGACTTTAAAAGAAAATTTTGGTTTTGAAGTCGGTTTTATATTTGATTCTGTTTTATAAAGATGAAATAAGAAACCAAAAATTTGCGCACGGGCGGGACTTGAACCAGCAACCTTTTGGCAGACCGGGCCAAATGCTCTTACCAATTGAGCTACCGTGCTGTCAGTCCGACCCTGCGAAATTTGTGGTTTCTTATGAAAACGTCAATCGCGTGACGTATCTGTTTCATAAACAGACGGCTAGATGGCGCTAAGCGCCTTTTCTTTATGAATATAAAATAGGACACTGTGAGTGTTAAAAACATTCTAAAGCATTATGATTCTGTTGCATTATTCGTTTCATTTCATCCCAAATATACCTTCAGTCACCTCAATAATACTTTCTCTGAAGTGAAAATAATAACATGCAAATCTCTAAATCAAGGTTTCAGTTATTACAAACTGAATTAAAATTCCAGAAATTCTGCATAATCGGAGATAATTAATAGGATTAACTTTTAGTTAAGATGCTTAGATTTCGCCATAAAAGGCAGGATTACCTATGAGATTTGTATCTGAATAATTATGTTTATGAATTAAAATTACGCCAATTACCTACTCATAATTATGATAAATGAAACCCAATTATTTGAGAAGTATGGCTCCTAATTTATTTATAAGCAACATAAGTATAAAGGTATTATATTTGTTTCCGAATCATTTACCTCGCTTTTATATTTTAAAAAAATACCCACTCGTGCCAAAATTGTTGTTCATGTATTTACGCAGAAAATGGTTGTGCAAATAACCACAAAAAAGGGTATTATTTGATTTCACCAATTACTAAAATTGTATTATCCGTCAAAAATGCGAGGCTTCGAAAAAGGCCGTGGGAATTTCAAACATTTCATGATTTCATAAGGTCTCTTGATAATACTGGCCTTTTCAAAAAGGCTGCCCGTACTTAAATTTTTATAATTCAAGGACTTTTTCTCAGTCAATACGCCGACGGTTCGATTATTGCCAAAATGTGAAATTTATTGTACAAACAATCTATACTAATATTATAAAGCTGAAGAGTTTGTTTGTTTTTTGTATAGTACATCATCGAGGAAAGAGGAGGAGGAAAGAGAAGGGGAAAAAAATCAAAACGGGCGGACGAAGTCGCGGGAGACCGCTAGTTATAAATAACTTGTCGTATTTTGTATTTGATTTATGATCTTGAACATATTCTCAAACACAGATAAATCACAAATAACATTAATCGTATTTCATGATATGTTTTATAATAAACTTAAGGTTTTTCACATTGATAAAGAAATTGTAAACTAAACACTGACTCCACTCATTTGGGATCAAGTAAACATCGTCCGAAAAACAAAATTGAGAAACTTTTAATGTTAATTTAGTATCCATTCTCGCTGATTATTACTTATACTAAGTTTGCTGTTCTGCTTTCCACCAAAAAGTGATTTGAATAACATTATTTTGGTTGCGTGGGGCGTAACCATAATTTGAGCTTATAATTTTCATAGCTTGAATAATCTTTTAGTATAAAATAGAAGAGTAAGGTTTTTTCAGTGAATCTAGTAGGTATCGCAATCTTATCTAGTTTGCTAAGAGACAACCGACTCCTCTTAGACCCCTTACAAACTGCGACTTTTAACATCGATGCAGTCGCGCGTTTCGAAAACTCAAACAAATTAAATTTAGCATCGATGCAATCACGCGTTAGCATCAATGCAGAAACGCGACTATATCGGTGTTAACGCGCGTTAGTATCGATGCAGTCGCCAAAATTCAGTTTGTCAATTTCCAGCTTCTGCATCACGACTGTAGCGATGCTAACGCGCGTTAGAATCGCGACTGCATCACTGCTAAAAGTCGCAGTGTGTAAAGGGTCGTACATAACAAAGTGTATTGTGTTTCTGACCCTTTTATATAGGGTCTATTAAAATGAACTGCATTCCTTTTAAAAGCTGATTCTGATGCTTAAATACATTTTTTTTGTATTGAACCAAAATTTTAATCCCATAAAGAAGGAATGAAGTTGATTTTGTTACACCCTGTATAGAAACAAAATAAAAATAGGGTGTCCCAGTTCAAGGTCGTTTTTTGTATAGGGTCAAATATTGTTTTTTTGTATGTGAAAAGGCAAATTATCTCGTTTAATTTTTGAACAAAACGTTGCGGTTGGTATAACAGGCGTTGCAACCGGTGGAAATATGAAAATCCGGCTAGCGACACGCTGAAAATATTCGTTCAAAATTTATTTTGAAGAGTGTTTACGTGCATATTTTTATTAATTCACTTCGTTTTTTTAAATGTAGGGTTTTATGTAAAACTCATTGCTGTCTACTGTAAGGAAAAACTATGCGTATTAACTATTTTTAATCTTGTCAGTATTGTTTCTATCTAATACCATGCTTTTCCTTACCTGAAGGTTGTCTGGAAGAAATTGCTACAAGCAATAAGACCGCCTAAATTGTATAGCGAATATCAAAGATACTATCCTGTGTAATTATGTTTATGGTGTGCAATAAAGTATTTTTATTTTTATTATTATTATTATTACCATGGCGCTTACCTATGTATTAGGGCACAAATAGGCGACGTTTTTGAATTAGACGTTGTTCCGGCGTTTCTTCTCAGCACTTGCCAAATTGTCTGTGTTTTGTCTCGAAACGCTAGTAGGGCCCAAAAGATAAGGAGAGGATGTTCCTTTGTAGAATGTAGAAGCCTTTTTTGCAGCATTGAAAATAAACTCTGTAGTCCATTTTTTTATCATTGCTTAAAAATATACCTCCAACCGTTTCGGCTTTGCAAATACAACTTTTTACCAGAAAACAAATAGTAATTTTAAATAATGAGTTGCAGTATGCCATCTGTATACGAGTATTGCTAAGTAAACATATGTTTTACTATTTGAGAATAAACTGAATGTAGAAATAGTATGTCTAAAGTATTCAAACAGTGCATATCACCAGTTTTTACTTACGGCACTGAAACTATGTCTCTCACTGAAAAGTCAGCAAAAAGTTTCGAGTTGCGCAAAGAGAAAGAAGGTGAGATTTATGCTCGAAATCATTTTCCGGGATCGGGAGCGCAATGAGTGGATTTGCCAGAATACTAAGCTGAGAGAAGTAACAATTGCAAAGAAGAAATGAACTTAGGCTGGACATTTAGCTGGCTGTATGGCAAACGACTGCCGACCAAAATGGGTCCTGAAATGGAGATCACGGAACAAAAGAGGAGGAAAAGGACGTTCGCCTTAACGTGGTCTGGTGATCCAACGACACGCAGGGCAGGGCTGGATGATGATGATGATGATAGTTTCTTTACAACCAAAATTAATAGAGTTGCCTTGAAAAACAAGTGATAGATTATTATGTGAATCAAAGGAGACAAAGCATTTTCATATTTTAATCTTAGTTTTTCTCATAACGTTTTGGCAATTGTTGTTGTTCTTTAAAAGCGTGTAAGTAATAAATCTAAAAATCACTGTTTGGTGACTAATGAACCGATTGTATCACACTTCTTGTCACAAACAAATATACCAGAAAAAATATTTTAATATGTGTAATCGTATTGTTCAATAATCTTCCGAATGACTTCAAAGTATTCACTGACAAAAACAATTTTAAATCCAAATTGACAAAATGGCTGTGGTAACATTGCTTCTATAGTGATAAGGAATTCATGGAATTCAAAATTAAAAAATAAATAATTTTAAATATGTAATAACATACCTATTTAATTAAATCTGTAATTACAATTAAATTAACCAAACTGTGTTGTACCTTTGTAATGTTAGCTTTCACACACTATTTGCATGCCATTGTATGGTTGAGTGCACTGGGCTTGTTATATTTTTCACCACAAATGTACTGTACTCTGGCAAATAAATGTTTTTACTTTACCTTACTTCAAAACCAAGGAGATATATCAAACTTTTGGAACTAAGTTGCTAACCTCTGAATAGTCCATAGATAACTTACAAAGGTATCTAAAACTATTGGAGCTGGCCGTTTGGTTCGGTTTATCTTCTAAGATTCATTATGTAACTTGTTAGCGATCCCAATTAGTGTGACATGGCTTGAGTAAGCGCTTAAAACGCTTGTAAATAAATTGGCGGATGCAAGGCCGATTCTCTATCAAACTGGATAACATTTCAAGAGGAAATGTGTAACATATAAGAACTTTCAATAACATAAGCGCAAATACTAAATGACCGTTGGAACAGAAAGTTCTAGATGGGAGACCCTTTGATCAAAAGCGTAGGTCTGTTATTGTGGCGGAATCTCTGTCAATGTTGATTTATCAACGCTGTCTAATGTTCGGATCTTTTAGGCCCGATTTCACCAACGTCAGATAAGAAATTATTGTTTAAAAAATAGGTGACTTTTCAAATTAGGTCTATTATGCTTAAACTTCAGCTGAGAAATATTTGACAAATATTTCTCAGCTGAAGTTGGTAAAATCAGGCCTTAGTCACGCCAATAGTCCACTGCCACATTCACATGCAGAATGTTTATCAAATAAATGCGTCAATGACTTTTGCGAATGCTACGTCTCGTTCTTACATAGCAAGGTTGTATATTGATAAAAAACCAGATAAGTGCGAGTCGGACTCTTACACATTTAGAGTTCCGTGCCAACTTTAACTGAATAAGATATCCACTTACTTCCACTTAACCAAAATACTACAATATTTTGTTTACAACAAATATATCTTTGTTTTTCATAATATATGTATGAATAACAAAGTTAAGTTTGCGGTTATTGAAAATGTGCCCTATTTCTATAACTACTAGTTCGATATTGTCCAAATCATGTATTATTTTTAAAATGGAGGGGGTCGGCGCCCATTTTACAACTTTAGTAATATCATTTTTTTTTTTTTGTATAAGAATCGTGAAGCGGTTAACAGGATACAACTACCTACTAAGTTTCAACTGTGTAATACTAATATTTTCAGAATAAAGTGCCTGTGACATACGGACGGACAGACAGACATACGGACAGACACAGACAGACTAGACGAAACTATAAGGGTTCCGTTTTTGCCATTTGGTTACGGAACCCAATGACTAAGTTACTTAATAGCTCTCTTAGCCATAAATATTCTAGGAGTATTTCAATGACTTAACAACTTGCTGTCGAACCGCTTGCTATGCATCCATGGGTAAATTAACTCGATAATTATTTACGGTCACACTTGTCTAGTCTATGTTTAACTTGGCTTTGATCTATTAAATTTAGTAAAGGTTATCTAATTTAAAAAAGTAATAACAATAATTTTCACAAAAGTAATAATAATGTTTGTGATTTTAAATCTTTTATAATGCATTCTAAGACATCATCTGTTTTATTACCCTTCCCTGTGAAGGCTGCCACTCGTCAGCCCATCTTGGGCCGTATCATAACTTACTATTTGATGAGATCGCTGCTATAAAGCGTCAGGCTATTAATATAAAAAAAACACTCATTCTTAATACGTAGGTAGCCAACTGCCAAACTGTGCACTTTCTTCTCACAAACGGAACAATAACACGCAGAAACGGCCCCAAATTACAGATTCAAGCATTTCATTAGCCCATAACCCTTTTAGTGCAAAGTGGGTCTGTACAAACGGAATAAGAAAAGGAAATCTGTTTTTAAAAGTACTAAATTCAGGATAGTCTACTCTACAAGCGCTCCGCAAAAAAAGAGTATTCCCCTTAGCCCGAATTAGAATAGGATTAAGGAACAAGTCATTCGTTTTATTCAAACTTCGATAGGGTTTCCAAGCCACAGGATTAGAGGAGACTAGATTGCGGAAATGTTTTTGTGAGGGAATCAGAATATTATATGACTAGATTAGGAAATAGACGAATTATAGATACAATACAATTCTATTTGCGACTAAAATAAAATAAAAGTAACCTAATCATTTGAAATTTTACTAAACTAGAATTACTCTTACATAACTTATGACTGTAAGTATTTGTTCATCTATATATATATATATATATGAAATGGGTGGTTCCCGACGTCTTTCGTCGTGTTTTTTACGCAAATGTGCGGACAATTTGTGCTTCTTTATATGAGGGGCCATATGCTCGACAAACACGGTTTTCTTTTTGTTTCAAAAGCAATGCTATCATTCCAGATAACATAAGTAGTATCTTAATAGTATCTTAACCGATTGTTAAATATTTGTAAAAATATTTCCTTAGGATATTGTGAGAGCAATCTCGCAACATTGATGACGTCACGCAGCCTACGCGTTAAAGTAAGCGCTTGCAAAATTTAACTGGCTTGCTAATGTAACGGTGGCCGATTGGTATAGGCATACGCCCGGATAGCGTAAGACACGAGGTCAAACCTCGTCTGTCAAAGCCAAAGTTGCTTTTTACAAGTGCAATTTATGAGAAGACAACCCGTCTGGTGTAGTGGTCGAGAAATCGCCTACTACGCAGCGGGTGCGGGTTCGATCCCCGCACAATACAAACATTTTATGTTCATGAACATGTCTGTTTGTATTGGTCTGGGTGTTTTCTATGTATATCATGTATGTATTTACAAAAAAAAAGTATTTAAGTATTATATCCGTTGTCTGGCACCCATAACACAAGCTTTGAGTAGCTTACTTTGGGGCTAGATGGCGATGTATGGGAATGTCCAAAGGCTATTTATTATTTATTTATTTATTATTATTACACATCATATTACACACATATTATATGTACTCAAATACTAACATGTACTTATAGACGGTTAGTTATTGTAATAAGATTTACGACTATTAGACTTCTTACTTACAGTGATTGGTTCCGCGGTAGTTCATTAACCACAAAGCCTGTCTTCAAGCAATAAATGAAAGAGATGGTCGATATTAAATAGACCTTAGCACTGCCAGAAAGTAAGAATGGTAGATGCCACCAACTGGCCATCTGGCGGTCCACGATGACCATAGACTTAGCACTAGCCAAAACAAATATTTCTACACAACGAGATGAGGCTCCGAATAACGAGAAGAGCCTATAAGTCAAATGGAATCCATAATGGAATAAGGCTTGGACAAAGAAGACTTGACTTTGACTAGACGCGGACCCAGCGAACTTCCTTTCGCGACCAGCCCCGTCCCGCCCCGGCCCCGGCTCCGTTTACCGGGATAAAAAGTATGCTTAGAACAATTTTCAGCCAATACGGTTCAACTGTTCTTGAGTTATAAAGCTTTCTTTTATATATATATATATATATATATATATAAAAGAAAGCTATATATATATATATATATATATATATATATATATATATATATATATATATATATATATATATATATATTGGCTGAAAATTGTTCTAAGCATACTTTTTATCCCGGTAAACGGAGCCGGGGCCGGGGCGGGACGGGGCTGGTCGCGAAAGGAAGTTCGCTGGGTCCGCGTCTAGTCAAAGTCAAGTCTTCTTTGTCCAAGCCTTATTCCATTATGGATTCCATTTGACTTATAGGCTCTTCTCGTTATTCGGAGCCTCATCTCGTTGTGTAGAAATATTTGTTTTGGCTAGTGCTAAGTCTATGGTCATCGTGGACCGCCAGATGGCCAGTTGGTGGCATCTACCATTCTTACTTTCTGGCAGTGCTAAGGTCTATTTAATATCGACCATCTCTTTCATTTATTGCTTGAAGACAGGCTTTGTGGTTAATGAACTACCGCGGAACCAATCACTGTAAGTAAGAAGTCTAATAGTCGTAAATCTTATTACAATAACTAACCGTCTATAAGTACATGTTAGTATTTGAGTACATATAATATGTGTGTAATATGATGTGTAATAATAATAAATAAATAAATAATAAATAGCCTTTGGACATTCCCATACATCGCCATCTAGCCCCAAAGTAAGCTACTCAAAGCTTGTGTTATGGGTGCCAATTTTCATAATAAAATATATAATATAAAAGAAAGCTTTATAACTCAAGAACAGTTGAACCGTATTGGCTGAAAATTGTTCTAAGCATACTTTTTATCCCGGTAAACGGAGCCGGGGCCGGGGCGGGACGGGGCTGGTCGCGAAAGGAAGTTCGCTGGGTCCGCGTCTAGTCAAAGTCAAGTCTTCTTTGTCCAAGCCTTATTCCATTATGGATTCCATTTGACTTATAGGCTCTTCTCGTTATTCGGAGCCTCATCTCGTTGTGTAGAAATATTTGTTTTGGCTAGTGCTAAGTCTATGGTCATCGTGGACCGCCAGATGGCCAGTTGGTGGCATCTACCATTCTTACTTTCTGGCAGTGCTAAGGTCTATTTAACGACATGGTATTCATCGCTTTTGACTCCGGGTTAGTTTTTCTGCTATGGGCGTGACTTTGGAATTCGTACATAGAAATATCAGTAATAATAATAATAATAATAAATATCCTTTGGACATTTCCACACATCGCCATCTAGTCCCAAAGTAAGCTACTCAAAGCTTGTGTTATGGGTGCCAGACAACGGATATAATACTTGAATACTTTTTTTTGTAAATACATACATGATATACATAGAAAACACCCAGACCAATACAAACAGACATGTTCATGCACACAAATGTTTGTATTGTGCGGGGATCGAACCCGCACCCGCTGCGTAGTAGGCGATTTCTCGACCACTACACCAGACGGGTCGTCAGAGTAAGTAAAAAAAATACAAAATGCATTTTTTTATTGCAAGTGTGCCTATTGTATATTGTATTGTTATGTTGTAGCCGTGGTGTAAGTAGTTGCTGCTACTATTCAGATGACATTGTAATTAAACATTGTTTTGGAGCAAAACTGCCGCACAACGCGTTAGTTTTGATCCTATCATTATAAGTCTGTGTGTAGTCTTAAAACCGTCCATTTGAAACGGTTGTACCCAAATTTATTGGAAGTAAATGTACAAAATGACGCCATTTTTGTGCCCATTATCACGTCTCGTTTAACACTGTAATCATGCAATCTTTATTAACCCCTGAAAAGGATTTTTAATGTATGTGATAAATTGTTTTATTACAAATCTAATTATAGAACAATATAATTATGATGAAAAAGCCTCACTTATTTAAAGGGGCGATATTCATTTTACCGGAACTAACTTTATTTTTTTGCATAAAAAAAAAAGTAAAAACCGCCTTCAGAACCAAAATGCACTAAAAGTCTTAAATAAACTCTTGACTATTGAAAAGAAAGGTAGGATCTAGGCAAACAAATTCTTCTTGGAGTCGGTGCCATCACTTTGACCACGCATCAACTATCACAGCACCGACTCAAAAAAGAAATTGTTTGCATAGAACCTACCTTTCCTTTCAATAGTCAAGAGTTTATTGAAGACTCTAGTGCATTTTGGTTTTGAAGTCGGTTTTTATTTTTTTAAAGTTAATTTTATTTCTTCATTTTTAGAGATTTTAGGAGAGGGGGGGGGGGGGCACTTGTACCTTATGACTCGGTTCTTTAAGAAGTTACAAACTACCTATTATAAGTTCTTTCATTATAATTGCTGAACTTCTAAGTGTTAAGGAGTTCCACCATCAGCTCAGCCCCACAAGATGTAGACTATCAGACGTAACAACACCTCAACATTAAGATTCTAGTAAAAAAACACTATACGTGCCTTCAAAATTTGAGGGTTTCCCTCGATTACACCAAGATCCCATCATCAGATCCCGAAATGGAAAATATGGGACTAATTAGAAAGTAAACCCTCTAAGTAGGCGAAAAAAATTTTTGAATCGGTCAACAAACGGCTGAGATATGAGGTAACATACATACAAAATAATAATAATAATAATAAAAACATACATTCGAATTGATAACCACCTCCTTTTTTGAAGTCGGCTAAAAAATATTCATTTACTCACAGAACTTACATTTTTTTATCTTACGAGTAATATAGTTCTAGCTACCACTATTTTCCCAAGCTACCCAACTGGTAGTAATTTTCGTAGTACAATTCGTAGCATCTCAGTACTACGCAGCTACTGTGCTACGCTGCTACAGCTACGAGCTAACTCTGTATTTGGGACTGTTGATAGTTTAGAGATAGTCTATTATCGACCATCTCTTTCATTTATTGCTTGAAGACAGGCTTTGTGGTTAATGAACTACCGCGGAACCAATCACTGTAAGTAAGAAGTCTTATAGTCGTAAATCTTATTACAATAACTAACCGTCTATAAGTACATGTTAGTATTTGAGTACATATAATATGTGTGTAATATGATGTGTAATAATAATAAATAAATAAATAATAAATAGCCTTTGGACATTCCCATACATCGCCATCTAGCCCCAAAGTAAGCTACTCAAAGCTTGTGTTATGGGTGCCAGACAACGGATATAATACTTAAATACTTTTTTTTTGTAAATAAATACATGATATACATAGAAAACACCCAGACCAATACAAACAGACATGTTCATGAACATAAAATGTTTGTATTGTGCGGGGATCGAACCCGCACCCGCTGCGTAGTAGGCGATTTCTCGACCACTACACCAGACGGGTTGTCTTCTCATAAATTGCACTTGTAAAAAGCAACTTTGGCTTTGACAGACGAGGTTTGACCTCGTGTCTTACGCTATCCGGGCGTATGCCTATACCAATCGGCCACCGTTACATTAGCAAGCCAGTTAAATTTTGCAAGCGCTTACTTTAACGCGTAGGCTGCGTGACGTCATCAATGTTGCGAGATTGCTCTCACAATATCCGAAGGAAATATTTTTACAAATATTTAACAATCGGTTAAGATACTATTAAGATACTACTTATGTTATCTGGAATGATAGCATTGCTTTTGAAACAAAAAGAAAACCGTGTTTGTCGAGCATATGGCCCCTCATATAAAGAAGCACAAATTGTCCGCACATTTGCGTAAAAAACACGACGAAAGACGTCGGGAACCACCCATTTCCTTTGTTTTCGCTAGAAAAATACGTTCTGATACGACCATTTGTACTTTTAGTGTTATTTTAATATTGCCAACTCTAAGCCTGGGACGAATCTGAAGAAATCTCTTGGGGAAAGATTGCAGGAATTAAAGTGAATCGTAGAATTCACGGAAGGGGGAGATTTTCAAAGCAGTTGTTCACTTTTTATGGGACATAAATAAACATCGAATGAAATGCGAATAAACGTTACTGTTTTTTAGGGTTCCGTAGCCGAATGGCAAAAAACGGAACCCTTATAGTTTCGTCAAGTCTGTCTGACTGTCTGTCCGTCCGTATGTCACACCCATTTTATTCTGTAACTATAAGCATTACGCAATTGAAATTTAGTAGGAAGATGTATCTTGTTAACCACTTACCGATTCTTGTACAAAAAAATAATAATAATGACAGTTAAGGGGGGGCTCTCATACATGAAACTAAAACCGAAAAAAAATTCTTTGTCAAACCTATGCGTGTCTATGGATAGGTCTTTTAAAATGATATTGAAGTCCCTTTTAACCATTTTCTTTTAAAGTCTAACGTTTCATAGCTAGACGCTTCCAAAGTGGTAAAATGGGCGTCCCCCCCATCTAATTTCTAAACCAAGCAAGTGTAAATTTTGAAAAAAATATATGATGTAGATCTTAATAAATTCTTTCAACGAAAATAGGTTCGGATGGGATCAAACGAATAGTTTTTGAAATATAGCACATTTTCAACAACCGCAAACATAACTTTATACTTCATACAAACACTATGAAAAACAAAGTTATGTTTGTAGTCAACAAAATATTGTGGTATTTTACTAAGTAGAAGTAAGTGGATTCCCTAATTCAGTTAAAGTTGGCACGGAACCCTCAGTGCGCGAGTCCGACTCGCACTTGGCCAGTTTTTTATACTCCAAAGGGACTGTTTAGTAAGGTTCCCGAGTTCTATTGGTGTAGAGTTTTATTATCGAATGATTTGTAAAAAATGTGCTGTATGTATTAAGAGAACAAATATTGATTGGTATGATACGGTATTAATAAGACTTATAAAATAAAATAAAAGATTCTTAAATTACCAGTGCAATCACAGTTAAAAGCATAACATTTCTTAATTTAATGAAATTTCTTAAAATATATAAAAATCTGGTCATATAATGTAATACGATGTCGGTGACAGTAAAAATCTTGCAAAAAGTTATTCATTAAAAAAACATAAACACAATGCTCACAATAGTGAACGTACCATGCGTCAAAATTAAATGATAATCAATAATGACCACTATTAACTTTCACTTACTATAATTACGCTAATTGTAGCATTAACTGTCATTTACTATAATTTCATTGGAGATTTACCTAGGAGAAACAAATGCGTTTTTTTAAACCTTTAAGTCAGTTTTTTATGGCGGTAATTTTAGCTATTTACCCACATCTTAAAACTACTAGATCGATTTTGATGAAACACACACTGTGACTTCTCGTTTTCGAGAAATCCGTAGACAAACAAACATACAATCATACATTTTGAAAATTTGCACGTGTTGGAAGCCTTTATCCTATATATGCTCAGAACTCATATTTTTTTGGTATCTTAAATGACACCCGATTCGAAAACGAAACAATTAAGGAGCTTTCGTTGAAGGTCATTGCTTTCTACGTTTCGCTCGAAAAGTACATTTTACCGCCAGTTATATTAAAGATTTTGTGCTCTCTTCAAATTTTGATTGAATGTAATGTCTATCCTCGCCTATTTGTTCGACTATTATACAGTGCAAGTTGTGACTTGATTTCGGCGTGCAAAAAACATGGCACTTCCTCGAAAAAAGTAAGTAAACATTCAAATTTACTCAAATTTAAAGGTTTTGTGTATTTAAAAATAAGGTTAGAAACGTATAGTATATATTCATGTCATTGTAACGTAAAAAATATTGTATTTGGATATCTAAAAACTATTTAAAAGGACGGTGTTTCGAAAACGACACAATGGGAAGGAACTAAAAAAACTTTATTGTGTTTCAGAAGAAGCAACCCGTTGACGACCAATATTAATAAGATATTGTCAATAATTTTCTATTCGGATGACGAAGTCACAGGTTAAGATATGTGTATAAACCCCCCCCCCCCCCCCCCAGCGAAGGATTAGTGTCGGATGCAGATTCTGGCGATGAGACAAATGTAAGTTTTAAAAAATTATCGGGCAGACCACTTCTGGCATTAGCCGAAAAGCCGAACTTGTACTGTGACTTGTGAGTTCGACAAAGAAGATGATCATCCGCTTTCAGAGTTCCAAACTAGACAAGACCGAATATCGGAAATATCAAGTCAACCACGACGGCTACAAACCTCTGCGAACAGCAAAAAGATACTTAGCTGCACAAAAAGCAAGAGTCGAAGTACCACAATCTAATGTTGTATATCAATACAATGGCTTCATGGGAGGAGTTGATCGTTAAGATGCAAATACAGTATTGGAATCAGAGGCAAAAAGTGGTACATTCTAAAAGTCTTCTGGCTTATTGACGTAGCTGTAAACAATGCAACAGTCATCGCACGAGAGTTTCGTATCGATATGTAGACACGCTGGACTTTTGGCGTTTCGAACTTTACTCCAAAAGTATGGCATTGATAACCAGCGGCCAGGTCCTTCTAAAAGGGTTTTAGCACTGTTCCTCCCTCAGTCCGAAAAGTAAAGCAGAGCACATGATCGGCAGAGCATCAAGCAGACTCCGATGTGCTCATTATAAAAGTCTGTCAGTTCTTCATGTCAAAAGTGTCAGGTTAACTTACATGCCAAATGTTTTATTGTATTTCATTCCTAATTTTTAAGAGTAAGGCTTCCTAAATGTTTTCTTGATTTAAGAGTGTTAAATATTTTGTCAATTTAGAATAAATAATTATAAAAATGTTGTTGTTTATTTACTTGAAAAAATGTGCGAAAGATGCCCAATGTCTCGTTTTCGAACATTTCAAAAAAAGGTACATAACCAATACCTACTTTCATTAAATAAGTCATAGCGTTAATAAGTACCTACTAGGACCAACATATCCAAAATTTACGAAAATCGGAAGTCCAAAATAGTTCTGGGCAGATAAGGAGTTGTTTCGTTTTCGAATCAAGGGGCATATATGGGAGATCAATATAAATAAGATCAACAATATCACATAAATGCTAATTGAATTTATTACTTACCTCCTTTTTTATGTCTGTAGAAGGTAACTCCTAACTTTCATTATCAGTGACAAAACAATCAACAGTTTCAGTTATTAATTCTAACACATGAACTCGGAGGATAAAAGGTCCCATTAATTACCTTTTAGTAGGCAAACATCTAAAACAATCGGTATCCGAGAAGGGTTGGGGCTGTTCTTGATACCTATTCAAATGTTTTACAGAGGGTCGAAGAGACCGGCTATGGTGGCCCTAATTCAACAATGGGATGGTGACTGAGAATTAGACATCGATAGTGTTGGTTTTGGTTAGGACGTAATATTGTTGAGTTTATAACACTCTGAATGCCTTAAAAATACGAAGAATTACACCGGAAACCGCTTTTTTACGCGTAATTTAATAAAAACAGTTTTAAAATATTTGCGCTCTTATTATTTAAAAAAAAACATGGACACTCGAGTCAGCATACAGCAAGCTGGTGGCCAAACACTCGGGTCCGAGTGCTATATATAAAATGACGTCAGAAAAAGACATCGCCGTAAACACTCGGGCTCGAGTGGGCACAGCTAGACTGGTTCTCACGGTTCGTCACAAAACGAGTTAAAGGCAGGAGAAACAATATGTTATAATGTTCCGGTGAAATTTTTCAGCTTATTTCACTTGTCAGACATTTTACGCCGGTTACACATCGCTGTACTTAAATGTTATAGCACATCTATCCACCCGGTACAGGAATCTACCAACTTGAGGCGTTCAGTATTATTTCTATGAAACTCCATACTTTATCGCACATCTTCATAACGTCACCACCTCGGATCGAGGTCAATTTGGAACCCATTTTCGACCAGCGGCGCATTCGTTGTAACATGCTTAGGGCGAGTCGTCTGATGGTTGTCAACTATCCACCCACCCTGTCAAACGGACTGTCATTCACAAGCAGAACTGTCATAAGTCGTAGCAAATATGATCCAAGGCGTTCGCTTTCCAGTCCGATCCCATGCCGAGCGAGGGGTTGCTGTGCTTTTGTATGGTGCATGCCTGGTTGGTGTAGTTCCTTTACTGGTTGATAAATGTGCTTCAACCTATAGAGTGTAAACCAGCCCGAACTCGATTCCATGTTTTAACCATATTTACCATACTTGGCTGCTTTTTGCTTTGACAACTAAGCAGCTCTGCTTTTGAACGAACTAGCAAATTCCTAATGCGATTTCGTAAAATACATTTGGGACAGCACCATACGTAGTTCAATAGAAATATTTTTAATTTTTCCTTAGTTGCATCTTAACGCCAATTCGGTATCAACTGGTTGAGTGGGAATTAAACTGCCTAGAACATAAACGGATTAGAGCAAGTTTGACAGCTTAAATATTGTGTAAAGGCATTATGAAACCATCAGACCATTTAATGGTTGAATAACTTGATTTAATTTTAAGGTATCGACATTACTAGCATCCTTTTATTAATGGAAACACTAAATTCCAGTGTTGGAACAAATCAGTTAACCAAGGCTTTGGCAAATGTTTAAACGCCTTTGTGATAAGGGTGAATCGATACTAGAAGTACGCGTGGATCATTTCTTCAATCAACTATGGCACGGTATTGATCTAAATTATATAAATACGGCCGTCTTTCTATCGAAACGTAAATCGCTTATTTTAATGAGTTGCGTTGCACGGCTCTTACTTTTACAAGAGTAACATATTTTAGCCGATATCAAAAATTGGTTGTTAGATTTTACACGTTTTATCGTTACCTAACAAGCATAAATAATTTTGAAATTAAACAAATATTTTACATCAAGCAATACCTGTACATTTTGGATGTGTCATATCATCCATTTAGCAGTGAACAACTGAATAAAATTTAAAATGCTATTTATGTTCAGACAAGCGTTATTATACGCTGTCAATAGGTTTCACAAATGAACGGAAAATAATAACTCTTTGTTTCGAAATAAGATTGTGTTTACACTGGAAATGCCAGGATGAATGAAGTTGGTAAAAAGTGATCAGGGTGCGATAAATTGGCTTTCAATTTAATAAAATTATTAAATGATTTATAGCACACAAAAGAGAGGTGGTGTGACATTAATCAATAGAAGGTGTAGAGGGAAACCTAATCTCAATAGTTAGAAAAATGACAATTCATTACTTTAGAGGATACTCTAGAAATGAAAACCTCGTGATTAAGAGTGGTTAGAATGTAGTCTCATAAATTATTGCCAATGTAATTCGCGAATTATACGTTTATGGTCCCAACACTTGCTCGAGATACGCTCATTTATCTCTGCTGCAACGTGGTTCAAGTTACTTCATGCATGGTCCCCACATCGTCACTACTTATATCAGTGTAACAACATCCTTAGAGTACTTTTAGTGAAATCAGGCGGAAAAATAGCAGCGTGCAGAAGTTATTACATGTTGCTTCATCCTGACATTTTGATGGGAACGTTCTTGAAATTATAACGACGCCGGGTTTTTAAAAGACGCATTGCTCTTTCCCGTGAAGCGTGAAGGATTATTCGTATGGACATAGAACGAGGTGGGTCTGTCATTTGAACTATATACTTTGTAGTGCCCGAGTGATTGTTATTCAAAAGCATTAAATGTAGTCGTATTATTGTTAAAATGTCTATATCTATTTTCATTTCAGCTACACCATTAACAGCTGTAATCAGAGATGATAATTCCTTTCATAAACCTTAACAGTTACATACAAAAAAAAAACTGACACTTATGCTAATACGCATAAGAGCGATCGTCACGGTCTGTTTCAAAATAAAATAATATGTCATACCAAGGGATGTGCACAAAAGCCTCGAAACACTCAAGATTCATCCTGTAACTTACATTATTTTACAAACAGCAGCAATTTTCAATACGTGCCGTATAGTGAGAAAAAATTTAAGCTTAATAAAATTGCATGCAACTCTGAGCATGGCTGAGGCCCGTGTGTTTCAGTTCATTTTACCTCCTAAGAGAGAAAACATCTTAATCGAATATAATAATAAAAAACATTTATTTCAGGCAACAGATTATAAAATATAGACAGGCCCATAAAGTACCTTACAGATCATCATTACAGGAATGTTCATAAAGTAGTGAGAATGAAGTAGTAAATCTCGCCATTTCTTAAAAATTATGTGTCACGGAAAGATTAGGTATTTGTCATAATACCCTTAATTAGCTTTTTATCTTGTCTGTGGACGTTATAATAAGTATTTGTTTGTGACGTTTCGATAACTCTCGCTAAAATTGAAATCCGTTCGGTGATAAAATATTTTTCCTTGATCAATTTTACTACGGAACAAATTTTCAAAGATTTACGTGACACACTGAGTCTGTTTCTCCATGTTCCACAGTGGCTCAGTGGTGTACAGCTGAAGAATTGAAGATGAAATGTTCAACTGGCATTTTACAAGATCACTTAGGGATGAAAAAAGTATCCACCCGTTAGGTCCCGAGAATGGTAACGGACGCACAAAAACCTATTCGACTCAACATTTTAAGAGCTTATTGATTAGAACTATTTAAACGAGTTACTAATCTTTTTTTGGGTCGATTTGTAACAATGGATGAAATATGGCTTCATCATTATGTTCCAAAAACGAAACAGCAATCAATGGCCTGCAATAGACATCTGCCACACCAAAGAAATTTTAGACTCAACCATCTGCTGACAAGATCATGGGCTCAATTTTTTGGGACAGCCAGAGGTTGGTAATGTTTGAATACCTTTAACATGGAGCTACTATCTTACGAAGTGTTAACGCAGAACAAATAAAAAAAATCGCCCAGTAAACCTTAAAAAGCGACGAGGAAAAATTTGCAGTTGCCATGGCAGCAATCCAAGATACTGGCTTTCAGATCCTCAATCATCCGCCATATTCATCGGACTTGGCCCCTAGTGATTTCTACCTATTCCCGCGTTTAAAGGAACACTTGAGAAGCACAAAGGTACCGCCACAGTAAACGTTTTTTTTCCGTACTTACTCAAGTTTAAAAAAGGAATTTTGTCTCTAGAAAAAGGAATGGGTAAGTGTATTGACCTAAAGGATGATGACGTCAAAAAACAATTAATAATAAAAAAAACATCATCTTACATAGCTTTTCTCTTTTTGTAACGCAAACAATATAATCAAAACTAAATACAATTACAAACAAATTAAGTTTACACGCTACTTTGTGTTGTTGCTCATGGTGTCACGTAGACTTCCTAGACAATGACCTAATAAATTCTAGTAACCTTTATCTGTCCAATCTTCAACACGAAATGAAGTTCCATAATACGTATTATTAGTTCGGTAATTCTTATATGTCCATAGTGACTTAAGTCCTTAAACTTGATTATTAAAATCAACGACACGTCTCTCCGTAGCATTCTTAGTACAAGTAGCTTTCTATCAGTTTGGCCCATAATTTCTATGATAATAGATTGGTGTGGAGTGTAAGTTTACCCTAAATAAATGCAGATGTGTTTTTATTAGCGAATAGGTCGGGACCCAGCATAATGAGGCGCTATTAGCGTAGTGGGTTTCTTAATGGTTGGGGCTGTGTTGGTAATCGATTTGCTTTTAACGGATACTTTGTTTATTGTTTTTTGAATAACGATCAGATTTACCTTCTTAAGATTGTATGTGCAATTTTTAGTTGAGTATAATATTAATTAAGGTTATTCTTTTTCATGATATAACGAAGACCGACTGTTCCGGAATACCGACACGACGCAGCATATAGATAGGGCTATTATTTGAAATGAAATGAAAATGTTTATTTGCCTAAAACATGGTCATATGCAGATGGTATAAATAACATTAAAATAATATAACACTCATGTTTTACCTTTATATATGGCATGCAAATATAATTAATTTGTACCCTATTGATTTTATTTATATAAATTTATTTTTGTACTTATAATTATGTAAAACAATAAATTTGTATTAAATAAATATTCTGTAAAAAAATGTTAAAATAAGATAAATAATTTTATACAAGTTATTACTTGTAAGTAACCTACTTGTTTCTGAATTTACGCGAATATAACTCATAAAGATAAAAATTACTCGTCGAAATAAAACGCTTTTTTACGGATTAACTTTTCGCGCATTTATTTATTTTATCCCGACGTTTCGAAAACTTTACAGCTTTCGTGGTTACGGGTAGACTAAAATGTTGTCATTTACAGAGTTTTGAAAAATTACACTACCGTCACTCAATAATATTAATTAACGTTCCTATCCACGCAGAAAGAGATAACTGTGTCTTGTGATCTTGCAGTGAGTGATCTATCTTTGGTCCTAGTTAGAACTGAATCCCATGCTGGATTTTCCCAACCATCTTCTCTGTTGATATCCAACGAAACGAAAGAAGCTACTTTTCAAAATGCCTTACACGAGATTTGAGGAAACAAATAATACAAAAAACAACCAAATACAGTCGAAGTGTTAACCTTCTCTTCTATGAAATTGGTTAAAATGACACGCAATAATAAGTAAATGAACTCCGTAATGTGTTGTAGTCAGGATCCAACTGACAGAGCTCTACTTCTGTCTGATTCACTGAAGGCTGCAGGTTAATCGAATTGATGACGAGCGCTCAGCATAATAAGTTTGCTTGAAACACTCTGACCAGGCTAGCATCAAACAGCCAATACATTATTACATTACTTTGTACCTCGTGTTTTCTACAAAATCATCAGTCCTAATAGATCTACACAGTTGACGACAGTTGTTAATGATGAGCCTTATGATGCTTGAAATAAATGATTTGAAATTGAAATTAATGTAATGACAATTATGCTGCTGCGTTTATCACACACAATTTTATAAAAAAATATTTAAAAAAACTGCCAATAAATGTGACGTAACTAAATATTTTGTATAGGTAATCAAATTTTTTATTTCTTCCATGATACATTTGCAATTCTGTCGACCTTTCTTTTTTACCGACTTCAAAAAAAAGATGGTATTCAATTCAATGTGTATGTATGTTGTTGATATTGTTGGAATTTGATAATATTTGATAATATTTGAGCATGTTTATTTATAAACGCTTCTAACTAAACACGTGTGAAAAATTTCGTGATTGTATTTATGTCTATATATTTGTATATTTGTCAACTCACTTTTTTAAACATGAAGTATTGCAAGATGATAATTTTTTAGTTCGATTAGGTATTTTTCAATTTACGGTACAGTGTGAGTTTCATCAAAATCTGTCCAGTAGTTATATGTGAGAAAGGTAAAATAACTGAAAAAAGTGAAATAAAAAGTTAAAAATAAAACGGCCGTCAAAATACCGACTAAAAGGCTTGAATAACGCAATTTCCCTCTACAAGAGAAACAAGTTTTTCCCTCAAGCGCATGTGAATGAGTTGTTATGCGTTTGCCTTCAAGGCTTCAACCGCTCGGGTGTTGAGGCCAGTTTGGAGTCAGTGCATTATATTCTATCTATCATAATAATATAATCAAGCTATTTTTTTTTTCTTATAACCTATCCTTACCTTTATTACCTTTAGATTTTTATATTAATAAACTTTTAAATATTGTTTCTGCTTCTATAACTGCAAAAGCGTATGACATTATATACGCCATTATAGCTGAACCGATTATTACGAATTTAAACTTAGAATCGTGTTGACAAAAATAGTTTTGACTGTGGAACTTTAGGGATGCCGTGGGAACATATTGAGTGTTGTTAAAGCAAGTCATAAATATGCACTGTGTTTTCTCTTCAGGCTATGTACATTGCGATGGTGTATTCAAACGGATGCTTCCTAATGGCTCGTGATTATGTTACCAAATCTAAGCAGGATGCCACGTCATGCCAGGATGAAGGACCTTCCAAACATCTTTGTTAAAAGGAGGCAAATCAATTGAAGTAGAAATATTTATATACACAATCTGGCCATAAATACTGTTACAATTAAAAATAAGAAAGATATTGCATTTGCATTTGGAATCTGTCATTTTTATACGATTGCTCATTGTGTTTTCTAATTTTGGCGCATATATATTTTATAATATTTTGCGATGTTAAAATGGAGTGGGGTGATAAAGAGAACCGCTGTGATTGCATTAACGAAGTTGGTATGGAGCCAAATGCAATTTTTGAAACTCTCCATACGCTTGGTATTAGACAAATATTTGTGTACCGGGCTATCAATAGGTACAATAATGAGACCTCCTCTGTTTGTGGCAGAAAAAATCTGGCCATCCACGTAGTGTTCGTACGAAAAAGGTGGTAAGGTGGTCAAAGCAGTAAGGGAAATAATTTGCAGAAATCCTGTGCGAAAGCAAAAGATTTTATCTCGGGAGATGAAGATAGCACCCAGAACCATGTCACGTATTTTAAAAGATGACTGAGGATGTGCAGCTTAAAAGAGAAGCACTGGTCATTTTTTAACTGATAATTTTAAAAAAAAATAGGGTGGTAAAATCGAAAAAACTACTGAAGCGATACGCAAAGGGAGGTCACAGAAAAAACTGTTTACGGATGAGAAAATCTTTACGATTGAGCAACATTTTATCAAACAAAATGACCGTATTTAACTCAAAACTCAAAGAAAGCTTTCCAAACAGTCGGCAGAGTGCAACGTGGGCATTACCCGACTTCAGTGATGGTTTGGTCGGGTGTTAGCTATGAAGGAGTGACTGAGCCATATTTTTGTGAAATATTTATCGAAACATCGGCACAAGTGTATCAAGATACCATTCTTGAGAAGGTAGTTAAGCCCCTTAACAACACCATGTTCAATAACCAAGCATGGTAGTAGTGTATTATTGGGCATTCTGTCCCCCAGTCGTCCGCTTCGCTCCCGACCGTTCGCTGCGCTCACTCTGGTATGACAGAATGCCCAATAATAGACTACGAATTAATAGGACACGATTAACTGCGGTTTGTAAATATCTTTAGCGAGACCCGTGGCAAGATTTAGTCTCCGAATTACTACCTATCATGATACAAACAGCTCCGGACCCATGACAAGGTTCCATTACTGTATGTATCGCCTAACAATTTCGGCTGAAGAACCAAGGTAAGTATCTTCAGAGAGACCCATGGCAAGATTCTCTCACCGAATTACTACCTATCATGATACAAACAGCTCCGGACCCATGACAAGATTGCATTGCTGTATGTATCGCCTAGCAATTTCGGCTGAAGAACCAAGGTAAGTATCTTCAGAGAGACCCATGGCAAGATTCTCTCACCGAATTACTACCTATCATAATACAAACAGCTCCGGACCCATGACAAGATTCCATTACTGTATGTATCGCCTAGCAATTTCGGCTGAAGAACCAAGGTAAGTATCTTCAGAGAGACCCATGGCAAGATTCTCTCACCGAACCTTCCTACTTACTAACATAATTATATTTTGTTTGAATATCAGTTTAATTCAATCATTTTATTACCGAATGAATTCCATAAAAAAGTAATGTATGCATGTATTTTATCGAAATAAAAGAAATTAAATATTATTGTTAATCAATGTAAAATTTTAATTAATGGTAAATATTATGCTCAAAATATATACATTTTTTATTAACAATGCAAATTTTTAATGTGTATCTACCTACATAAGGTATAATAACTCTTGAACATTTTACATGTCAACAAAATAAAAAAAGTAGTTTGTGCTAAATGCAAAGAAAATAATTAAAACACTTTCACACTAATCATCTCTTCTTGAAATACTTCACCAATATCTGATTGTTTTTTATAAAAATGTTCAACAATCTTCTTCATTTTTTAATGGAAATGTACAATTTAGAATTAATACATAATAAATGTTACCCATTTTCTTTATACGCAGTAAATATCTATACCGTTGTAATTTGTGTTGTATGGCAGCCTCCCTGCAGCATAGCAACCTGAAATTGATAACAGCTGTATTTTAATTAACCAGTTTAAAATATGAATTGAAATATCAATAGATACGGAATATCTAAACACGGGTGGATCAGGGTTATGTTTTCAGATGACATTCCAAATGAGACATTTACAGTAAGATTCTGATATCAAAGTAGGTACTAGTTGCAATGTAACGCGAAAGTTTAAAATCTAATCGTATAATAAAGTGTTAGAGTAAATCCAAAAGTTATGATCGAGGTAATTCTGGATAGTAAGTAGGTACATTACAACAAAACAAAAAATAACATATGTAGATACAAATGATTTTAAAGGAGAATCATGCTACTTTTATGCTTACTTGTCTTAATAAATCTTTTTCATCCAAATTAAATAACAATACATTTGATAAAATCAATTAATAAACTTTACTTACTGCTACAAGTCAAATAAGTGGATGAAAAAAAATATACTTACATTTTGTAATCAATTAAACACTGGCACACATTAAACACACTTTTAGTAATTTGTCACTTCAAACTCATGCTAACTAACTCGGAGCTTAACTGATGCGATACGCGGCGCGCTGCGTGGGAACGTGAGTTACCTGTGTCTAGTCTAGGAGTCAGATGCATTAATCTGTCATTATTACTAGAACACTTTTTGCAGGTAGGTATGCTCGCATGGCATTTAAGATCCTAATGCTTTTTATAATTTGAAATATTCATGAATGAAAATCTGGATATCTACTAGTTTTTTTTTTTCTTTTTTTTGTTACTTATAGACTTATAAGAATAATCTTAGATCGTAATTATATAAATGAACTGAACCACCAATTCAAGTTATAAGGTCAAAAAAACCAACAAATAAAAGCTTAATATTCCTGTTAATACATGATTAAATCATGTTGGCTCCTGTACTAACGATGCAGTTGCATTCTCAGCTTTTTAGCTTTCTATGTAAATGCTTGAGAGCTGTAACTTAACACTCATCGTGTTTACTTTATATTGCATTAAAAATAAGCAAATGACTGTTTGAGTTTTGTCCAGAAATACCTCATGGATACTATGTTTACCTCACGTTTACCTTTAATTTTATTATGTATGATATGCACTTTCAAATATTTATTTCAATTCTTATAAATGAAAAACTTTGACATTAAAACTGTGTCAAATGGATTAACTTTACAACTATCATATTTCGAGTAATAACTACTTATAAATGTTTCTGAAAACCATATATACCTACATAAAAAAGGCATGTACTTGGTAAGGTTATTGATTGAGTACCTACCCATTTTAAATATTAGCACTTATTGCACTCAAATTTCTTTTTCACGTTGACGCATATCAATATTAAAATTCTTTAATGTTTTATGTAAATATATTGAGACTTGGCCATCGCCTGAATACACGTGTAAATTCAATCGCCTGAAAACACATGTAAATTCAATTATTTAGTGCGATGGCCAAGTCTCAATATATTTACATAAAACATTAAAGAATTTTAATATTGATATGCGTCACTATAAGATGCTGTTAATTATTACGTAAAAACTTAATGCTTCGAGTACGGAGATTCCAGACACAATTGATTTTCAATTGTTATGGACCACGATCGTGGTCTTAGAGACTGGATGTATTAAGACAGAAAGTCGCTTAAGTAGAGACTGAATAAATTAATAACCGACTTGGTATTACATGGATCTCACAACTTTTTACCGTAGAACAACTGAGTTGCGAGACTTGTTTTTTTTGACAAGTATTGTTTTTGATGGGATCTCATTTCTTTTTGTATTTTGTAGACAGTTCTACTTTTTTCCTTTTCGGTACCTTCTACTTATTGTATATATGTATATCTACCAGCAACGAATTTTCTTAAAGCCCTCTCTCTGACTTATGAACTTTTCGCCTCGCGCTAGCACCGCGACAGCTCGCTCGGCGACATTCATTCACCTTTCCGCGCGCCCCGCCACTGTCCCCGCCCGGCCCGCGCCCTCGCGCTAGCACCGTAGCAGCGCGTAGTAAGTAACGGCACGGTAATATTATGTCTACAGTATTGTAACTCCATACAAACGGACGACGCGCGAGCTATACCTACTCGCTCGGATGCCGGCATGCGCTCGGCATGCTACAGTCGCGGACGTGCCACAGTGACGACCGGACGGTGTGTTGGTTTTTAATCAGTAACCGCGCGAATTTTTACTAGAAATAAGTACAAGTAGCTATTTAATATGGCAAGTAGAATATATTGTGCTGTTTTTGGTTTCATGAATTCTTCAATAACGCACCCAGAGACTTTTTTTCGATTACCTGGAAACTCCAAAAGGTAAGACTATAAAATGAAAAGACTTACTTTTAGGTAAGTAGGTACCTACCTACTACGTAATTTGTGTCTTGTGTTTTGTGTCGTGTGTCTCTACTACGTAATTTATTTATCTATTAGTATCTGTACTAAAAAGTAATAAATTTGCAATCTCAAAACTAGATAGAAACTCAAAGTAGGCAGATGCAATAAAATAAAACGCTATAGGTGGGCGACAGCCCTATCGCATGCTAACGTACTGTGCTGCTGTAGGTACTTATTTCAAGGACACGGGCCAGTTACAATACTGATAGACATAATATTACCGTGGTAACGGCCCGCGCTTACTCGCGAGCATCGCAGCGCGTGGTATAATAATTAATTTACAACCTTACGCACTCGTAATAAGTACGAATACGCACGTAGGTACGTTTTTTGCATTAAATAATTTAATTTATACGTGTTTTCATGACGGGAATACCCATTTTTTGCTCGATTTGGCAGGGGCACAACCATGCGCCAATATTTATATGGGACTAGCTTAAACCCACGGCTTCGCACGCAATAATAATAACTGCCATAAAACATCGTTACTAATAAAGCCAATATTGAAAAATTTAACTGAAGACTTGGCTGTATGGGCTTAATTTTCTTTGCGGTCTTTTCTAAATTTTTTAGTTTTTCCTTGATTCATACACCAAACACTACTTATATTCCAAATTTGAAGCTTCTAGGTCTGCTAGAAGTGCCTTAGCATTTTGATGATCGGTGAGTCAGTGAGTGACAAAATTAAGAAATTTGACCTGTTATAATTCTTAAAATACTGGTTGAATGAAATTTGAAATATACCGTGTCTTTACAATGCTGCATGGTTACTGAAAATATCAGTCTTCTAGTTTTATCCACAACGAAGTTATAGGGGGTCGAAAATGGTCTGAATTGCTTCGAGAAAAGGATGGTACGGCCGTGACGCTTTCTTGCTCGACTTGGTGGGGGCACTGCCGTGCCCCCAGATATCAAAATAATAACTAAAAATGTCAATGTCATTTGTCATATTCTATAACCGATTGTCAAAATGAAAAATAATGAAGTCAGTTGTGAAAAGCCACAACGCGGGTTTCAATAGGTTATCGGCCCAGTCTGATAGCAATTGTGTATTTCAGTATTGTTTTTCGAGTGAAAGTAGTAATATCGACGTCTGGTTACATAATGAATGTGCCGAAACTAAAAGTACGTGAAAACTACGACGACTGGGCGTTCGCGACAAGTAATTTTCTGTTCCTTGAGGGAATTGACATTGAAAATGTGCCGGTTACGCTAAGTAATAGTGACATGAAAAAAGCAAAAGCTAAACTCGTGATGGCTATTGACTGCTCCTTATATGTGCATATCAAAAGTGAGACTACAGTGTACGTCACTATAAGATGCTGTTAATTATTACGTAAAAACTTAATGCTTCGAGTACGGAGATTCCAGACACAATTGATTTTCAATTGTTATGGACCACGATCGTGGTCTTAGAGACTGGATGTATTAAGACAGAAAGTCGCTTAAGTAGAGACTGAATAAATTAATAACCGACTTGGTATTACATGGATCTCACAACTTTTTACCGTAGAACAACTGAGTTGCGAGACTTGTTTTTTTTTGACAAGTATTGTTTTTGATGGGATAATTCTTACAGTTTTACTAACGTCAAAGTCACGTACACAAGCTATCTAATTCTAATTCTTTTTTATTTACTTTCAAAGTTAAGGAACATAATGTTCTCAAATTTAACCAACTGGACTCGACAGACTTCATGAAAACTTCTCTAGTCTGAGCTTATGGTACCAAATTATAAGCCATTTTCATTTGGCACACGATGTACCAAACAGTCTGTATGACTGTTAATATAAATATTATTTTACATTGCAGTTATCAAAGTTAACATTACTGCTTATTTGCAACATAACTTACTCTAGTATCTAAATAATGAATCATATTTCGTTTCAGTTCGTAGTACCGCGGGACTATTAGCGACAATCTGCCTTTGTCACGGGATGGGATAGCAATAAGGTGCACTTGTGAGGGCGCGCGGTAATTAAAAAGCCAAGTTTCAAATATTTAGCTTTCTTGATAGGTGCTTATTAGCGTACAAAACACCAGTATGCCTGCACTGGAATTAACATAGTTACACTAAGGATACGCTTTTAATTTGAAGAAAATTCAAATAATTGATGTTCATTATAAACAATATGGCAGTTTATGGTGATAAATAAATAGCGGCAATGCTTTGTTAAAAATAAACAGCCTAGTGCTAGTCGGACTTGTGCACTGAAGGTTCTGTACAACTTCATCTGAATAAGGGTGATTTATAGAACCTTTATATTTTCATCTTAAGAGACCTATCTATTGACGTATAGGTTTGAGTTAGATTTTTGTGATTCAGTTCCATGTATAAGAGCACCTCTTTAAATGACATTATTTTTTGTATGAGAATAATAAAACGATTTACAGGGTTCACCTACCTGCCAAATCTCAACTGTAAAATGCTAATAGTTTCAGAATTAATTGGCTATGACATACGGACGGACAGACAGCCAGATAGACTTACCAAAACTATAAGGGCTCTATTTTCGCTTTTCAGCTACTGAACCCTAAAATGAAGCATTAGCTATTATTTTATTATTATGATTTTACTAACTTCAACAAAAGGAGGTAATCAATTAAATATGAATGTATGCAATACCGTTTGAAATTAATCATATTTGAAAATGTAATGTAGTAAAGCTTCCAATTACAAAATTACCTAAGTGTCCATGTTTTTACTGCTATATTGTTATGTTTTTTCACGGCTATTTTGAAAACAAGAAATGATAGCTAGATTATTCTTTTTTAGTTCAATCAGGTACATTCCAAATAAGAGTTTGGAATTTCTCCAAAATCGGTTTAATAGTTTTTGAGATATGGGTAATTACTAAAATTTCATGACAAAAAATAAACTAAATATAAACCGCCTTTAAAAACTGACTGTGCGTTGACAGTTGGTATACGTAAGCTTGACATAAAGCACCGACTTCAGAAGTATTTGTTTTTCCTAAATAGCAGACAAACGCGTTTTTTAAGGCGGTTCATTTTTGAAATAATGCATAACTTGGCTTCATTTACCAGTCAGTGTTTGTAATTTCCCCTACACTACAAGTTTAATTGAGCAGTCTGTGTCGAGAACAGTCGAGTCAGTGGAATTTATTGACAGACACATCTGCGCTACGCTGGTTTACGAATTAATTAATTTCACTGATTGTGTTTTTATGATAACTCACTATGTAATAAATGCTATTATAAATACTACCTATCGGAATTTAGTTTTAAAGTCGTTTGAAAACTCGCATTGTTCTTCGTATTTATAGGTTGATTGCTATTTTATCTTAATTCGTAAAACAATAAATTGTGCTCTTACGCGATAATCAGTGACGGACAACTTTAAATTAAGTAAAACGATATTTTATTTTTTATACTATCTCACATACTTAAAACTTTAAAAAAAGTAAAAACCTACTTCAGAACCAAAATTCACTAAAAAGTCTTAAATAAACTCTTCACAATTGAAAGAAAAGAATCCGTTTTAGGCAAACAATTTCTTTTTGGAGTCGGTGCTGTGATAGTTGATGCTTGATAGTCAGTGATGGCACCGACTCCAAAAAGAAATTGTCTGCCTTAAACGGATTCCTTTCCTTTCAATATTATTTAAGACTTTTTAGTGCATTTTGGTTTTAAAGTTGGTTTTTACTTTTTTTTAAAGTTTATTTTATTTCTTCATTTTTAGTGATTACATAAGAGGGGGGGGGGGGATTCGCACCTTTTGATTCTATTTTTTAAGAAGCTTCAAATTACCTATCATAAGTTCCGTCATTATAATTACTGAACTCCTAAGCGTTAAGGAGTTCCACCATTAGCTCAGCCCCACAAGATGTTGACTATCAGACGTAACAGCACGTCAACATTAAGATTCTAGTAAAGATACACTATACGTGCCTTTAAAATTTGTGGGTTTCCCTCGATTACACCAAGATCCCATCATCAGATCCCAAAATGGAAAAAATGGGACCGACTAGAAGGTACATCCTCTAAGTAGGCGAAATTTTTTTTTCGATTCGGTCGACAAACGACTGAGATATGAGGTAACATACATACAAAAAGAAACATACAGTCGAATTGATAACCTCCTCCTTTTTTGAAGTCGGTTAAAAAAAGTAACTGCTACTCAATGCTACAAGGCGGTTGCTACTGCGTTGCAACCGCCTTGGTCAACAAGAGCCAACTGACAGTTGTGTGACAAGTTAAAAAGGTTTACTTACGTTACGAGTGTTCCCATTATTTCGAAAAACTGTGCCAGTACTTTATTAGGTAACAGATAATAATAAACTGTCTGGTTCCTAGCTCAAAGGATTAGTATAGCTATCCAACACGATAACGCAGCCAGAATCATAGCCATCTTGCCGCAAGGAAATGGTTCCGTTTATATACATAGGTATATAGGTAGGTTTTAAGTTTATCATAAGTTGCATGTCTTATTTTTTTTCTTCTTGATTGTTATTTATAAACACTAATACCCATTCTAAATCAAACAGTTTATATTTTTTACTGTCAAATTTTAGCAGTAATTTAATTGAATAGAAACGATTATTTCGTTTCAGGGGCGCAACCAAATAACTGATTTATTTATGACATTAGTTACTCAGCTTTTTATTTAATGCTTCCATCATCTGAATAAAATAACCTAACTTATGGTTAATCATTACTAAGCCAGACGAGCGAAAAAATAACCTTTATATTCTGGTCATAACTATTCAAATTCAATTCATATTTCATCAGATCTGATCACCATTGAAAAATATTTTTCTCTTGACAGAGCGTTGATGCTCGTTTAAACGGTAGCAGCAACTGGAGCAAGTAATTTGCTTATTAACTTTGAAAAATTAAACAGCCTCCTAACAGCTGCCTAAAAAGTGTAAAATAACGCATTCATCTTCCATTTAAGAATAACAAATTCTTCAGGAGTTGGTGTTGGTCGGTCGCATGAAGTAAATCCTACCTACATTAACAGTCTAAACAAATTTTATCCAACTTGGACGATATTACATATACACAGGTCGAATTGAGTACCTTTTTAAAAGTCGGTAAAAAGAGCACTGTATATTGACTGCCAAAGTCTGCCGCTACTTATGTGAACTTACCTGCAACTTTAACACTGTCTTTTACATCTTAAATATGCTTGGGTTTTTTTCTGGATTATTTTTACATCGCAACATAGCCCATGTTCGATCTGATAAGTAATTATTATTGCCTGATTTTAAAAAGTCAGATAAGAAATATTTGTCAAATAAAATACGATAAATCTAATGTTAAATCTTCAACTATTCCTCAGCAATGATTGATGTAAATGTCATTTTAAAATGAATCGTTTTATTTACTGTAATAAGTCATATCTGTCGTTTGAAAAATCGGCCCCGAAACAAGTATACAGTTGGCAGTATAATTTTCAGTTTAAGTATAATCCCCAAATGGCAAGTTACTGGCAGCAACGGAACGGGACATAAAAGCTAAAAATAAAAGTATTAACGACCTCTCGTTAAAAAGTTTTACTGAACTAACATAATAATAATGAGATTGATCTTTTTTTTTATTTCGCTAGTGATCGCGCTGTCCTCTTTTAAACTTAAGTTATATCTTTAATACGCAGTTTACAATTTTTTTAATATGTATCTTAAGCATTCGTTCATCAAAGCTCCTGTGGCTGCATAATACAAAAAAGTATATCGTGTTTTGATTGCTGTATACGAGTGGGAAAAATGTAAGACTCCTTTTAATTATTTAGTGAATCCTACCATGATTCACCATTTAAGAAACCGACCAACAGACCTACTGTCTGCATTTCTGTGTCTATTTGAGGCTTACATCTTCTTGGCAATAAAATGACAAGAAACTTCACTACGCACAGTCAGACGCAAATAAGGTTAATTTTTGGTCTAGAATGTGTTGTAACACTTAGTGTTATTCTTGTATGCTTATACGATGAAATACGAAACTAAAAATTGCACCCGTATAATCCACTTATCCAAATTTAAAAAGTTCTGGTAGTAATTACAAGATTTGGCACCCGAAGTGTTACCAATTCTAAATGCTGTAATTTTGATTTTTTTTAATGCAGCCACTTAAAGTACAGATAATACCATCAAGTATGTTTGAGGACGCTTTTTATGCTGCACAAATGTATTTTATTACAATCTCGGCGAAAAGCAGCCTTCAAAATGTCGAATATTTTTTGGTCTCATATTTTTTTACCGATACTTTCGCTTTCATAATGAACCATATAGAAAAACAACGTTACGATTAAGTTCGGGGAATATGGTGGCCATTGTGCTGATGAACTGAAGCTGAAAACATTTTCATTCAAAAACTATTTGTAATTACGACCTTGATTGCGATGTGATGATACTGAGTCTTGTTGAAATATCCAGAGGTTTTTACCGAATTAATGTCAAAATCACATTTAATGAAAACTAATTGCCTGACGTTTCGAATTCTTTACAGCACCTGTGGTGACAGGCGAGATTAAGGTGTTATTGTTATTACATAGTTATGAAAAATAAAACTACCATCACTCAACAGAGAAGATGGTTTGAAAGTTCTACAGCAACATCACATACTGCAAGAACTCAAGACACAGTAAGCTCATTCTGCGTAAAAAGACAAGTCAACTAAATGTAATGAGTGATCCTAATTTTGTTTTTCATAACAATGTGATGACAATTAGATATCACCTAAGTCTTTATTGCCTGTGACCACGGATGCTGTAAAGCATTCGAAACGTCAGGCATATAGTTTTAATACAATGTGCAAGAAATAAATCCGTAAAGTCTTTCATATTAACGTGTTAATTATTAACAAAAAAAAATGGCGCGCTGTCGTCTGCCGTTTTGTTGCTACAGAATTTTTAGCTACACTTCGAGTGCTGAACCCTGTAGAAACGACAGTAAAAAGAATACATTCGCTGGTACCTACATCAGGTTGACACTTAAATTGAAAACTCCCTTATTACAACTGCATTATAGTACTGTGTTAACCTTGTTTGTCCTTACAATTTGTGAATAACTTTCTGATTCCTCACGTAAAGTCCAAACCTATCTGAGACAACTATTTTAGACGACTTGAAAGGTTTTTACAGAATACGGATAACATTACTTCTGATTAAGACTAAAATTAGTGTCACTTTATAAAAAGGGTCACTTATTTGGATGATCAAAATGAAATCCAATCTGATAATCCGAATGAGACGGTTCATGCTGCAAACAAATGTGCACTTTGTTAAAAAACAAAGGTAACTTATGAACATTTTTATGCAGAGCTAATCCACTTTTTCTAAATATGTTTTGCGACAACATTGTTCGAAAAACGCAGTCACAAAAATGTTATAATTTATTTTAGGCTGATAGTACATAGTAGGTTGTTTGTGTGCCATGGTTTTACGATCGCCATACGCGTCGACGCCAAATAGGCCCATCAAAAAGTGATCTCGTCCGAATCGGTAAGATGATTTTTTCTTTTTGATTTGCCGCTTCTGGCCCAGCTGTGGGAAATGATTTGTTTTCTGTAGGTATATCATAACTATTGCAAGCGCTGCAGTATTGCAGTATTTTATGTATTTTGAGCACTATATTGGCAGATCGCTTGCAACCGGTTGTTATCGAAACCATGGGGGAGGCTTATGTTCAGCGGTGGACGTCCTGCTGATAATGGTGACGGTGATGATACAATGAAGATTACTAGCTATATAACTCAAATTTACTGCGACAGCAAGTCTTTAACCCCTTACACACTGCAACTTTTCGCATCGATGCAGTCACGCGTTTTGAAAACGCGCTTCAGCATCGCGACTTACACAATGAACAGATTCATTTAGCATCGATGCAGTCGCCAAAATACGGTACATAATTTGTCAATTTCCAGCTTCTGCATCACGACTGCATCGATGTTTAAAGTAGCGCAGTGTGTAAAGGTTGACAGTTTGCGACTGCATTGATGCTGCTGCGTCGCGACTGCATCGATACTAAAAGTCGCAGTGTGTAAGGGATCTTTGACAGAGTGATACAGTGTTATAGGATTAGCATTTATATCCAATGCGGAAACGCAGTCATTAACATAACCTCCTCGCCACATGGAAACTGAAACGTTTTTGAATAGGTAGGTGTTAAGTTTACCTTTTTGGCATTTATGTATCCGTTTAATTAGGGTTACTAAGTTTTAATTGTTTAAAAATAATAGTTTTAGAATAAAGTGGCAGTGTCAAACGGGTGGAAACACAGACAGACAAACAGGCAAAAAGACAGTCTTGACGAAACTCTAAGGGTTCCGTTTTTTTCCATTTGGCTGCGGAACCCTTAAATAAGGTATTATCGTTTTAATATGTTAATATGTGTCAAATATAATTTGGCGTTTGTGATGCCCATATAAATGTTTGAATCTGCTGATTTCCGAGTGCCACTAAATCCACGAGTTAATGCCTCGCAAAAAAGAAGGGTGTTGTATTAAAATATTTGCTGTCATCCCTCCATTTAAACCTAAAACTTCCGACCCAACTTCGCCAATATGGCCGCAGACAATATGCTTGAACAATTTTATTAATTCGTTAAAGACGCGAAGCCATACCAGCAATTTTCTCATAGCACGATAAAAACGATGAAAACTTGCTTGGGAAGCGACATTTTTTTATTGTACTTTATTTTGATCGCTGAATAAAGCGCTCGGATTTACCTACCTGACTTGCATGGTATCACATAATAGATGGAAGTATTATTACGCATACGGTTTAATTGAATCCACTATGATACATTTAAAAAAGGAAAGTTAATCATGCACGTACAACGAGAGGTTATTATGCGATATTACGAGAATTATCATAATTAAAGCATTGCCCTTAATAAACAAAAAACTTACAATCCTTGTTAATTTAAAAAAAATCTGAAGACATTGTGTGAATTGATATAACCATGTATAGTTTGCTACTCATTTTTTAAAAAAACTGTCGTTTCTAAGTTAATTTAGAAACACTTTAAAAAGTATTCAAGATTATGTATATCCATTTCTTTTCTTTATTTAAACTTATTCAGAAACAATCTCTTAAGAGCGTTACAACGTCAAATATAAAAAAAACAGTCGTAGACACAAAAACTCGATGTCCCCCGACTGGACCGCTGTCAAAACATTCTGAAGTTCAAGAACAGAAGTTGTGGCAAGGCAACAAATACTTATAATAAAATCATCGCTACAAATTGTTTGGTTGATATTTGTTTAACTTTATTTATTTGTAAGACGTTTCGGCTAACGAGCGATGTTCTTACTTGTTTGATAATAGTATAATATTGTTTTTATTTTCTGACAACAGAAACTTCTCGGCAATGAATAGTAAAAAAAGTGAAGTTAGCCTGTAACATCCCACTGCTGGGAAAAGGCCTTACATCAACTATGAGGTAGTTCGAGCTAAACTCCACCAAGCGGGCTCAGTGCAGATTGGTGGAGGGGTGTTTGCAAGGCAAGCAACTAAACGAGACCAACGGCTTAACGTACCTTCCAAAGCACGTAGATACTTGTGATATACATCACTTATATGGTCGGAATGGTCACCCATCCAAACACGACCGCGCTGTGGGTTGCTCCACTTCGGTATCATTACCAAAGCACTGCACTATGAGCTCATCGGCAATGAATACTCTCAGCAAATTATTTCATTACTTGCATTTCAAAAAGGTATGAAATTTTGGCTCTTATGTATCGGCGTTTTTATTTTATTTCACTATAAAATGTGATGTATAGAGTGTGTTGCTACCACGATGATCAGATATCGTAACGTCACCTACTTTAACTATTTTTTGTCGGCGTTAAGACCTAGTGCACCTGAGCCCTCTTGTAATGCGTGTAAGAATTTGTAAATTTCCCGAGATTTCGCTAGTGCCTTTACACCCGGAACAATGCTTATCTACACAACCGCAAAACAAGTTGTTTCCCCAATAGTCCGATGCTATTAGCCGCTTCGACTCTCTGAAATTACCGAAATTACTCTTTATTATCGCATAACGATCTCCGTTAATCACTCAACAACATGGCCGGTCGATGGTCGTTGTATCGTTAATTAGTGTTGTTGGCGCGGGTAATAATGGCCAATCTGAGGATGGTCCCTCTATTCAAAGCCTGGTAGTAGGACTGCCAGGTAGCAAATTATGTAAAGAAGCCTACTTAAAAGTAAAAGGGTATTGTCAGAGATAAAAATAACATATTTTATGTACAACAGCACGTCAAGGTAGATACTCCGACAGCAAATGCATAAAATATGCAGTTGTATGAGGGTAAACAAAAATATATAACCTGATTTACTGGCGTCTATACCATTCATCGATTACTCACTTTGTATCTAAATTGTCTTCTGAGCAAAGAAATGAAGTCTGTTCTTCTAAGCTTGTTGTATATTTTCAACAATCTTGACATTCTTTTTTAACGAAAACAAATATTTTTTTAGTAAAGATAAACACAAAAATTACAACCTACATAGGCAATTAACCGTTGAACACTTAAACATTGATATATCTTTTTAATCACTAATATTATTTTAAAAGTTATGAAAAGACTGTATTTATTATTTAATTAGCACAGAAAAACGGACATTATTTGAACAAACTTTACTTGTGGTAAAAATCACGTTCATAAAGAAGTTGAAAAGGTGATTTTAGTACACGATAAATTAATTCGTATGGTATATGTTACAGACAGTTTGTCCCAGAATATTGTACCTAAGATGTTCGTAAGTATTTATGTATTTATTGTCATCGCGCCTGTCATAATCGTTATCTGGTATTTCGTAAGACAAGGAAAAAAAATCCATACTTCAAAACCAGATAATACTTGGTTAGCGCATATTTATAATAATTTATTGCTATTTTAACCTAAGCTGGCCAACCCTTAAACACCTTTGTACCTTCCGTTGGCAACCTTTGATCAATATGCATTATGATGTAAACAACTCCTGTGTTCTAATTAAATCTCTGTATCCAGTACCGTTACCATGCGTTTACTCGATAGCGACGACGGTTGTACTCGCTAGCGATGACGTAACTTTTTGTATGGAAAATTTTAGTTCTGTTAGTGACCGCTAGAGGCGCTGTGTAATTTTCCCTAGACTTTTTTTGCGTCATCGCTAGCGAGTAAAAGCGTCGTCGGTGTCAAGTAAACTCATGGTAACGGAACAGTGTGTCGAAAATGTACTCGATGAAGATGCTTTTGTTATAATGTCATTACATCTGCGTCTATTATTAGCAGAAAATTTTTTTAGAAAAGATACGGTTGATTATAGCTGGTTTATTTATAAGCGAGATATGGGCAGTGGACACATATTATTGTATCTTAGGATGATGTCCAATTATTTACCGGCTCCAAAAAAAGAAGGTAATCAATTCGACCTGTACGTATTTGATACCGTCAGAATTTTATGAAGTTGTAGTATGTTGATCACTGATACAGGTTTTCTATCACGTGTGCCAAAATCCGTAAGTGTAATTCGACTCTGTATGTTTCTCTCAGAATGGCTCAAAAACGAGAAGTCATAGCGGAATGATTCTTTTTTAGTTTAATCAGGTATACTTTAACGCATTTGTCTCATATTTAGGAGAAACATAAGACGAATGCAATATTTTAAATTTGTTAATCAGGTGGTTCAAGTTCGTCAATATTTTTTAGTTTATTTATTAATCAAATTTTTTAAGCTTGAACGTTTTACAATATTTGTTTATTTATTAATTGCCTTATTCATTTTTAACTCAGTGGTGTGTCGGTTACATAATTATTATGTATTTTTAACCGACTTCAAAAAAGGAGGAAGTTACCAAGTCGACTGTAAGTATGTTTTTTAGGGTTCCGTAGCCGAATGGCAAAAAACGGAACCCATATAGTTTCGTCAAGTCTGTCTGTCTGTCTGTCTGTCCGTCCGTATGTCACAGCCATTCTGTAATTATCTTATTCTGTAACTATAAGCATTACACAATTAAAATTTGGTAGGAAGATGTATCCTGTTAAAATAAAAAATAAAAAATAATGACGTTTAAGGGAGGGCTCCCACACATGAAACTATAACAAAAAAAATTTTTTTGGCAAACCTATGCGTGTGGGGTGTCTATGAATAGGTCTTTCAAAATAACATAGAGGTTTCTAAAACCATTTTCTTTTAAAGCCAAACGTTTAATAGCTAGACGCTTCCAAAGTGATAAAATGGGCGTCCCCCCCCCATCTAATTTCTAAACCAAGCAAGTGTAAATTTTGAAAAAAAATATGTAATGTAGATCTTAACAAATACTTTCAATGAAAATTTGTTCGGTCGGGATCGAACTAGTAGTTTTTGAGATATAGCACATTTTCTACAACCGCAAACATAACTTTGTACTTCATACAAACACTATGAAAAACAAAGTTATATTTGCAGTCAACAAAATATTGAGGTATTTTACTAAGTAGAAGAAAGTGGATTCCGTAAGGGAGCTTGACCAAGACCTAAAGCTCTAAGCCATCCTCACCTTCACGTGGTGCGTCCTGTTTATACAGACGAGGCTCTGGCAACCGACCGATAGCGGTATAACCACCCAATATAAGGCGCAGCTAAATGTTGAACTGTGACGGGCAGCAGCGTCACAGCTGCAAGGGGCTGCGTCTCTGCGCTCGCCAACCCGCCTGCCAAGCGTGGCGAGTATTGGCAAAATCTCCTCAATGCAAGCAAACCAGAAAACCAGGCCCCCAGTCTCCGGCAGCCCCGCTATTCCTGACTTTGGTAGCGGTCACGGTAACGGCGTGGCAGGGGGGTGCTAAGAATCCCCGGAGGCGGTCGCGCTGCCACCCCCGACGACAACTGGCCCTGGTAACTTATAACGCGTGCACACTGAGGACAGACGAGAAGTTGCTCGAGCTGGAGGAAGAAATGAGCAGGTTACACTGGGACATAATGGGTCTATCAGAAGTCCGTAGAGAGGGCGAGGACACGATAACTCTGCAGTCCGGCAACCTGCTCTTCTACCGGGAGGGTGACCAAAAGTCCCAAGGCGGTGTCGGGTTTCTCGTTCACAAGTCCCTCGTCAACAATATCGAGACCATCGAGAGTGTGTCGAGCAGGGTGATATACCTTGTACTCAGCATATCTAAGAGCTATTCGCTGAAAGTCATACAGGTATATGCACCGACCTCGAAACACCCGGATGAAGAGGTGGAGGAAATGTATGAGGACGTAAGTAGAGCCATACATACTTCCAAAACCTATTTTACTGTTGTAATGGGGGACTTCAACGCGAAACTGGGCAAGCGAGGCGAGAATGAGTTGAAGGTGGGACCCTTTGGATACGGGCAAAGAAATGCCAGGGGACAGAGGCTGGCCGACTTTCTGGAGAAAGAGGGACTCTTTGCGATGAACTCTTTCTTCCAGAAGCCGCCTCAAAGGAAGTGGACCTGGTTGAGTCCCAATGGTTTCACGAGAAACGAGATTGACTTCATCATGACTTCCAAGAGACGGTTATTCAATGATGTCTCCGTGATCAACAGGGTGAAAACCGGTAGCGATCACCGAATGGTTCGAGGCACATTGAATATAAATGTCAAATTGGAAAGATCCCGCCTGATGAAGTCCACGCTCCGACAGACTCGTGCTCATATCCAAAATCCCGAGAGCTTTCAACTCGAGTTGTCAAACCGCTTTGATTGCCTAGACAATTGCGTTACAGTGGACGAAATTAACAACGGGTTTGTGGAAACTGTCCAAACGGTGGGGTCTAAGTTTTTTAGGCCTGGCCGTAAAGATAGACCTCAAAAACTGTCGGTCCACACTCTCGAACTTATGGCAAAACGTCGATCTATGGCACTGCAGACCTCCGATAATGCTGAAAACTACAGGCAGCTCAATAGACAAATATGGAAGTCCCTGCGACACGACGTCCGTTGCTTTAACACTAATAGTGTTAAAGAAACGATAGAGCGGAACCAAGGCTCCAAAGTGTTTGCAAGGAACATGTCTATTGGGCAAAGCCTGTTGACGAAGCTTAAAACGGAGGACGGCAGTGTAGCGTCGACGAAAGCAGAGGTTTTGAGGGAGATCGAAAGGTTCTATGGGCAGTTGTACACCTCAGTTGCCAAACCCGTTGATAGCTCGGTCAGAGACCCACAAGCTATCCTGACCCGACACTACACCGAAGACATCCCGGACATCAGCCTCTACGAGATTAGGATGGCCCTTAAACAGCTCAAAAACAACAAGGCACCTGGCGAGGACGGAATCACAGCAGAGCTTCTGAAGGCGGGTGGAACACCGGTACTTAAAGTCCTTCAGAGACTTTTTAATTCTGTTCTGCTGGAGGGCATCACGCCCGAGGCGTGGAACAGGAGTGTGGTGGTTTTGTTCTACAAAAAAGGTGACAAAACCTTATTGAAGAACTACAGACCCATCTCACTCCTGAGCCATGTCTACAAGCTGTTTTCAAGGGTCATCACGAATCGTCTCGCACGTAGGTTTGATGACTTCCAGCCTCCCGAACAAGCCGGTTTCCGAAAAGGCTTTAGTACCATAGACCACATCCATACGCTTAGACAAATTATTCAGAAGTCCGAGGAGTATAATATGCCTTTATGCTTAGCGTTTGTGGACTATGAGAAGGCCTTTGATTCGATCGAAACTTGGGCGGTGCTTCAGTCACTGCAGCGGTGCCACATAGACTAGAGGTATATAGAGGTGCTAAAGTGTCTTTACAATAACGCCACCATATCGGTCCGAGTACAGGAGCAGAATACGAGGGCGATTCCACGGCGGAGAGGTGTGAGACAGGGAGATGTTATATCTCCGAAACTGTTCACAGCGGTATTGGAAGACGCCTTCAAACTTCTGGAATGGGAAGGAATCGGCATCAATGTCAATGGCGAATACATCACACACCTCCGATTTGCCGATGATATAGTCGTTGTGGCAAAGACGCTGGACGATCTTGGCACTATGCTCGAAGACCTTGACCGAGTCTCCCAACAAGTGGGTCTTAAAATGAACATGGAGAAGACGAAAATTATGTCGAGTTCCCTTGTTGTACCCACTCCAGTATCCATTGGGAACTCAATTCTCGAAGTTGTCGACGAGTACGTCTACCTGGGACAAGTGATCCAATTGGGTAGGTCCAACTTCGAGAAAGAAGTCAATCGACGAATCCAACTCGGCTGGGCAGCGTTCGGGAAATTACGCAAGAGTGTTTTCTCATCTCATTTACCTCAGTGTCTGAAGACGAAAGTCTTCAACCAGTGTGTGTTACCAGTGATGACATACGGATCCGAAACATGGTCTCTAACTATGGGCCTTATAAGGAAGCTCAAAGTCACACAACGAGCGATGGAGAGGGCTATGCTAAGTGTTTCTCTACGTGATCGAATCAGAAATGAGGAGATACGTAGAAGAACTAAGGTAACGGACATAGCCTTGAGAATCAGTAAACTCAAGTGGCAATGGGCAGGGCACATAGCGCGAAGAACTGATGGCCGTTGGGGCAGGAAAGTTCTAGATTGGAGACCCTTCGACCAAAGACGCAGCGTAGGACGTCCACCAACACGATGGACAGACGACTTTATAAAGATTGCAGGATCAAACTGGATGCAGACCGCTAGTAATCGGTCGCTGTGGAAAGCCGTGGGGGAGGCCTATGTTCAGCAGTGGACGTCCTTTGGCTGATAATAATGATGATGATGATGATGATAGTGTTTTTTTACTAGTATCTTAATGTTGACGTGTTGTTACGTCTGATAGTCAACATCTTGTGGGGCTGAGCTGATGGTAGAACTCCTTAACGCTTAGAAGTTCAGTATTTATAATGACAGAAATTATGATAGGTAGTTTGTAGCTTTTTAAAGAACAGAGTCATAAGGTGCTACTCCCCCTCTCTTGTAATCTCTAAAAATGAAGAAATAAAACCATTGAAAGGAAAGGAATCCATTTTCTGCAAACAATTTCTTTTTGGAGTCGGTGCCATCACTTTGACTATCAAGCATCAACTATCACAGCACCAAATCCAAAAAGAAATTGTTTGCATAAAATAGATTCCTTTCCTTTTAATGGTTAAGAGTTTATTTAAGACTTTTTAGTGCATTTTGGATTTGAAGTCAGTTTTAACTTTTTTAAAGTAATTTTTTTATATTCATGTGGTCTTTATGTGTAAACCTGAGGCACGTTTGCGTGATATAAAATTAAATCTAATTATGGTTAAAAGTCTGCGGTTGAATATTAATTTTGTTAATATTCAATACACAATCGTAAATATTTAACCACTCGTAATAACATATTTTAATCATTAGTTAATTAATTATCGATCACACAACCGAATTAAATGTTCATGTCCTCACGGACATGAATTGTCATTACGTAGACATAGCTCTCTACCCTATCGAACTATCTGGAAAAAACAAATCTTTTTTATACAGGGTGACTTTTTTATCAGTACCGATATTTTGTGTAAAGACTCCACTGACGAATATGAACAACTTTTGCTATGGGGGCAATAGCGAAATCGAGAAAAAAAATCAGCTGTTCCATACAAAAGTTCAATTGGCGCGCGGTCAAAATGTATGGAACAGCTGTTTTTTTTTTTCGATTTCGCTATTGCCCCCATAGTAAAAGTTGTTCATATTCGTCAGTGGAGTCTTTACACAAAATATCGGTACTGATAAAAAAGTCAACCTGTATAAATCGTTAAACAACATGGACATTTGTTTATATAAATCCATATTCATTTTTTTTGACATTTGAACAAATATGACGATAAAACGAGAACTCGTTGATCGAAGAAGAGACGGGCCAGTATTTACAGGTAATTTCCATAAATACCATCCCAGACAAATATTAAAGTTGTAATACTAAATCAAAGTCCTATTAAACACGAATCTATTTATAGCCCGTTAAATACGCTAGCTTAAACGTGATTTCCCGAGGTGCGGTAAGCGAAAATTGTGTTGTTTGGGGTTTGGTCCAATATTTGCCCAAAATTGCAAAGCGTTTATAGCAGTTCAATTTTCAGCGACTACTCTGAAAGACATCTCATACTTTTGACACTGATCTTACTGAATTCAAAGTTGGATTTGTTTGTGTAAAAAATATATGTGGTCTAACAAAATTAACTGCACTGCAAAAAGCTTTTTTTTTGATGGTCAGAATTGGCAACTTCTAGGGTGGCCCCTAGAAGTCCATCAAAAAAAAAACTTTTTGTATGGGACCAACATCGTAATCCCAAAAAAATATTTTATTTTCCCATACTAGAGTGCCGATCAGCTGATTCTAGTTAGTATGGAGAAGTCAAATTTTTTCTTGGGTTTTGGATGTTAGTCTCATACAAAAAGTTGTTGTATATTAGCAACAGAATCACCACCGAGAAGCAATGCACTTGATTTTGGGAAACCCTGTATAAATATATAAATAGAAATAGATAATGAGTGCGCTCACGGCTTACTCCCTAGTGCTCGAATGATTTATGGCCGCAGAAGAAGCGAGTGTTCGAAACTACTACAGCTAGGCTGTACTAACAAAATTAACAGGCACAGTTATTATATTTTACGTCGAAGAAATGTTCTATGCGTAAATAAGTTGGCTTACGAGTCCAGACTTGCCTACTTAGACTGCTGTAAATAGGATGACGGAGGTTCTTACTTTCGGCCTTAAACTGAAATATTCAAGCATCTTCTTATACAGAAAGGCCCTTATCTATCTTGCCGGCAAAACTAGGAATGATATTTTTTCGCACCGCCTGTATTTTTTTGTTAAGACCTATGGTTGACTGTTAAGAATGCTTTTGGCATTAATAATAATAATTTATTTCAGGCATCAGATATTTAAATACAGGCCCATATACAGGTTGTTGTTATGGTCAGTGATGAGCGAACTCAGGGGTGGCTGTACAGACGATACTGATGCCAAAAAACATTTTTTATTTGAAATGGAAAAAAAAAACACTAAACCAATTTATTAATGCGATTCATCGAAAGAGTCAAAACTACCAACACCAGGTAGCCTCTTCGTAGCTTACTAGCTACGGCGTAGTATTTCGTAGATAGGCGCTAGCTACGCGCGAGGGTGCGAGTTTCTACATTCGTTTTGTATTTTTTAGAATGTTGTGAAGACTTTTTTTATAAAACTTACATGTAATTTAAATATGTATTTTTTAGAATAAGTATAGCTCATATTATCATCCCTGAGTTGGATGTCACTGACTAAAACAACACCCTGTATATATTGTGATGGTTGCATCCTTGTCGATATCGGTCAGCCGCATCGCTGCCGCATGCGAATGCGTTGGTGTGCTTACTAACACCACTTAAGTTTATAATATTTATTGAAATGATCAATTGTTTACGTTTACCGTTCAACTCGGGGAGCTAAAACCGTGTTAGTTCTGAATTCACAATGCCAAGGGACTGCCGAATTTAAGATGCCCCATAAGTGCCAATGGGCCACTTAAAAGGGGAAATTTATGTATGCATAAATATTCCACTTCGCTTTTTGCTGTTTGATCTTTCAATTTTGTTATTGTCCGAAAATACTTTTGTTGCGTAAAGAAATTCTTAAAATTTGGGAAAGTGTTTCTTTATCAATTTAGGACTGTAATATTGGTAGAAGAAATTTCGTTTTGTAACTTTCTATTGAAATTTTAATAACAAAAGGTAATGAATGAATTTGTTTATATTTTACGGTGATTTCCTGTGCCATTAACTTAATTATTAAATTAAATTAACTAATTTGCAAAAAAAGCTAACAATACGTTTTCCATTGTGACACATTCATTTTTTGTATTTAGTGAACTCTGTTGGACAATATGATGTGCCTTATTCATAACATACCAGAATGACACATACTGGAATATAATTGTACAGGACGGCGTCTAAATGTTAAATAGTATACATTTGTTGTTAGATCTATAATTTGTAAAATCGTTTATTTGTTAGTTTTGTTTAAAACTTATTGTGAATATTTGTATGTTAATAAATAAAGTAACAGCCGGGGGTATAGGAAACACATTTAGTAGGCACACACCCTCGTATAGGCTAGCGAGGACTAGAAGAAACATAGGGAAATAGGACGCGGCTCTCTTTACGGTATTGCCTTTTTAAATCAAAATATAAGCCCGCTCTATTTCCTTCTCTTTCTAATCATGAGATGGCACGCGGCTTTCCTTACGGTAACGCCTTTTGACCGCGAATATCACGCGCGGCCATCTCCCCTCTCTTTCTGATCATGAGATGGCACGCGGCTTTCCTTACGGTAATGCTTTTTGACCGCGAATATCACGCGCATGCTATTTCACCTCTCGCTCCCACTGACTTCCTGCTCGCACATTTGGACACAAAATTGTATAAAAGACGGGCAGAAACACGTAGAAAATGAGTTCGAGTTCGAGTCCGACGAGTCCACGAGCCCCACCAGCCGCAGCTAGAAGAACCATCTCTCCTAAGGAACAGGAAGAGCCCTAGAACACAGAAGAAAGAACACTCAAGAAAGAACATTCTAGGAAGAACACATTGGAGTTCGATCAAGCAGCGGCTAGAAGAAACATCTCTCCTGAGCAACATAGGAAGAGCACACAAGAAAGAATATTCAAGAAAGAACATTCAAGAAAGAACACTCAAGAAAGAACATTGAAGAAAACACTTGGAACAATTAACGGCCACCTCACCGCACACAATACAGTCCACATTAGAACATTGGGTTGGCTGTTACTCTGAAACCTGACATAGGAGTTTCTCATTTACGCGTCCAACATCAAGACACAAACGGGCTACCGACCGTCTGACTTCGCACCAAATCCAGCTCCGTGCCGTGTTATCCGGCACATTGCTGGTCCTTCGAGCCGGATCTACGTGTGAAGACTGAAGATTGTCAAGATGCCCGCCACTCGTTCTCGTACGCAAGAGAGAACACCTACGTCCGAAACAGAAACACCGTCGGGGACCGAGTATACTGGTACCACTATGCCAGATACGTCGGCCACGAGTCAAGCGTCCAGTCCGCTGGCAACAGAACAGCAAACAGCACCGCCGCCGGCGGCACCCACTCAGGTGCAACCGCCCGCGGCACGTGCGCAGACGCCTTCAGCAAGATCAAGAAAAAACAAGAAACTACTGAAGGCCCAAGAAGAGCTTCTGCGCATCCAACTGCAGCTCGCCGCCAACAAAGTAGCGGCCATCGAGGCAGAAACGGACACCGATGAAGATGACCTTGACACCGTGATTGAAGACTCCGGCAACGAAAACAACGAGCGCACCGGCACCTGGGTCGACGATAGCCGCATGCAAATGCTGGCTATCACCGGGCAACCGCACATCCCAGAGCCACTGCCGCTACCGCCGATACCGACGCAGTCACCTGCCCGGCAGGTCGCGACGTGTCCCACGGCGGGAGAAAAGGAGACAGCACATATCGGCATCTCACCGGACGGAGTGAACGAGCCGGCATACGCCGGCGCCCCACCGGCGGGAGAAAACGAGACAACGAGAAGTGACATCGCCCAACTTGCCGCTGCCATTACTATGGCTGCGAGGGCGAGTCAACCGAAGATGAACATTGAACTGCCGATATTCGCTGGATCCCATCATGAGTGGCTGATCTTCAAAGCTGCATATGAAGAATCGAAGAGCGGGTTGACATCATCGGAGAACCTCGCCCGCCTGCGCCGAAGCCTCAAAGGACGTGCGAGGGAAGCAGTAGAGAGCCTCTTACTGTACAATGGCAACCCAGAAGACGTCGTGAAAACCTTAGAAGCAAGGTTTGGTCGTCCAGATGCCATCGCTATGTCCGAACTGGAGCGACTGCGAGCACTAACGAAGCCTCAAGACACGGCACGGGACTTGTGCATTTTTGCCAGCCGGGTCTCGAACATCGTCACAGCGCTGGGTGCCATCAAGATGAGGCACTACCTGTACAACCCAGAGATCACGAAGAACACAATAGAGAAGCTGACCTCTACCATGCGATATCGGTGGTACGACTACGCGGCTGAACAAGATAAAGAAGAACCGGACCTCGTCAAGCTGTCGCGCTTTCTGAACCGGGAGGCCGAACGATGCGGCCCCTATGCACAGCCTGAACAACCGGACAACGCCGCGTCAGCAAAGAAGCCACAACGGGCTTACAACACGAACACAACGGAACCCGAACAGAAAATACACAGCTGCCTATGTTGTGAGAAGACAGGGCACGCCATCGGGAACTGTGAAGAATACAAGAAGCTGAGCGTCAATGATAGATGGGACCTCGCCAAAGAGAAGAGACTATGCTTTCGCTGCCTGCGGTATAGAACGAGAATACATAACTGCCGCAACACGAAGTGCAATATAGACGGGTGCCCCCATCCACATCATCAGCTGCTACACCACACCAAGAGTGGTGAACAGAAGAAAGAAGAAAAGAAGAGTGAAGTAGTGAGTTCCACTTGGACGCCGAGGAAGCCTCAAGCCTATTTGAAGATATTACCTGTGACCGTCGTCGGGCCAAAGAGAAAGATCGACACGTATGCACTTCTCGACGACGGCTCTACCGTCACGCTCATCGACGAGGACTTGGCGCAGCGAGCTGGACTACGAGGGCCAGTAGAACCACTACGCATTGAAGCAATCGGTGAACGGCAAGTTGAAACGGGGTCCTCGAGGCGGCTCAAGCTGACGATCCAGGGAGCCCAGAGAAAGCGCCACACCATCCAAGCCAGAAGCATCAACCGGCTGCGACTATCCCCGCAGACCGTCAACGAACGCGATCTGGCTGGCTGCCGTCACGTTGAAGACCTGAAGAATCTCACCTACGAGCAAGCCAAGCCGGGAATACTTATCGGGCAAGACAACTGGCCACTTCTTCTGGCAGAGTCTACCCGCGTCGGCAACAGACAGCAGCCAGTTGCATCGCTAACGAAGCTAGGGTGGGTCCTACATGGGGCGCAGGCACGAACGCTGGGACAGAGAGTCCACTTCGTGAACCACGTGACAAAGGAATCAGAAGAGCTAGAGAGAATCGACGAACAACTGAAGAACTTCTTCTCTCTAGAGTCCTTTGGAGTCACGCCTAAGAAACCACAGAACGATCCTGAAGTCCAGGCCTTGAAGATACTGGATGCGGAGACCATACGTCTCGAGGACGGTCGCTTCCAGACCGGGCTGCTATGGAAGTCAGCAGACATCAAGCTGCCTGACAATTTATTCTTTTATAAATATTGAAATTTGCCATTCAATATTTATAAAAGAATAATCTTTAGAGTGCTGGTTGAGAACTGTTTCTATAGCGTAGACGAGTTTACAAGATTTTGCCGTGACGGACACTTAAAGCGAATTGTAATTGATAACTGACATCTTTTTATTTATGAATTTTCAATGTGACAAAAGAATTACGTAATTTGTACTATATTATTATTAATATTGTAATTTCAATGACTTTTAAATTTATATAATAATTTCAATGTTGACATTAATGTATCAATAAATTTATAATTTTACTTTCGAATTGTATGACAGATAGTTTTGCATGACGACGAAATGTTTGCATATCGATAAATCGATGAAACACGCATGTTCACTTTTAATTTTTAAGAACCTGACAAATGTACCGTGTTTTATGCAAATAAATAATTATTCTATTCTATTCTATTCTTGACAATTGGAACTATGCGCTAAGAAGACTTTGTGCCACCGAGAAGAAAATTGAGAAGAACCCTACATTGAAGGCCAAGGTTCACGAACAAATGGAAGCGCTCATTAAAAAGGGCTACGCTGAAGTCGCACCCGCACAGAAGAATGAAAACAGAACATGGTACCTGCCTTGTTTCCCGGTGATCAATCCTATGAAGCTGGACAAGGTCAGGATGGTGCACGACGCAGCAGCCACCACGAAGGGTGTATCACTGAACGATACCCTACTCACCGGTCCAGATCTGCTCCAATCACTCCCTGGAGTGCTACTGAGGATGAGGCAACACCGAGTCGCAGTATCAGCGGACATCACCGAAATGTTTCTGCAAGTGAGAATCCGACCGGAAGATAGAGACGCGCTCCGCTACTTGTGGAGAACAGATCGTGACGCTCCACCCACTGAATACCGAATGACGTCACTAATCTTCGGAGCCACGTCGTCTCCTGCCACAGCGGTCTATGTGAAAAACCGTAACGCGAAAGAAGCCGCTAAGACCTATCCCGAAGCTGCTGATGCCATCGAACGCAACCACTACATGGACGACTACATCCAGAGCTTCGAGACAGAAGAGCAGGCAGTCAAGATCGCAAGAAAAGTTAGAGACATCCATCAGCGAGCACACTTTGAACTAAGGAAGTGCACATCGAACTATGATGCAGTACTACAGCAACTGGACCCAGGAAAGAAGCAAGAAAACACAACATGGCCAGAAGAAAAGAAGACTGTTCCAGAGAACCTGCTAAAGAGGAAGAAACACAGAACATTCTTCTCAAGAACCAAACCGAAAAAGAAGAAAGATCCATCCTGGGGTACTCAGCACGGCGATAGCAAAACGAAGAAATTGGTTGAAAAGGTTTATGAAGAAAACAAGTATTTGAAGATTCCTGCCGAGCTCATCATTGAAGCCTCCGAAGAAGACAACGCAAACATGAGAAGAGGTCATCAGGTCAGCCGCCAGAGCCGACTGAACGAATCGGCGATTGAACTTATCGACGGCCTGATCACCCTAAAGTCCCGAATCTGTGCCAAGCAGGAAGTGGAATTCACCGTCAGCAGTCGACTGCTTACCCGCGTTGCGGTCGACCCTGATGAACCCGAAACATTGACGCCGAATCATTTTCTGTTGCTGGAGCCTGCACATGAACCGGCCATGGGACAATTTGAAGACAGAGATCTGCTGGGCAAGACCCATTGGAGGGCGTCCCAGAGAATAGCGAACATGTTTTGGAACCGTTGGATACGAGAGTACCTTCCCGAACTTCAAAGCCGGCAGGAGCCGCGCGGCCGCGGCCCTGAACTGAAGACCGGCGACGTCGTACTGATCGTGGACAACACTATGCCACGAAACACCTGGCCACTGGGACGAGTTACCGCAGTGTACCCGGGACCCGACGGCGTCGTGCGAGCTGCGGATGTGTTGACTAGAGGAGGTATCCTGCGACGCCCCACCAAGAAGCTGGTCAACCTACATATTGAAGAAAAGGACGCCGCCCCTTCCACGAAATGAGTGAGTCTCCGACGGCGCTACGACACACGGCGGGAGAATGTACAGGACGGCGTCTAAATGTTAAATAGTATACATTTGTTGTTAGATCTATAATTTGTAAAATCGTTTATTTGTTAGTTTTGTTTAAAACTTATTGTGAATATTTGTATGTTAATAAATAAAGTAACAGCCGGGGGTATAGGAAACACATTTAGTAGGCACACACCCTCGTATAGGCTAGCGAGGACTAGAAGAATCATAGGGAAATAGGACGCGGCTCTCTTTACGGTATTGCCTTTTTAAATCAAAATATAAGCCCGCTCTATTTCCTTCTCTTTCTAATCATGAGATGGCACGCGGCTTTCCTTACGGTAACGCCTTTTGACCGCGAATATCACGCGCGGCCATCTCCCCTCTCTTTCTGATCATGAGATGGCACGCGGCTTTCCTTACGGTAATGCTTTTTGACCGCGAATATCACGCGCATGCTATTTCACCTCTCGCTCCCACTGACTTCCTGCTCGCACATTTGGACACAAAATTGTATAAAAGACGGGCAGAAACACGTAGAAAATGAGTTCGAGTTCGAGTCCGACGAGTCCACGAGCCCCACCAGCCGCAGCTAGAAGAACCATCTCTCCTAAGGAACAGGAATAGCCCTAGAACACAGAAGAAAGAACACTCAAGAAAGAACATTCTAGGAAGAACACATTGGAGTTCGATCCAGCAGCGGCTAGAAGAAACATCTCTCCTGAGCAACATAGGAAGAGCACACAAGAAAGAATATTCAAGAAAGAACATTCAAGAAAGAACACTCAAGAAAGAACATTGAAGAAAACACTTGGAACAATTAACGGCCACCTCACCGCACACAATACAGTCCACATTAGAACATTGGGTTGGCTGTTACTCTGAAACCTGACATAGGAGTTTCTCATTTACGCGTCCAACATCAAGACACAAACGGGCTACCGACCGTCTGACTTCGCACCAAATCCAGCTCCGTGCCGTGTTATCCGGCACAATAATCGTTATAATTTTCAACCCGACGCAAAATAAGAAGGTCTTATAAGTGTAAAAAGCTCAGGCTAACACGGTTTACTTTTGAAAAACATGTATTTCTTAGCACGCAACACACGATATTTTGCAAGAGAGAGAAACCTTATAAAATGCCATAAGTTTAAAGTGTCTGAATTTAAAATTAAAAAAAACCGATATAAAAAGCGTCATGGTATTTGATAAATATAGTATATGATGACTAACTTCCATATTTCTGATCCATTCGAAATTTGGCACCGTGTCACTTTTAAGTTTGTTTTTTTTTTAATTTTAAATTTGGTTATTCACTTATCATCGCATAGTGGCCAGTACATCAGGTTACCCATTTTTGTTGGAAACTAGCACTTATTACAATTGAATAAGATACCGCAGAGATAACCTTGACGTACTGTTGTCCGTATATATTCTAATTCTGTTCGAATTTGACACTTAAAATCACAGGCAGTTGCACTAATAGAGAACTCGAATCGGATCCAGATATAATTTTGAAGTGGCACGAACCTAAACCAAAACAGCCAGAGATGAACTAAGCTTAGTGATATCAGCGTTGATCCAACTGTTCATTCAACTTATATGGATTAATTATACGGTAGATGTTCGGAGCGTGCAGTGGCGACATTGTGCTCGCAATAATAGCTCGAGTGAGATTAGATGGTACATGTTTGTTGTAAGAAAGTCAATAATAAACATGTTTGGCTTACATTTGGCATTAGTAAGGCGACTTATGCAACTTTCCTTATAGGCTTAGACTAAAGTGAGATCATACTAAACTGAAAAAGTGGCACGTTTCTGGTGACATTCATTGAATAAGTTTTATTTACTTCATCATCATCATCATCATTATAATCAGCTAAAGATGTCCACTGCTGAACATAGGCCATTCCCCACGGTTTTCCACTCTGGTCAGGATCTGGTACGGAAGTCTCTATACAGGGTGACTTTGTTATCAGTACCGAAATTTTGTGTAAAGACTCCACTGATGACTCCAATATCAGCTGTTCCATACAGATGTTTTTTTTTTTCTCGATTTCACTATTGCCCCCATAATAAAAGTTGTTCATATTTATGAGTGGAGTCTTTACACAAAATTTCGGTACTGATAAAAAAATCACCCTGTATAGTTCCCTGTAAAACCACCAGCCCGATTCAGAACCATTGGGTAAACGCATTCGGTTACGATTCGATAACTTTCACATATTTATAAAATTATAATAATTATAATACCGAGGATTTATCCGAGGTTCACTATCCATTTGCTTAAAAAATAACCATAAAGTAACCATAAAATAATTTGGCATATGGTAATTTTGACTAATGATGTTTCTACATATTTTTTTTACGAAACAAAATATTATTATAATTGTTTAGTTCATACATTAAATAAGCATAATCATATTTAAGCATAAAATTTATAAGCGTAGCTTTTTAAAAGCATACACTCTATGAGAAAAAGTAATCTTTTTAAATATTTTTTACATGTACTTATGTTGTTTTTACTTATGTTAATTGGCTTAGAGGTGGCCCACGGGCCACGCCCCGCACCTAAACCTACTTTGACGCTATATAATATAGGAAATACTGGTTAAAGTACCTTTTTCATTTTTCAGATTCAAACAACCATAAATAAAATAAAAGAAGATGCAAAATCAAATCCAATTAAAAGGTCAATTCAAGTTATAGCTGACACCTATGCTTTAAGACATAGTGCATAATATAACTATGCATAAATATATTAGAGCGAAATATAATTATTGCACAGTACATTTACTGCTAAAAATCAATTATGACCAAGTATAAAAAAAAAACGCCAAATTCATTGTGCCAAAACATTTTAGGAATACATATATTTTGTTAACGGAAGGGATCCCTTTATCCGATGCAACTATTTTATTTTGTTATTTTATTATATTTGTTACCGAACTGACATATCGTCATCCGATCAAACTGCAACATTGATTCAAAAATGAATAGAAAATCTAGCCGAAATACCAAGCCGAATATAAGCCGGGTTATCGAACGTTCTGCATCGCTCTACATGTGACGCTCGTTAAAAGCTGAGACAAAATTGGTGTTTTCGTGTATTTATTGATTGAGAAAGAATACAAATAATTTTGAAGATTTATTAAAAATTTAACTGTAAATAAATAAATATCTTTTAGAATTCCCACACATCGCCATCCAGTCCCAAAGTAAGCTACTCAAAGCTTGTGTTATGGGTGCCAGACAACGGAAATAATACTTAAATACTTTTTGTTTGTAAATACATACGTGATATATATAGAAAACACCCAGACCAATACAAACAGACATGTTCATGCACACAAATGTTTGTATTGTGCGGGGATCGAAGCCGCAACCCGCTGCGTAGTAGGCGATTTCTCGACCACTACACCAGACGGGTCGTCAAACTACGTAAGCTTAAAGGATATTTGATACAACTGAAAATCAGAAAATTCAAATTGCCTACGCGAAATGTCAAAAATTTGCTTCAGACTCCGCCCGTTGGTCTGCACTGAGTTTGGCCTTGCAATATTTACAAGTTCGTCTGTACATCTTGTTGCTGGACATCTACAACTTTTCTGCCCCAATTTACAACTTTTCAGCCCCAACTGTTCTTCGCGCTATGTGCCCTGCCCATTGCCACTTGAGCTTACTCATATTCTCAGGGCTTTGTCCGTGACACTAGGTCTTCTCCGTATTTCCTCATTTCTGATACGATCTCGTAGAGAAACACTGAGCATTGCCTTTGCCACTGCTGGCTGATTTCAAGCTTCCTTATGGCACACTGTAAAAGACCATGGATCCGTATGTCATAACTTCATCGTAAACAGATATAAGTATTCATGGACCATAAGTCTGCATTATATAATTCGATTCTGGAAACGTTTCTATGGAAAATGGGGCCTTACCTTAAAAGCCATCTTAGCATCAAATCGATAACATAAAACAATACTTGTCATTGATACAAAGAAACAGGAAATTTATTTCGTATCTGTTTTTCCTGAAGCGGAGATTAATGGTCCTTATTATTTATTATTATTATGAGAACACAAAGAGATGTCTCATTTCGAAACATCTCTTAGAAATTGATATTCTGATGTCTTATATCTTGAGAAGTGGAAATACAGCTTTCAATCCTACCTCTACCTCTTTCGTAAACACTTAATTGATAAATGCCTTTACCTTTAGGCAAATATCATACACGAAATTATTTATTGGTTTTATATCTGAGGTTAGAGATTGTGATAGGCGCAAAAAGTTTAATCAATAATTTTACACAGTACATGTTGTTACTTTGACGAGGTGCCGGACCATTGCGCTCAATAATTTTATATATCTATATTATTAGTGCACTTATAAGTTGTACAGAAAATACATGAAGTCACAATGTGAATTTTAACTCAGAGATACAGTAATCCAAAGTCATATTTCCTTAAATCAATGTTTTAATGCATCAAAATCGCTACCTAGTTGTAGTACGTCCAAGTAGTCAATTTCAATGACTGGATGCATATGTTTGCAATAAATTTCCAGTTCGATTTATTAAAAAAGACACTATTTTATTATGATAAATAAAGACTATTTAGAATTAATCACTGGTTACAGGGCCTATATTTTAATTTTTATGCTCCTATTACTGGCCACTCCGTGATTATTTCAAAAGTCAATAAAACTTACCTATAAATCCTAAAGGAACTGATAACTGACCTAAACCAATTACAATCCTCACAACTAACACCTCTTACTGAGTCAGTCTAATTTATATCCATCTACTTTAAAAAAATGTCCTAGAAGGCACTTAATTTACTTGGGCACTTGTTAACCATAATAGTATTTGAGGTCTGTAAGAAAATCTGCCTGTCTTAATTTATCAAATAGGTTTTCTTAGCACTTTGTCTAAGCTGAGGGCATTGAGGACTTTTCCTTTCTAGGACTTTTACTTTTTATGTAACATTCGAATTTATTCTAATTTGAGTTTAAAAAAATCTATAAATTAAGCAAAGAGGGGTTGCACTCACATAGTTCGCATCAGATTCGTCCCTAACCTTAGCTGATTCTCAGTATTTTATACAGGTTGTAAAAAAAGTACAAGCCAAATCCAAGGAGGGTTGTTAATCGAGTTTATATTATGATTGCCAACAAATGATTCACTGAGGTCAACCGTGCCGTACGATAGAGCGAAGCGCTACAAGAAGTGTAGATTGAAGTTTTTTTAAGTTTTGCTTTAATTATTTCGAAACTAATTACTATGGATGTATAGACAGTTTTCTTTTTTTGACTTTTCTGCATCACAATTGAACGCCAATAAAAATTTAATGCAACTTTTTTTTTTTCAATGTCTTTTAAATACTTTCCCTGTATTTCCTCTTGAATTTGGCTCGTATTTTTTTACTCCCTGTATAGTAGATTTAGATACATTTAACAAATTGTATATTATGATTTTATTATTAAATCAAGATGATACTTTCTTACCTGAATGGTTTACTGAAGTCTTAACCAGTTAGTGTGATAACTACTTGGGTATGTCATGGATGTTCAAAGTGTGTTCATTCGGATACTGACTCAATAACTTTGCACTGTATTAGGTAAGCTCACGTTTTTTGTTTTCGAAAGGATCATTCCCTTCGTGTAATCTACATCAATGTCCCATTATGGCCAAAACATGGCCTTCCGTTCCCTATGATAATGCACAAGTAACGATGTAAAATAGGGGCCATTAAAAATAGCTTGTCAAAGGCACGGTATCAGATTTGATAAATTGGTTCTCATTGTTTATGTAAGCGGGAGGTTGCGAGGTCAATAGAACTACACACTTGGAGCGTGACGAAAAACATACATAGTAGGATCAAGTGTTGTGAAATGAATAAATCTGACCAGTCACAATAAAACAAACCTTAAATGACCGGTCAAATTCAGTCAATTTGACCGAATATGATGAACTTTAAATCTAAATTAACTAAATTACATATTGTGGTGTTATGTGAATTAGTTGTAATTACTTTTTATTTTAGACGACCCGTCTGGTGTAGTGGTCGAAAAATCGCCTACAGCCCTATCGCCCGCAGCGGGTTGCGGGTTCGATCCCCGCACAATACAAAAACTTGTGTGCATGAACATGTCTGCTTGTTTGCATTGGTCTGGGTGTTTTCTATGTATATCATGTATGTATTTACAAACAAAAAGTATTTAAGTATTATATCCATTGTCTGGCACCCATAACACAAGCTTTGAGTGGCTTACTTTGGGACTAGATGGCGATGTGTGGGAATGTCCAAAGGATATATAATATTATTATTATTTTATTTTATTTAGTAGCAAACATTGTATTGTACACAAATTATTCGAATTTTAGATAATCACATTTTTACCATTTGCGATATAAAAAAAAGTATCTACCACGGAGACAGTTATAATGAAGGCCCTCCTCGCCTGTAACATATCGTTTTTCGATAAACTTTTATCTGAATAATATCTCCTTATTTCATTATTTTTTTCAATGGAAAGAAATTCGCAAGATAAGAGCAAAGAAAACTGATTGACACGTACTGTGGCCGGCTGGAATCACGTATACTTTACACCTTTTCCCTTTTTGCGACACAAATAAAACGTCAGTTCAATGCTTCGATGGGCGTTCATTCTTTTATTTTCGTAACGGGGGACCCAAATCTGTCATCTGGAAATGGCATTTATTTAAGAAAACGTCAGGTTGACGAACTCATTCCTACAGAAACCTAGTAGAATCACAAATTAGTAAGAGTACGTATAAAGAGAGAGTACATAGTATCTTGTGAATAAAAAGAAAAAACAATCTGGGAATAACGCGTCTTAAGATAATACGCTAGTTGACCAAATTTCAACAACTAGATATTACCTTAAATTAGTAAATATATTAATCAAATACCTTGATATTTATAACAAAGGTACATATAACATTTACATAATTAAACTAGCGGACCCAGCGAATTTTGTTTCGGCCCCATCCTCGTCTTGCCCGGCCTAGTCCCGCCCAGCCACGTAATTAAAGACAAATGTTAAGGGTGGACAAACCTAGTCACTAAGGGGTATGAAAAAAAGATTTTGGCCAATTTTCAGATCTACTCAATATGCTCACATAATTTCATGAGAATGGGTCAAGCCGTTTCGGAGGAGTACGGGAACGAACATTGTGACACGAGAATTTTATATATAAGATTACGATTTTAAAATTCAATTTGAATGGGTCTCTAAAACACTCCAACTGTCATGGTAGCGTACTAAATGACGTCACAAGGTGAGTTTGAAAGTCTTCTTGACAAAGGGTATTTGCCTGTTGTAGTAAAAAGAAAAGAAGTTTCTCTTATACTGAGTGTCCAAAAAGAGCGTGCCAAAGGAGATAGCTAAGACATAGACCTTTAAAATAAAAATAACATGACTCTAATTAAAGTCTCGTAGTTTGGGAGATAATACCCCTTTTTTTGTTTTTTTCGACGCGTGAATCTTAGTATTTGTTTGTAGTTTTTTTTTTATTTATATTCCTTTTGTGTACCTCTTTTATCTGTAATACTTTAAAAAAATAAAAAAAAAAAAAATGATGTACGTAGTTAGTCATCTGACAGCGATCGATCGCGCGCGCTCGTATTTGCGTCTCCTCAACGGCACTAGTTTTTGCTACAAAATTTCGTCTTTTTTATTTTAACTTCAACATTTTGGTCTTCGAACCGGATCGTGGATGTCACACCTAACGTGTGCGACACCAGCACACAGTATGGTGAGCACGAGGAGTGCCGCATTGAAGAAAATGGAGCAAAAAGAAGCGTTGCAAAAAGATGCTCAACAAGTAAGGGTTGAGCAAATGAAGGTCGAACGCCCGGATGATTCGAAAGAACCTGTAGAAACTGTTGAACCCGGGAACGAGATGGAATTAAATAAACCTGGAACTTCTACAGCACAAAGCGTTCGTAAATCTAACCGTCAGATATCATCTACATCTTCAGTGATCGCAAGAAAAAACGGTTAGAGTTAGAAGCAGCTCAGGCTAAGGCTAAAATCAGAATGGAGCTGATTGATATTCAGCTACAAGCAGACTTAGCCGATTTGGAAGATGAGGCTAGGAGTTCCAACCTACCCTCGGAAAAAAGTCGAAGTGACTGTAATGACCGTGTTGTGGAAAAGTGGCTAGAAAGTAGTCTGATGGAGGCAAAATCTAAGTGTGTAACTCACCGTGGCAGCCTCGCTGATGAAATAGATCCGGCACCGCAGGAATTGAACTTGTACCAGATGAAAACCGCCGGCTTGCAACCTTCCGCTACTGACACCGCACTCAAATTATGTCTACTACCCGCAGCCACTGGAAGTAATGATAACACTGTGAACGCTCTAGCGAGTGCACTGAAAGACCTGGCCGCTGCATCCGCCGCTGGAACAAGTAGATCACACGATAAAATGATTAATCGTTTGTGTACCCCTCGAGACTTACCTAATTACTCTGGTGATCCACTAGAATGACTTCAGTTCAAGCAAGCATTTGAAGAGTCTTCGCAAGTCTGCAATTTCAGTGACAAAGAAAACCTCTGCCAACTCAGGAAGAGCCTCCAGGATCCAGCCAAGGAAGCAGTGACAGCTTTGCTTATTGGAGGTACCTCTGCAAACGATGTTATGACCACACTTGAACTACAGTTTGGAAATCCTGATATCATAATCACCAAAATACTTCAAGATTTAAATAAGTTACGCCCTATGGCTCAAGAATACCACAAAGAAATCATTCCATTCTCAGTGAAAGTAAGAAATTGCGTGGCGGCTGTAGCTGCTATCGGATGTGAAGATTACCTAAAAGAAATGAACTTGGTTTCGGTGATTATCGCTAAAATGCCTACCGTATTGATCTCAAAGTGGATGGATTATAGCTACCACCTTATCAGTCACGGTGATCATAAGCAACAAAAACCACAACTTCGTATGCTGTCCGAATTTCTGAATGAAGAAGCTGTAAAAACCACTAAAACTTCAGTGAATTTATCTATCTTGCAAAACTATAGTAAACAAAGTTACAGTGAAAATTATAAACATCGTACTCTGATTGTAAACAATGAACCGAGTGATAGTGACATGTGTAGGTACTGTGGAGTTTCCAAGCATAAGTTAGAGGATTGTAAAAAGTTTAAAAAAACGATGCGTAAAGACCGCTGGGTGTATGTGAAAAGACGTGGCATTTGTTATAAATGCCTCAAACCGCAACATAAGCACGATAATTGCCCCGCGCTGGTGTGTGATATTGACGATTGTGGTCTATCTCATCATCGTTTATTACATTACCCATCGAACAGAGACTCAGTGCCGCCGCGTAACAGTGTTAACGTGACCGATATGAATACGAACGAGATAAGTGAAACCGAAACCGACGAGACAGAATCGCGAGTGGAAAACGTGAATCATCTTACATTGAACAGTTGTCAAGTGCTATTAAAAACTGTGCCTATTTATTTACATGGACCTAACGGAACTTTTAAGTGTGTGGCGCTACTGGACGACGGCTCGACTGTAACTTTGATAAGCGCGGATCTCGCATCAAAAGTAGGGTTGCGTGGTGATAAACAAACTATGAGTGTGCGCGGTGCGTGGGACAATAGTGAACTGATTTGTCAAACGGAGGTTGTCGACCTTGACCTATCTAATTGTGATGGAACAAACTTTAATATTCGTGCGCGTAGTGTAAAAAAACATGAACTTACCTGTGCAAAATGTTAATTTGAGTAGTTACGAACTAATTAATCCGGAAATAAAAAGTGTACTCTGCAGTGGACTAAGTAAACCGGAACTTTTGATAGGGCAGGACAATTACGATTTACTTTTGCCTTTGGAAATAATTAAAAATAAACCTAATGAGCCACATATTACTCGCACTCCGCTCGGGTGGAGCGTGCACGGATGCACACGCGCTGTTGTGCCCAGGGCTGCCTGCGATAATAAAATGAATTATCAATCTACTCTTTTTATATCAGAAAGACAAAACAATGAATGTGAAACTATCTTAAGAGAATTGCAAGACGAGGTGCGTCGCTCGTTTGCTATCGAGTCCATGGGTGTTTCAAGTAAGCTCCGGCGAATCGTTGTAGATGTGCAAGCTGAAGAACACCTGAAACAAACTGCTATATTAAAAAATGGCAGGTGGTACGTTAGGCTTCCATGGAAAGGAACATTCGGCGAAATGCCAAACTCTTACGATAAAGCACTAGTGAGGCTAAAAGGAGTTGAAAAGAAGATGAAGTCGAATCAAAGTTTCGCAGCTCGTTATAAAGAAAGAATCGACCACCTGTTTACCAATGACTACGCAGCTGAGCTCGCAAGAACAATAAGCCCTGATAAAATATGGTATCTGCCGCACTTTGGAGTCGATAACCCTAACAAGTCAAAGCTACGACTCGTGTTTGACGCCGCCGCGCGGTACAAAGGCCTGTGTGTAAATGATTACCTTTTGAAAGGACCTGATCTACTTGCATCTCTCTATGGAATAATGCTTAGATTTAGAGAAAATAAAATATCGGTTACTGCTGACATTAAAGACATGTTTTTAAGAATAAAAATACGCACCGAAGATCAAGATGCATTGCGTTTTTTGTGGCGAGAATCACCATCAGAATCTGTAAAGACCTGGGTCATGACAAGTCTTATATTTGGCGTGAACTGTTTGCCTTTTATATCCCAGTTTGTGAAAAATAAGAACGCCGAGAGGTATGAGTCATCTATGCCAGCCGCAGTCCAAGCGATATGTAAACAACATTACATGGACGATTACATAGATTCATTGGAAGATGAAAACATAGCTACGCAGCTTGTTAGTGACGTTATATACATCCACAAACAAGGAGGTTTTGAATTACGAAACTGGAGCTCGAATATCCATTCGGTGCTACGTGATTTACCACCTGAATACTTAAAATCAACATCTGTTACTTTTATGAGTGGACAGGAACATAAGGGCGAGCGCACACTTGGCCTGATTTGGTTTCCAACTGATGATGAATTAGGATTCGACGTGTCGTTCAAAAGAATTCCTTTGCCTTTACTAGAAGGCGATAAGAAACCCACTAAAAGAGAAATGCTTCGTGTGCTCATGTCCATTTTTGACGTCTACGGTTTTCTTTCACCTATAACTATCAAAGGAAAGATTATGTTACAAGACACATGGAGATCTGGCATTAGTTCGAACGACGAAATAACGGATGAGATATTTTCGAAGTGGACGGCGTGGTTAAACATAATGAAAAACATCAATCAAGTTCGTCTACCCAGGCACTATGAAGCGGCGACCAGAATAAACAATTCTGAGAGCGTGCAATCGCCAGTGTGCGAGGCGCATACCGATAACGGAACAGCTGACGCACGGAACAATAGCCCGCCCCGGCTCGTACCCGAACGCTATACACATCTACAGCTACATGTATTCTGTGATGCGTCCGCGCAGGCTATGTGCGCTGTTGCCTACTGGCGCTGGGTTGATAGTTAACAAATCGTTAAAATCGCCTTCGTATCCAGTAAATGCCGAGTCACACCTGTGAAATATGTATCAATGCCTCGTTTGGAGCTGCAGGCGGCCGTTATGGCGGGAAGATTAGCCGATACTATAATTGAAGAGCATAGAATAAAGCCTGAAAGTGAAATAATGTGGTGTGATTCATCGACAGTTTTGTATTGGATACGCAATGACGCGAGAAACTATAAAGCGTACATCGCTCATAGACTCGGAGAGATAGATGAATTGACGGAAATTAATGAATGGAGATACCTACGAGAATGAATACCGCTGACATCGCCACGCGCGAGTCCTGTGACCTGAAAACATTTAAAAATGAGTGGATTTGTGGTCCGGCATTTTTAAGCAGCGAAGAGGAAGCCTGGCCCCATGAACCGGCGATGCAGCCACCTGAAGTTCGTGACGAGGACCTGGAATATGTAAACAATATCAATGTCACACATCACCTGAGTTTACCTGCTGTTCCTGAACCTGAAAGATTTTCTTCGTGGCTACGATTGGTAAGGTGTATGTCTGTAGTATTATGTTTTATAGATAAATGCAAGAAGAATTTTACGGGTGGTGCAGATGGCGCGATGATGAAACGCGCTGAGAATTTGTTGCTGAAGTACTCCCAGATGAAAATGTTTCCAGATGACCTGCACAACCTGAATCATAATAAAGGATTAGACAAAAAAGGTAAGTTACATTCCTTATCACCGGTTATTGAAGATGACGGCCTATTGAGGCTGGCTGGCCGCATTGATGCCGCGTCGGGGATACCTACCTACGTAAAACAACCTGTTATACTCGATGGCCGCTGCCATATTACTCACCTCATCGTGAAGCACTACCATATGAAAGCATGCCACGGTAGTCAAGAAATGGTAGTAAATGAGCTTAAGCAGCGGTACTGGATTATACGACTAAGGCCAACGGTTAAGTATATCAGTTCCAAATGTATGCTCTGTCGGATCAAAAAGGCTCAACCCCTTGCGCCTAGAATGGGCGACCTACCGGAGGCCAGGCTAGCACATCATCAGCGTCCTTTTGCCTTTACCGGCGTTGACTTATTTGGGCCCCTAGAAGTGACCGTCGGCTGCTGTCGCGAAAAAAGGTATGGTGTGATATTTACTTGCCTTACCGTGAGAGCTGTCCATATCGAAATCGTAAGCCAACTGACTACTGAGGCGCTGATAATGGCTCTTAGACGTATGGCTGCTAGAAGAGGTTGGCCGAGATTCCTTTACTCCGACAACGGGACAAACCTTAGGGGAGCTGACACCGAGCTGAAGAAATGCATCTTGGAATTGGACGAAAGACTGCTCAGCGAGGGTGCTACAACTTACAGCATGAGTACTACCTGGGTCTTTATACCTCCAGCTAGCCCTCACTGAGGAGGCGCGTGGGAGAGGCTGATCAGAAATATAAAGAATGCCCTTCGAGTCACACTGCGAGAACGAGCCCCACGGGACGAAGTGCTTTCAACTTTAATGGCTGAAGTGGAGCTAATAGTCAACAGCCGCCCCCCTCACACACGTTGCCGCAGAACCAAATAGTAAGGAAACCCTTACTACAAATCATTTCTTGCTGGATACCTCATCGAACACCCCAACCTTAGGCGTTTTCGATGAATCTGATACTTATCTAAGAAAGCAATGGCGCATATCCCAACGATTGGCAGATATGTTTTGGAAGCGTTGGGTAAAAGAAGTTCTGCCTGATATGCGTCCAAGACAGAAGTGGCATGCTGAACAGAGACCCTTACAAGTGGGCGATTTTGTCCTGATCGTAGACCCTAACTCCCCACGGAACGTCTGGCCGAAAGGTTTGATACAAAATGTACTGGCCGGGAAAGACGGAAGAATTAGGGTTGTAGACGTAAAAACAAGCTCAAGGCTTCTGCGCCGGAACGTGACACGCGTCGCACGTATTGCTATGGGAGATGAGTGCTGTAGCAGCACTAAGGGGGGGATGTAAGCGACGCGTGAATTTTATTATTCGTTTGTAGTGTTTTTGTTTATATTCCTTTTGTGTACCTCTCTTACCTGTAAATCTTTAATTTAATAAAAAACAATAATGTCGCGCGGGCGACGCAAGTGGAGTGTGAGGTCGGAGGGTGGGGTGCGCGGGCGCCGGTGGCCCTCGGGTATTGAAAAAATGATGTACGTAGTTAGTCATCTGACAGCGATCGATCGCGCGCGCTCGTATTTGCGTCTCCTCAACGGCACTAGTTTTTGCTACAAAGTTTCGTCTTTTTTATTTTAACTTCAACATTATTTTTATTTTAAAGGTCTGTTGCTAATCTATCTCCAGTGTCAGTCTGGTGTGCCATTTTTGAGACAAAAAGTCACATAATTAATAAAAATGTAGAGTATATCAGAAAGGTCTATGACAAAGCTAACTCCAGTGTCAATTTGGTACGCTCTTTTTGGGACAGTTTGTATAATATCCTCTTTTTACAATACAATTATCTGGATGTGTCGATGTTTTAATGATATGTTTCTTAAAAACAAAGAAATAGATCTTAATAGGTTTAATTTGTGTAAATTTAAGAAATACATTCTAGAATGCATCGTTGATGCACCGCTCTAGGTGGTCTTTAGTGGTGTATTGGTGGTGCCTTTATTTTTATTTGTTTTAGTTTCTCGTTTGTCGTTGTTTAACTTGAGTATTATGTTGATTTAGATTCTCTGTGTATACATGTTTAAGTGTTACAATCTGGAATATTTATATTGTCACAAATAAGTTTTGCTGAAATAAAGATGGTAATTTGTTAAATGTTTTGTGTACAAAATAAATAAAAAGAAAAATTAAATAAAGTTAAGTTAGATGTCACGAACTTAATTAACATTTTAAGATTTAAAAATAATCACATATTTTTAAGATATTTCAATAAAGTAAAATAATGGTTTTCAATCTATGTTATACTATTGCCAAACGTTAACCACGAAGTGGGAAACCACGTTTCTCAATCAAGCATGTCAAAGTGCTGTCAAACGTATCAAGTTCAGAGCTGCCCATTGCATACTGTTGAGAAACGTGAGGTGCGTCATGCAGGCAAATACCCTGTTCTATGAAAAGTTGTTTTTACAGCAAAAAAAAAACAAATCCTATAATAGGCGTTTACGGTCACGAGTGTCACCAACTGTGTGTTTTGGACAAACTTAATCATTTAGAAATATAAATAATCTTAATTTAAAATCATAAAGTAATTCATCATATCTCCTAACTGTAATTAATCACTAGAAACTGCACTGTGATTTGTTCACAGTAGAAACAAGCCTGTTGTGATCGTAAACCCATCTGTACCTACTCACAAACTTCATTCTAATTTCATATTTTTTTTTGTAAAAAAAATAATGATTTTGCCACATTAAACATATCGTTACTAATGAATGATCGACGTTCACATTAGTATTACACCACTTTCGTTTTTTCTTAGAAAACTATAATGCATAAGCTCTGATCCTATTATGTATACAACATCTGGGGGCCAATTCTCGTGCAATTCGTGTACGTAAAATGTTCACCGATCGAATTTCGTCGAAAAAGAAAATTCGATCGGTGAACTTTTTTCGTATAAGAATTGCACGAGAATTGCAAATTCACTGCTAATGTTGGACTGAGGGACAAAGGCAACTGTATTTGTCTATACAAATTATCTTTACCATTGGAGGTCGTAGCATGATCTGGAACCAAATAATAGTTAGCATACTAGCAATGCAAATTTTGCAATTCCGTATTCCACTCTGCGCATCTAGGACTGTAATACTGTATTACGCAAGTTTCACAACACTGTCATCGGGAGAATTGTGTAATTTGGCTAAGTATATCAATCTTAGTGAGTGAAACAATTCTTAGACAAATACATAACAGAAATACGTTTAAGATCATAGTGTATTACGGTATCTGTCATACAAACACTATGTTTGAGTCTGAAGCTAGTTGGAATTTCTAATTTTAACCGTAGGAATTCATTGTTTTAAACTCTTTTATATAAAAAAAACACAAGTGACCGTTTTTTCTTGGGGGTTTTATTCCATTAAAAAAAAATTAGCATCAGTATCGTTTGTATAGCCACCCCTAAGTCGCTCATCACCGGCCAAATCAACATCCTGTATAAGACAACAGTAACAGTGTGGTCCAAACAGTTACGTTCAAGTTTTTTTTTGGTTTGTTACATCCAGGGCTATCCGAATATACCATAACAATTTAGTATTATATTATATAATATACAATAATATTATCTATAATGGCCAAATCTTTGTACCTAGTTTTCGAGTTATCTTATTATAATTTTTTTGACTTTTTTTGTTAGTGTTAGTTTAAGTTAACTCATAATAAAATCAGTCAGTTTAATTGTAAGGGTGATACTGCAATAAACAATGATATAATACAAAAAAGGTGGTTGAAATATTTGATAAAAAGTTCTCAAAATTAGAAAAAAAATATGAAAACTACAAAAAAATGGCTAACATACTCGGTACGTATTATATATTGGTTGGTATAAGAATTTTACTGTTTGGGCCATCCTGTATACAGGATGTTGATTTGGCTGGTGACGAGCGACTTAGGGGTGGCTATACAAACGATACTGATGCTATTTTTTTTAAATGGAATAAAACCCCCAAAAAAAAACTTATTGCGTTATAGTGAGCGAGTCAAAACCAACAACACCAGGTCACCTCTTCGTAGCTTACTAGCTACAACGTAGGAACTCGTAGATAGGCGCTAATACGCGCGAGTTTCCCCATTCATTTTGATTTTTTAGAATCTTGTAGAGAAGTTTTCTTTTATAAAACTGGCATATAATTTATAGAAAATATATTTTTAGAATGAGCATAACTCATATTATCATCCCTGAGTTTGATGTCACTGACCGAAACAACACCCTGTAGTGTGACGACGCTCCTCACCATCTCTGATAGTTTGAATATGTTTTAATTTTTATTGAATACTAGGTAAAGCTCAGGTACATTTATAAAAACTTTGTCACTAAAAGTATTTTGTGCTCATTTCCACATAAAAGAACCTTTAACTACATCAATTCAATAATTGAAAGCAAGTTTGTAAGGAAAGAAAGGAAATGTCTGAATTAGAATAGGAAACCAAAAAGTCGAGTTGAGCCTTTTTTGCTTTAACGAGCGCCTTGTTCAGGTAAGCTCAGCGGTTTATCCCCTTAATAGTAGCTTTATTAAACCCTCTGATGTTGGATTTATTGTATTGGTGGCTTTAATTAACCCTTGTTATGCTTGCTGGTCTTATTAGGTACCTTTATAATTGTGTAGCCCTTATGTATTTTGATAGAATTTTAAAAATATAGATGGATCCTTTTCCTCTCAAATTATTAAATAGAAGACTGAGTAGAAAGTTTTAATGAGGCATATTTTTTCTCTCTATTCTACGTCAATTTGTCTGTGGTCTAAGATTGAAACTCGATACTGATAGACGCCGTTCAAAGAGCATACCCCGGAAGCGGTGGCGCGACGATCTTGACAAATACCACAAGGTGTGGCAAACCTTTACCAAGAACAGGGACGCATGGAGTAGTCTGTGGAAAGCCTTTGTCCAGCAGTGGGACAGCAACGGCTAGAAAAAAACTCTCTAAGATGTCTTGGTTGACCTATCGTCACCTTTTAGATCCCACGTTTACAGTAGATGCATAGTCTCACAGTATTTTTTCTATTATTTAACCAAGCTACGAAGGCAGCAAAGGCACTGCATACTGCTACTGAATTACCTAATATAAATAAATATGCGCTAGACATCACACAAATTGTCGTCGTTACGAAGTAAGGAGTTATCATCCTTTTGTTACGAATACCAGATAACGATTATGACAGTGGCGTCTCCCATAAATACTTAAATATATAATAAACTTCCATGGTTAAGGTACAAAGTATCGTGCTCATCACGCAAGTATTGCAGGATTCGAGCCCGCGACGGCGGCGTAATAGTCAGGAGCGTTAACCAATACACTAAACGCGTCGTCTTATTGTATAAATATGTACTTATTGTATAAATATGCATATTAAAAAAATACATATTTGAGTCTAAAAAGTCGTTTAGTCCAGGACATGCTAGTGTCTTGGACTAAACGAACCCAAGTTTTAAAGACAAAGGGTTAAAGATTTGTCCCCCTGATCTCGATCTATTTGATGTACTGCCGGATTTCACTCTGTGGCTTAATGAAGACGATTAAGTACACTAAATAGGATTTAATTAATGTTTCGTATTTTAAAAAAAGATTTAAGATAACATTTATTTACGGTTTAGTTGTAAGATATTAGTGGAACAGAGTAATTACAGAAAAATGCCTGATAATGGTAGAGAATAATGGAAAATAAAAAGAACACAAGATTTTAAGTTAAGATAAGAGAAGATAACTCTTTATTGTACATCAGATAGGTCAATTACAAATTCGTTTAGAGGATATGCACAATTTAGGAGGTAAAAAATAAAAATAAACACAAAATAAAACGCGGTACAAAATAAAAATGCACCCAAAAAGCTTGCTATAGTGACATAATTATTACGACGTATAAGTACATTGAAAATTTAAGAGCTGGGAGGATATGATAAAAAATAACTCATTAGATCTAAGAATATAGACTTTGGGATTCCGACCTTGGAACTTCGTACCAGTAGCACATTCGTGGGAACAACGAAAGTTGATTCCAAGTTATATTTTTTTTTAAATGGTTAAGAACGAGCTATCATGTGGCGCCGACTTGAAACTTTTCTACCAAAGGCGAATTTTTGTTCATCACGGAACTCGCACTCAGTACCGACCCTGCCTAGCCTAGTCAATACTCGGACAGTAAGCCCGCACATTGTGACTTTTAGCACCGATACTGCTGCCGAACAAGCCGGTTTCCGAAAAGGCTATAGTACCATAGACCACATCCATACGCTAAGGCAAATTATACAAAAGTCAGAGGAGTATAATGTGCCTCTATGTTTAGCGTTTGTGGACTATGAGAAAACCTTTGATTCGATCGAAACTTGGGCGGTGCTTCAGTCTCTGCAGCGGTGCCACATAGACTATAGGTACATAGAGGTGTTAAGGTGCCTCTACAATAACGCCACCATGTCGGTCCGAGTACAGAAGCAGAACACGAGGGCGATTCCACTGCGGAGAGGTGTGAGACAGGGAGATGTGATATCTCCGAAACTGTTCACTGCGGCATTGGAAGACGCTTTCAAGCTTCTGGAATGGGAAGGAATCGGCATCAATATTAATGGCAAATACATCACACACCTCCGATTTGCCGATGATATAGTCGTTGTGGCAAAGACGCTGGACGATCTTGGCACTATGCTCGAAGACCTTGACCGAGTCTCCCAACAAGTGGGTCTTAAAATAAACATGGGGAAGACGAAAATTATGTCGAGTTCCCTTGTTGTACCCACTCCAGTATCCATTGGGAACTCAACTCTCGAAGTTGTCGACGAGTACGTCTACCTGGGACAAGTGATCCAATTGGGTAGGTCCAACTTCGAGAAAGAGGTCAATCGACGAATCCAACTCGGCTGGGCAGCGTTCGGGAAATTACGGAAGAGCATCATCTCATCTCATCTACCACAGTGTCTAAAGACGAAAGTCTTCAACCAGTGTGTGTTACCAGTGATGACATACGGATCCGAAACATGGTCTCTTACTATGGGCCTTATAATGAAGCTCAAAATCACACAACGAGCGATGGAAAGGGCTATGCTGGGTGTTTCTCTACGGGATCGAATCAGAAATGAGGAGATACGTAGAAGAACTAAGGTAACGGACATAGCCTTGAGAATCAGTAAGCTCAAGTGGCAATGGGCAGGGCACATAGCGCGAAGAACTGATGGCCGTTGGGGCAGGAAAGTTCTAGATTGGAGACCCTTCGACCAGAGACGCAGCGTGGGACGTCCACCAACAAGATGGACAGACGACCTTATAAAGATCGCAGGATCAAACTGGATGCAGACCGCTAGTGATCGGTCGCTGTGGAAAGCCGTGGGGGAGGCCTTTGTTCAGCAGTGGACGTCCTTTGGCTGATAATGATGATGATGATGATGATGACTGCTGCGATGCAGCAGTATCGGTGCATCGATTGCAGTCGCAAATCAACCACCTATACACATTTGCGCTACTTTTAGTATCGATACAGTCGACATACTGTCGCGCGTTAGCATCGATGCAGTCGTGATGCAGAAGATGAACATTGACAAATTACCAAAGGCCACTCAGAAAGTATTTCGAAAAAAGTTTTGATATATGGGAGACTAGCCGGTTAGAATCTTTTTTGAAAATATGATTATTTAAAAGTAAAAATAGGTGTGAACCAATTTCAAAAATTCCCTCACGAAAAAACGTGCTAGCAGTGAAAATTTTAAACCAAGATAATAGGCAATTTACATATCAGGTGATTACGCACACATTGATGATTGGATCGTGAAGTATTCACGAGATTCTACTACGGGCATTTTCGCGTGAGGAGGATAGTATCACACTGGGTGCCACACTACCTCACCGACGCTCAGAAGTAGGCCCGGGAGGAATAGTGCCGTGATATGTTGAACAAGTTTGAAACAGGCTCGTCTGGGTGATGAGTTCTGGATTTATCAATACGATCCAAAAACCAAGCGCATGTCGACAGTTTGGGTGTTTCAAAATGAACCAACGCTTACCAAAGTGAAGCGACCTCGGAGCGGGGGTAATATTTTGATCGTCAGCTTTTTAATTTGACTTGCCACTTGGTGTCGATTGTCAAATCAATGAAGCATTAACGCCGAATGGTATACTACCAAATGTTTATCAGAAATTTTCTTTGTTGTAAGCAACAAGCCACCAAACACTGGGACTACTGCTCCACCTCGAAAATGCGCATGCACACACCGCGCTCAAAACAAGAGACTTGCCCTGATCTAGCAACTCGGACTTATTATTATTTCCAAAAATAAAAACCGGCTAAGTGCGAGTCAAACTCGCGCACTAAAGGGGTTTGTGCCAACTTTAACTGTATGTTTCCGGTGGTTGAAAATGTGCTTTATCTCAAAACTACTAATTCGATCTCGTTAAAATCAATTTTCGTTGAAAGTTTTTTATAATAATGTACAGTATACATTTTTTTTTAAATATTTACTCTCGGTTTGTTTCAAAGTTAGAGGGGTGGGGGGAAGTCATTTTACCACTTAGAAGCGTCTATTTCCCAAATGTAAGACTTTAAAAAAAGGTTTTTTAGAACCTAGATTTCATTTCCTATCCATAGACACCACATGCATAGGTTTGACCAAATTTTTCTTTATTTATTTGTTACATGTATGGGAGCCCCTTTTAAATGTCTTTGTTTTTATTATGTGTATTAAGTGGAAATAAAGTGTCATATTCACTTTAATACGGATGAACAGACAGACAAACTTGACGAAACTATAAGGGTTCCGTTTTTTCCATTCGGCTACGGATCCTTAAAAATCAGCTCAAAGAAATACAATTATCGTCGCTGGAAGATGCGCTGGCTGCGTTCGAGAAGGTTGTAAACGAGGTGTCTGCGGCAGACTGGTAAAAAGTTTTTTGAACAAAATGCACTAAAAAGTCTTAAATAAACTCTTAACTATTGAAAGGAAAGGAACTCATTTTAGGCAAACAATTTATTTTTGGAGTCGGTGCTGTGATAGTTGATGCATGATGGTCAAAGTGATGGCACCGACTCCAAAAAGAAATTGTTTGCCTAAAATGAGTTCCTTTCTTTCAATAGTCAAGAGTTTATTTCAGACTTTTTAGTGCATTTTGGTTTTGAAGTCGGTTTTTATTTTTTTTAAAGTTTATTTTATTTCTTCATTTTTAGAGATTACAGGAGAATGGGGGGGGGGGGGGGGCACCTTATGAATCTTTTTTTTAAGAAGCTACAAACTACCTCTTATAAATTCTTTCAGCCCCACAAGATGTTGACTATCAGACGTAATAACATGTCAACATTAAGATTCAATTAAAGAAACACTATACGTGCCTTTAAAATTTGAGGGTTTCCCTCGATTACACCAAGATCCTATCATCAGATCCCAAATTGAAAAAAATGGGACCAACTAGAAGGTTTAGTGAACTTATTAAATTTTATTCTAACGTTTGGAACACTTTACATCTAACTAAGACTGAGACGTTATTTATCATTTACATAGATTAGAAAAATTAAACTACCGTCACTAAATAAAATTAATTAACATTACTATCCACGCAGAAAAAAAATTGCTACATCGGGCAAACCAAACGAAGTATCAGCGTGCGAATAAAAGAACATATCGCTGAGGTGAAACATAGACGGACATAAACTCAGCAGTGTGCGAACATGCCTTAGACAAGCCCTACCACTTCATACGTTTTGACCAGCCCAAAGTACTTTCAAAAGAACGTCGGTTCATTTCACGTATGCTACTCGAAGCTACAGAAATAAAAAAACATACAAATTTCAACAGAGAAGATGGTTCAAAAATCTACCAGCATGAGATCCAGTGCTAGTGAGAGCCCAAGCTAGACCACTCGCTGCAAGATCACAAGATACAGTAAGCTCTTTATGCGTGGACGGAACGTTAATTGATGAATATTCTTTGGTGAATATTCCTTATCTGACGTTAGAAAAATCATGGCTTAGCTAGGTTTGTGGAGGCGGTTTAATTTATAAAATTAGTTGCGTTTATGCATTTCATAAAATCTTGTAAAATAATAATATTACATTCTTTAGAATAATCAATCTAAACTTTGTATTACCATTACATCTACTTAGTTTAGTGTTCAGTACCTCTGAAGGTTCTTACCTACTTACTAAGAGCTTAAATATTGTTACGAGAAAATGTCTATTTATTATTTACCTTATAGTTTAACAACGCTGTCTGAATAAATACAGATTCATGAGTAATTTATGACATGATCACGGAAATAAGGAAATATATATTTAAAATCAAGCCTATTTAAAAAGGTACTGTGTGTGTTTTGATCTAATACTAAGGCATTGTAATGTAATGAAATATTAAAAGCATTTATCAAAGCACGAATATGAATTAAGCATATGCGATAAAATAACCTAAAATTAAACTGAAGTATATTTAACTTTTTGTGAGCAAACACAATGGCAAGGAAAATTACATGAAGGAAAAATAATTATGATCATTATGAAGTATGGAAAATTTTGCTTGTAGCTCAGATATATTATTTTCATTCCTAACTAATTATGGTATTGTTTTACAAGTGTTCAACATTATATTTCCACGAGAATTAAGTTAATTTTGAAACGAATTGATTACAATCATAGCACTGAATATCGGTATCAAAAAACGCGTCAGAGCGTTATCGAAAACAAATACTTGGCTTTGATATATTAATACGCGAAATAATAAAATATTTTCATCACAATTCGGTTGACCAGACAACAACATGTCATGGTAACGCATGTGTAAGCACTGTGGTATCTTGTTTAGTTGTAAAGAGAGCTAGTTTGCAACGTAAGTGAATATATCTGTGGGCACGGCATTGCCCCAACCAAGTCGAGCAAAAAAGCGTCACTGCCGTACCATCCTTTTCTCGAAGCAATTCAGACCATTTTCGACCCCCTGTAACTTCGTTGTGGATAAAACTAGAAGACTGAAATTTTCAGTAACCATGCAGGCATTGTAAAGACACGGTATATTTCAAATTTTATTCAATTTGAACTAGTATTTTAAGAATTATAACGGGTCAAATTTCTTAATTTTGTCACTTCTTGACTCACCGATCATCAAAATTCTAAGGCAGTTCTAGCAGACCTAGAAAAAATCTAGATAAGACCGCAAATAAAATTAAGCCCATACAGCCAAGTCTTCAGTTAAATTTTTCAATATTGACTTTATTCGTAACGATGTTTTACGGCAGTTATTATTATCGCGTGCGAAGCCGCGGGTTTAAGCTAGTCCCATATAAATATAGGCACATGGTAGTGCCCCTGCCAAATTGAGAAAAAAATGGGTATTCCCGTCATGAAAACACGTGTAGATTAAATAATTTAATGTAAAAAACGTACCTACGTGCGTATTCGTACTTATTACGAGTGCGTAAGGTTGTAAATTAATTATTATACCACGCGCAGCGATGCTAGTAAGTGAGCGCGGGCCATTACTCCGCGCTGCGCGATGCTAGCGCAAGGGCGCGGGGCGGGGACAGTGGCGGGGCGCGCGGAAAGGTGAATGTTGCCGAGCGAGCAGCAGCCGCGCTCAGATGCGCGAGCGACCCATTTTGCTGTTGTGAAACAGATGGCCTAAGCAGTTATTCTTTACAGAATAAATTCAACTTGGAAATTGATGACGCTTATATCGACGCGATATAAGATGCTGTTAATTATTACGTAACAACTTAATGCTTCGAGTACGGAGATTCCAGACACAATTGATTTTCAATTGTTATGGACCACGATCGTGGTCTTAGAGACTGGACGTATTAAGACAGAAAGTCGCTTAAGTAGAGACTGAATAAATTAATAAACGACTTGGTATTATATAGATCTCACAACTTTTTACCGCAGAACAACTGAGTTGCGAGACTTGGTTTTTTTTTTGACAAGTATTGTTTTTGATGGGATGTAATATTTTAGTAACTATGTTGATCTTCTTAACACAAGTGCAACATTTCGTAAGTGTGTGTATGTTTGACACAGGTTTTCTAGAAAACGAAAAGTGATAGCGAGATAATTTTCTTAGTTGAATCAGGTATAGTTAAACTTATAATACAGTGTAAGTTTAATCAAAATCTGCAGTCTAGTAGTTTTGGAGATAAGTAATAACTAAAAATCATAAAAAATAAAATAAAAAAAATTCTTGCAAAAAACTTACCAAAACCACATTTTTCCAACATCCGATAAGGATTATTTGCCACATACAACACATCACGATAAATTTTCGTCAAATAAATCGACACTTAGTCACTTTTTGGAATTTTAGTGTAAACTTGATGATAATGACGCATTTTCAAAGTATTTTGTGGTACATTTCTGGCATATTTGATTAAATCGACGGACTTTTATGTTGAAATTTAAATTTCCGTTGTAAACGTCTTGCAATTAATATAAACGATTTTCCCCGGTTCCGTTCTGGTAAACAATATAAGCATCGAAGTAAAAAGAGGTTTAATTAGCTCCTTATCAGACACAATTTTGATTTCACTTCAAAATGTTTCATTTTTTAACAGGTTTAAAATGTATCTACTAATGTGGAGAGAGTGACTAACTAAATGCCTCGGTGAAAATATGTACCTAGGTTTTTCTGTTCATGTAATGTCAGGGTAGCCCTAAGTTCGGAAGTTGGCTGTGTTTCTCCCCCGTGCTTTGGCAAGCACGTAAAGCCGTTGGTCCTGCACCTGATCTCTCTCTGTTCGTGACTGATTGCTGTTCCATTGGGATATGAGAGTGAGAGGAAGAGAGTGCACCTGTGTATGCGCACACACTTGTGCACTAAAATATGTCCCGCACAGTCGTTTAGTCGTTGTGACTGGCAACCGTAGTCGAAATCGGCTAGAGGGACTACTATTGTGGAATCCGTCTTCATCAGGGAAACCGCTAATACTCTTACTTATAGATTTTTAGGAATTACTCACACGTCTTTCCACGTACGACACGTACACGTAATCGACATCGAGAAAATTTTGCAAAACTCATTTATCATATGGCCAGTTTTGTGATCAATAGTTAAATCGTTTAAAGTTGTTACCATTGTTTGAAAAATTATGATTATGCGTGTTTTAAACAAAAAAACCCTTAACAGATAGTCTTTTTTTTAATGCAAATCAATACCGTATTTGCTGAGATTAGCGCGTTCAAACAAATAAAATCTTCAGTTTAATAATATTAGTGTAGATGTGCAATAGTAGCTCTTATCGCTTAGGAGCTAATTGGACGTTACCTTAAAACGAATTTGCAACTCACCTTTAGGATATGCAATTAAGAGGTTAGTTAGTTATAAATAAATAAATAAGTAAATATGCGCCAGACAACACACCAATTAAATTGGTTGCAAAATAATGCATTTTATTCCTAGCGATTATGTAGTGATCGTCTTCCATGAATACTTAAAATAATACATATATTACACCAATCACATTCGTTGCTGTGCTGTGCTCCTTGCTGTGATATGGAAATATGACACAAATGTGGTACCACAACATCCAGACCAGAAGCAATACATAAAATCATGATTCCTACATTTACGGGCTTAGCCACTACACCAAGTGTGAAGTAGACAATAGTCATCATCATCATTATCAGTCAAAGGACGTCCACTGCTGAAACATAGGGCTCCCCCACGGGTTTCCATAGCGACCGTTCACTAGCGGTCTGCACCCATTTGATCTTGCAATCTTTACAATAGTAGTCATGTATGTAGTCATTGAATATCCATTACTTAGGTACACATCTTCGTGCTCATAACTTAGGCCCGTTACCGCGCGTTAGCATCGCGACTGCATCGCTGCTAAATGTAGCAGTGTGTGAAGGGTCATACTTCTACACTTACCCCTTTCACCACGTCACGGTATCAATTAACGATAAAGGCCACGATAACGATGAGTCTTAGATAGAAGTAGGATTGTGGAGAGTCAGATGTGGAGTAATTTAACAGCGCTTTGAACAGGTTAAGCTTTTAAGCAACAAAAACTGACTTTGTTTAAGAAGAATCGATATTTTTTAAATCTGTGGGGAGGATTCTCATTGGCGTTGGGAATTTTTTCGAGATGTATAAAAGGGGTTTGCGTATGAAACTGTGTTTCTTGGTTATTTCGACGACCTCCGTGGTCGAGTGGCTAGCTCGCTGGATTCAAGCGTTGCCATCTTGTGAGGTTCCGAGTTCGATTCCCGGTCGGGTCAATGTAGAAAACGATCTTTTCTATATTAAAATATCCTTTTAAATTAAATATCCTTTGGACATTCCCACACATCGCCATCTAGTCCCAAGGTAAACTACTCAAAGCTTGTGTTATGGGTGCCAGACAACGGATATAATACTTAAATACTTTTTGTTTGTAAATACATACATGATATACATATAAAACACCCAGACCAATACAAACAGACATGTTCATGCACACAAATGTTTGTATTGTGCGGGGATCGAACCTGTAACCCGCTGCGTAGTAGGCGATTACTCGACCACTAGACCAGACGGGTCGTCAAATATATGTTGTCTCGGGTCTGGGTCTTGTGGTACCACAGTTGTGTCTGATTTCCATAACACAAGTGCATTGGCTACTTACTTTGGGATCAGAGCAATTATTTTTATTATTTATTTAAAGACTTTATTGCACAAATCATAGTGTACAAAGGTGGACTTAATGCTAAAAGCATTCTCTGCCAGTCAAACCTTTAGGTCATGCAGAGAGATGGCAATGGGTGCAGCGAAAAGAAATTTTGAGAAAAACAACAAAATAGTAACAATTGACTTATATTTATAGTAACAAATAAACGTACTTAATTACTGCAAATTATTTTATATTCAATAAATATACTTAAACTTACACAAAATAAATACAATATATAAAAATATACATAATTAATACACATAATAAATAAATATTATTTTGCAATTATCTATTCTTTGAGAAATTGTCGGACTTTCCTCTTGAATGATACCTTCGACTCGGCCCTCCTGACATCCAAAGGAAGAGAGTTCTACAGTCGTGTTGCCGTCGCTGAAACTGACTTGGAGACGTACGTGCAGCGGTGTGCCAGCGTGCCTAGCCGAAGATTGTCGGAAGAACGGAGAGAACGATCGTGAGTTTGGCATAAAAACGGGAACATATCTTTAAGATAAGAAGACGACGAGGGGTTGTTAAGAATAGCATGTAAAATGCAAAAGATTCAAGAGTCTCTACGTTGACGGATAGGGAGCCAGTTAAGCTGTGCTCTAAAACTGGAGACATGGTCATATTTACGGAGGCCGAAGATGAATCTGATGCAATTGTTGAGGAGACGTTCAAACTTGTCGATAAGGGCTTCAGTAAGATTAGTGCAGCAAAAGTCTGCGTAGTCTATGATAGGAATGACAAGAGTTTGCATAAGCAGAAGCTTCGTCTTAAATGGGAGAAAGAATTTTTAGCGGTAGAGACTTCTCAGACAGACAATCACCTTACGGCTGACCTTAGCTATGTGAACAGACCAGCTAAGCGTAGTGTCCATAGTATGCCCAAGTTCTTGACACTAGTAGAGTAAGGTATAGTGGTACCTTCAAACACTATTGGGTCCAGATCCATGACATTAAACCTAGAGACAAGTCCCGGACTACCCACAATAATAGCCTGACACTTAGTGGGGGTTACAGAGATTCCGAAAATTTAGATTATATTTCACGATGAAATATAATTTAAATTTTCGTTCATAAGATGAATTCCAGCAGGTAGTTCTGCAATTTCACTTTGCACATACAATTGCTAGTCATCAGCAACATGATACGAGCAGCGAACATTAAGGGTGATAAGATTTATAAAAATAGAGAAGAGATTATGCCACCCTGTGGTACACCAAATGACAGATTGTACCAGTCAGAATGGGCGTTAGGAGTTTTAATTGACTGCTGGTGACCACGCAGATAGGAAGAGAACCATTCCAGGGCTGAAGAAGATACTTTTAAGTACGAAAGTACGGCCAGAAGGAGGTCCTAGTCCACAGCATTAAAGGCATTAGAAAAGTCTATTAGAACAAGAAGTGTGACTTTAAACATCCCGTCTCGTATGTCTTCTGTTACCTTCAGCAGAGCAGTGGTAGTACTATGGCCTGCACGAAATCCAGACTGAAAAGGATTCAGTAAGTTGTTCTGAGAGAGATGGGAGGATAAGTAATGTATGTGATTGGTGTCCAATTTTATTAATATTATTATTTACTGGACCTACATACCTTTATAGGTCCTTTCTTCACTAAAAATATGCTAAAAAGTCGAAAGCATAAAGAAATATTATTGAAAAGTAAAAAAGGCTATCGATTTGATGGTAAGCTTAAACCCACTTGAGGTTGTTTATACATTTTTTAAAAATATTTGTGTTCTTGTTTTATTAAATAATTTACCGGAGGCAACAAAAGCCCGTACATTTTTGACGACCTCCGTGGTGTAGCCGCTAAGCACGCTGGGTTTCAAGGTGTCGCCGCTCCGAAGTCCCGAGTTCGATTCCCAGTCGGGTGAATGTAAAAATAATAATTTTCTATATTGTCTTTTGTTGTGGTTCCACTGTTATGACTGATTTCCATAACACAACTCCACTGGCTACTTACTTGGGATCAGAGCAATGTAAGTGACCGGTGTCCAATATTTCTTAATAAGACTAACATATGTATAATAATATTATTATGTTTTAAGGCGGCCGAGTGTCTTATGGGGATTTCTTGGAAGTATTAGTTAAATTTACTTCATTTTGTCTTGTCTTCCAATAAACTTAACATTTCTTTTGAACGACTTTGTTACAGACCTATGCAATGTGCAATTGAGATGTTATCTTATCTTATTTCTTCATTCTCATCTTTATCTTATCTCTCCTCCCACTAATGCGTGATGGAATAAACACAACAGTCCCTCTAGCCGATTTCGACTAAGGTGGTACGTTGTGACAGCAATCTGACACGACCGGAGAGAGATCAGGCGCAGCACTAACGGCTTTACATGCTTTTCTGAGAAGCACGGGGTGAAACACCGCCAACTTCCAAACTCCGGGCTACCCTGAGAATTTCTGAACAGAAAAACCCAGGTATATATTTTTGGCCCGACCCGGGGTTCGAACCCGGGACCTCTAGTGCAGCCGTCGCTGTAAAGTGCGACCCTCTGAAGAATAATATCAATTGTTCTGTTTCGAGTCCATAGCTTCTGATTTCAGACTGATTTTTATTCATGTATTTATCATAATCATGATGGAACACCTTTTCACACCTAAAAATAATGATGATGGTTCACATTTTAAGGGTATCTAGCCGAATGGCAAAAACGGAACCCTCATAGTTTCGTCAAGTCTGTCTGTCTGTCTGTCCGTCCGTATGTGACAGACACTTTATACTGAAACTAATAGCATGACACAGATAAAACTAAGTAGGTAGATGTATTCCGTAAATCGCTTTACAATGTCATTTGAGGGTGCTTCCATACATGGATCTAAATAAATAAATAAATTATAATCATAAAGATGAAATAAGAATCCAAAAATTTGCGCACGGGCGGGATTTTAACCAGTAACTTTCTGGCTATCCGGGCCAAACGCTCTACCAATTGAGCTACCGTGCTGTCAGTCCGACCTTGCGAAATTTGTGGTTCTCTTATGGATACGTCGTTATGCGTGACGTCCAGCGCCACCTTCCTGTCTGTTTATGCAACAGTGGGCCAAGTAGTTAAATAGCGTCATGAAGCGTGTTAAAATCAATCTGAACCATTAGATAGCGAAGCGTCATCAATTTCCGTCCAACATAACTTTGTTCTTCATACAAACACTAAGAAAAACAAAGTTATGTTTGCTGTCAACAAAATATTGTGGTATTTTGGCTTAGTGAAATAAGTGGATCCCAAATTCAGTTAAAGTTGGCACGGAGTCCGACTCGCACTTGGCCGGTTTTCCTACTTTATTTAACATCGCATCACAATTTGTGTTGTTTCAGATCTATGCCGTAAAATTTTCAAAACAATGCAATTTCCGAAGAACGTGTGTTGCGCAATCGTTGTGTAAAGTTTTAATGATAAATACCTAAGTTTGAGAAAAGTCATTAAAGTGGGAAGTGGGGTGGAAATGTAACGTAGCATGTCGTGGGTGTTATTGCGTTGCAAAGAGATCAGTGAACCATTTGGGACGGATCAATGTTGATAGTATCCATTAATAGACGGGTCGTGTCCTTACATTTAACCGATAGGTTAATATTTAAAAATTAATTAAGTTTATTTTGATAACTTCTGGAGGCAGAGGCCTTTATTTACGTACTTAGATATTAGCTGACGCTTACCTTGGAATTAAAGCTATTTTAAAGCAGTTATTTGTTTATTATTGTACTAACTAATTTTATAATAGTCTGAGTTGGTATTTGATGTCATTAAAATTAGAAACTCATAAGTAAAATACTAATTATTACAGTGTGCATATTGCACTCAATTTTCTTGTGTCATGTAGTGCCTTCAACTCTTTTCATAATCTAGTAAATAAGAGATGCTACAAGATATATCAAAAACTTCTAAATGTTTTATTCACCATAAAAAATAATATTAGAATACTACTTCCATGACTTGAAACGGGAATTAAGCTCCAGGAAAATTGACATAGAAATGACAAAGAAAACGTATAAAGAAATAAGTTAGCGTTACCCACACCGTTTATGATAATGGAAATCGGAAAAGCTCTAGTACAATCAGATTATTGTCATCGTTTCACTTAATTTATTTGATAAAAAATGTTAACTAGTAGCTAGAATAGAAATTCGCATGTGTATTTGAAGGAATATAGAGATATACTCTATATGTTTTGTAATTTAACTAAACATCGTCTCACGGAATCAACTGTTGATCTTTAAAAATACTTAATCATGCAGAACCTTATAAGAAATTATGTTCCATATTGTTGTTGTTATTTTCATAGTTAAAAAATATTATTATTTTTCATGTTTTAAACAAAACTATGAAATAATAGTACTGAAACAAATAAAACACGTTGTATCTTTTCTTACGCAAGCTACGTTTGTATAATAAACATTCGATACCTACAAAATATTTTTACTGATAACATAACTCCAGATAATACATACCTAACTGAATTCGTAACAGATTTAAATTAATTCTTGACGAAAAAACTTGAAACGGTGTTTTGTTAATTAAGAGGCTTAATGTTAAAGAATTTGTACGCGGGCGATTCGTGAAACGTCAATTAAAACTTATTCCGGCTTATAAATGTTAACTTTTTCTATTCAAACAAAAAGTTGAGAAAGATATATCAGAAATTATAACGCAGGTAAGGAAAAGTTTACTTTCCCATGCCTCGGAAAAGCACTTAAAGCCGTCGGTTCTGCGCCTGATCTCTCTCCGGTCGTGTCAGATTGCTGTCCCATCGGGCTATGAGAGTGAAAGGAATAGAGTGTGCACCTGTTTGCGCACACACTTGTGCACTATAATATGTCCCGCACAGTCGGTTAGTCGTTGTTACTGGCCACCGTAGTTGAAATCGGCTAGTGGGACTACAATAGTGATATTGTTGTAAATGGATAATATTTAGGCACGATGATCTAGCTGAGGCCCCAAACTCGTATGACATGACAAGTTGCGTAAGTGTGTGTGTTTGTGTACATGTTTTCACATCACTTCACTTCAAAATACTCTATGAATAATGGAATAAACTTTAGACATTCTCATCAATTTTCTTCATTCTTTCCTAGAGTTTTCATCGTATTTTTAGAAAAATACTTAAGTATTCACAAACTTTCCCGCTTTTCTAAGGAAAAACATTACAGCGCACAGAGAACTAGAAATAAGTAAGAGATAATATTTTACCTCGTGGTAAAATTAACATCTAAAAAGGCACGCACGCGTGAAAGAAAACACATTACGTTCTACCGCAACATAAGGATGAGGAGTAGCTTCTTACTTACTCAACTAAATTAATTAACTCGTTTTAAATCAATCAATAAATCAATAAAAGCTTTCTTCCTTCTTTCTTTTCTTTTAAGTGATAATCTTTAAGGGGCTAATTCAGCACATATTTAACACTTTTTGTAGAAAACACTTTGGTGTTTTATACGCTAGTATTTGAGAAAATTAGGGACTGGGGTATTTTTTTCAGTTTTTATTTTATCAAGGTTGATATTAGAGAATTAGAAAGTTTGGGCATTGAATTAAGAGAAACGAATCCGTTAAAGTAGATAACATTTTTAATTGTCTGGGTGCTGTTTTAAAAACAATATTTTCTTTGTCAGAGAAAAATAAATGAAAATCTCGATTTCCCGAAAAATAATGATAGTGTTCTAATATACAGACACTGTTAAAACGTTTTCACTTAAAATGATTCGAACTTACATATATTTAAAATGCAATATCACATCGTGGATCGCAAATAATATTGCTAAATTTATTATGGAAATCAGAGCCGACCGAATATCGAACCCGAGACCTTAGAGATTAGAGACACCTTGAAATCTGGCGTCCAAAATAATAACCTCAGTAATGGAATTTTTCGAATGTAAATATAGTTAGTTTTTAGGGTGTAAGTTTTTGCAAAAAGATTGCCGAGTTGTGGTTTTTCCTATATTCCTAAAACGTATATTGTACAAGAACTTGATAAATTTATTCCTTACATCATTTTCGGTTGGTCGACCGCATGATCAAAAGATTATTTATATTCAAATTTATAAGAATCAAATTTGTTTAAGCAACTTCATTGTTAATGTATGAATCTGTAGTCATACTGCATGTGTTCCGATTATGAAGTTACATTTTAGACCCCTTATACACTGCGACTTATGCGCGCTTCTGCATCGATGCTAACGCGTGATTGCATCGATACCAAATTTTATCTGTTAATTTGTCACAATGCTGAATTGCGTTTTCAAAACGCGTGACTTCATCGATGCTATGAGTCGCAGTGTGTCAAGGATCTTAGCATCGATGCAGACAAGGATTTTGAAAACGCGCTTCAGCATGAACAGATTTAATTTGGCATCGATGCAATCACGCGTTAGCATCTATGCAGAAGCGCGACTTCATCGATGCTAACGCGCATTAGCATTGCGACTGCACCGAAGCTAAAATTAGTACAAGTGTATAAAGGTTGACATTTTACGACTGCATCGATGTTGCATCGCGACTGCTTCGCTGCTAAAGTCACAGTGTGCGACGGGTCTTAATGCTATTGCGGACATTGTTAGGTAGAATTTTTTTAGTATAAAAGCGGATTTCGTGGGATTTGTTTCATGATTTGCATATGAGAAGGAATAATTAATAACCACGTAGCAATCTTAAAGTGGTTTCAGATGTTTCAAGAGATGCAACTTTTTGTATGGATGCATTTGTCAAACAGTATTCTGTTGTCTTTAAAAGCAAAATTATAGTGATAAAATTTCTCATGCTGAGTATCCCCCATTTGCTCTTCACATAGTACAAGATGTATATTTAAAATACATTAAAACCTTTCTTATTTATATTGGTACATTGGTATATTTTTTGTTGGTAAAATTACGACTCAACTTTAATTTTTATTAGACTATCGGACCCAGCGAAAATTTATTTATTAATAATACACCAACATTTCTATCATTCTTTGTTTGTTTTATGTTTTAAATTCTATAATAACAAAAAAAGAACTGAAATGTACAAATAATAACAGGCAGATACGACATGCTAGAAACAACATCAGATTTGTGAACTCATCCAACTATAAGACAGGCACTATTATTAAAATACTATAAACTTACCAAATATTCAATCGGAACATTATAAGAAATGATCTCGCATAGTGCGACGGAACATGTTAGTGGGTCGCAGAAAATATCTATTAATTCACCAAATTCTTTGACAACTTTACTCATTCTAGAAGTTGGAGAATTTAAGCCAAATACTATTCTTCGGTGTGGCCTGGTCAATGAAATAATCTTGCGACTAAGACGCGGATCACGAATGGGGACGGTCATTTTGAATTTACTAAACATTTCAAGACAGTCTATAGCGCCACTAATAATTTTGGAGGTGAAAATTAAGTCAATTATATCTCAGTGGTTTTATAAAGAATCATCATCATCATCATTATCAGCCAAAGGATGTCCACTGCTGAACATAGGCCTCCCCCACGGCTTTCCACAGCGACCGATCACTAGCGATCTGCATTTAGTTTGATCCTGCAATCTTTTTAAGGTCGTCTGTCCATCTTGCTGGTGGACGTCCTACGCTGCGTCTTTGGTCGAAGGGTAAAAATGTTTAAAGAATACATTTTGTAAAATGCAAGATATTATAATATAAGCACAACAGAAAATAATTAGCGAAATCGGTTCAGCTGTTGAAGCGTGATGTCATCTCCAAAGAAAATAATAATTCAATTTTAATAATCATAATAATAAATTTTAGACACCAATCACATACATTGCTCTGATCCTAAAGTAAGTAGCTAATGCACTTTGTGTCATGGAAATCAGAAAAAACGGTGGTACCACAATACCCAGACCCGAGACAATATAGATTTTTTATAGTTCTATATTGACCCAACCAGGAATCGTTTCCGGGACTACGTAGCGGTGACGCTTGAAACCAGCGTGCTTAGGCACTACACCACGGAGGTTGTATTATATCAGAGATTAGAGAAGATATAGATATACCTTCTCAAGTTATGATTCTTTCGCTGGTAAATAGTAGTCAAGTGGTAGGTGATGTTTACTAATGAATAAGACATTGCTTTGCATAATGAAGGCAATGATTTAAACGAATATGAGTCGGCATCTTCTAATTAATATTTTATTACCTTACATACACAATTCAAAAAAAGTTGACGATCATTTTGAAAAAAAAAATATATATTTTTGTAACTCATTTTTCGTTGCTTAAAAATAGCTGTATTTATGAAATGAAAATAGGATTTTACTATTTGAAGAAAAGGAAACCATGTTTTTTCTGCCTTTGCTAAATAAAATCAGTTTATGCTAGTGAGCGCACGCATTTTTTGATGTGAGTAAGTGTAAATGTTTCATTTCACCAAAGCGCCTACGAGCCATGCTTTATTTTTAACCGACTTTAAAAAAGGAGAAGGTTATCAATTCGACTGTGTTTTTTTTTCTTTTTGTATCTATGTTACCTCATAAGTAAGTCATTTGTCGACCGATTCGAACATTTTTTTCGCCTTCTTAGAGAGTATACCTTCTAGTTGGTCCCATTTTTATTAATTCGGGATCTGATGATGGGATCTTGGTGTAATTGAGGGAAAACCTAAAATTTTAAAGTCACATATCTGTTTTTTTACTACAATCTTAATGTAAACGTTGTTTCGTCTGATAGAGAACATCTTGTGGAGCTGAGCTGATGGTGGAACTCCTTAATGCTTAGGAGTTTACTAGTTATAATGACTGAAGTTATGATAGGTAATTTGTAGCTTCATAAAGAATAGAGTCATAAGGTGAAACTCCCCCCCCCCCCTATCCTGCAATCACTAAACACTAAAAAATAAAATTAACTTTAATAAAAGTAAAAACCAACTTCAATACCAAAATGCACTAAAAAGTCTAAAATAAACTCTTGACCCTTGAAAGGAAAGAAAGCCATTTTAAGCACTCCATTTCTTTTTTTTTAAGACTTTTTGGTGCATTTTGGTTATGAGGTCGGTTTTTACTTTTTTTAAGTTAATCATATTTCACATTATGCTTAACAATTATTTAAATAGTGATCTGAAAGCTGGCGAGAAATACTCGAAGCGCTTTCAACATTTCGAAGATAACGACCGTATACCGTGGACCGCGATATAAAACATGTCTAATTCTAATGAAAGCAGCTTTGTATTAAATCGCCCATGAAGATTTTTAAACTACATCTGGATTTTATTTAACTGATTATGTTAAATAAAATGCAGATTGGATAATAATGTACGTTTTATTTAATTAAACGCACGTGTACAATAACCAAAACAATTAAGGAAGAGAGAAAAAATCATGGCGGCAGTGTTGCCAGTCAAATCAGTGCTGTAGTGACGCCCTCTGTGGTGTAGTGGCTAAGCATACAAGTTTCAATCCGTCGCCGCTCCGAGGTCCCGGGTTCCATTCCTGGTCGGGTCAATTTAGAAATAAATAAATAAATCTATAATGTCTCGGGTCTAGGTGTTGTGGTACCACCGTTGTGTCTGATTTCCATAACACAAGTGCATTAGCTACATGCTTTGGGATCAGAGCAATATATGTGATATTAGTATTATGAAATTAAGTTCGTTTCTAAAATATAGTCTTAACTAGTAAGTTTAAGTAGTTTAAATGTATATTTATATAAAAAACATCAAGTATTTAAATAATGATATATCATCATATTTTCAGGTCTATCTCTGTTTCATTACTTTTTCTACAATAAATGTACTAAACACTATCACAGTCATTGTAATTTCACCCACAATAGTTTCGAACTACACTGAGTATTAGTTTTAATATAAGTAACATATCACTATTGCTACGTCTAGTCATTGCACTTTGCAGACAAAAACACACTATCTCTAACAACGTTTTCTTGTTCACAAACTTACATGTCTACATTTCCGATGTATTCCAGTATGAATACAATCCAGACTCAGAATTTCCATATTTTAAGTGAGGGAGGTTTCAGAACCCGAACGGACCCGTAGTTGCTATCTTGATCTTAACGAAAATCTCCTCGACAAGCTCGAACGTCTCCAAAATTTCTGTATTCGTATAATTTATGGTCTACGCAAGTATGACCACGTCTCCAAATACCGCTCTCGGCTCAAGTGGCTCCCAATTAGACTTCGGCGAAATTACCATATTCTATGTTTATTGTATTCCATACATTTCAATCCAAAATTCCCACCTTATCTCAAGGAACGCTTCCACTTCTTGCAGCCGTTGCGCGGTCTTGACATGCAGTCATCAAGGACACTCCACCTTGAATCCCCTTGTCACACAACGAGCTACTATTCAAACTGTTTCATTGTCCCATCAGTACGCTTGTGGAACTCCTTACTCCTGGCTATCAAGCAATCAAAATCTATCACTATTTTCAAAAAACTGCTTAAAGAACATCTACTCTCTTCAAAATAATTCTATCTACTCTTATGTCTCAGTTTATTTCCTTACATTTCATATTGGTTTGTGTATATATTATTATGTATGATTATTACTTTGTATATTTTACTGTTATATTTTATAAAAATATATATTATTTATTAATGTTATCCTTTATTTGTTTTTATTGTTATATAATTATTTTTATCAAATAATAATAAATAATAAATTTCCTTTGGACATTGCCACACATTGCCATCTAGTCCCAAAGTAAGCTTCTCAAAGCTTGTGTTATGGGTGCCAGATAACGGATATAATACATAAATACTTTTTTTTTGTAAATATATACATGATATACATAGAAAATACCCAGACCAATGCAAACAGGCATGTTCATGCTCACAAATGTTTGTATTGTGCGGGGATCGAACCCGCAACCCGCTGCGTAGTAGACGATGTCTCGACCCCTACACCAGACGGGTCGTCAAAATTATAATAATATTAAACAGATATATTTCTATATAATATTATACAGATATATTTCTATTCACTTATTTAGCTCTTCATTTTCTTTTTATGCACAAAATACCCCTTCCTATAAAACTCATAATTTCTTTACCCAAAGGTTTTCTGGAAGAGATCGCTTAAAGCGATAAGACCGCCTAAATTGTACATTTCCCTACAACGAGGACGCTAAGATTTAAGGCGTCGCTGCACCAAGGTGCCGGGCTCGATTACCGGCCAATGTGGAAATCATAATTTTTTATATTGTCTCGGGTTTGGGTGTTATGGTACCACCATTGTGTATGATTTCCATAACACAAGTGCATTGGCTTCTTACTTTGGGATCAGTGTGTTTGGTGTCCAAATAAATAAAAAAAGAGATTGTAATTTTTGGTTATTCTCTGAGTTTTAAGGTATTCGCTTTCTAAAACCTCCCATCTACAGTTGAAGATAGTTGGAAACTTGGTTTTATAGTCCCCAATAATATCTCGTATATCAGAGCATAATTATTCTTTAATAGCTCTATTGTTAGTGATAGCGTCTCCGGGTAATAGTTGCGATAGTTTGAGGGCATCAAGATTTAGAAATAGTTGGAGAGTTTGCAATACAAATAAGTACGGGCCAAAGATATTATGCCGATAGCGTATCTATGAAGTTCTATTGAAGGGGTTATGTACAAGTATGAAATCTATGATAATATTATAAAGCTAAAGAGTTTTTTTGTTTGTTTGAACGCGTCAATCTCAAGAACTACGAAGCTGATTTGAAAAAATGATGTTGTGTTGGATAGCTTATTTATCGAGAAAGATTATAGGCTATAAAATATCACGCTGCAACGAAAGGGGAGTTAGCAAACTCATCACGTGCGGACGCAGTCGCAGGACCGCTAATGCATTATAGTCGCACACAAAAAAAAAAAAAAAACATTCAGTATTATGTTGTCAAGCTGTTCTTATGAATTAATTGATTGAGCTGATATAAATTACTGATAATATAACAAAAATGTTAATTTTGAATTGAAATCACGGTCACAGCCAATAATCAAATCAAAGTTTTATATTTAAACAAAATACTAGCGGTCCCCCGTGACTTCGTTAGTGCCTTTTGCGTTTACAATTTCTGTCGCAGTGTGATGTTTTATAAAGCCTTCCTTCCCCCTTAAGCCTTCCTTGATGAATAAGCTATACACCACAAAAATATTCTTTCAAATCGGTCCAATAGTTCTAAAAATAAGTTTAAAAACAAACACCCACAAAGGTACGTATAGATAACATTACCGTGACGAAGGCCACTATTTGTCCTAATAGTTTGCATATGTAATATATGTATATATATATTGAATATTGACTATTTTAATATTGGACACCCACCCCGCACGTGTTCCTCAATCAGAAAATTATTTTTTACAAAAATTAAAAACCGACTTCAAAACCATAATGTACTAAAAAGTCGGAAATAAAACCTTGACTCTTTACAAGAAAGGACTGCTTTTTATGCGAACAATTTGTTTTTGGAGTCGGTGCCCTAATGAATGATGCTTGAGATGGCCAATGCGAGGCACACCTAACATAAGTTACATCATAATCACCGAACTCCTAAGTGTTAAGTTCCACCCTCAGCTCATGTCAGCATTAAAATACTAGTATCAAAGTTTGAGGTTTTCTGTCAATTACAACAATGTCCCATCATCGAATCCCAGCTTGGCAACAATGGGACAAACTAGAAAGTAAACACTCTATGTAGGTAAAAAAAACACATCGGTTCACAAATGATTGATATATGAGGTAACTAGCATATATTTTATATTAATAAATAAGTCGAATTGATATCCCCCTTCTTTTTGAAGTCGGTTAATAATCGCCGATTGCCGATCGAAGCTTGTTTCATCTTCGACTCCGTCTTAATCACACTAGGCTGGGTTTGGAGTCAAGAGCGAACCAATACTAAATAAAATAAATTTCGCTACCTATAAGTTGTTCAATTTAGAGTCGATTTCACCAACGTCAGGTAGGACTTATCCGACCGAATAAGTATAAAACGTCCGATTATAAAATGTAATTTCACAAATGATTACTGTTAAATAGAGACGTTTTCAAATAAGGCGTTTTGTATCCCAATCGAAGAATATTTCTTTTCTGACGTTGGTACAATCGCCTCTTAGAATGTTATTGTTTTCTAATGTTTATTTGTCTTTACTATGCGTGCTATGCGTTCTCTTGAAAATTTTGCTTTTTATTCTCTTTCAAGGGTAATCATGTTAGTCGCAAGATTCGCAGCCGGCCGATATAATCTATAGAGGTAATGTTTATCGTCCAATTTATTAGCAATAAAATGGGTTAATTTGTTTGCGGTGGCCCGTAAAACGTTTACTGCCAGTAACGTGATTACAGCACGCCCAACGGTGCCTTAGGGACGAGGAAGTGGCCTGGGAATAGACAACTAAGGTTTTTAGATACCGCAAAAGGCAGTTACTATGTGGTAAAAAATACTTTGTGGTTTTTAAGTCTTTGAGGTGTTGGATTACTCATTACATGAGGCAAAAAATTGGGGGAAAATTGCGCAAGAGTGTCTTCTTGTCACAATTAACTCAGTGTCAAAAGACAAAAGTCTTCAATCAGTGTGTGTTACCAGTGATGACATACGGGTCCAAAAGGTGGTCTCTTACAATGGGTGGTATAAGGAAGCTTCAAATAAGAGAGCGACCGATGGAGAGGGCTATTCTCGGTGCTTTCCTTAACGAGATTGAATCAGAAATGATGAGATATGTAGAAGAACTAAATAACGGACATCAGTAAGCTCAGGTGGCAATGATCAGGGAACATAGCGCGAAGAACTCATGGCCATTGGGGCAGAAAAGTTATAGATTGAGACCCTTTGACCAAAGACGCAAAGTTGGGTGTTCACTGACACGATAGACAGACGATCTTGTGAAGATCGAAGGATCAAACTGGATACAGTGATATTGTAGGTGAGGCCTATGATCAGCAGTGGACGCCCTAGGGCTGATAATGATGATGATAACATTCTTAGTTCACTTAGTTCAACCACTGCCAATTAACTTAATGAGACAACACGCTTTCTTGCAATATATTTGCAAAAGTAAGAAAACGAACGATAATAACATACAATTCGTAACTATCTGTAGAATAATGGCAGACCGATGACTTGGCATGTAGTGAATCACACACCTTACACTTCATTTATAAAATAAATTAAATGTATTGTTTTTTTTGTGTACTATGTTATAAAGTATGCTATGATTCGTATTGTAGATTGGAAAAAAAGTAAACGTGACTTGTTTATTTTTCCAAGAACCCTTTTTTACACACATGTGACATTCTCACATTTTTAATTACATAAAAATATTAAAACGCACTGAAAACCAAAATGACATCTACGAACATACTTGTCTGTGATCTCAGTATTTTGTTTACTGACCTAACTCCTTTATAGCTTTGAACAGACAAAAAACGGCGATGATGGAAGTAGAGTAATTGTATGTTTGTGTTTAAGTATACCTTTGGGCAGCTGCAGACACGTGCAAACTGGATGATACACAGGTCACCAAACAATTTTTTTTAAACTCTTATCTAGCTTGAACTTTGCAAGCTCGATACACTCTTGCGTGTGTAGATTGCGAATACATATATACAGTCATCATCCAAGGTACCAGTATTCCTAGCACTGCTAAGGGATATACTACGATGAAGTTATTAATAGAGTTTTAATCTTATAAACTAATTTCACTGGTAAGGAATTAATGGGCAAAATTACGATATGATTAACAATAGTTTCGAATCTAGGTGCCGAGATACTTGTTTAATGGAAGTATCTATTTAAGATGATGCAGATCTAATACTGCATCTCATTTATGGGTGGCCCCGAGTTAAGAAGATGAAAATAGAAGGTATTACTATGAATATACAAGTGCGTCTACTTATTTACGACAACAATAAACCAACAGGGTATTACATCCGACTTTCAATGTTACTGTTCTCTCGACACCCTCCATAATACCTATCAAATACTGACAAGACAGTGCACTATCCGACAAACACCGCCATTCATTGCAAGTGCATTACCCAAAGACGTAGAAGACAATTACCGAGGGTATTTAAGGGTATTCAAGCCTTTAGTACGAGCGGCTCGTAAATTAACTCCAGCTAGCCTTGAGGTCAAAGACTTAGGTTGAAGGGGATTAGGCAGAAAGGGTTTATATACCCCGCAGGCAGGGCTTATGCGTTATTCGTCCTTGACGGCAAAAAATAAATATTATACTTATAACAATCCAAAAGAAATTTTTAATAATAGAAAAACGTGTAAACTGTTAACAGTGTCGTACTGTGTAATACATACATGTAATTATGGCTATGTTCAACAGTAGTCAATCACAACTAACTCTCATTATTCGGTGAAAATGACACAGTAATATATTGAATGCAAATATATTACAAGATAGGCTTATGAATAGTGTATATTATATCTTTGGATCGAGCAATGTGATGGCAAAGCTGAAAAATAGTATTTTTTTTTTTTGAAAATTTGACTATTCAAATGCACTTCTGTTTTTCTAATCTATGAAGTGAACACGGTTCTTGGTCAAATGGCTCAAGGCATCGTATTACAGCTGATATTCTGAAGTAAGTTGATATACTTCACCATCGCCACTATGACATAAAGTACATTTTATAACGCACAGTTTTTTCAGCACATTGATTTTAGAGTCGTATGAAATTTGGAAAGAGCAAACCTTTTTTTAAATGCTTACTTAGGATGCCCCGTAAGTAGTGCTCAAAACTAAATCCGTATAAGGTTATGGTCATAAGATAACGTTTTTATGGAATGAGACAAAGTTGGTCGCATTCGCTTTCATACATCCTAAACTTAGCTTGCACGTTTTCGGCTTTTTGAAGTAAAGGCTTGATTGGTTAAAAATGGACGAAATTCTGATGAGATTGGACAAAAAGTAAATTGTAGGGTTCTTATTTTACTAAACTTTTTTTTTTAATCAAGACGTGAGCATAGGGTTTCAAAACATCTTACAACATCGCCTGCAAGAAAATAGTTAATAAATCTACTAGGTTCTTCGAGTTATATAAATAAACACGATTCACACATTTTTTTATACAAATTAACAGTACATCGAATTTTCACGTAAATGGCATTTACTTATTGCTGGCATTTATTACTTGCATCCCAATATATACTCGCATCTGAGCGCATAATGTCCTTTCAACGAAATTATTTTTTTGAAATTTAAACATTGAAATTGAAATTATCAACTTATGCACTCCTAGTACGTTCTTATTGTTGTTTTATTATTATTAGATTATGACAAGTCGCTTAATACAGAGGTCTAATAATTTAATAAACTGTCTTTTGTTTCATACAAATAAAAACATGCACCCCTTATACTTCTAACACAAAAATTTGTAGGTTTCCTTGGAATGTTTTCCGGGAGTTTTGAAAATTAGCTATCTTATATAGATTTTGAGATGCTCTTTCCGAAATTCAACTTTGCCACCTCGTATCGGCCGCTGACACCGCATCTTGAAAAAATTACGTCTTGAAATTAGTTTTTCAGATGATATCTCCTTTTCGGCTCGATTTACAATAAAAAGATCTACGAATACTACAATTAATGCTCAGCATCAATAATTCTCGTGAAGGTGTCAAGTAACTCGCTTATGCTTATTCCATTTTGGCGCCCATATTCCTTTATGGCTTATAGTAAGTACAATTTTAGTTATAAAAATATTTTTTCACTTAGTGGCCAACAACTGACTGGCTGAAATTATTTGCTGTTTGGGTTAATTCGTTGTTTTGATTTTATCTGGTTACATTTTGATAACATTTGTTCATTCAAATCATGTAATGAGACCTTTTACTATGATCCTGAGAAAGGTAGATTTAAATATAAACCATTTTATTAAAAAAAAAAAATGCTCCCTTAACAATGTTTTCAGTGGCTTTTTAATTTACATCCGGAGTGTAGAGCTATTATAGTATTTTGTAATTTTATTGAAATGAAGATTTTTTTTAAGCTGTTGGGCACAAGGTGATTAGGAAGAATCTTTTTCAGCACAGGTTAAAATTATGTGTTTTTTTTCGGGACAAACAATTAAAAAATATATGTTATGTTGTGACATAACATTAACTAATTATGCTAAAATTATAATATATATATCTCATAAACCATAAGACTATTCTTAACCTATTTAGGAATATTCTGATAGTAACGATCATATACGAATTTTGTTCCGACCACTTTTTACGTGACGCACTGAGTATAACCACATTTTTGGCTACGATCTCACCTGATCGTAAAGTGATGATTTAGCCTGTGATTTAAAGGTCACTACATATTCACTCTCATCTTGAAAAGATAGTAGGTAGTAGACAATTACTACCATAGCGGCGTATCATTACTTTAGTCGCGTCAGTGTTATTCCTGTCTTGCTTGCACTTACCGATGAAGCGTCGCGCTGCATATTCCCATCTTTATTGACATTACGGCCTCACGGCTCAGTTGTTAACGCGCCAACTATAGTTACTCAAACAAAGAATTCAGAAAACAGAATGTCGATTTAGCATTTGAAGTACCTTTATTATTTGCTGTTTGGGCAGGCATCAGGTATCAGGCATTAGCCTGATTTAAAAAAAGCTTGCATGTAAAGTTAAACCTACAAAATAACTGATGTTTTTTATCTTAATTATTAATTCATTTTGTACAACGTAGGTGCATATTTGTCTTGACTAAAATCAGCTTACATTAAAGTTACAGCAAGTAAATACGTCTGCCCGCTTAAGCAAATCTCTGGAGGGCTCATGTTGTTAGTGTTGTCAACTTATCTAAAGTTCTTCTACCGATGAAATACTTTTATCCGAGGTTTTTCTTGCCTTACGAAAACCCCTAGCACATCTGACAGAAGAAAGGGTGGATACTTCAAACAAAAAACGGAAAGAGGTTTACATGATTTAGGTTCTTAAGGTTAGACATCGGTGACCTCGATGACATAAGGTCCTATGTACCCTGAATGAGGCAGAGGGTGACAGCAATATTCCGCCATTGCGTTCGGCCTTGAGTGTAGAAAGATCGGTCTGGTTACATGTTGTTTTTGTTTCATTAATCAGGTGATTTCATGCAAGTGGGCGATTAAGCCACAACTTCTCTAGTGCGATGGTGGGGTGCTCGCTTTTTTCCGGGAATCCTCCCTAGAGATGAGGTTCTGTTTTCAAATGCAGCATACACGCCTTTAGCCCTACATTCTCAGCTCAGCTGCAAGTTAAGGTAGTGGGGACGCAAAGCGTATCTACAGCAGATTCCAGGAAGGACGACAAGGATGACGTGGACTGGCCGGGGTTCTGTTAATCGGTGTTTCAAGCCTTAACACAACAGATGGTTACTTGTCACTATGTAGGTAATACTGACCTCACAACGTCAACGATTACCACCAAGACCATGCCCCGGCTTTCCACCCTTTATGAACTCACCTAGTAAGTGTGAAATAGTTAGGTACTAATAAACGTGTTATATACCACAGTTAATCACCAGGCTGCCTTTTGCTTCTTTTGCCTATAAAGACTGCAATCCGGACCTCTTTAAGTAAAAAAGTTGCTTAAAGCGTATTATTGTACCACCTTCTACCTATGTACCACCATCGTTAATACGGTATGAAATAGTCTGTTTGGTCCAGGTAAAAATTGATAAAGATAAAAAATGGCATTGTGAGTGTTAACAACATTGTATACTCTGTTCAGAAATGAATAAATAACTACTTACGCATCCACAAAACCAAGAGAGTAATAATAATGCATAAATTATGCTATTCAAAAATAAGACGAAAACCGATTTTTCGAGAAACGATAAAATTCAGCTTCTAAATGGATTGATTAGGTATATTTATTATGACTCTACGCAAATTGAGACTCAATAAAATAAACATATTATATGAACTCTGGTTTAAATCACATATACTTGCATAATTTATACTAAATGAATGAATTATTTTGAATTAAAAAGCAATATTGATATGATAACACACAATTTAAGTACCTATAACCTAACCTACTTGTTAGAATTCATAAACTAGCTATTAATTTTATCGACAACGGTAATGTGCACAACACTTCTTGCAGGACTGTGACCGAAGCCACGTCTCATTACGTTTCAAATACTAAAACCTCACTGCTGAAGTGCAGGTGAAATGCCTGAATAATGAAGACAAACCCTTATTTTAGCGAAAATTATATTGTTAATGTCATTTCGACTTGAGACCACTTGAAAGTAATACACAACATTGCAATTAATGTGAACTCTAAAGCGTAAATTCTATATTGATGCAAACGATGGTGGATACTGTTACACACGTAAATAATAAAAAAATAAAGATGATTTTGTTTGTTATAAAACCATCATTACGTTTGACGACCTCCGTGGTGTAGTGGCTAAGCACGGTGGTTTAAAAGCGTCGCCGCTCCGAGGTCCCGGGTTCGATTCCCGGTCCGGTCAAAAAAAAATCTATACTTTCTTGGGTCTAGGTGTTGTGGTACCACCGTTGTGTCTGTCTATAACACAAGTGCAATTAGCTTCTTACTTTGGGATCAGAGCAATGTATGTGATTGGTGTCCAATGAATGAATGAATAAATGAATTATTTTATCTATAATTATTGTTTTGGACTTTTTGTTATTTATATTGTTTTATTGATTTCTGATGATGATGTCCTCCCAGACGTATCCGTCGACGGCGACACCATTAGCTGGTGTTAGCCTGGGCTCTTGCATGGGCGCGAGCGTGACTTGCATAGCCAAATTTGGTTTTGAAAGTCCGGTTGCAAGAGGCACAGTAAAGAGTCCCAGATTCATTGTACTTGTACTCATAGGAGGGCTTAGGCCGAGTCTTGCGGATTTGGCGTTTGGCGTCGAGATCTTCGAGCCGGGCTTGCTCATAATCTACCAAACTCGCCTTGACAGCAGTTCGCCATTCAATCCTCTGTGTCGCCAGCCTCTCCCACGAGTCATGCGGTATATTGGCAGCAGTCAGATGGCGCTTCAACACGTCTTTGTAATGCAGGTACTGCCCAACTGGTTTGCGTTTACCTGAACTGAGCTCAGAGTAAAATATTTGTTTTGGCAACCTGGTAGGCTCCATGCGCACGACGTGTCCGCACCAGCGAAGTTGACCTTTCATCAGAAGGCACTCCATTCCTGTAAGGTTGGTTCGGCGCAGAACCTCCGAGTTCGACATAAGGTCCTGCCACTTCAGCCGGAGAATTGCTCGGAGACATTTAAGATGGAAAATATCGAGCTGCTTGATGTCTTTCCTGTACAGACATCAAGTTTCCGAGGCATAGAGGAGCAAAGGTAATATTATTGCTTTATAAACGGCCAGTTTTGTGTGAAGCTTTAGGTCGTGCGATTTCCAGACTCGTTGGCTCAGACCACCGAAAGCAGCAGCGGCTTTACCGATCCGTGCAGAGATTTCTGAGTCAAGGCGATTGTCACTGCGCACTAAACTTCCAAGGTACCAGAAGGTCCCTCCTTCATCTAGTGGCTTGCCTTGCAGAGAAACGGCATTCTCATTCACAGATTTGCCTTTAACAGGCTGTATAAGAATCTGAGTCTTAGAAGCACTAATTACTAAGCCAAACTTGCGACCGGATTCGTCCAGACTGTCAAGGTAACTCTGTAGGTAGTCCAAATTGTCAGCCATAAGGCAGACATCATCGGCATAGAGGATTTCCCCTACCGGAACGGAGTATGCCTTGCGTTTTGCTCTAAAGCGTGTGAGGTCGAAGACGCTTTTATCCATACGGAAATTTATGGAGATCTGGTTATTACAGCGCCTACGAGCATCACTCATTACTGCCGCAAAGTAAATGGCGAAAAGGGTCGGAGTCATAACGCAGCCTTGTTAGACACCGCTAGTGACAGGGAACTGTTCCGTGAAGTCGTTTTCGTGACGTACGCGGGCTGTCATACCCTCATGAAACTGTCGCACTAAATTGACACACTTCACGGAACAACCATATTTCTCCAGAACAGCCCAGAGAGCAATTCTAGGTACGCGGTCAAAGGCCTTCTCTAGGTCCACAAAATATAAATAGAGGTCACGAGGCTTTTCCTTGCCGTAGAGAGAAGAGATATACCTCGATAGGAGCTACAATTGGAGAGTTCTCCTTTGCCTTTATATAATTTGGTTATTGAAGCATCCTTCCAGTCTTGTGGTACAGTCTCAACGTCCCAAATAATTTTGATAAGGTCGAACAACTTGGACCTGATGTTCGATCCACCATATTTAAAAACTTCAGAAGGAAGAATGTCCGAACCAGGTGATTTACCATTTTTAACCGCTTTACGGCACCAATGAACTCTTCATACGAACAGCTTGGACCTGATTTCTACGTTGTATGGGAATGAATCTGTTGAACAGAAAAAAGAGATTTCGATTTAATATCGATTCGATCACAAAGCTTCGAGCTGTTCGGAACACTTTTGCGGACGAGATCATGTACATGAAGTACTTCCTAAGTGTGATTGTAAACAAATTATAATACGCATTCTTGGGAGTGGTCTCATGCTTTCTTAATCGCTTGTAACATTTTAAACAATTTATAAAAATAAGATTATGGGCATCAGCTGATGCCGCGCTGCTGACGCCCAAATGTGAAACCGCACTCAAACTAAAAATACCCAAAAATACCTTCGGTGTTCGTAAAATTCAGTTACACAGGAGAACTAAATTGTTCGCGGGATAAAGAATGCGGAAAACCTTTTGTTAAAACAACTAAAAGCATTTTCAACTTTATATACGAGCGGTTTTTGAATTTTTTACCGATTTCTCGTAACTTGTAGTTTTTGCAGTTGCTCTCTGTAAATTGACTCTATATTTAATAAGTACATGTTCTTGAGCTTTTTGGAGTAATTGAGGTTCTAGTTGATCTAAAGTAAATACCTAAACCTATAAAAAACCTTGAAGTAAAATAACCTAGTGAATAAGCACGCAGAATCAATGGCCGGAGAGTTATTTTTTTAGTAAAGACAGGAAAACTTGGACTGTATTACCATTTTCATTGTGTTGAAAAAAATAACATCTTTACGATTACATTTCTCAAAGTAATGAAAATTTTTTGGGAAATATTGCCCGCAGGCGCGGTTCGAAAAATATACGGAATGTATTTCAAATTGCTTTTACACTAATTGTGATAATACCCGAGGTCGATCAGCTTCATTAAACAGCGAAATGATCATATTTAACTGCCTTAATTAAGTCATCCGTCTGTCAGTTAGCAAATTGTACTACGGGACTCTGTCAGTAATGGGATAGCTCAAAACATAAAGACAGTAGTGTACTGGAACAAAAATAAGCGGCTGTTTAAAAAACAAGACAAATGACAAACAATAATGATAAATGGATAGTTAACATTTAAAAAAAACACATTTTCTCCACATCCCATGGTTTTCTATAGAGACAGGTTGTTTGTTGACATAGCGTAGATGAAATGTTGACTGTTTCATAAAATAATAACTGGATACTTCTTTAATACTTTTATTCTTGGCTTTAAAAGGGTAGTACCAATTATCTCAATTGGACGCCGCAAACCAACTACGCTGCCGGAATCCGCGTGCTCCCCGAATGAAAAAACTCCAAAAAGATGTATCGGTGATGCCAGTAAATTAATTTAAATATAATATTGATTAAGTAACAGTTTCAATAATTTATAGCAGCTACTTATTTGAAAATTACGACAATCGTAAACAATAGTAAGTCGCTCGTTATATTTCAACTTGCGATTCCCCGCGGCGTCGTCCGCGTAAATTTCGGATTTCCCGTAAAATATTTCAACGCAAAACACATATTTTCATTAAAAGTAAGAGGCCAGAAACCATAGCGGTTAGCGCAAGCGCGTATGGTACTCAAGCTGCAAGCATATTTATAAGCAATATAAAATATTGCTTATAAATATGCTTGCAGCTGTTATATTTGCTGTCAACAAAATATTGTGGTATTTTACTAAGTGGAAGTAAGTGGATTGCCTAATTCAATTAACGTTGGCACGGAACCCTCAGTGCGCGAGTCCCACTCGCACTTGGCCGGTTTTTCATTGCTGCTCTGCTCTAATAAGTCGCACCGTAATGTTCTCGGTTAATAAACTGTCCAACACTAGCTGTACAAATCCTAAAAAACGAAAAAAAAGGCTCTAACGATACGTCTGAACAATTTCACACAACCAAACGAGACTGAAGTGCACAACCACAGCTAAAAATAATATTTTTAGTATTAATGCCTTGCTGTATCCGTTGCGTTATTTCTTCTTACCTATCCTTATTTTCTCATTAATTTATAGTAGCTTTTACCCTCGACTTCATCCGATTTAGGTAGTTTTTTTGAAAAGTAGTATGAAAAACGTATTTTGTATTTTTTTTACGTATGTTTGAATTATGTCAAGATGGGATGAGGCTATACTAAGTTTGACTCATAGGGAAATAGGGAATGCATTGATTTTCCGTAATACCAATTTTATCCAAATATAATTTAAATCTTTGGTAATTTAGGAGTGAAAGCGATCGATTCCCCGGAAAGTATTTTTTCCCAGGAGAATGCAGTATTTTCCTGCGGTCAAAAGTAGCTCATGTCCATTATTAAGTCTCAAACTATCTCCTTACCAAATTTCATTTAAATCTGTTCAGTAGTTTAAACGTAAAAGCGATTGGCACACCTGAATTTTCCCATGGGAATGCGTCATTTTCCCGCGGTCAAAAGTATGTCCTTTCTTGGCTATTAAAATACTTCCATACCAAATTCCATTCAAATTGGTTCAGTACTTTACGCGTGATTAAGTTACAGACAGACAGACAGAGTTACTTTCGCATTTTTAATATTAGTATGGAGTATGGAAGTATGGATTTTGTGCACCTTGCAGGTAATACAGCGCATTCTCATATCTGTCGGAAAACATATATTATAAGACCCTTTACACACTCCGACTTTTAGCAGCGATCAGTCGCGATGCTAAGGCGCGGTAGCATTGATGCAGTCGCAAAATGTCAACCTTTACACACTGCGCCGATTTAAGAATCGTACAGTCGCGATGCAGAAGCTGTGAAGTCGCTCAAATTCATTACATAATTTGACAATTTCCAGCTTCTGCATCGTAACTGTATCGATGCTAAAAGTAGCGCAGTGTGTAAAGGCTGATATTTTGCAGCTGCATCAATGCTATTACGCATTAGCAGCGCGATTGCATCGCTGCTAAAAGTTGCAGTGTGTAAAGGGTCTAAATTTGCTCCTTGCGTAAGTCGCGATGCTGAAGCGCGTTTTCAAATCGAGCGGCTGCATCGATGCTAAAAGTCGCAGTGTGTAAGGGGTCTAAAAGTTAAGATTAAAAAATTTAACCTGTCTTTTGAGTCGTTGCACAGTGAACACATACATTCTCATAACTTAAATCAAATTTCTTGACGACACCAAACAAATATAATCTGCGACATATTTCGTCAGAACGTAATTGCTAATTATAATAGCGCAGTCATTCAATTCACAAATGCTGTGCATGTTGGAAATAAATGTTGAACTAGTTGTCTGTTTTCCTTGGTCTATAATAATGAGAAACATTTTAAACTGTATTTACTTATCGAACTCCATTTCGGAGCAAACACGTTGCGATTTAACAAACAGAGATATTGCAATCTCATGGTAATTAGTGTATGTAATTTTGTTCTTTTTAATATCAAAACCTGATATTTCCTTCCCATTATTTACTACAGCTCATCCGTGTTTAAACCGCATAATGTAGCTAAAACCAACAATTTTCGTTTCAGAGGTATCTCACATGATAAAACTAATCTTAGAAGAAATTATATAAACCTCCATGTTGAACCGCCATCGATCACTTATTATAAAAAAACACTTTTTCTTTAACAGAATGGCTACTGGCTTTAACAAAAATTATACTCAAAATATATACTTATTTACTGCGAGACCAAATAATTTTATCGAATATATTAACTTTCTTTTTGATAACACATTATTTGCCTATCCGACATAGTATGAATTCTCCTTCTCTTTTAATCTGGTATTCTTCTTCGAATATATTTAAGTGCACGATTATGTGATAGATAGAAATCTATTGTTATATTGATAGGCATATTAGTGTTATAACTCCCGTGAACATTATATATGTATTATATTGTTGTTTGTTTTACATCAAGTAAAAAAAAATCAGTTCCAGTAAATGATCTGGCATTTGTCTACTATCACACAAGCAGGGCGATTCAGAGCGTTTGATAAGTCATTCGGCTTGGGATTCGGCTGGATTTTTTATTCATTTTTAGGGTTCCGTAGCCAAACGGCAAAAACGGAACCCTTATAGTTTCGTCAAGTCTGTGTGTCCGTCCGTATGACACAGCCATTTTCATATTCCGTAACTGTAAGCATCACAACGTTGAAATTTGGTAGGAGGATGTATCCGGTTAACCGCTTTACGATTCTTGTACAAAAAATAAAAAATGATGATATTTAAGCTAAACTTTTTTTTAGTCAAGCCTATGCATGTAGGGTGTCTGTAGATAGGTCTTTTAAAATGAAATAGAGGTTCCTAAAACCGTTGAACCGAGAAGGTAAAACCTAACGTTTGCGAGATATACGCTTCCAAAGTAGTAAAATGGGCGTCCCCCCCTCCTTAACTGCGAAACTAAGCGAGTGTAAATTTTTAAAACAATATATGATGTAGATCTTAACAAATACTTTCAACGAAAATAAACTTTAAAAGAAGTAAAAACCGACTTCAAAACCAAAATGCACTAAAAAGTCTTAAATAAACTCTTCACCATTGAAAGGAAAGGAATCCGTTTTAGGCAAACAATTTCTTTTTGGAATCTATATTTGCTGTCAACAAAATATTGTGGTATTTTAGCTTAGTGGAAGTAAGTGGATCCCTAATTCAGTTAAAGTTGGCACGGAACCCTCAGTCGAGTCGAGTCGAGTCCGACTCGCACTTAGCCCCTTTTTTAATTAATGTTGCAGTTTGATCAGACGTCGATATGTCAGTTCGGAAAAAATGTAATAAAGAACAAAATAAAATGTAATGAAGAATAAAAAAAAATCCTCGTTATTGTAGTTTTATTAACATGTGAAAGTTATCGAATCCTAAACCGAATCCGTAGTAGTACCGTTACCATGAGTTTACGACGGTTTCACTCGCTAGCGACGACGTAAAAAAGTCTATGAGAAATTACACAGCGCCTCTAGCGGTCACTGGCAGAACTAAAATTTTCCATACAAATAGTAACGTCGTCGCTAGCGAGTAAAACCATAGTCGCTTGCGAGAAAACTCATGGTAACGGTACTGAATGGTTCTGAATCGGGCGGCCGGTGGTAACTAATGATTAAAAGTGGTGGTGGTAGTATCACTCTCCCTAAAAAAATATTGTTATGCGACTGTGTCTGGTTTTTAAGTCGAAATATATTATCATGTATAAGTAAAAAAGAAGAGAGGGGTTGCACAGAATTTTGTAATAAGTAAAATACATGATATTTTGTGTATCATCAACACAGTACTTACCATATTAAGACCTTGTTACATTCTTTAGAAAAAATATTGTAGCACAATCCTTCTATTTCTTGAAAAAACAGATATCACTCACATTATTTTACTTGATAAACATGAATTTACATGTCGTACTTGACAAAAACATACGAAAACATAGGAGTATTCAGAAAAAATCAAGTATGTCAATATTTGTTGGGACTGAAAAGTTATTCTGAGGAAAGGGTAAGGGCTCGTTCATAGTTTGAGAGTATGGTTCATATGCCACTCTTTTATTTCATGTATTTATTTACATTTAACCAAACTTTTAATTTTTTTCTCGAATAAATTTTAAACCGACTTCAAAATAAGGCGGTAATCAATTCAATGTGAATGTATGTGAAAATCGTTTGTTTGATAATATTTGAATATTTTGATCTAAAAAGACTTCCAAACGGGTGCAAAATTTCGTAAGAGTATGAATGTTTTTTTAATTTTGTTGGTCCAGTTTTAATTTCTCGAAAAGTCCGAGATCATTCTTTTTAGGTTAATCAGGTATATTTACACACAACTTAGGGCATAGTTTAAGTTTATCAACATCGGTCTAGAAGTTTTTATGAAATGGTTGATAACTAGAAGTCATGAAATAATAAACAATTTAAAAAACTAACCGCGTTCAAAGAACTGAATAAAAAGCCAAAAATAACACACTTGCCTTCTGTTTAGGAGAAACTAATTCTTTTGGAGACCGAGCATGATTTCAAGTTTGAGATCATTAATAGTCTATTAGCACATCATAAATCATAGATTTTTAGACAGTTTTCACGTTGATTACTTGCTATCTGTGCAAGTACATTGTTCATATCATTCGCCATTTCATTAGATAAATGATGGTAGAACATAATAAATAATAATGCATCCTAAGTATCATGGCCGTTGGGGCAGGAAAGTTCTAAATTGGAGACCCTTCGACCAAAGACGCAGCGTAGGACGTCCACCAACAAGATGGACAGACGACCTTAAAAAGATTGCAGAATCAAACTGGATGCAGACCGCTAGTAATCGGTCGCTGTGGAAAGCCGTGGGGGAGGCCTATGTTCAGCAATGGACGTCCTTTGGCTGATAATGATGATGATGATAAGCAGTGGCGGCTGGTGGGTTATCGATCTGGTAGTGCTCTTTAAGAAAATCGAAACATAACTTAAAACAATTACGGTAATATAAATGAACAATAATTAATGCGTCACACATACATACAGTGAAACTATTCTGGTAGTCTGATAACGAGATGTCAATAATGGCTGCCGTCGCCCTCGCGCCCATGCCGGCCGGCTGATTCGTCAAACATCGGGTGCTCTCGGCAATCCTCGGTTCGCACGTGCGGCGCTCGAGAACCCGCTCATTACTCTGTACATTTCTATGAACTATCTTTTGTTTCACGCGTCAGGCGTATTACCTCGTATCTCCTACAAGTTATATTAGCAGCCCTCGTGCACTCGCCGAAGCGCACGAGAGTTTGTCTTTACAGGAAAATAAGTCTTAATAGTTTAGTAAAGCGCTCAAACTGTTTCACCATAATTTGAGATTTAATCTTTTAATACCTTTTTGTATGTTTGAAAATAACTATCAAAATGGTAATAAATAAAGATGAAGTACTTAATATTTTGTAATTTTAAAAATCTTTGAATTGGTGGTTCAGCGCACGAGCGCACTTAAGGTACAGCCGCCACTGATGATAAGTATCATGAACTTATTCGACTGTAGACTGAAAGTAGACTTATTTTTCACTATTTGCTGTGCGAAGTAGGTGGTAGGGGAACCCAAATCGATGACAGCGCTCGCAGTGATCAAAAATTGACAACTTTGGCGGACTTCTGTAACCTTTTCTCTGGCAATTTTCAAGTCCAAAAAATTACGTTTTGTTTACGTTGCTGAGCATTATATTTTATTATTTAGTAAAAATCGTCAGTAAGAGTTTTTTTGAGGGATGTAGAGTCGGTGCATGATCTCAAGCTAATGTACAAGTACTAACAGTCTACACACATCACGCACCGATTCTAAATGAATTTGTTTCCCCTAAATAGAAGGAAAATGCATTATTTTAAGTAAGACGTTATAATACCAAACTAGGGCTATATGATGTAAATAGAAATGTATATTGTTACAAATATTTACGATTATTCTTATTCACCCGAAACGACGAGAAGTGGCAAAAATTTCGCACACGAGTTTGGAAACCTAAATAGAACAAATAACTTAAATATTACCAAGTTCCAACGATACCACATACGTACAAATTGAAATGATTACCTCCTTTATTTTGAAGACGTTAAAAATATTTTGTTGTCCAACGGGTGAATACATTTTCAATGTCTGTTAATTTTCATATTGAGTTGTCGGCAAAATTACCTGAATTTAAATAATTGGCTCCGTACCCGCAAACTGTGAGATAGCTCTGTCTACGAACATAAGTTGTTACTTAGTCAGATGCATTATTTATTGTTTTCACAGTAAACTAACTGAGGCTCAAGATTCATAACTCAGTTCTGATAAACAGTTTTAGTTGTAAATTATGGAGATTGAGAATTAAACAAGAATTAGACATTTGTTTTACTTTCGACGTCGTGTGTACATATTTATATGATAAGATTAAGCTTAGATGTGCTTTTACATTCTTAATTGATTAATTTAATTGTCATTTAAAAACAAATTATGAAGCTTGCTTTTACTGACATTGTAAATAAAATGAACTAATTTCCGTTGTAAAGGTACATAAAAAAAAAATCTAATACATAAAATTTCCATGTCACCATGTTAGTTACCGTAGTCCTCCGAAACGGCTTTACCGATTCTTACCAAATTTTATATGCGTATTCAGTAGGTCTGTGAATCGGCTACTACCTATTTTTCATATCCCTAAGAGATAACGGTTGTTCACCCTTGTTTTTTTTAATTTTTGGACGAAACTTTTTGTTTTTATTTTTTTTATAATATAACATTAAAAATAAATATAACACAAAATTATTCTTTTTTATCACCAACCCCTATTTTGACATTTTTTTTATTTTCAACATGACGTTATTTTTACTGTCTCTTTATTTCTATGAAATAAAACTGACTAATAATTTGCTCAGTATGAACGCAGCCTAACATTGAAAATCAGTTCACGGCCCTGTTGTCTGTTTTCCGATAGAACAAATATGTGATATGAAGCCCTCTCATTATATATTCGAGCCCTCAATATATGCCGCAAGTTGAATTCAAAATTAATTTCATACTTTTGCCTCCCTTTTTATGTTTATAGGCGAAGATTTTTGTGGTTGCTACGTCAAGTTTCGAATGTACTGACAAAACAGTTGATTTTTCATTCGTAATATATGCAATCTTAATGAGAGAAGGTTGGAAATTCGTCGTTTTCGCGGTAGTAATAAGAACAGATTAGAAGCGCTCTAATTAATAAGTACTACTTATGCATGGTACTCGTATAGACGCATAGTGACTGACGTGATTATTCGTTAACAATTTTTGTAAGTACATTTTATAGTTTATTGCGTTCATATAACATCAATCGACCTGACAACGAATTGAAGTTTTATTTGATGTAAAACAAAGTGATAATTCTCATCGAGTCATTTGATAGCAAAAAAGTTACATATTGGTAGCTCTAGACTCGATGGAAATTTTCTATTATATTCTATTAGTGTTTTCCATCGTTTGTTAATCAATAATTTTCCAACGTACAATGGAGATATTAAAACACAATCGCAATTCCGCAAAAACAGAGCCCCAAACGTCATTTTAAACAAATCAAGGGTCCGATTCACCTATTCCCCTCTCACAAATGGAAATATTTATCTCCCCATTTCTCGGGAATGCCCTAATGAAATGACATGGTGTATAATTTTATTTACTGTAATGAATAAGGAACGAGAAAGTAGACGGATTCAGGCCCACTCGATAAATTACGACATATTTCAACGTTTCACCTTTATTTTTTTGGGAAAGTCACCCCTAATACCAGAGTAAATTAGGAGAGCTTTTCTTATTACAGAGCAGTTTTTTTACGGTATATTTTTTCAAGATGTTATTTAAGATTGTTGCTTTTTTTTATTTGAGACGTTTTAGGGTTCTGTAGTTTAACAAGGAACCTTTATATTTTTGCCATGTCCGTCTGTCCATCTGTCCGTCTGTCCGTCCGCAGTCTAGCGCAGGGAAGTGTTACATAAAACAAAAAAATATATTTTTTGGGATACCTCTAATACAAGTAACATAGGGATGTTATTTTTCTCTTGCGTAACCCATTGCATGGGCTATCGTTGAATAGGTATTTTTTAAATTATTGTGTTTGCAAATCTTTGTTAGCGTTCAATGTCCTCACTCTCTCCAAACTAAGTGGTAGTAATACCTAAAAAACTCACAACTCTAGCATATACGATGAATTTAGAAAAAAAAACTATGACTGGTAAGATAAGTAACAAAGGTCAGAGTCCTTAAATTTAAGGCAAAATTTTTTTTTTTTAACAACAGAAACTTTGTAAGATAAAGTAATACAAAAAGAAGTTGTTAAATTATTAGCTGTAAAAAACCGAAGCTGTGACTCATCCTTATCTAAAGAAACAGCAGTTTTCGCCTAAAAAATTTGAATATTTTGAAATTTAAAGGTAACCGAATCCCTGTCTTAAGGTACTGTTCATCATGTTTTACAGATCATTTTTGAGGCCATAAAAGTGCTTAAATATGTATGTAAGCACCCTTTCAGCGACATAGACCCCTTTTCGCGAGTCGACTCGCACTTGACCGGTTTTATTTATTTATTTTGACACTTAAAAGTAGGTATATGTGATTTATTTAAAAGTTACATGCACATTGTTGTTTGGTTCCTATCTGAGAGAAGCTGACACTTCCTAATGGATTTGAAATAAAGTTTAATATTTGCATAGATTTTTAAAAAAGGGGTTAATATAAGTTTCTTAGAATCAGTTTGCTAAAACTATCAAATTTCATTATGAACCTTTCCCTTTAATCAATATTACCTATAAGTAGCATAGGACCCACATGGAAACATAAAATAAATGGAATAATATGAAGATCTATTTCAGACTGGGCAAGTTTACTGTATAGGAAGACAGTCAGATGTCTAGTTGTATAGTTGCGAGGAGTTTTTTCATACAAGTGTATCAGTCTGCCTGTGACCACAGATGCTGTGAAATATACGCATAAAATAATATGTAAAGTGTTTTAATCAATGAGTAGTCATCGAATAAATCTTAGAACAAATTCAGAAATAAATAACAAACAAGAAAAATAAATAAACTAAGACATGCAATATAAAAAAAAATACTTAAAATCTACTTATTCAAAACGAAACCATTTCCTTGCGGCAAGGAGGCTATGATGCTGGCTGCGTTGCCGCGTTGGATAGCTATGCTAATCGTTTGAGCTAGAAACAGGCCAGCTTTATTATTGGCTGTTACAAAATTTAATTTTGGCGCAATTTTTCTAAACACTAATTTAGCAGTGGGCCGTGGGCCCAAATGTTTCAATGCCAAACGGCGCAAACACATAATCACTTGCAAGTGAGACGTACTTGCGACGCTTGACGCTTTCAGCCAACCTTAGAACTAAATATCACACGAGTGAAATAACGATATATATGTTCTAATAAAGTATACCGAATGAAAAGCGGCCGATCGAGTGTCCCCAGACCCACACCCTAAGCATCGCTATTAAGATAACGCCGGTCCATCCTCGCCGATACCCGAAATAATGCTGCTCTAACGGCCGTTCCCTATATCCATTCTAACTGTGGTTTTGCCCTACTAGAGTTAGAAATGGTTATCTACCTTTAGATTTTTTGTTTCTATAAACCTACTGGCAGTAGGGTAAACTATCTCTGGATGCATCTTATCGATGGGAGGACGGATAGCTTACTAGGGATAGGCATTTGTATGAAATTGACATTTATTGCGTTCCTATAATGTTTTTCATCTGACTGTCAGTCAGTTTGACTATCTCTAGTAACCCCAGAATTCAATCCTAGGATTTTGGAGGATAACGCTCTTGTACACCCTGGCAAATTACTAGTTTTAAATGTTTCATTGATTTATTTATGTAAAAGTCCTGCTGCTTACAAGGTTAAGATAGAAACTTTCTCCCTAATGGCGAAGATGTTCCTTTACCCTAAGAAACTGACCCTAGCCATAACCCCGCCTAACAAAAGATACTTAGATATAATAAGGATGATGTGGTAGGAGAGCTGCGTTCAGGTCATCCAGGGCAGCAGCGTTAAGATGGTAGATAGGTGGTGGGACCCGCTACCAGTCTGACAGACTGCCCAAACTGATCATAGGGACGGATAAAGGTGTCTGCTGCAGTGAAGGGAAATGAGAACAACAAGGACGGATAATATCTGATTTATTGGTAGTAAATTAGTTTATTTAAAATATTAACAGATACATTAATAGGTGGGCCGCCAGTGTGAGTTCCGACGGTGCTGGATTCTGCTATGTAGGTCACTGACGTGTTCGTAGTTGTAGAATGTAAGGTGCTACCTCGTACAATTTATAAAAAACATATAAGTTTTTCGGGTGGCGAACAATATTGAATCCAAGTTCAAGCAGTCAACTTTTTCTCTGGGAACAGCTGAGTGACTGGGAAGGTACCCGATGCTTTGCATAGCATTCGATGAGCCTGAAATAATTCCACCAGCATCATCATCTATGCCTTTGTCAAGGGAAGGTGGACTTTTTGCTGTGGCTGAAAGAAGTTAATAAACCAAATCAGTATAACATGAAAACAACTGGTATTTAAGCAAAGGATATTGACCAAAACTCTATAGAAACTCTGCACACTTTGCGGCAGCATGCGTCTTTACAAAATGTTTGGATAAAATATATACCTCAAAATTTGAAAGAATATACACACAAAAAATATTTTTGATAAATAATCAGGTTTACAAGGAATTCAACGGCAGATTAGGCATTTTGAGGTTATGTTTTGTGATTGCAAAGTTAATGCACCTCACCAACATTCATTTTGATACATTCAGAAGGTAATTGTTATATTTTACTAAAGTTATTCAATACTTAATAACTTAGTTACCCTTAAAATACCAGTACAATTATAATTCAAACAAGATTTTTAAAATATAAACTACAAAGACGCAATCTGGACCCGGCTTTGGTCAATATCCTTTAAAAACCGTAAACGACTTGTTTGTGAAAGTACAATTGATACTCACTCACTGCACTTATTTTATGGAAATAAAGTCCTCCTTGAATACATTGTTTACCAGCTGGACACATTGTTTTTTCTAAGCAACCGGACTGATAGCATTCTGAAACGTTTGCGAAAATAAACTGGAACTATAACTTTCTATTTCTTTTCAATCGGTCGTATTGAATTTTAAAATTTATAAATACTTTTTACGTTAAAAAGTATTAATTTTCAATCAATTGACGTAGGTATGATGTCAATCAATCAGCTGTCTGTCAGAGCTCAAAAACGTTCCATTTTACGTAAAGTCTATGCATGCTTCACATAATATTTTTACCCAAAATAGAATATATATAATTAGGTACATAGCAATAAATATGAATATTATTTTAAACGTATTATATAAATATTATCCTTGGTGTATCATAATGACCACAAATATCGTGAAAACGTTGACGCGACGTAATTGAGAGGGTTTTGTACAACTGCGTAATTCGAAACGTAAGGGAGGGCTTGGATAATGTTGCCTATCTTCTGCTAACTGGAGATAAGCAACACCTATCTGTAATATAGAAACTGTTTATTATGGTCGATAGCTGGTGACAACAGTTCGAGGATAGCTATCTATCTTTGATCTTAGTTTGCATATAGGGAACGGCCGTAAGTGATTGTAGGAGCGTGCGTGTAACGGAGTTTGGTTAACTCCAGTTCAGTACTCGGGACTGATATACCCACAGGATATACCACTTAAACTTACGAAACAATGAGGCTTAGTTCGAAGTAAGATACGATTACGGTTTATTGCTTTGTCACTTTGCATATGCGAGGAGATATAGATTTATTGCGATCACTCGAAACACGGACAGTAGCAGAACAATTAACATATAAATCGAGCTAGATGGCCATCTCGCTCGCACATGCATTTGTTTTACATAAAAAATATGTTAATGGAAAAAGTCATTAAATATCCATTCATATTAAATCGATCCGATGCTACGCAACTCATAAGGAAACAAAACGAAACGATATCGCTGTAAATATAATATTTGGTTGAATATTTAAAGGGTGACTAAACTGTAATGAAATCAGAATACCAGTAACGTCGGTCAAAAAATGGAGCGTTAAAATCACTCACAAACGTGGAGTATCAATGTATCAATAGTGAAATCGAATTAACTGTGACTGCGAAATAGGAAAAAATTACCAATTTATAGCAACACGAATATTTTATGTTATAAAAGCTCCTTGTAATATGTAATAAAGAAAAAAAAACGATCTTGAAGGAATACGTTACCACTTATACTACCTAGTCTTGCCATAAATATTATCACAAAAAAAAATGCAAATAATATTTATTACTTTTACAGTGTGTTAGTTTTATACATAAATATAAACCAATTTAAAATACAAACAGCTTATTCGAAGTGGTCTCCATTGGCTGCAATACAGTCCTTTAAACGTTGAGGCCAGTAATCAATAGAAGCACGCACTCTTTCCATGGGAAAATTCTTCACTGCCAATCGTATGGATTGTTTTAGGGACTCCAAATTATCATGGCGCTTAGAGCAAGCTATACTCTTTAAAACTGTCCATTAATCATAATCCAGCGGATTAAGATCGGGACAAGACGACGGCCAGTCTTCAGCTCTGATGAAGTCCAAAACGTTCGCTTTTAAACAAGACTGCGTGGACCGAGCTTTATGACCCGGCGCCGAGTCTTGTTGGAAAAACCATACTTGGTTATTGAACATGGTGTTGTTAAGGGGCTTAACTACCTTCTCAAGAATGGTATCTTGATACACTTGTGCCGATGTTTTGATACTTCTGTCACAAAAATATGGCTCAGTCACTCCTTCATAGCTAACACCCCACCAAACCATCACTGAAGTCGGGTAATGCCCACGTTGCACTCTGCCGACTAATTGGGAAGCTTCCTTAGAGGTTTGAGCAAACGGTCATTTTATTTGTTAAAATGTTGCTCAATTGTTAAGATTTTCTCATCAATCCCTTACTGCTTTGACCACCTTTTTCGTACGAACACTACGTTGACGGCCAGATCTTTTTTCTGTCACAAACAGAGGAGCCTATTGATAACCTATTGATAGCCCGGTACACAAACATTTGACTAATACCAAGCGTATGGACAGTTTTAAAAAATGCATTTGGCTCCATACCCACCTTTGTGTAATGCAATCAGAGCGATTTGGTTCTCTTTATCACCCCACTCGATTTTAATATTGCAAAATATTATAAAACTAGCGACCCGCCCCGGCTTCGCACGGGTGCAGTTATGATAAATTGAGATTTAAACTATCCTATCTCTCAAGTTGGATCGAACTGCACATGGTGTGCGAATTTTATTATAATCGGTTAAGTGGTTTAGGAGTCCATTGAGGACAAACATTGTGACACGAGATTTATATATATTAGATGTATTGGCGCCAAAATAAGAAACCACAATGAGCAATCGTATAAAAATGACAAATTCCAAATTCAAATGTAATATCTTTCTTATTTTTAATTGTAACAGTATTTATGGCCAGACTGTGTTTATTTATGTAGCATAACTTCGTTCAACAAAATCAGTATCTTCTTGCATCTTGCAATATTCTCAGAGCATGGCAATTTTCCTCCCATTCCCAGTAATTCACTTCCAGCATTCAACAAATTACTAAGCTGACATAGTCTTCTAAGTGGTATTTCACGAATTTAATACATGTCCACCTTGAGAGTGCATCTCAGCTATTCACATGAACATTGCATTGCCTGTGACTGTCGGAATAGGTATTTAGACATTACCAAGTTCGGCAAAACCAGTGACACTAACCGTGACTTATGTGATTCGCGCTTCGCTGATCGAAATTAGTCTAGTGTTCCACAGACTAACATTGGTTGTCAACTTTGTATGATAACCAATGGTTGTAAAATAAATCGTTTTCTGAGTAAAAGTTAATGGGGTCTGCTAGATGTTTTGCATCTTCATCATTTTTCTTTTTCTATCTCTGTCGTAAATTTCCAGAGTACCGATTGTAAGTGGTCTGGATAAAATAATTTTAAAAAGTTGATCTTATGTTTTCCGCACCCGCTGCTATTAAAAAATAATTATTATAGAGGTACATATAACAAAGTGTTAGTTACACCACTTATAAATGTGACCGGGTGGACCGATTTTCATGATTTTTACTTTGTTGGATTTATCGCCAAATAGGATATTTTAGGGAACAAAATTTGCCGGGACTGCTATTACAATATTTTAAGCGAAAAAAAGTTGCTATGATGTACAAGATGGACGGACGACCTTTTTAAGATCGCGGGATCACACTGGATGCAGACCGCTTGTGATCGGTCGCTGTGAAAAATAGTGGAGGAGGCCTTTGTTCAGCAGTAGACGTCCTTTGGCTGATAATGATGATGATGAAGTTGTTATTACATAATTCATTTAAAGTTATTTTAGCAAATTAACATGTAGGTACGATAAACATTGAAAAGGGCAAGAGTACCTAGTCGCCAATCATCGAATTTTCCACACGGAGTAACAAATTGAAACGCTCGAGATATTTCAAAACATTTTCCGATAGGATACGTAAATGCCGATCCGTCCTATGTGTGTACAAGTCAAAACTAATCTAATCGTGTTCCAGAAAATTGGAATGTGACCTAAATGTTGAGAACTTCAAACCTAGAGGCGCACGACCTGGATTTCCATTCGAATATATTTTGCTTGGGTGCATCAGAAGGTACACCATTTTGGATTTGACATTTTACTGCTAGGTTGTCGTTTCCGCGTTAAGGGTCTACATTCATAGTGCATGGATAGTATTTGGGTGTGAGATTATCTATCTATACTAATATTATAAAGCGTTTGAACGCACTATTCTCAGAAACTACTGGACTGATTTGCAAAAATATTTTTGTAGTGGATAGCTTATTTATTGAGGAAGGATAAAGATTATAAAATATTACGCTGTGACATGAGGAGAGGGACCACACTTAAAACGCGCGGATGCAGACGTGGCTGGCCGAAAGTTTTCCAAAATAAGCCCGTTTTGTCTCATCTTTTTACAGCTTAATCTACTTTGCGCCATATTACCTATAATATGGCCACTGAGAAAAAAAATCAACAATTGAAATAACACAAAGAATAAACTATAGTCTACGTTATGATGTGCACAAACTCAATCGCATAGCTTTCTAATATGTACCTCTATGACGTATTCATTTTCCGCTTTTTAAATCTAGTGACCACTACAGGTTGATTTGCGACTTTATTCACAACATAGCACACGTTTTAATAACAGTATTAAAACGTGTGCTATGTTGTGAAAAAAGTCGCAAATATCTACAGAGATACTATACCTAAAATAGGTCTAAAGGCGCCAACTGATTCTGATATTGCGTCCATGATGATCGTCATTATACCGCGTCGGTAGATTTTAATGACGGTCTTTCTTTTGCTGAAAATGCACAATCATTTTCAGAATGCGTTTTGTTCAACTCCCGATACATAAAACTAGCGGTCCCCCGCGACTCTTCTCGCGCAAATGTTGGACTTCCTTTACTTTCAATCTATTTTTAAAACTTAATTTTTGTATATCTTTGAGCTTAACTTTTTATTGTTGCCAATTTTTAACAATACGTTATTACAAATTGGCACCAATGTGACATTAGAGCGTATTAGACTTAAGATAAATAGAACAAAGGCAAATGAGCGCTCGCCACAGTAGATTTGGCCAATATTGGACAGCATCGAATTTATTATTTTCAGTTAGCATGTAGCCCTAAATACCAGAGTGCTTAAGGTATACAAAAAATAAATATTAATTTAGTAATTTGTTTTATCACTGTCGGTGGCCTAACCAAAAGTGGCCTATCTTCGTGTGGTTGTGGTGTGTGCCAGTAAAGAATCATTGTTTTTGATTTCATAGTAAGTAATAATATTATTCCTTTTATGTTTATGAACAGACATCCATTAACAGATTAACTATATGTATAGATCATAATGACTGGAGCTTGGCTGCGTTTTATCGGCTTAAAATTCTTTACTAAAAATGGTCTATTGAAGAGATTTTATCGTTTCACTAAAATGAATGGAAAATTATATGGAGTGCCATATCCTTTGCATTGTAATCGCTCGAAGCCGGCATTTTTTACTTATTTCATCAGGAATTATAACCATAATAAGGTTTAAACAAATATGTTTTCATATATTTACTGAACCTTATGAATAAAAAAATAAATATGCGCCAGACAACACAAAAATTGTCGTGGTTTCGAAGTAAGGAATTTTCATTCTTGTGTTACGAATACCAGACAATGATTATGACGGGAACGTCTCTCATATATATATACTTAAATACATAATAAACATCCATGGCTTAGGTACAAATGTTCGTGCTCATCACACATACATCTGCCCCTTGCGGGATTCGAACCCGCGACGGCCGGCGTAACAGTAAGGAGCTCTAACCACTACACCAAACGCGTCGTTATGAAAAATATAATGTGGATTATAAAAGAAACTTAATTTGACTAAGCAAATGTATCTTATTTTGCATTATAGATAAGAAGATAAACTATTGAGGTTAGATTCAACCAAACATAGGCTTACACGCGCGTAACTATACGAAGGATAATTTTGTATCTAAAATGTTATACTCAAATAACTCATTGTAGTTTTCCGTCGTAAAAATGTAAAAAAATGACAAAACTCGCTGTTACGGACACCCAATCGAGTTTTAGTAATAAGTTTAGTTATATTTATTTGTAAGGATTTTTGATGATAATAAATATAATTTTCTGTTAGGGCCATAGCGAGTAAGCATTGTAATTAGCTTAGGGCTCGTTTTATTTCAATAATAAGAAACCTGTTAGTTAGGAATACCCATTTTCAAATTAGGTAGGCAGGTAGGGTAACAATTAACTAGCTAGGAAATATTAAGAAATATGTAGGTAGTTTGGTACAGGGGCGAGGGAGACCCTAGTAGGCTGTCTCGCTCAGGTGGAGCGAGGCCGGTAAAGCCTTCGAATTTCCTGTCCCCCATATCGCGCTTTCTGAGGGTAGGTAGGAAACCCATAGAGTGGATTGTTGCGAATGGGAATTTTATCACGATTAATGTAGGTAGGTTACAAAAACGTAAGAAGGAATACGCAGATGATGTTATGTGTCCGTCCTTGTTTGTAACTAATCTGTATTAGTCGATAAGTCAGACATGTATTTTTGGTTAAATAAAGGGCCGTGAGCGGGCCAGATCGTACGCGCTCTCACGGTCACCGATCTCAAAAAGAAGAGTTTTATTTGGAATTTACAGTCTACACATCGAAGGAAAGATCGTCGGAAAATTGACTCAGCCTGCCTGTTGTCAATACTCGCATAATAGAACAAATGATTGAACTGTATTATGACTCTGTAAATCAATGTTGCACCATAGCAGTATAGTGTGAAAGTAAAAATCCTGTCAGCTAATTAATGTCGTGTTATACAGTGGGAAAGAAACGAGCTGTCAAAAGATTTGAATTTGACACAATATTCTGACATTGACATAAATCCTATGCAAAGCCGACATCATTACGTTATACTTTGAGTAGCTTCTATTTTACTCTACACGGTCGGTATAAGAGTTACTTCCATATACTTAAATGCGATATTCTCGGACAGTAGATGGTAAAATTCAAAATTAATATATTCTCGCATAACTAGCGATTTATTCTAAGGTTAAAATTTATTCTCGTTTAGTCAAATCCACCCTGAGACTAATAGCAATACCTGCTATTGAAGTTTCCAACTATCAGTTCTTGCAGCGATTACAGTATTCGTTGAATTATAAACTTGTAATCCAATGGGTCGTTAAATGATATGGCTTTTCTTAGTATTGAAGAAAGTTGTTATTTTTATTTGGGATACGTGTTGTTTGTAAAATTATAGGTAATTAACTAGTGGTCCCCCGTGACTGCGTCCGCGCATTTCGAGTTTGACTCTCCTCTCCAGTTGCAACGTGATATTTTACCTATAAGCCTTAAGCATTTCTCGATAAATAAGCTATCAAACAAATCGTACCTGTATTTTCTGAGATTAGCGCATTCAAACAAACAAACTCTTAAGCTTTATAAGTATAGATTAACAGCCTAATTCATAATAACTTAAACAGTCTAATAAAACTATTTAAGCTATTACAATATATTTAAGCTATTCCTTTTAAGAATTTCCGCTGCGTACGCTGCGTAAACCGTTTTTTTTTGACAACATCACATAATGGGTCTACCTTGTTTCGCAGAATTTTTATTGTCATAGTTTTATTTGGCGTATCATCAAATAGCATAAACTTCCTTTCGCAGAACATCAATGAGCATTCACTCATTTATCAGAATCTTTAGGCAGAAATTTAATATCCATAATAGTTTTAAAGCATAAAGTCCTAACGCAGAAAGTTCACAGATAGAATCGTCTTGTGGCATTCAATTCGTATATATAGTCATTAATAGGCAGAATCATCCTATTGCAAAAAGTTCACAGTCCGAATCGTCTTTAGGCATATTTTTCATGTTTAAAATCATTACAAGGCAAAACTACCATATCTCAGAAATTTTACATTTATAATCATCTTTTGGCATACATTTCATATCCATAATAATTGAAAACAAGTAATTGAAACATAGTAATTGAATCCATAGTAAATCAGCATGCAAGCAAGTATGCAGCATGCAAGCAAGCAAAGCATGCAGCAAGCAAGCAAGCATGCAGCAAGCAAGCAAGCAAGCATGCAGCATGCAAGCAAAGCATGCAGCAAGCAAGGATGCAAAAAAAAATGTTTGTGATAGCATATTTGTCGAAGAAGGATTTAGGATATAAAACGTCGTCCTGCGACGGGAGGGCATAGAGAAAACTCAAAACGCGCGGACAATGTCGCGGAGTATCGCTAGCTTTATTAAAAGATAAGGGAAGGGTTCAAACTCTCACGTCATCTGAACTTTTTCCGTGTGCTTATTCGATTACGCATTCCATGCTTAACATAAAAAAGTAATACTCACACAAAAACTACCACACGGTACAAATAAACTGGAAATATATAAACTGGCCTCGAATTCGAACGGATTAAAGCAAGGCCTCAGGGCGCGTATTGCAATGCAGTTTTTGCGATAACAAAAACGCTTTAAATGAATTATTATTATCAAAAATCGTAGATTTTAGCAGAACATAAGTTTGGAGATGATGTTACAACTAAGGTGTTCTCAATGTTGACGTTTAAAAGTCAACATCAGTCAACAGGTACCTATTGATTTTATTTATAAAAATACGTATTATTTATATAAATACTTATATTTAGACAGAAAACTATTTATCCCAGCTCAAATAAGATATGAATAAAATGAACTTCTGTAAAATTGCCAAATTATTATTTACGACCTCCGTAGTCGAGTGGCTAGCACGCTGTTTTTAAGCGTCGCAATCTTGTGACGCTCCGGGTTCGATTCCCGGTCGGGTCATTGTAAAAAACGATCTTTTCTATATTGTCTCAGGACTGGGTGTTGTGGTACCACCGTTGTGTCTGATTTCCATAACACAAGTGCATTGGGATCAGAACAATGTATGTGATTGGTGTCCAATATTAAATATTTTTCTTCGGTTTCGTAAAGGACTCCAATTCAAACTAAAAGATGATATTAAAAGTTCGCTTCTAAACATGTTTAAAAAGTACGCAACATTATTTTATTTATCGTCACGAACTAAAACAAACGTGCATAATTTTGGCATTTTCGAAACCCACAAACGGTCAAAGCTACGTGTGAGTAAACCCATTTGAGTGGGATATCTTCGGTGATTGTATTCGCGTGTAGCTATCTTAGGGATAAGAGCAGAGACATATCTAGACAAAGAGTGTCGGCGCAGGTGTTGGAGGATCCGACAAAACACGTCTCGTGTTTAGACAAACACTATTTGGGTTCCTGAGAAGCAAAGCAATAGATATTTAGTTAATTTTGATCAAATTGGTACTTTTAAGAAAGTGTTTAATGTAGTATCAAAATGCTGCGAATAAATACCCAAGTTGAGTTACTAACATGTTCAGGTATGTTTGTAACTTTTTATAAACTTTTAAGTTATAAGTTTTTACCATTTCTAAAAAGGAACCCTTATAGTTTCGTCAAGTCTGTCCGTCTGTCCATGCGTATGTCACAGCCACTTCATTTTGAAACTATTAGCATTACATTACATAGATGAAACTTATTAAGGTGTATCCTGCCAACCGCTTTACGATTTCCGTACAAAAAATAATGACATTTGAGGTTCATACATGAAACTAAAATATAATAAAAATGCTTGCTATACCTATGCATGTAGGGTGTCAATAAATAGGTTCCTAAAAAACGATTTTATCTAAAAGTAAAACGTTTGTAATATAAACGCTTCCAAAGTGGTAAAATGTCCCCCCCCCCCTCGCTCTAACTTTTGAACTAAGCTCTAAACGAAATTTTGAATCGAACTAGTGGTTTTTGAGATAATTATTGCACATTTTCAACAACCGCAAATATAAATTAGTCATTCATACATACAATATGAAAAACAAATTTATTTTTGCTGTCAACAAAATATTGTGGTATTTTGATTAAGTGGAAGTAAGTGGATCCCTAATTTAGTTATAGTTGGCACGGAACTCTCAGTGCGCGAGTCCGACTCGCCGGTTTTTACGAATCAGTTGTTAATTGAAAAACATGTTTCATCAATACAGGTTTTCTGTTTTTGCATCCATTACTGATGCTGTACGCACATCAAAAAAGTTTGCGATCAAGTTGAATCGATAACATAATTTTTGTTAAGGTAAATAATATAATTATTTATTATTGAAAACGCACCACAAATAGTTAGCTTTATACAGTTACATTTAAAAAAAACGGCTTATTGTCATAAGTTTGTGATGTCTCACAAACTTATTTTTAATGTGTGTAAAATAAATGAAATATAAACTTGCATTATGTACCGCAAATGGATATCAGTTGACATTTCCAACCAGACTAAACAAATAGTATACAATACAATAGCAAATAGTCTCTAGTGAGGAATTCTTCCTAAGTAAACTACCCCAAAGTCCACTATTGTTGATTGTCTTGTTCTAAGAGCAGTAGGGCGCTATTATGAAACTTAGCTGTCGCATTGCAATTTATTATTTGTCTTATTACTATTATATCTTCAGTGCTTATGGCACAAAACTCCAAAACTAAATGAATAGGTTTCATAGTTAAATCATATTTATTCAGCCATAACGGGAACAGTATCCTAATGTCATAAACAGATGTCAACCATACATGTCAACGTTACTAACACTGTTAACCTACGTGGTGTAGTGGCTAAGCACGCTAGGGTTTTTAGCGTCGTCGCTCCGAGGTCCCAGGTTCGATTCCCGGTCGGGTCAATATAGAAATCATGAGTTTCTATATCGTCTCGGGTCTGGGTGTTGTGGTAGCACTGTTGTGTCAGATTTCCATAACACAAGCGCATTGGATACTTACTTTTGGAACCGATGAATATATGTGCTTGGTGTCTTATATTTATTAATTTAAAAAATGTGCTTCGTTACGTAAAGTCCAATGCCTCGGCATGGGATCAACATTGATAAAAGCAAGAAAAGAGTGCACCTAAGTTTTTGACAGCAATCGCGTTTGTCAAGTACAATACGGCATTATAAAAAGTGCCTAAACAGAATAAAAAAAAGTTTTATCATAGTTTTCCAACATTGTAAGCGCCCAAATATCTAAATATCTGATTTGTCTCTATTGATGCTGCGTCTGTAACGCTTAATTTCGTAACTCCAACTATGTCCCACAAGGATTGTAATCGCATATACTCGTATATCGCTCCTAAGGAACAAGTACCTAATCACTCAGCGGAATATTCCTAGAGAGTTTGGTTTCACTTTCGGTCTCCGAGACGCATAAGTTTGCGTTCCATCCGGCTCTGTCACCTGACCATTGTCAAATAGCTTACATCACGTACTCTAAACTTGGGACATTACTATTGCAAGCCACTACTATCTATACGGAGTATTGCAAACAACAGATGTATCTACCTACTTGTGTACAGTACGATCGTAGCTTCAGTAATGTTTCATGCCTAGGCAAGCTAAACTACTGATGGCTATAAATCGGTTAAGGTCTTCTCGTGCCTGTCCGTTTTTACCAAAAATTGCTTGAACACATGAATAAAACGGGCGTCACTTCAAACAAAAAACGACGAGAGGTACAAGCGATTTTGGCTCTTACGGTGGTAAGGCGCATTAGACCGCGACCATACAACTGGAAGTAAGTATGAGGTTGCGTGATTGATCGTTAATGATTAAACAAATACGAGTTTGCATCTTTTAAACGAAAGATACTTTAATTAATTGACACATTGGCTGTGTCAATGTAGTGTAATGTGTGTAATCGTAAATATTTAGTCGCTAGTAATGACATGTAACCACCTATTAATAATCGAACACGCAACTGCACCTTTGTGATAAAAGATTGCTTCATTAATTCATAATAACACAAGGGATTGTGATGTTTGTTAATGATACATTTTGTGTGACAAACTATCACAATAACTGAATTATAACAGGAAAAATAAGCTCAGTAAATGCCACATCATTTTAATAAACCAATAGTGTGATAAAGTTATTTCTGAACCCAGGTTTTGATTTACGGTTAAAAAGTAAACTATTGGACATTCTCGGTGGTCGTAAAATACTAATAAAATCGGATTAACATCGGAAATAAAATCAGTACGCGGCACGTACGATGAAGACGAAAACATTTTCTTTTGAAACTGCATTGATTCTGTTTACGGTAGTATTATTTTCTGATATTTTCCTGTGGGCGGTGCACGTACGTTTTTATGACGTTAAGTGAGACGGTCGACATCGAAAAATATTAGGTTCTAACACCCCGAGCTTTGAAAAGAGGAACGAAAATATGGAACAGCGTGATTAAAAACCAAATTCCTACCTATTTCTTCTTTGCCCAGCTATTTTATTCAAGACCTAATCGTTGCGCTTCTAAATCCATAAAAATATTATCACTTAAGAGAATATTTGGATACCTATATATAGGATACCTTAATAAAATGCGCAATTGATATGCAGCTTATTTGAACAGTCGAAATCAGGCCTCGTGTGTGCTTACTCATCTGCAAGCATGATATAAAGTCGTAGCAATATACAATGTTAAAAATATTTTTAACTCGATTTAATAAAGTAAAATTAGCCTGCAACATTCCAATGCTGAGGAAATGCCTTAACTGAGCCACACGAACGCTCAGTGCGGATTGGTCGATAGATATTTGAAGGCAAGCGACTAACCTCGCTGTCAGATGTGATCAAGCCACCCATGAGGTCTCTGACTAGGCTTAACGACTAATATCAACCGATATTAGCCGTGCACCAAGAGCTTAACGTGCCCGAAGCCCGGGGATGCTCGTGGTACACGTCACTCAAATGTTTGAACATGCGATCGCGGCGTAGGTTACGTAATTTCGGTTATTACCCAAGAGTAGTAATTAAGGCTTGCGCTGCCACTACTACGCTACTGCTCGTAGCAGTGATGGTATTGCACTAGCAACTCTAATTTTAATCTTTTCAAAATGTTTCAGATCCTTGTACCAGGCATATGGACTACGTATCACAGCAATATAACTTTTTTAGACCACATGAATATGGTCAGAATAAGGTTCGTTCGAATGATGATTAATCATCTATACTAATATTATAAAGCAGAAGAGTTTATTTGTGTGTTTGTTAGAACGCGCTAATCTCAGGAACTACAGGACCTATTATATATTAAAGTATCAGATAGATAGAACTAACTGTGACTCACTTTAACACTGTAGAACACATCTTTAGATTTTAATTCAATTTTTAAAGTTCCAAAGGATTTATAAAGGCCTTCTAGAAAAGGCCTTACCATGTACCCGTTTAGCGAAAAAAGGTCAATGTTTTATAAAAATGGTAATCGTATCTTTTAGATCTCCTTCGCATTAAATCAATCTTATTATTGAAATACTTTCATGCGTGACATATTCCAAACCTTAAATGTGATTCTGGAAAGAAAGCTAATTTGAAATTACCCTAAAAACAAGAACGTTATTACCCTAAAAACAGGAATGTCTTTCATGAAATATTTGAGGCCTTTGCTTAGTATTGGGACACCAACTAGGAAAAAAATGGGAGATACGAACAACACCAAAAAACAAATATGCTTACACGCTCGACGTTAATTTAGATTTTTAGGTAAGGAATTTAATTTCCTTAATCTGTGACTCCATCTGTCTGCTTTTTTTTCATAACTGGATATCTCGAATATGAGTTTTGTTTATCTATCTATCAATTTTTTACCGACTTAAAAAAAGTACCGAAGTAAACAATCAATTTGACTCGATGTATCGTCATAATTGGATAAAAGTTTAGTATGTTGGGCTTCAAAGGCATCCTAATATGTGTGTGATTATATTTGATTGTGTCGATCATCAAACACTGATTATTAAGCTGAAACATTACGGTGTATCTAATAATGCGTCAAAACTGTTGAAATCTTACCTCTCAGGCAGACTACAAACAGTAAACGTTAATGGCATTAACTCCTCAGGTGCCCCGCTTCAAATGGGAGTGCCCCAGGGCTCAATATTGGGGCCTTTGCTGTTTTTGATCTATAATAATGACCTTCCTTTTTATTTAAACGACTCCTGTGTGAAAGTTCTGTTTGCTGATGATACATCTTTAATCTTCAAATCAAGAAGAGGCGAAGAATCATTTGACAATGTTAGCAGAGCTCTCTCTAAGGTATTAAATTGGTTCACCAGCAATAACTTGCTTCTTAATACAAAAAAGACTAAATAAATTAAATTCACCATGCCTAACGCGAAGCAAGCTACCACAGAAATTCTACTGAACGGTGAAAAATTAGATCTATCAAACTCCACTGTTTTTCTGGGCATTACATTGGATTCGAAATTGCAGTGGGGACCACATGTTGACGCTCTGGCTGGGAGACTCGCTTCAGCTGCCTTTGCGGCTAGAAAAATTAGACATTTAGCTGATGTTGAAACAGCAAGGCTTGTGTATTTTAGTTACTTTCATAGTATAATGTCTTATGGTCTTCTTTTGTGGGGTTCTGCTGTGGACATCGATACCATCTTTATTTTACAGAAAAGAGTCATTCGTGCCATTTACAAACTTAGTCCCCGCGAATCCCTGAGAGAATTGTTTAAGCAAATTAACATCCTCACTGTTGCTTCTTAATACATATTTGATAATATCATGTACGTACGCAAAAATTTAGATTTTTTCATGCATTCTATACGAATGTTTGTCACTTTTTTTCAGAAATTATAGCGAGATGTTTTATTTTAATTAAATCAAGTGTAGTTTAACTAAGAGTTTAGTGTAAGTTAAAAAAAATGTATTCGTTTTTAACATAAATAACAAAAAAATAGTCAAACATCAGAGTGAACAGGCTTCTTCTAGGTGTGCTCGCTCCATTCTCGAGTCCAATTAGGTACAGGCTAAAGTAAAAAGAAAACTCATTTCGAATTAAAATAATGGTTCGAGTATACATGTGTTAAGTAAGGAACATTACGCAGGCAATTTGTTAAATAACTATTAGTAGACTGTGATATTGAGACCTTACCTGCAGGGCACAGGGTTGCGGGGGGAGGCGAGAGCGGGTTGCATGAGGGTTGCGGGAGGTGTGGATTCACCCGCCCGCGCGCCACACGTACCGCGCGCTTTGTTCCCCCCGCGCCCCTGTGTTACTAAAAGTATTTGTTTTCTGTTACAGTCCAGGCACAATAGTATTAGTAGAAGAACTAGAAACGCTGGTTATGAAAAATAATGTCGGCGATAGAGCAGTGAACAGATATTTCGACAAGTTTAATTCTCCATTTACAAAATCGGAAAAACTACCACGTCGTCGTCAAAAAATATCACTATGATATATTAATATTGGAAAATGAAAGATAACATTAATAAATTTACATAAAATTACTATAATAAACGTTTCATGTACAAAATTAAATCGCCTTAAAATCTTGACTAATTTGCCCTTCTTATCAGTTGAGTTAGTCAAGGTTAGTCTAGGTTTTTGAAACGGTTTAATTTAAAAAAAAATATATTTATGTTTTTTGTTTTTAACCCACATCTCAAAAACGAGTGAAAAAAAAACTAATTTGCTGAAATTTACATTGTGCCTTAAGTTGAAATACCTAATCGAACTATAAAATAATCATCTCGCTATGACTTTGTTTTGAGAAATCCATAGACAAACATAAAAATATACGAACATACATACTTTTATGAAATTTTGCACACGTGTTTGGAAACCTTTATAGATACTAAAATATTATTTAACTCCATGTACATCACATACATACATATTGAATAGGTTACGTCCTTTTTTTGTGTCGGTAAAAATATAACACTAATTTTGCAACGTTACCTACAAAAAAAAGGTAAACCATAAAGGTAGTTATTGCCTACTTAGTAAGGACCCAGATAATATAATAGTACTCGGTAAGGACAAAAGTTAGTGATGGCCTAACTCATCCTAAGTGTTCTCTTTCTGTATTTCAATTAAAGTAGGTAAGTATTATTGATTTTATTGAATTATATTTAACGATTTTCTATTAAAAATACATTTCTAGTGTACTTAGGTGCTACGATATAAACAATAATAACATAACAAGCCCAAGATTTCGTGCAACAACGCTATTTGTGAGTTTATTTTACCCGTCGCATTCCCATTCCATAGGAATTTCTTCCTCGTTTTTATAAAATTTTGTTCTTAATCAAACAAGAGAAAACCCAGACCATCCCGGAAAGTTCCTCGAACAAAAAAAAATGCAAAATACAAATTCGTCCTAAATAAGATGCAGCCTTTGGATCATTTTTACTTCATGAGGGTGTGTATATTAACTTTGCAGGAGTCAAGAAATGAAGAAAAAAGTCTAAAATAACTTGAAGTTCACAAGTTATTTAGATTTCATATTTTTTGGACACTTCCAGACGGTTTCCGAAGAAGAGGTCAACTCAAAAAGAGAAGGTGTGACGTCTTGGATAACTTTGCGAACTATTGGGTTTCATTGACAGAAATCAATGGAAGGTACTTAAGGAGATACTTGCCCAGCCGTGGGATGTAAAGGGTTAAAAATTGTCAAAGGGGTACAAAAACCTACAATAAAATCAAATAGTTACGATTGGTTATAATTTAGTTTGCTGATTAGAATATTGCGTTAGTGATATTCCATGCCCCGCTAAGTTGCAGATGTGATTTGTCATTCATCATTACCTGAACAAATTGATCGAAATCGTTCTGAAAGCCACATCCTTTGGGAAATCAACACAAAAGATTTAACGCTGCTTGGTTTAACTTTAAGCCCGCTTAGTGACGAACTGACTTAGCCGACGGCAAAGCTCAACCTTAACTTTGCAGTCCCTTAATTTATTTCAGTTGAGATCCGATTGAGTAATTGGGACGGAAATTGGCAATCGCCCCGCATTCGAGGTAACGTCGAGTTGTCATAGACTTATATTATTAAACTGGAGATGGGAATAACTTCCATTGACCAGGATTATAAAGAAGACTAGCGGTCCCTCGCGAATGCATCCTCGCGTTTTGAGTTTGCTGCCTTCTCTCCCGTCGCAGCGTAAGGTTTTATAGCTTTAAGCCTTTCTCGATAAATAAGTTATCTAAACTAACAAACTAAAGGTTCACTTTTCATGTTCAAATAAAATAAAAGAACTCGACATCCAGAAGCGACCAGGCCCTGACAGCATTCCACCTATTTTCGTCAGACGATGTCATTCCGTTTTATTCCAACCTCTAACTCTAATATTTAATAGATCTTTATGCGACGGTGTATTTCCTGCGGAATGGCAAGAAACTAAAAAAAAAAACCGGCCAAGTGCGAGTCGGACTCGCGCACCGAGGGTTCCGTACAAACCTGCAAGGTTTACAAAGTTGCGTTTTTGCGTTGACTTAGTTTTTTTTTTTCACGGGTTAAACGCAATTAGATCTAAGTATTTGATATGAATTTCAACTTGATAGCTCTACGCGTTCATGAGGAAAAAAGTAATAAGTTTATATTAATTATATTTTCTAATGTAACTCAAAAATTTAGGGTTTTCGGAATTTTTCCTTTATGTGTGCTATAAAACGTTGCTTCATGCCAAATTTCAAGATTCTAGGTCGACTGAAAGTACCCTTTAGGTTTTGATTCCCTTGCGAGTACTTGCGAGTTTCAAAATATGCAGCTTAAATTGCTGTTTCTTTTGATTGCGTTGACGTAGAAGTTTGATTTTGTAACAGCTTAAAGGTATTATAGACCTGAGTATTTGGTATGAATTTCAATGTAATACCTCTACGCGTTTATGAGGAAATGGGTAGTAAGTTTAAAATTATTTAAAAAAAATATATTATGTGATGTAACTAAAAATTTATGGTTTTCGTAATTTTTCCTTTATCTATGCTATAAGACGTTGCTTTTGAAATCGTTGAAAATTTGCGGCATAAACGGCTGTATCTTTTGATTGCGTTGGCTTAGAAGTTTGATTTTTTCACAGCTTCAAGGAACAGCAGACCTGAGTAATTGATATAAATTTCAGCTTCATACCTCCACGCGTTCCTGAGAAAAAGGGTCTTGACAGACGGACGGACAGACGGACAACAAAGTGATCCTATAAGGGTTCCGTTTTTTCCTTTTGAGGTACGGAACCCTAAAAACGATTTATATAAGAGCCGTATCTTGTGATATTAACACTTTTACGGACAGTACTCCAGACACAATAGAAATTTTATTGTTATCACGCCTATAGGTGTTCGCTGTCCGCAAAAGTTTTAATAATTACTGCCCCATCTCGATATTGTCAACTTTCTTGAAATTATTTAAGTGCTTTTTTTGTACATCTTATTTTCAGTCATCACGTGGATAACGGCCTGTCTGCCATCATCATAGTTTCCGACGTGGTCGCTCTACCGAAACTAATCTGTCTCTATTTGTGACAGATATTTTAAAGAACATGGATCGTAGCATTCAAACCGATGTCATATATACTGATTTAGGTAGCGCCTAGTCAACCATAAGATACTTCTTATCCAACTAGAATTACACAACATCGACGATGGGTTGGCACAATGGGTTCGTTCATACTTGAATGAGAGACCACAGATTGTCGCAGTGCAGGGATTTGAGTCTAAAGAGTGTTTCGAAACATCAGGAGTACCGCAGAGGTTACATTTAGGACCAATACTCTTTCTAGTGTACAAAGACGATCTCACGTTATCCATAAACCATTGCAAATACTCACTCTTTGCTGACGACCTGAAAATTTACAAATATGGCGTCTAGCGAGGACGTGAATCTGATTCAGGACATTGGTGCGGTACAAACTCGATGTCCCTGAATGCCAGCAAATGCTACTATATTAAAATATCTAGAATGAAATATATTATTCCATCTGAATATAACATCAACGGCGTCATCTTATCCGAAGTTAATGAGATACGTATACTTAAAATATACCTTGGTATAGTCATTAACCTATTAGGGCTATGCTGGGTGTTTTTCTACGGGATCGAATCAGAAATGAGGAGATACGTAGAAGAACTAAGGTAACGGACATAGCCTTGAGAATCAGTAAGCTCAAGTGGCAATGGGCAGGGCACATAGCGCGAAGAACTGATGGCCGTTGGGGAAGGAAAGTTCTAGATTGGAGACCCTTCGACCAAAGACGTAGAGCGTAGGACGTCCACCTACCAGATGGACAGACGATCTTATAAAGATCGCAGGATCAAACTGGGTGCAGACCGCTAGTAAATGGTCGCTGTGGAAAGCCGTGGGAGAGACCTATGCTAAGCAGTGGACGTCCTTTGGCTGATAATGATGATGATGATGATAGTCATTAATAACAAAAAAGTTGCAATGACGGTATGATGGACCATGAAAAGGGCTACCAAAAACGCCTAACCACCGTGGATCATGCTGTACAACGCGTTAGTACTAAGAATTCTAGAATACGCCAGTGTAGCATTGAACCCTATATACGCTGTGCACTTGCAGCGAATCGAAAGTATTCAGAGATCATTCACTAGACATTTTGTTTTCATATAATTTGGCATAAAAAAAGATTACTTAAATTGTTCTCCGACTGTAAGGAGTAGTACATATTTTGATTTACTAGTTTTAGTGTACATGGAAAATTTATTTAAAAAGGGAGCATGTTAGGGAAGTTAATAAGGCTGGTTTGTGTGTAAACATTCATTAGATACGTTATAAAAGGTCAAATGAAAAGACATTTCAGAATACGCTGCTAAAAATTAAGTAGCAAGTTTGTGATGGTGTAGATGTATGTCGAGATATTGAAAAATCCAAAATATTTATATTTGCATTGAAAAAAAAAACGCTCTTATATCTGAAATAATCAGTCATCATACGTCGCGATTAAGGCAAACATTGAAATATTATATAAGTCCTAATGATGCCTTTCTAAGAAACACACGGATACCCTTTTATTTTTTCCATTTCCTAATATCAAACATCTGTCATTCATTCAATGTCGCGAAGTTAAAATTGGCTTTACTCTCTTAAGTGCGGGAGATACCGAGAATTTTGGTGTCCTTTATCATAAGTATTGAGATCTGTAAAAAAATAATTCTCTTGTGATCGCGAGCTTGAATTTATTTATTTAAATATGGGGATGTAAGATTGTGGCCTTATCCTGATATTGTAAACTATATAATATAAAGTGTAACATTTCTCATTGCATTTTTTTCCCTGCTGTCATTAAGAAAAGGATTTCGTGTCTACTTTATTAGTAATGGCATTTTTATCTCGCTTCCATGTCTTTAAAACCATTTTAATTACCTTAAAATTATAAAAAAATATACAACATACAAAAATTTTGATGGCTCAAAATTTTGTATTTGTATAGTTTATGAGTCGGCCGAATTCATATTAGACTCATGTTAATTGAAAATGAACTTAAACAACTCTGTTATTTGTTTACCTATCATAGTCGTGATAGTTTTCCTTCAAAATTTATTGCGCATGCATCGCCCGCACGTTTTTCACCTCATACTGTTAAGTTGAGAGAGAGTTTTGCCTTTTAAAATTGAATGTTACAGAAACAAGTAGTTAAATCGAAAAATGATGCTAGTTATGTCATGATCATTTTATAATAACTATTTAACAATATTTTATATGATGGGTTAGGCAAGAGTAAAAAAACAATCCCGGTTTACTTGTAGGGGAGGTACCCAAAACAATATTTATAAATTGTTATTTTACTTTTTGCATGCCAAATTGCATATTCTCTGAGCTAAACCTTGGACAAACGGGCATGGCGAAACTATAAAGGTTCCTTATTGGACTACGGAACCCCAAAACGGAACGGAAAAGCAAAATGAAGAAATAAGCATTCTAATTTCGTAACAAGTTCCAGCCTAGCAATACGAGTAACCGTAAAAAATATTTTAGCATACGTTTTGCGAGCTGGATGAAACGCCATTTTAGCGACCTTGTTCCAAGCGCCAGCTAAGCTCAAAGCGCCCGCTCCGCTCTCTTTGTTAACTCCTGTCAAAGAAACTGTACAAACGGAACCGGTCACTTTTATAAATAGCTAACCTAAACAGTTTTTGGCACTCCTGAGAGGATAGCGTTTTATTTTTCAATTTTCCAAAGACCGCTCAAATGGGCAACGATTTCCGTTGATTCGCCATTCACTCGAGTTTATCAAGCCGTTTTAAGTCGATATTGAATTTATCAGGTGATGGATTACAAAGAGGCACGGTGTTGCCAACTTATGGAGCTTTATCAAAGTGGAAAATTGAGATTCTATTGCCTTTTCAACAGTTCAGGTGTCAAGGATAATTTTGCTTAATTTTTTTCCTGGAAACTAAGTCATCGTTATTGCATAATAAGTAACAAAATATGCAGAAATTCAAGTCACTTGCAGAGAAATGTCATTCCAACCTAAACTAGGCCTTAGAGGAAATTCACAATACTGTTTTCAGTTGCCTCCATTTAGTTCATTAGCAAAAATAACAATTCAGCTTCTTGGTTGGCGATCGGATGTGTGGTCTTTAAAACACGTTTTAGCCATTCAATGATAAAACTACTTTTCTATAAATTTATAAAACTCAGACAGACACTAGTATTAATGGTAGTTTTCGTGAATATTCTGTAAAATTTACGCAGTTTTGTTATTCAATTTAGAGCATATCTTGGAGATTAAATTAAATACATGTTTCTCGTATAGTTCCAATTTTGATATTCGGAAAATAATTCAGAATAGTATCTCCGCAACCACGTTGTCGAAATGTTCAGGGAATCGAATTATAGCCGTCACTTCCCACGTCAGCTCTTATATTAATTTACACAATCAATAACAACTGTACATTCAGGGCATCACTTCTCAAAATGTGGGTCTATCAAATATCATCCCCATTATCAGCCAAAAGATGTCAACTGCTGTAAATAAAATGTAGGCTTTTCCACACGCAACCGGTTTGAACTGATAGCGATGCAAAATTTAAGACGGGTTTGTCTTTTCGATGTTGCATTTTGCTTGTGCTGAAACTTGCATAACTCACTTGGTATGATGTTACGTACTTAAAACAACTCTGTGTTTAATCTAAATAACAGATAGAACTCAAACTCCGCGCTTAAATTATCAAAAATAATTATTGTGAACCGAAAACAGATTAACCGTTCTCGATACTTTCTTGACAGAAGGTATACCTCTATAGTAGGATAGTAGGATTCAGCAGTTTGACAATCGCTGTATTGATAGTGTTTATGCTTCTTGTTATCGAACCAGATGGAGCTAGTTCATCGACGTCTATCAAGAAAACTCCTCTCCTCACAATTTATATGGAGAGTTGGAACCTTCATCTGTTTAGCGCGAGATATGAATCATGCAAGCAGGGTTATCACTTCAATAATAATAAAAAGCGCCTTCTATTTATTTACTTGAAATTTAATTGCTAATTACATAATTTTCACTTGATATTAAAAGCTTTGGATAGGTAGGAATAGCTACGAAATGTGTATATTTCAAAGAAATAACGAAATCAAAATTCTTATTTGTACTCATTAACCAGAATTACAAAAATTTGCTGAATAATAATACGTTGTATGTATGGTTTTCAAAAAATAATATGAGTTGACAACTAAGGCCTTAAAGCCCTATAATAAAAAAAATAGTAGTAAAATTTTAGTGTATTTCGAAGCTCATTTCTCCCTGAACTAAAGCAAGTGGGTCAAATAATTCTGTGCGTCCTGTGAAAACTGATACATCTCGAAAATGACAACTTTACAAAAGAGCACTTTTTGTGTTAAAAAAATCATAAAACTTGATAGGATATTTATTTTACAAAAATAGTCCTTTTTTTGCATTAGTGCCGTATTGTTTACAATCTTTTAAGTTCCTGCTCAAATGGCATTAAATTTGAACAAGATATTTAAAAAAAAACTGTTTGTTGTATCAAAGCACACCAAATCGTGTATAATGATTCTAAATGAGTTGTATCACTTTACAATTTGTGTAAAGCTTTGGTGAAAGGTGATATTGGTGCATTGTCAGGTACTTTTATACGAAACTAAATCAACTTATGTTCAATGGTATCCAACAAATGAGTAATATTTTTTAGTCGACAGAAGCACTGTAAACACTAAACTGGAAAAAGCTGTGTTTTTTTATTTATATCATTTAACACGAAAATTACATTCGCGTAAAAATATGTTGACTTATATCTGGACTCATATTTGTGTAATATGATATAAGAAACAGTTCAAAGACAAAAAAAATAAAAATAAAGTAATGAAAAGAAAACTTAGTATGCATCTACTAAAATTAATTTAAATTAAGTTAAATTTTAATATTATAGTAACCATGAAATGAAATAATAATAAATGAATATTGTAGGGAAGAGATCAATCAACGACATAAATCATCAGTGAAATTATTAAGATTTACATTCCTATTTTCCTCGGTTGAATAATCGCAGTCTAGTCAGTAGAATGATAATATATCATTGCTACAGGTTCTTCTGCAGGAACTATCAGAAGTTGAAATTCTTTTAGGTGATTTTCCTCTTGATCGCAAACCGATCATCATCATCACCATGATTATCAGCCAAAGGACGTCCACTGCTGAACATAGGCCTCCCCCAAGGCTTACCACAGCGACCAATCACTAGCGGTCTTCATTCAGTTTGATCCTGTGATCTTTACAAGGTCGTCTGTCCATCTTGTTGATGGACGTCCTACGCTGTGTCTATGGTCGAAGGGTCTCCATTCTAGAACTTTCCTGCTTCAACAGCCATCAGGTCTTCGCGCTATGTGCCCTGCCCATTGCCACTCGAGCTAACTGATTCTCAAGGCTTTGTCCGTCACCTTAGTTCTTCTACGTATCTCCTGCTATAATATTTCCTTTCCATTAGACATACTGGTGTACCTATTCATTATTTTGACAGAAAAGAAGAAATGTTTTCATCCAGGCCACGGATACATCATCTTTATCATCCTCATTATTTATGTTTAACATGTCTTACATGCATTTTGCAGGGCAAGAATGACGCTGCAACAATGATAGTTTCATTGTAGACCATCATAAAACATAAATAAGAAAATAAAACAATATCAATTAAAAAATAACACAAATAAATAGAAGATTTTAAACTTTCGCGGTTCATACAATTAGTATTATGTAGACTAGACGGGTCGAAACGCGATTTATAAATATGAGTACCTACGTTTCGGCTGGATTGCAGTAGCCGTGGTCACGAGCTGACCACGGCCGGTGCAGTCCAACATCGAGGAGTAAGTACTAAATACTCATATTTATAAATCTAGTTTCGGCCCGTCAAGTCTACCTTATACTAATATTAATAAATAGATTCGTGTATTTTGATGTAAATAGAGTAAATATTTAGTGTAAATTGATATTAGTCCTTGCTGTTACGAATGCACGAAAAATATAAGAATTTTGTGTAAAATGATACATCTAATACATACGTTGTTTCCCATGTTGGGCTGCAGTGACAGCGCCTAATTTACACAGAAATATTCATCAAAACTCGCCATATTGTCTAAGATGTACGATACGATCTCGGAAACTAATAGACGTATCAAAACGTTAATAAGACATAAAAATAGAGTATTTTTTACTGATGAAGGTGCAATAATAATATCAAATTCGATATAAGTTGACTTATATCACTTTTCACAGGACACACAGAATTGACAATGAAAAAACATGCCATGTGGCAGCCCTGAGAAGTGGACCCTTGAACAATGGACTAGAGGGTTATTGGGGAGATAAAAGCTCTAGATATGGGCAGTTTTTGTCTACGGCAACTGCCGTACCATTCGTCTTCGGAATGGATGCAAAGTATATCGACCATAGAGACTGAGAATTCATGAGGTGGTTTCATAAGGCTAATACATTACAATAACACACAGGCTAAAATTTTTAATTATATTTTGTGAGATACGATATTTCCGCAAATGAAGCCGCGGGAATATGATTTTTGATCTAAAAATAAATTCAAAAGACCAGAGATGAGTTGATAACTTGTGTAAATATTTCTCTTTTTAACAAGTTTTTATTATGTCGTCGTGTACGTAACTATGTAATGTATTCTTTAATGACTAGTTGAACCATCTTCCAATGATCGTAGCGTCATGGAAATCGGCAACTATGTATATGTTATACTGACGAATATACAGTAATATGGTACTGTCGATCTGATCTGATGATCGAGCCGGGAGATACGAACTAGAACTTTATTATAGAAAATCGTATCATGTAGCTGTGTTTAAGCTTGTGAGAAAATTCTTGTAATGACCTTTGACCACGAATAGGTTTCAAGGTCTGATGATGATGATGATGATGATGAAGCCGGAAGATAGGAACTGGCATTCCATGATGGAATATCGAATCACAGCCTTGTATGCATTTGTGTTTATATAACACAAGAAATAAACACAAGCTTGTCGTTCCTAACTTCAGATTAGTTAAAACTAGTAATTCGTTCATGGGAAATTGTATAAAATTCTTTAATAATATACCACACAATCTTGTCGAATTGCTGGTTGATAAATTTAAGAAACACGTTAAAAACACGCTTATGTCTAAAGGCTATTATAAGGTTCAAGACTACCTGAACGACACGAATGTGTGGTCCGTCCAGCCTGCACCGACTGATGTACTTACCTTTGATGATTTTGATTTTACGGCAGCTAGTAGTGACTGAGTTTGTTCCGGCGTTTCTTCTCAGCACTTGCCTAATTGTCTGTGTTCTGTCTCGAAGCGCTGGTAGGGCCCAAAAGATAAGGAGACATGATTCGGCCCCTTCAGGGCACATTTATTTTTATTTTATTTTTCACTGTACATTTGACGTTCATAAGTGGCATATTGTGTCCTAAATTGAATAAACAATATTTCACTTTGACTTTGACTTTGAGAAATTTCTCGTAATGACCTTTGAACACGATCGGGTTTCAAGGTTATGAAACCGACAAACCGCCCATCAAAGTTAATTTTGTGTTATATTGTAGGGTAACACGCGAGTTGCTTGTCGATTTTTATTGCAGTGTATGAGCGGTAGTCATAATATAAAAATCTAACGGCTGCTGCGACAGTCGAATAAACGAGTTACTACGCATCGGTTTTTGTATTATTTCGGCTTCCACGTACAGTTATAACAGTTGGCGAACGAGTAAAAAGTGCAACGCGTGCAGTTTATAATGGCCAAATTAGCGGTTGGCATTTTAACTTCGTTTAGTCATGAAGTGCAAGAGTGGTCTGTGTACAGGGAAAGATTAGAACAGTGGTTTTTAGCTAATGACGTTGCAGAAGACACAGACAAAGCTGGTACAAAACGACGGGCTATATTATTGAGCAATTTGTCAGAATCAACTTATAAGCTCGTACGTGACTTAGCGTTGCCGAAGGAAGTCAGTACACTAAGTTATGCAGAAGTCGTAGCATTATTCGATGGGCATTTTAAGACGCAGAAACGTATCTTTGCCGAGCGGTGGAAATTTCACAGTGCCACGCAGCATATAGGAGAAAGCCTAGCAGATTGGTCAGCGCGAGTTCGAAGCTTAGCTACTCATTGTGGGTTTAAAGCGGAGTGTCTAGATGAGCACCTTCGTGATAGATTCGTTCTGGGCCTAGGTTTCGGACCGGAGCGAGACACACTGTTTACTAAGGACTTGGCGGAGTTGACCTTGAGTTCGGCTTTGGATATGGCAGAAGGAATACGCTGTGCTCGGGCGGGCGCTCGCGAGACCTCGCAGCGGCGAGAGGAGCCAGCGCCTATGCAGGTGATGAAGGTGGCGATGGCGAGCGGCGCGGGCGGCGTCCAGCAGCGCGGCCCGGCGGCGCCAGCCCCGGCCGGCCGCTGCTCCGTGTGCGGCTACCACGGACATCAGGCGTCTACGTGTCGGTTCTCGCGGTACAAGTGTAGGAAGTGCGGTGTTCAGGGCCACCTAAAACATGTGTGTAACAAGCCAGACGGGCATCACTTTGTTGAGCGCTGTGAGAATGTTGATGACGATGGTAAGCAATTATGTTGTAATATTCGTACTTTTCGTGGAGATTCTTTGCGGGAATCTGTTGCGGTTAATGGAGTGGAATTAATGTTTGAAATTGACACGGGGTCTCCGGTTACTGTCATATCTGAGCAAATGTATAAACGCTATTTTTCTAAAATTAGCTTAGAACCTACTAACGTCATTTTACATAGTTACAACGGCGATCGACTAAACATATTAGGAGTGTTAAAATTACCCTTTACGTATAAAAACAAAACCAACGTAATCGTCGTTTATGTTGTTGTTAATGGAGGTCCCCCGCTATTAGGCAGAGATTTTTTTTCGCGTTTCAATTTGCAAATTTGCTCCATAAATAGCTGTAGCAATTTCATAGAAGAAATTACAACAAGATATCCGAAATTGTTCTCGGATAAGTTAGGCTGTTTTAAAGAGATGCTGGTTGATTTAAATTTCAAGCCAGAATCGAAACCGATTTTTTTTAAAGCTAGACCTTTGCCGTTTTCACTCCGTTCTAGTGTGGAAAAAGAATTAGACCGGTTGGTTAATTTAGGTATTATAGTACCAGTGAAATATTCGGAATATGCCAGCCCTATTGTGCCTGTATTGAAGCGAGATGGTTCTATCAGAATCTGTGCAGACTTTTCAGTAACGATCAATAAACAGTTACTAGTAGAAAAATATCCATTACCAAGGCATGAGGAACTTTTTACAAAGTTGCACGGTGGTAATTTTTTTAGCAAACTTGACCTGTCACAAGCATATAACCAACTGATGTTAAACGAAGACTCACAAATGCCTACATGCATTAATACGCACAAAGGGCTCTTCAAATATACCAGATTAGTATTTGGCCTTGCCAGCGCTCCTGCGATTTTCCAAAGAACCATGGAAACAGTACTAGCAGGCCTGGACGGTACACTACTGTTCATGGATGATATTTGCGTTTGTGCTGAAACTAGAGACCAGATGATTTCAAGGTTATGTGCAGTGTTCCGTAGGTTAGAAGAGGCAGGGTTTGTTTTGAATAAGGACAAGTGTTCGTTTTTCCAAGAATCGGTTTCATATTTAGGATTTGTTATAGATCGTAATCTATACTAATATTATAAAGCTGAAGAGTTTGTTTGTTTGTTTGTTTGTTTGTTTGTTTGTTTGTTTGAACGCGCTAATCTCAAAAACTACTGGCCCGATTTGAAAAATTTTTTTTACGTTGGATAGTCCATTTATCGAGGAAGGCTTTAAGCTATATAACATAAAGATACGACTCATAAGACCACAGCAGAAATGAAAAATGTTGCGAAAACGGGAGAAAGATATTCCTTTTGAGAGCTTCCGCTGCGTACGCTGCGGAAACCGCTTAAGTTACACAAAAATCATGTATGACAGGGTTGTTCAGCATTAAGAGTTCTATAATAAAGTCCGCGACAGCATATGTCTATCTTTTATGGTTGACTTACTACAACCTTTTTTATGTTAATAAATTTGTAAAAAAATAATGCATTATTTTTAGAGGTGTATTATACACGCAGGTATTTATTCTTATCAAAATAAACACATTCATCATCACGAGCATTTCATTTAAAACCAAGTTGCCTTTTATATCATTTGATTTCAATAAATATCTTAGGAGCTATCACAGTTTCACACTCCGCACCAAAATAATGTTCGCAGCTTAAGTACAACGTGCGCTTGCGTTAATATATTATAAAGCTGAAGAGTTTGTTTGTTTGAACGCGCTTATCTCAGGAACTGCTGGACCGATTTGAAAAAAAAATCTGTGTTGGATAGCTTATTTATCGAGAAAGGCTCTAGGATATAAAACATGACGCTGCGACGGGAGAGGAGGGAGCAAACTCAAAACGCGCGGACGAAGTCGCGGGGGACCGCTAGTGGTATACATAAATCGCCAGACAAAGTAGAAGCGATTTTACAGGCTCGTGTACCAACAAATACTTTAGAACTGAAGTCATTTTTAGGTATGGTAAATTACTATAGGAATTTTGTGAAAAATGCTTCCTCTGTTTTGAGCCCGCTTTATCATTTACTTCAGAAAAATGTAAGTTGGGCGTGGACTAAGCAGCACGAGGAAGCAGTTGCAAATATTAAGCGTCAGTTAGCATCTGACAACATTTTAACTCATTTTGATCCGGAAGCTGAGCTAATATTAACCGTAGATGCATCGCCTTATGGCTTAGGGGCTGTGTTGTCACAATTAGAAGACGGTTCAGAAAAAACAATTTCATATATGTCGCGATCACTTACTTCAGCTGAAAAGAGATATAGCCAGATTCAAAAAGAGGCTACTGCTATTATATTCGGGGTGCGCAAATTCCACCAATATTTGTATGGTCGTGAAAAACCGTTCGTACTTAGAACAGATCATAAACCTCTAATCTCAATATTTAATCCAGATAAAGGCATTCCCGAGATATCAGCAAATCGGTTACAGCGTTATGCAATCTTTCTCTCGGCATACAACTTTAAAATTGAATACATTAGCAGCGCGCATAATTGTGCTGATTTCTTAAGTAGGTCAGTGTGTGAAGAGGCCAGCGATTGTGCGCGCGCGCGCTCGGGAACATGCGACGAACCGATCGACAAATCTGCTTATGTGCGTTTTGTGTACGAAGGCGAACCGTTCTTATCGTTTTCAGACTTACAGGAGGCTGTTAGGCGTGATGAGATATTGTCGTCAGTTGCACAATATGTTTTAAATGGGTGGCCAAGTAGAGTAGACGATAGGTACAGAACGTTCTATAGCCATAGACTAGAATTATCCGTGGAAAATAACTGTCTTATGAGGGGCCATAAGTTAATAATACCAATAAGTTTGCAAACAAAAATATTGAATGAATTACATAAAGGTCATTTAGGTATTACGAAAATGAAAGAGGAAGCGCGTCATAGGTTTTGGTGGCCGGGCATGACAGCCGCGATCGAGAGGCACGTCGGCGCGTGCCGGGCCTGCTTCTCGCAGCGACCTGCGCCCCCTCGCGCTCCGCTCACCCCCTGGCCCTACCCGAATGAGCCATGGCATCGAGTGCATTTAGATTTTCTTGGCCCAATTAGTGGAAGGATGTACCTAATAGTGGTGGACGCCTATTCAAAATGGGTAGAATGTTTTGATGTATCTACCGGGTTCAGCTCACGTGTGGTTATCGAAAAACTATGTGAAGTTATGGCTAGGTTTGGGTTATTTCGTGTCATTTGCTCAGATAATGGTAGTTCCTTTGTATCCACAGAGTTCAAACATTTTTGTTCATGTAATGGCATAACTCATTTGACTTCTCCCATTTACAATCCAGCTAGCAATGGACAGGCTGAGAGCTACGTTAAAATATTAAAGAAAACTATCAAGTCAATTTTGATTTCAGGGCATAATTTAAAAGATTTAAATGTTAAGTTACAGGAATTTCTCCTGAGCTATAGAAATTCTATTCACACTACTACTGACAGATCCCCTGCCGAGATCTTATTTGGCCACAAATTAAGATGCCGGTTAGATCTTTTAAAACCAACTTCTTCATTACCATTCGACTTAGCGCTCGACAACTGTGTTAAATCTAAACAGTGCTTACAGAGTAATAACTATAATGGAAACCGGAAAGTAACGTTTAATATAGGTGACCTAGTGCTAGTTAAACTTTTTAACCAACAAAAACATTACTGGGCTCGTGGTGTGGTGGACAAGGAGATCGGGAAATCACTGTATCTAGTACGCCTCGATGACAACGAACAAGTCGTGAAAAGACACGCCAATCAATTGTTGAAATATAAAGGGGGAGAAGGTGGTGGTTGTCAGAAGGACACTACTTCTTTAGAATCGAGTGTTCCTGCTTATATATTACCGGCGCAAAGCAGCAATGAGGAGCTACCTTGTCAAACAGAATCATCCTCTGATTTCGAACCGCAAGCGGAGCGTGTTGTCTCCCCTTCGAATCAAAACGAGATCAACCCTGACGACTGGTTTGATTGTGGCGAGGAAGGCGGGCAGGCGAGTGGTGTCGCTGCAACGCCAGCAATTATTGAGAGCGAGCCTTGTAGCACCATGCCGCAAGAGGAAGACACCACACGTTCTAAGCGCGCTAGGACAGTTGTTGATTACAAGAAGTTTTTTTAAAATTAAAGGTGGAGGGATGTTATATTGTAGGGTAACACGCGAGTTGCTTGTCGATTTTTATTGCAGTGTATGAGCGGTAGTCATAATATAAAAATCTAACGGCTGCTGCGACAGTCGAATAAACGAGTTACTACGCATCGGTTGTTGTATTATTTCGGCTTCCACGTACAGTTATAACATTTTGGAAACGACGGTGAGCATCTACATAGTTCAGCTTATAGACATCCTGTTCCCGGTCGAAAACAGCTGCGGTTCGGTGTGTAAAAGCGCATGCTACCAGTGATTTTAAGTTCTACCGTACACAATATGCAAGGCTTTACGGTAGAAGTGTACTGAGGATCCCGTACTTTTGCAGCTGAACAGAGTTATATAGCCCAAAGTAGAGTTAATGCCTCCAGATTGAAGTGCTAGTTCTATGCTGACAGGTTAAACACTATGCGACACAAATACATTGGTGGATATAGATGCGGGCTTATTCGCGTACTTGCAATAAATGTATAAATGTTAAAAATATTATTACGTCGTTATCAAAGATTAGAAAGTATACAATAAAATAAAATAATACGCTTTTATAAATACACTTTGTAACTTAAAAAAGCAACCTTATTTAGTTGTTTTTATTGCTGAACGAAAATGTAAACTATGTGTTTTAAGTATAATATTTGATTCTAAAAGCTTGGGGCGCTGAAACAAGAAATACTTTCTTGTAAACAAATACTTATACTTACTTTCTAGCGGAAGCCGCATGAGGTCGCACAAGAGTATAACGTCTATGCCGCCAAAGGGTTACCTAAGAGAAAAAAAGATATCTCATCCTCGAACAAGAATTTTACCACTTTTTACCACTTCTATTTAAAAAAAAATGTTGACGCATTACCCTTTAAATATATTTGATGCAAGAAAAAGTTAAAAAACCGGCCAAGTGCGAGTCGGACTCGCGCACTGAGTGTTCCGTGCCAACTTTAACCGAATTTGGGAATCCACTTACTTCCATTAAAAAATCCACAATATTTTGTGGACAGCAAATATAACTTTGTTTTTCATAATGTTTGTATGAAGTACAAAGTTATGTTTGCGGTTGTTGAAAATGTGCTATATCTCAATAACTTCTCGTTCGATTCGGTCCGAACCAATTTTCGTTGAAAGTATTTATTAAGATCTACATTACGTTTTTTTTTTCAAAATTAACACTCGCTTAGTTTAGAAGTTAGATAGGGGGGACGCCCATTTTACCACTTTGGAAGCGTCTAGCTATGAAACGTCAGACTTTAAAAGAAAATGGTTTTAGAAAACTCGGTGTCATTTTAAAAGATCTTTCTATAGACCCCACACGTATAGGTTTGTCAAAAAAAATTTTTTTTGGTTTAAGTTTCATGTATGGGAGCCCCCCCTTAAATGTCATTTTTTTATTTTTTGTATAAGAATCGTAAAGCGGTTAACAGGATACATACTCCTACCGAATTTCATTAGTGTGGTGCTTATAGTTACAGAATAAAATGGCTGTGACATACGGACGGACAGACAGACAGACAGACAGACAGACTTGACGAAACTATAAGGGTTCCGTTTTTTGCCATCGGCTACGGAACCCTAAAAAGAGAAAAGTCGGTGAATGTCGTGTATCCTCGCTGGCGCATATTTTGACAAACTGGTACTACGAACGGACTTTAATGTACCTACTAGTCATGCTGCAACTCCAATTAAAGCGCCGATCTCTGTAACCTGCTTACCGTAACATCTCTTCACTGGATTTCTCAGTAAGTTATACAATAGTTGTGTTGCCGATGCAACCTTTTTTGATCTTTTTTCTTTATGTTTGTTTTTAATATTCAAATAATTCTTTATATTTTTGATACTATTTTGTTTTTCTACTTAATGTCAATACATTTTCTTCAAAGACAGGAAAAACACGCATTTTTCTTTTATCAATATAAAATAGTTTTCCGGTTCTTTATATGGTGTCAGAATAAAGTTAATAATAGGGAAAGTGATACTTCAATTTATTTCTATCATCAATAAGTGCACTTGGCCCGAATCCAATGCTCACAAGGAGCAAAGCCGCCAGAATGACGGACAAAGGAACCGATAAGGTAAGGAATTCCTCTGGTTCAATCTCAACACATACATGTTATTGTAAGTCTAAAACATTCTTAGCTCAAAAACTCGCCTTGGAGGCTGAGCATACAAAGCAAATCGCCGAAATGGAGCGGGAGGCTGAGCTCAGGGAGCTCGACCGAAAGCGTACGGTGGCTGACGCAAACCTTCAGGCCCAGTTGGCCGCTTTGGAGGCGGCAGCTAGCGGCAGTTGCTGCAGCCGGTCATCCCGCCATTCACAGCGTGCAGTTGGCGTATGGTTAGATAACGTCATTTCGAATTCTCCAAACCATGAGCCTAACGTGTCCACACATTTTCAGGGCAACGATGATACTGAGAACCAAAATATCCCGAATGCCACGGCCCCACCGCAACCCTCGGTTCATTTGGAGGCCGCGGCGTCTCCGTATTATGCAGTTTTGGACGCCACGCCCCCCAGGCCGCAACCTGCGGACCACTCAATGGCAACGGCGCCGCTGCGCCCAGCGGAAATCGTGGATACTATGGGTGCTCATATCCCTGCAACGAAGCCTACACACGTACACACACGTTTAGAATCAGGCACACTTCGAAATAAATGTAACACAAATAAAAAATCTAATTTTAATCAAAACACATTACAAAATGAAATTGTCGCAGCCCTCCGCAGCATTCCTGAGAGGAGAGAGGTGAGTGCAGCCCCTCTACCAAATTTTACCGGAGCCTTCACAGACTGGCCTTTCTTTTTCAAGTCATATGAGATGTCCAAAGGTCATTTTTCTCGCGGTCAAAATATGGCCAGGCTGTCAGGGGCCTTAAAAGGCATAGCTCGCGAGGCAGTCGCTTTTTTACTTGTATCTTCGGACGACCCCGAGCTAGTTATCTCCGCCTTGCAAGATCAGTTCGGCGTACCAGAGCTGATCGTGCTTCAGGCTATAGCTGGGGTGAGAGCCGTTCCTAAGTTGGCCAATCAGGACTCTGGACGAGAGCTCAATTCCTTTGCATGCAAAGTAGCTAATTGCGTAGGCACTATACGTCTTTTAAACTTGCCAGAACATTTGGCTTATCCAGAGCTCATGAATGTCCTTCTCGGAAAACTCACTCCCTTGCTGAAAGAGAAGTGGGTAGATTTTGCATTCAGTAGGCAATATGAACAAAAATATAAATTAGAAATCTTTTCGGAATTTTTGCACCATCAGGCAAAAATACATTTACAATTTGGCATAAACTCAGACTTTCAAAACGTGAACACAATTACTAAAAACCGAATTGAAAGAGTTCATATTGCCAACGATAATCAACCTTCTTCCACGTCTGTATCAGCAGTCAACACTGGCAAAGTGACAAACGTCACTCCCTGCGGATACTGTCACTCGGAGACTCATGTCATAACCAAGTGCCAAAAGTTTCTCAATCTGTCCGTTTACCAGAGACTAGAATGGACATATGACAATAACGTTTGTAGAAAGTGTCTGACCAAAGGAGGCCATAAATATTCAAGTTGCAAAGAGTTTTGTAAGATTAAGGATTGCCGACGTAAGAACCATAACTCACTTCTGCATAGGGATTCACCTGGCGAGGCAACTTGTAAGTTGGTATCTACTGCTGTAGAGGTCACTTCAAATACTCCTTTGGTCGATACAGGTTCAGCTCCAGTAGTGGTTTCCAGTATAAGCTGTGCTGATTCTTTTCATTCGTTCCTAAAGGTAATACCCGTAACTTTGACAGGTCCCAAAGGAACAGTCGATACTTACGCATTACTCGACGAAGGTTCAACGGCAACTATTATCGACTCTTCACTCGCTACGACAATAGGTGCTGAGGGTTTAAAGAGCCAAATTAACGTGGTTGGGGTTGGCGGTATGTCTCGTGAGTCCGAAGTAAGCTTTGTTGATATATCTGTTAAGGGTCGTCACGGTTCAGAAACATTTTACTTGAAAAACGTACGCTCAATTTCGAATTTATCTTTAACCAGTCAGACAGATTCTCTTAAAGATATTGAATCTTTTAACCATTTGTCCGATTTGACCCATTTCTTGACATTTACCGAGGCAAAACCCATGTTACTAATAGGCGTTGATAACTGGCATGTCACTATTCCCAGTTTAATAAGAATGGGAGGTAAGAGTCAGCCAATTGCTATATTAACCCCTTTAGGCTGGACACTTTATGGGTATTTGAAAAATAAGTCGTCACCTCACATTTTAGTCAATCACTGTTTGATAGAATCCTCTTCTACAGAAGAGTCTTTAGATTCCCAGTTAAGGGAATATTTCCAGTTAGATTCGATTGGAATAACTAAGAAAACTAAATTCCAAAATTCAAATCGTTTGTTATCTGGTCCCTCTTTTCTCGGCTTAGATGAATCGGAATGGCCCATTGAACCTTCAGTGGATCCTTTCGTGGTTTTACTACTCAATAAAGTTAAACCGAAAATGATTTCACCAGTAGATACTGTTACTTGTACTGACTTGCAGCACCCTTTACCATTTGTAGCAGACCCAAGTAGATTTAGCAATTGGTTACGGCTGCTGCGAGCCACAGCGCGTATAGCACGATGCGCAAACGCGTTTAAGCTACGCAGTAGTGTAGATTTATCTGCCAGCCGGGGTCTTGGCTATCCACCTGCTCTCGTACCATTAAACGCCGAAGACTTAGAGGAAGCTGAATGCGCATTGCTCCTTCGCTCCCAACTAAACTCCTTTGCATCGGAATATGCTAATACGCTTCGTGGAGAATCTATTTCGAAACGAAGCCGCCTGAAGCGTTATGTAATTGAACTCGATCGAGAATCTCGTCTGCTATGTCTCTCTGGAAGGATTTATGCTGCTGGTGACTCGGAAATTTCCAATAAACCGATAGTGCTTGATGGAAAAGAAAGTATAGCTCGCCTATTGATCGCTTACTATCATCAACGCGCTGCCCACGGCTTCAACGAGTTGGTAGTCAACGAACTGAAGCAGAGATTTTTTATTCTTGGACTACGACCGGCCGTTCGCTCCGTTGCAAGTAGGTGCCCACTATGCAAATTGAGAAAGAGTTTACCTCGAACTCCACCAATCGGAGACCTACCATTAGAACGATTAGGTCACCACACAAGGCCTTTTACATATGTTGGTCTAGATTACTTTGGCCCGATCAACGTTTCTGTTGCTCGACATACGGAAAAGCGTTACGTTGCCCTATTCACTTGTCTTACCGTTCGCGCCGTACACCTTGAAATGGTTAACGATCTATCATCTGACTGTGCAATAATGGCTCTAAGACGATTCATAGCCAGACGCGGAGTTCCAGCAACTATATTTAGCGACAACGGAACAGCATTTGTTGGAGCAAATAGATTATTGTCAGAATCTCTCTCCGAGTTTATAGCAGAACGGGGGATTCGTTGGAAATTTATAACGCCAGTGGCTCCATTCATGGGAGGAGCGTGGGAGAGATTAGTGCGCACCATCAAGACCGCGCTATCAGTCACTTTGCGTCAGCGCTGTCCTAAAGAAGAAGTTCTTTCTACGTTGCTAGCGGAAGCTGAGAGTTTAGTGAACTCGCGTCCTTTGACTCACGTCAGCGTTGACCCAGGCACTCCGGAAGCAATAACGCCATTTCATTTTCTGCTGGGTGCTTCTTCACCCTATTCCATTGTGGCCGAGGTTAGCGATGATGATTTGATTCGGAGGGTGCGCTGGAAGAAAGGCCTTCGGCTGGCTGATCATTTTTGGTCACGTTGGGTAAAGGAGTACTTACCAACCCTGGTTCCTCGCCCCAACGTAAGCCACTTGGCGCGCGCCATCAAGGAGGGAGACCTGGTGCTTGTGGCCGACGGCAACCTACCGCGGGGTGTTTGGCCAAGAGGGCGAGTTACTAAAATTTTTCCAGGAGCGGACGGTGTCATCCGCTCGGTTGAGGTCGCCACAAGCTCTGGGACCCTCAAACGTCCCGTGCGAAATTTGGCATTAATTTAAATTGTAATTTCTCAATTATTTTTAATTTTTTATAAATGTAATAGCTACTTTGTTCAAGCTTAATAGTAAAGCTGTTTTGTTTCATTCTTGCAGTTAACTTCAACAGTTAAGATTTCTGTTTCATTATTTTGTCAAAGTTCAATTGTTATTTATTGTTATTTGAATTTAAACGTAAAATTGTTTTTCCAATTAAGATTTTAGTTATTTTGTTAATTAACGATTGTATGTGCTTCGGCATAGAATTCGTTTGTGTCTTCGACACCAGGCGCGGCTGTGTTGCCGATGCAACCTTTTTTGATCTTTTTTCTTTATGTTTGTTTTTAATATTCAAATAATTCTTTATATTTTTGATACTATTTTGTTTTTCTACTTAATGTCAATACATTTTCTTTAAAGACAGGAAAAACACGCATTTTTCTTTTATCAATATAAAATAGTTTTCCGGTTCTTTATAAGTAGATTGTTATACAAGGGGAGAAAGTGACCCATTTCACTCGAAAAGCGCTCGAACGAAATTAAAAAGTGACACTTTGTATGGCGGGAAACCGAAATATATTTGTAGATTTTAAATTGTAAAAAATTAGACCAATTGTTCATTTTTCAAATCAGTGACCATTATAAACACGCTTTTAATGTTTAGCTAATCTTAAAAATATGAAAAGCTTGTTTAGCTTAATGATATAATGTGACTCAATTACCTTTAGCTCCATGTCTGATCGTAGCAATTAAAACTAAATTACTTTCCACCCTAGGGATGCAAAAGCAATTTTCCACCCGTCTATCTTCACATGAAAGTTCAATTTTCCGAACAGAAGAAATGAAAAAAGATTTTCCCATTCTAGAGCCCTACACGATTATAACAATCAAATATTTTACTTTAAAACACATAGTTTACACTTCAGTCCAGCAATAGAAACAACCCTAACAATCCATAATTAATTTTTGTACATGCAATTATAAAAGCGTGTTTTTCTTTTGTTTTTTTTTAATTTTTAAGTGTTATTTGGAAACTTTAAATCATTCTCCAGAAATAGTAAGATAATAGTATGTTAAAAGTTTGACGTCAGTATTTTGATTTAGAAGACCACTTACGTTATTAGCAATGATTGTATGGATACATTTTTATGACGTGTAGGGCATTAATTGTTGCTGCATTTAATCATGTTTTGCTTCAAATATTGGTGTCAACTGCCGTGAAAATTTTGTGGGCAATGTTACCAACCATTATTTAAAGGTTGTTGACAACATTGCCCAGCACTAAAATGTTACTAGGTCAAACCTAGAAACTCTTTAAAAAAAAAAGAAAATATCTAAAATAATTATCTTTTGAAGCATTCTACGTTAATGTGTCAATATTACTAATATTACAAATATTACAAAGCTAAAGAATTTTCTGTTCTGTTTCTTGTTAGCCAATCATGCATTTTGTGCGTAGATTAGGTAGAAGGATTTAATCGCCCACCCTTGCTCCTTGCTAATTTAAATGACAGTACCGCACGCAGGCAGGGCCCCGCCCAACGCGTACGTTTGGCAGGGCTCCGATACTCACTTCAATTGAACTTTCTCTATGAGGTAACTCGATAACTATATCTATACCTACCTATCCATACATATTGTAACAAAGAAAAAAATAATGCAAATATTTTTTATTACTTTTACAGTGTGTTAGTTTTATACATAAATACAAAACAATTTAAAATATAAAAAGCTTATTCGAAGTGATCTCCATTGGCTGCAATACAGTCCTTTAAACGTTGAGGCCAGTTATCAATAGAAGCACGCACTCTTTCCATGGGAAAATTCTTCACTGCCAATCGTATGGATTGTTTTAGGGACTTCAAATTATCATGGCATTTAGAGCAAGCTGAACTCTCTAAAACTGACCATAAATCATAATCCAGCGGATTAAGATCGAGACTAGACGATGGCCAGTCCTCAGCTCTGATGAAGTCCGAAACGTTCGCTTCTAACCAAGACTGCGTGGACCGAGCTTTATGACCCGGCGCCGACTCTTGTTGGAAAGACCATGCTTGGTTATTGAACATGGTGTTGTTAGAGGGCTTAACTACCTTCTCAAGAATGGTATCTTGATACACTTGTGCCGATGTTTTCACAAAAATATGGCTCAGTCACTCCTTTATAACTAACACCCCACCAAACCATCACTGAAGTCCGGTAATGCCCACGTTGCTCTCTGCCGACTTATTGGGAAGCTTTCTTAGAAGTTTGAGCATAAATACGATCATTTTATTTGTTAAAATGTTGCTCAATTGTAAAGATTTTCTCATCCGTAAACAAATTTTTTATGTAACCTCCCTTTGCGTACCGCTTCTGTAGTTTTTTTGATTTTACCACCCTATTTTTTAAAAAAAATATCAGTTAAAAAATGACCAGTGCTTCTCTTATAGACTGCAAGTCCTCATCATCTTTTAAAATACGCGACATGGTTCTGGGTGCTATCTTCATCTCCCGAGATAAAATCTTTTGCTTTCGGACAGGATTTCTGCGAATTCTTTCCCTTACTGCTTTGACCACCTCTTTTGAACGAACACTACGTGGACGGCCAGATCTTTTTCTGTCAAAAACAGAGGAGGTCTTAATTGTACCTATTGATAGCCCGGTCCACAAACATTTGACTAATACCAAGCGTATCGAGAGTTTTAAAAATTGCATTTGGCTCCATACCAACTTTGTGTAATGCAATCACAGCGATTCGGTTCTCTTTATCACTCCACTCCATTTTAATATTGCAAAATACTATAAAATGTATTGGCGCCAAAATTAGAAAACACAATGAGCAATCGTATAAAAATGACAGATTCCAAATTCCAATGTATAATACCTATGTTATTTTTAATTGTAACGGTATTTATGGCCAGACTGTGTTTACACGCAAATCAGTTCTCACACAGAATAATGTAAATTGCATGAAATTTTGATGAAGAGAAAACAGAAAAAAAACTAATGGTTATTTTTTTTTACAAATGTGAACTGCATGAGAATTGTGGACCGATCAGCTAGCAAAATTTTAAATATCATGTCACACTCATAAATAGAACCAGATATTCCAGATTCTAGTTACTGCCCTGGACAAACTCCGACTACGGTTTGCATTTCAAATTCGGCAAAAACGTGTTTTATCTAAATAAAGACGTAAATTTATATACGTCTGCTATGGCTCCAATTCTGCTTGTAAACTTGCTTCTTTATGGCCTAGATAATGAATTAGTCTGGATTTTATATTCAGGGATTTCATATTTGCGTACAAAATGCTAGGAAAACATACGATTACGTTCTGAGTTTATTTAAGTAGTGGCGCGTGTGTAGTGTATTTATAATAGATACCTATTTTCTGATATTTAAACAATAATTACCGCGTAAGTTAATCAAATTTTGCTGTTTGCCAATTCAGAATGCTGGTAAACTTTAGTGTGTTACTTGTCCCTAAGAATAATGGTTTTCCTTTATCCTTTGGACATTCCCACACATCGCCATCTAGTCCCAAAGTTAGCTACTCAAAGCTTGTGTTATGGGTGCCAGACAACGGATATAATACTTAAATACTTTTTGTTTGTAAATACATGCATGATATACATAGAAAACACCCAGACCAATACAAACAGACATGTTCATGCACACAAATGTTTGTATTGTGCGGAGATCGAACCCGCAATCCTTCTCGACCACTACACCAGACGGGTCTAGTGAGGACTCTGAGTGACTTTGACCTATACCAGATTTAAGACATATTCATAAGACGTTTAAGACATATTTTAGAGATTTCACAGATTGTTGACGGCAATTTATGTACGGACATCGACTTGCTCGCTGTGAATGTTTCAGAGTCAAAATTGGTGATCAAAACCACTGGTGGGTTTATCGTCAACTTGCTGTTTACTGTCATCAACACGTCATCGTCTAGCCATCAATGAGCCGTCAGCATGTCATCAACATTTTGTAGACATGCCGTCGGCAATAGCCATCGTCAAGTTCCGTTCGTGTGTTAAAGATATCCATCCTTTTAAAATCTCCTAAATGAAGTCAGCGGCTTACTAAGCCAGAGGAGTACCGGTGACAAACGCTGGATTAGGACCTTTAATTTATTACTCGACCACGGAATGGCGAGACCGAGGAACAAGATTCCATTGTGTACTTGTAATAGCTTTATGTGTCCCGGTGCAGGGTAAATGTACTTACGGGAATCCGAACCTTAATGAGTTGACCATTTTTGTCTGACAGATTTGTCGTTTGAGTATTTATTCCAAAGATGGCTATTTAGTCTTCATTTCTATATCGAAAATTGATCGAAGATATACGGTTAAATAACACGGAAATTTAAGTATTTTATGTTTCTTGACGTTTTATTTAAGTATTTTTAGGTAATGTGTGAGTATCAACAGTGTGTTACATGTAGCGACCTCCGTAGCGTTGTGGCTAAGCACGCTGGGTTTCAAGGCATCGCTGCTCTGAGGCCTGGGTTCAATTCCCGGTCGGGTTTATATAGAGAGCAAAATTTTCTATATTGTCTCGGATCTGGGTGTAATGGTACCACTGTTGTGTCTGATTTCCATTACAGAAGAGCATTTAGCTACTTACTTTGGGATCAGAGCAATGTAAGTTATTGGTGTCCAAAATACAATGTAATTATGATCTAACTAGGGTAGGAAATAATCTTCTGAGCAGTAATCTATTCACACTTGCCAGGAGGCCGTGAATTACACTCCCTAGCAACAGTCATTAGCTGCCAGCTTTAAGGTTACAGCACACAGTTACGGGAACAACACAATCATCTCGAGGCACTCAGTATGCTTTGTAGGAAACTCAATACTTCATCGCACATCTATAAAATCCTTAACGTTACCATCTCGGATCGAAATCAACTCGGAACCCACTCTCGACCAGAGCGCATGCGTTGTAACGCGCTTATGGCGAGTCACCAGATGCTTGTCAGCTATTCGTCCACCCTGTCAAATGGGCTGTCATTTACAAGATCCGAGGCGAAGTTATCCGGTCCCAAGGCGTTGCTGATCCCTTTACGTAACGTTCTTCCATATGGTTGACGCCTGGTTTAGTACAGTCACCTATAGCCATCACTTGTCAGCGCTGACTAGTGTTTTCAAATTATGATACGATGAAATAATGGTGTATCTTCTTACGTCAATTATCTTTATTCAAATAGGAACTTTAAATATATCATGCATTTAATAAAGATTAATATGGTCCAGTTTAACATGTCATTTGGATAAATATTTTCAAAGATGTTAAACCTATAGATTTGAAATGCAGGGACAGCGGTTGCAGCGGTACCGGTCGGCGTATCAGCATTGCACGGTATAGCATTCATGCGAATCCAGGGCGGGTCGCTAGTTTCGAATAAAATAAAGCGCATAGCCGGCTAAATCGGAACTTATTGCAGCTTCATTGTGACAACAATAAATGCGGCCTATGCATATATGTTTTAAAAAACAAGTATTTGTTATTCTGGTCTACCAAGTTAGATGTGTCTGTGACAACCGTTAGATTGGACCACTAATTTATCAAACGCAGTCTAGGAAATGAGGATTCCATTGTGCCTGAATAATGACTTCGTTGCGGTGGACTGTTAATATGTTTATATGGACCGTTGTTACTGAGTTCACACATTTATTATGACAAGAGACTGAAGTATGAACAACGAACAAAAAAATTAATGACTTAAATAATTTGGCTTAGTTGAGCTAGTTTTACTGACAACAAATGTAAAAATATTTTCTAGTTGACATATTACTCTTCAATATTAAATTGGCCTTGTTAGTTTAGCCACTATATTTGAATGCTTTCAGAGAAAGATTATACATAGATATTTTCTTTTTATAACACACTGATATTCTGACTATCACATTTCTACACGCCACAAATTTCAACTCATTTTTGACGTCTTCCATAGTGAAGAAAAAAATCAAAAACACTTCAAAAAGCTTAAAGCAAAAAAGTCTAGAAGATAAATCTAAAGAACTCCAGATTTACTTTCAGATAAAATAACATACCTTGCGGCCGTCATAATAATTAGAGTAGCACCAAAATCAATGTTTGCCGAGTTAATTAAGGCTAGATAAGCAAACTTCCTAAACCTGTGTAAGGCGCCATGGACCGTCGCTTAACCGGATCTCTATTCAAATAAAAGTGAATGTCAAAATGGCGGGACCCAGGGTTTTTCATACTTGTTGAATTGTTCTGATATTCTTTTTGTAGGCACCTTGAGTAGATTCAAAGATAACATGCACGTGAAACTACAACAAAAACAAATATATATTTGCAAATTATGAGAAACAAAATAAGTAAAATAGTATGGGTTTTGTAGAATGAGACTGATTTATGTATTTATGCACCCACTAGCGACAAAATGAAGATGGTGGGATTTCTCCACAGTTAAAAAAACATAAAACATTATTTTGTAGGGGGACCCTACAAAATAATGTTTTATGCCATCTTGACGTACCCAAACAAAAGGGTTGATCTTTGAATGCTCAGCTCCATCAGAGCCTAAGCGGGCTCGAAAACTTTGGTTGAAGTATTGCGTTTTAATTAACGGGACACGGAACCTTTATTGCGGGTGACATGGCTTGGGAGGAGTGATTTGTGTGTGCCACTACCTTCTTCAATACCTATAATGTAAAGCTGTAAATATCTTTTTTTATATACAATGTTATTTACCCATTTTAATAAAATGTAAAAAATAATTTTACCTTTGCAGTTAATATATGTCAATTAACATTGTTTACACCTCTGAAACAATGTCTTATTAAGTTACTAGCGGTCCCCCGCGACTTCGTCCGCGCGTTTTGAGTTTTCTCCCTCCCCTCCCGTCGCAGCGTGATGTTTTATATCCTTTTCAATAAATAAGCTATCTAACACAGAAATATTTTTTCAAATCGGTTTAGCAGTTCCTGAGATGAGCGCGTTCAAACCAACAAACTCTTCAGCTTTATAATATAATTAGCGCAAGCGCACGTTGTATGTACTTGAGCTGCGAACATTATTTTGGTGCGGAGTTATGTTAAAACTGTGATAGCTCCTAAGATATTTATTGGAATCAAAGGACAACTTTGTTCTAAATGAAATGCTCGTGATGATGAATGTATTTATTTTGATAAGAATAAATAACTGTGTGTATAATACACCTCTAAAAATGATGCATTATTTTTTTACAAATTTATTAACACAAAAAAGGTTGTAGTAAGTCAACCATAAAAGATAGACTTATGCTGTCGCGGACTTTATTATAGAACTCTTAATGCTGAACAATCTTGTCATACATGGTTTTTGTGTAACTTTAGCGGTTTCCGCAGCGTACGCAGCGGAAGCTCTCAAAAGGAATATCTTTCTCCCGTTTTCGCAACATTTTTCATTGCTGCTGTGGTCTAGTGAGTCGTATCTTTATGTTATATAGCTTAAAGCCTTCCTCGATAAATGGACTATCTAACATAAAAATATTTTTTCAAATCGGGCCAGTAGTTTCTAAGATTAGCGCGTTCAAACAAACAAACAAACAAACAAACTCTTCAGCTTTATAATATTTATATTAAGTTATATTTTCGCTTATTATTTGCTGAAAGTCTTGATTTGGGCGTGTTGGTTTCATATAATTAACGCTTAATTTTAATTATTTATAATGTTTCAGATAGTAAATATGTTATCAAAAGTATAATTAAGCTACAAATAAGTGAAAAATACTCCAGTAAAATCTAATACAACAATTAAGCATAGTTATATTAATTATTAAATAATATGCTCACGTTTCTTTGTACGTCTACTCATACAGAAGCATATATACAAACTAGCGGTCCCCCGCGACTTCGTCCGCGCGTTTTGAGTTTGCTCCCTCCCCTCCCGTCGCAGCGTTATTTTTTTTATATCCTAAAGCCTTTCTCGATAAATAAGCTATCCAACACAGAAATATTTTTTCAAATCGGTCCAGCAGTTCCTGAGATAAGCGCGTTCAAACAAACAAACTCTTCAGCTTTATAATATATTAGCGCAAGCGCACGTTGTACTAAAGCTGCGAACATTATTTTGGTGCGGAGTTTTGTTAAAACTGTGATAGCTCCTAAGATATTTATTGAAATCAAATGATATAAAGGACAACTTTGTTCTAAATGAAATGCTCGTGATGATGAATGTATTTATTTTGATAATAATAAATACCTGTGTGTATAATACACCTCTAAAAAGGATGCATTATTTTTTTACAAATTTATTAAGATAAAAAAGGTTGTAGTAAGTCAACCATAAAAGATAGACATATGCTGTCGCGGACTTTATTATAGAACTCTTAATGCTGAACAATCCTGTCATACATAATTTTTGTGTAACTTAAGCGGTTTCCGCAGCGTATGCAGCGGAAGCTCTCAAAAGGAATATCTTTCTCCCGTTTTCGCAACATTTTTCATTTCTGCTGTGGCCCTATGAGTTGTATCTTTATGTTATATAGCCTAAAGCCTTTCTCGATAAAAGGAGTATCCAACGTAAAAAAAATTTTTCAAATCGGGCCAGTAGTTTTTGAGATTAGCGCGTTCAAACAAACAAACAAACTCTTCAGCTTTATAATATTAGTATAGATAAAAAAAATATCAAAAATGTCCAAACATGTGTTCAATAATGTAATTTTGTGTATACTGTTTGTTGTTTTCCATACAAGATTAAAAATGACAAGTGCGAATTAAAAGTCAACTTTCTAAATAATAAAAAGATAGTCCTTATAAAAAGATATTTTCATGTTTAAACCATCATTGGGCCGTTGGGGCAGGAAAGTTCTAGATTGGAGACCCTTCGACCAGAGACGCAGCGTGGGACGTCCACCAACAAGATGGACAGACGACCTTATAAAGATCGCAGGATCAAACTGAATACAGACCGCTAGTGATCGGTCGCTGTGGAAAGCCGTGGGGGAGGCCTATGTTCAACAGTGGACGTCTTTTGGCTGATAATGATGATGATGATATGGTTGTAACTCCATAGACGTGTTCACAAAAACATAGGTGTATGTAAATTATCATTCATTTATTACTGCCAACGAGTAAAGCTTTTTGTAGTTTATCTTTATATATATTTTTTGTAAGGAAGCCCAACAACTTTAATCGCAAGTAGAGTGACACTTAAAACTAATAGGACGTTCGAATTGTACCTTACCGCGAGAAAATCCTGCAAAATGGCGGTGAAAAGAGGGAAAATAAAATCGTGTCTGCTACCGGAAATATTGTCAACGAATAATGCGGTCTGGGAATAAGAAGCCTCCGTTATTAACTTGAAAATTTGAGTTTCATATTAATACTTTACGCCTGGTGAATGGGAGACACGACATTTTTTTGTTTGGGTGCAATTTTCTCGGCTGTCTTGACAAGCTGGCTTGCTTTTACTGTACGTCAGAAAAAAATCTAACTAACAGTCACCCGAAACGACAATATCTAGTCATTATTAAATTTTATAATTATACATGCTTATTTTAAATTATAATTATATACATGGTTATTTTGATTCCTTCACACAAAATGTGTTTGTGTCAAATTAAAAACGTCAAAATAGCTTTATCTGTGTGACTAAGGGCTAATTTTTCAATAGTCAGTTAAGTAATATTCGTCGAACAAAATACGATATGGCTAATTTGAAAACGTCACTTAATTGTCAGCAATCATACGTAACTGTCTTTTTTATATTTGTCGCTATATAATTTATTAGTCTGATAAGTTTTATCTGAGCATTGAAAAATTGGCCCTAAGCTTTATTGATGATAATGTGTGTGTAAATGTCTTAAACCTAAATATTCCAACATCAGATAAGGAAAATTCGTCGAATAAAATACAATACGCCAAAATTTAAAATGTCACCTTTTTTAGCAAAAAATAAGCAATAATTAAGTGCCATTTAAGGATCGGTAATATTATACTTCTTCGTACTTATTCAGTTGGATAAGTCTCACCTGATGTTAATGAAATAAATTCGGATTCTTTCCGCTTTCTGTCAGATACTCGAACGTCGAACAAATAAATATATTTGAAATTGGTAAATTCTCTCCGTAAGTATAGCATAGAACCCAGTGGTGCAAAAAGCAGCTAACGTCTGTGGTCCTTAGTATTTGTAGACATTAATGTATACTAGATAGACTTCCTTCTCTGCAAATGAACTGCAATTCCCAGAATATATCTAAATAGATCATAATAAATAGACAATAATAGATCTAACTGCACGGTTCCCCGCCTTTAAAATTTGTGACGTTCTTTTTAACGTGAACTCAAAATCCTTCCATTGCATCCTAATTCTTAAACAGTTTGCCAAATATCGTTCAAAGTACCCTATGTCTATTAATAATCCGAATAAGTCTACCACGTTCATACGGAATCATTCAATGTTTTCCGTCCGAAAAAGTTTCGTAAGAAAAAAAGTTGGCATCAAAACCCTTTTCAACCGAATATCGTTACTTCAGGGCTTTCGCTGTTGATCCCACCAAATTTTCTAGACATATTTAATCTCCGTGATTATACGAATTCGGACAACAGCCGGCGAAAGTTTAACATTCGGGTCCTCCACCCTAATTTATCCTGGGAACTTTAATGCTGACGTTTTTAATATTTTCCAGGGAAGATTTGTTAGTACAGTAGCCGAATAATATGAGCTTTTATCATGTTTTTGCCGGTTTATCAGCCTTGTTTAGGATTGACGAATTAAACAGCATATTTGAAGAATTATCTCTTTTTATTCATAACTTAAGCGATATTCCAAGCAAAAAATGTTTACTTTCTTTACTGAAACTTAAATTTAAGTGCATTTTATTCTTAATACTGCTGATACATAGGAAGGTGCTATTGAGGGCATCGCCGCCTTCCAATTTAGGGTGCAACTCCATCTTACGGCGCGGCGTTGTACATCGCACCGTGCTACGGCGCAGCGGCGCCGCGGCGTACCGTAAAAGTAAATTTTGCTTCGATAAGTAAAAAAGATGGGTTCTGAACATAAATCCCCAGGTTCGAATCCTGGTAGCGTATTTGCATATTTTTTTGTGTTTTAAACCTTTTTCCCCTTTCTTAAATAAATCGACCCGTCTGGTGTAGTGGTCGAGAAATCGCCTAATATGCAGGAAGTGCGGGTTCAATCCCCGCACAATGCAAACATTTGTGTGCATGAACATGTCTGTTTGTATTGGTCTGGGTGTTTTCTATGTATATCATGTATGTATTTACAAACAAAAATTATTTAAGTATTATATCCGTTGTCTAGTGCCTGTTAACGCCCCTAAGCCAATAAGACGGCGGGCAGATCACGCCACATATCATCGACCAATCAGAAGCCTCCACGCCAGGATCACGCCACCACCGGACCCGAAGGCGCCGGCGGCGCCCACACATCGAGCACTTCGCTTCACGCCACGGCCCCATAAACTACTCTCTAATCGTTTTTATTATTATACTTTATTTCTGTAACATCCATAGTAATATGGTCAGTAAACGCTTCTATCATGAAGAAGAAAGTGGCGACCGTGACAGGACATGCAAACTAATTTCGGTCCATCTAGAATTCCAGAACGCGCAACGCTTCGACCCGAGCACGCGGTCGGACCGTGTGTCGACCTCAACGTGCACCACCAGAGGACTCGGCCGAGAGCCAACGCGGCAGCACAAATCGTCGAGCTCAAGCCCACATCAAATCAAGCAACAAGGTCAACGCTGCAGACGGCCCACATCTGCGGTCACGCGCATCGGCGGGACAGCCAGCACCTCGCAACAGCGTGCCATGTGCCTCCTTCGTCCGCCTTGCCTACCAATCAATCTCGTGAGCCCGTTCCTACCTATCTTTTTCCTAGCTGCCCCTTCAATCTGTGCATAGCAATGTGTGTCGACCCCTAGCGCCATTAGAATTTCCACTTTGCCTATTTCACTCATTCAGTAAATAATTTCACATTTGCCTTCGCCTTTGCCTTCAATCTAGTTTCAAAACAAGCTACGCACTCATATTTCAAGCTTAAAGCCATTCAATCAGCATTCAACTTCACTTTAAAGCTTAGACTGCAATTCTATTTTCACTATTAAGCCATTCCCTGCATCTCGCACGCTTTAGCGATCAGTTATTTTCTGTACTATCTTTCTCGAATTCCAGTTCGCATCGCGCCGATCGCACTCTGCGCCGGCCGGCCGCGTGACGTCACCCTTTGTCTTCGGGCCTGCCACTGCTACGCGCCACGCTCGCCCGTGCGCTGATAGCAAACCGGTCTTCTGCTACGCGGCGGACTGCGAAACGAGGAGCGTATCGTGTTCATTTCATTTACTTATTTTTTCTTCGTAGTTTCGTCGCAATGACTAATCCACCAATTGAATCGGTAATCGATTGCAAAGTAAAGGAATTAAATGTCAAACGTGGCTCAATTAAGGGTCGTATAACTAAATTTAAAACTTACATAGACAATCTTTCAACCTTTGAAAGTGTTTCCTCGGTGGAAATCAACAAACTTGCGATGAAATTATCGAGAATGGAATCTTTGTTCATTGATTTCGACGAGGTGACAAATAGAAGCACTAAATGCCGACAATTTAGAAAAGGAACTACCGCTCGTGATATCATTGAACAAGAATTTGATGATTGTATATGTCTAGCTCAAGAGATAATTCGTTCTAATAGCTCACCCCCCCAACAGGAAAGGTCTAGTCATATTTCGAGTTGCTCTCATACCCACGTGTGTGACCAACATGATCACGAGTCTGAGAATATTAATTTCAAGTTGCTAATTATAAATATTCCGAAATTTGACGGCAACTTTTACAAGTGGCTAGAATTCAAAAAAATATTTTCCTCATTAGTTCACGAGAATGTTAAGATCAAAAATATTCACAAGTTCTATTATTTGTGTTCCTATTTGGAGGGTGAAGCCTCTCGTGTACTTAGCAATCTAGAAGTCTCTGAAAGTAATTATTCTAATGCTTGGTCCCTCCTTTGCAATCGTTATAACAACAAGCGACAGTTAATAAGTAATCATTTAAAATCTTTGTTTAATATCGAATCAGTTCGAGAAACGGACAAGTCTTTAAGATTCATAATCGATCATGTAAACAAAAACTTACGTGCCCTTTGTTCCCTAAGTTTGCCCACTGACAAATGGGACGTACTAATTATATACATGTTGTCCTCCAAGTTAGACAGTAACACTGTGTTTAAATGGGAAGAGCACAGGCTTACTTTACCCGAGATACCTACTCCTAATGATTTCTTTACTTTCCTTAAAAGTCGCGCTGACGTTATAGAAACCGTCAATCGAAATAAAAACGATAGGGCAGAAAGGACTAAACAAATTCCCCAACAACCTACTTCTCAGCCTAAAACGCAATCTAGGTCATTTGTCTCAACTTCCAAGGAGACTACTCCTGTCAAAACATCTAGTTCTGAATGCCCCTTCTGTAACGCTACTCACCTACTATATGAGTGCACTTTATTCAAGTCGAAACCCGTCGAAGACAGGAACTCCCTTGTTGACAAATTGAATCTTTGCCATAATTGCCTCAGACCAGGTCACACTACTAAATTGTGTAGGCTATCTGGCTCTTGTCGTACTTGCAAGAACAGGCATAACACCTTTCTTCATTTACCCAGAAATGAAACTTCTACTCCTCCTACTTTATCCATGTCGGCACTATCTACCCAAGACATCTTACTTTGCACCGCCATGGTGCGCCTATCAAACCCCCAAACCAACGAAACCATCACTGTTCGAGCCATGCTCGACAGTGGCAGTCAATCTTCGTTTATTACGACAGATGTAAGACGAAGGCTAAACCTGACTCCCCAGTCATCTAATGTCAACATCATTGCCATTGGCAATCAACCTCTAAACATGACCCCAGAGCGTTGTGCCCTACAACTACATTCCAACACTTCTTATTTCAATGTTTCAATGACCTGTCTCATCCTAGAAACTATTAGTGACAGAATACCCAGGGCTACATTTGATGCTAGCTCTTTTAACCTTTCCAATTTCGAACTCGCTGATCCTAGCTTCAACGAATCTTCTCCTATAGACCTGCTTATAGGGTCTGACCTGTTTTGGGAATTAATAGGTTCAGAACAACAGTCCCTTGGCTCAAACAAACTCTGCTTTCGCAATTCTAAGCTCGTCTGGCTGATTACAGGTCCTATACCTATCATACGAAAACCCTGTCATTGGAAACAACCAGTAACGTGCAATTTTCTTCTGAAAGAAGAGGACGTTAATCTAGACAAAGTTATAGCCAAATTTTGGGAACTAGAAAATGTACCCTTAGCTCTACCTCGTTCAGAGGAAGAAAAGCTCTGTGAAAGGCATTTTCTTTCGAATACTTCTCGCCAAGAAGACGGCCGTTTCATTGTAGGTATTCCACTAAAGGAACAAACAAATTCCCTCGGCAGTTCTTATAATACAGCTAAAAAGAGATTTCTGAATTTGGAAAGCCAATTTAGGAAAAACCCTGAACTCAAACAATCTTACACAAATTTTATACATGAGTATGCCAATTTAGGTCATCTCTCAGAATCAACCGAACAAAAACCTACTCATTCTTATTTCCTTCCTCACCATCCTGTGATACGAGAAAAAAGCGAATCCACTAAACTCAGAGTTGTGTTCAACGCCTCTGAACCTACTTCATCTGGCTTCTCAGTAAATGATCTCCAAATGATAGGCCCCACCATTCAAGATTCATTATTCAATATTTTGCTTAGATTCCGTCAGTACAAATATGTTATATCAGGTGACATTGAAAAAATGTACCGGCAAGGTTTGGTTAGGGAATCCGATCGTAACTTACAACTTATATTGTGGCGTGACAACGAAGATGAACCTCTTCAAACGCTAAGGTTAAAAACCATCCATCACTTATGGGTTTGCCAGTGCAAGCTATTTAAGCACTAGATGTTTGTGGCAGCTAGGCGAGGAATGTGACACACCTAAAATCAGAACTATCATACAACAAGACTTTTACTGTGATGATTTGTTAAGTAGAGCTGATTCAGCTGAAGAGCTACGTTTCATTCAGCACTCAGTGGCTAACGAGCTATCTAAAGGTTGTTTTCCACTTAGAAAATATCGCACAAATCTAGAAAACTTTCTACCTACTGATGTTTCATCCCCTAACGATTCTAACTTAATAATAAGCAACTCCACCAGTACACTCGGTATTGGTTGGTCTCCTACTAAAGACACAATCAATTTCCCTCTCAACAGCCCTACCGAATCCGTTAGCACCAAGCGCTCTATTTTATCCACAACCTTCAAAATATTCGACCCCCTTGGACTATTGTCCCTTAGCACTATCAAGGTCAAAATCCTACTTCAACGACTATGGATTGACAAACTAGATTGGGACGAACCTGTTCCACCTCCAATTCAAGCGTCTTGGCAAAAGTTCAATCAAAACGTCAACACTTTATCAGCTTTGGAAGCTCCAAGAAGCGTTTTAATAGATAATGCAACAAACATAGAACTTCATTGTTTCTACGATGCTTCTCAGCAAGCCTACGGAGCTTGTGTCTATTTAAAGTCCTCCGATAAAAACGGAAATGTAAAGGTGCATTTATTGTGCGCCAAAGCTCGCGTAGCTCCAATTAAGTCTAGCACGATTCCTCGATTAGAGCTCTGTGGCGCTCTGTTAGGAGCTCAGCTAAGTACCTTAGTTACACAAGCCATTCCATACAAATTAAACCGCCTAGTCATTTGGACTGATTCTAATGTGGTCTTGGGCTGGCTTAGATCCCCTAACAAAACTAAATCCTTTGTGGCAAACAGAGTTGCCGCCATACTCGAGCTCACGGAGCCTTCAAATTGGCGCTACGTGCCAGCATCACTAAACCCCGCTGATCTCGCCTCCCGAGGTGTGAACCCTCAATCCGTCAATAAAAATGACTTGTGGTGGCATGGGCCGCCCTTCCTAAAAAATTCTGAGAACCTTTGGCCGTCTAATACCTTTAAAAACGTAGTGTTACCCGAAATGAAAGCATTGCCTGCTTTGGTGGCGGAGGACGTACCTACGGTACCGGTAGTGGACTTTCGAAAATACTCTAAGTTAAACAAACTACAAAGAGTATATGCAACAGTCTTTAGATTTTTCCATAACTGCAAAAACCCTCAAAACAAAATTATTGGCCCTTTAACGGCTACCGAACTAAACACATCTCTACAGGTTCTTGTAAAATTAGCCCAAAATGAATCATTTCCCAAAGAAATTAACTGTTTAGCTAAAAACAAAGCTCTCAAGGCTAAAACTCAACTTTGTTCATTAAACCCATTTCTCGATGACAATATGGACTGCTTCGTGTTGGAGGCAGAATTGATACTTCTTCTTACCCGTACGACCAGCGACATCCTGCGATATTAATGGCCAAACATCACCTAACAAAACTTATATTTGATGCCAAGCACTTAAACTTACTACATTTAGGTCCCCAGCATTTACTTGCTTCAATTCGGCAACGATACTCACAACTTTGTGGCTGCTGCTAAAGAAATAGGCACTTTCTTACAATCTAATAGTGACTCTGTTTGTGATTTTGCTGCTTGTCGAGGCATAGAGTTCAGGTTTTTTCCCGCATACGCTCCTCATTTCAATGCCTTGGCCGAAGCAAATGTTAAATCTGCTAAATTTCATCTCCATAGAATCTTAGGTCAATCTCATTTAACTTTTGAGGAGTTGACCTCTGTTTTTGCGCAGATTGGAGCTATCCTAAACAGTCGGCCCCTATATCCTCTGAGCCCTTCACCTAACGATTACCAGCCTCTTACCCCTGCTCACTTTTTGATTGGTAGGACGCTGACATCGCTGCCCTCGCCAAGCTTCGTGGACGAACCAACCCACCGCTTGGATCGCTATCAACACATGGAACAACTGAAACAACACTTCTGGAACCGTTGGTCCACCGAATACGTCACCGAGTTACAACAGCGAACTGAAACTTGACGATCTAGTTCTGATAAAGGAGGAGAATATGTCACCCCTTTGCTGGAAACTGGGTTGAGTCAGTAAACTCTATTTTGGATCAGACGGAGTTCCCGGAGTGGCTGACGTGAACACTGCCAAAGGCACAGTCAGACGCACCGCAGAAAGCCAAGAAGGTTGAAAGCTTCTATTATAGCTTTCAACGGCCGGCAGGATGTTAACGCCCCTAAGCCAATGAGACGGCGGGCAGATCACGCCACATATCATCGACCAATCAGAAGCCTCCACGCCAGGATCACTCCACCACCGGACCCGAAGGCGCCGGCGGCGCCCGCACATGGAGTACTTCGCTTCACGCCACGGCCCCATAAACTACTCTCTGATAGTTTTTATTTTTATACTTTATTTCTGTAACATCCATAGTAATATGGTCAGTAAACGCTTCTAATCCATACCATCTCTTATTTCCGTGTCTTGTTTCTATCATGAACAGTACCCATAACACAACTTTTGAGAAGCTTACTTTGGGACTAGATGGCGATGTGTGGGAATGTCCAAAGGATATTTATTTATTATTATTATAATCATAACCATGAATCCAGTTAGGTAACGCTATGTGGCAGGCAGCAAATTTCGTTCCGCACCATACCTTAGCTTGACGTTGCGCCGTGGCACAGCACGGCGTCACGGCATAGCACGGTACGGCTACCGCGCTGCGCTACGGTACAGCGTCGCACCGAGTGCCGTTGGCGGTGCCATACCGTGGCATGGTGTGCGATGCCGCACCGCGCCGTAGAGATGGGACCAAGGCCTCATCATCATCATCATTATCAGCCAAAGGACGTCCAATCAAAAACTTCGTTAGTGCAAGTTATCTCGGAACAGCGCCATCCGTTGTTACATTTCGGAACTAACCTTACTGAACTATTACTGATTGATCTTACACGGCGAGCAATACAAAAGAAGCATATAATAGCTAATTATTATAACATAACATGCTCTTGAATGCTACGAACCAAAGTATCAGAGTATGCTGTTGCTCGTTATGCAATTTCAACTACCTGAAGAGGCAAATCTTATTTCGCAGTAACAAACTGCGACTCAGTTTCATTTCAAAGCCATTTAAGAGTAAGCTTTATTTCATATTTCTCCCGCAAACATTTAAATTTATATCCTGTAGTAGCGCTCAGCATACCCGCGTAATATCCCTAGATTTCATGCAATTTCGCAAACCGTGCCGTCAAAGAAAGTTGAAAGAAATTACTTTTAGACAAACTATAGACCCTTTAAATTGCTTGCACTTGATTGAGATTAAGTAGACAAAAAATCTTTAGGCCTTAATATTTTTTAATCAATCTTGAAACTTATACTTATACTTGAAACACATACATACTAGCTGTCTTTGTGTGTCAGTATATCGGCACTAAGTACCTTAAATAGTTGCTACAGTACTAACAAGGTCAGCAGGTATTTTGGGGCTTACCTTGCAAATATCAGTACTATTACAAGAACTGTTTTACGAAGTAAGCTCATGAATTTTTTTTCTGGTTCTTATCAGCAAACGCAATGAATCGAAAATTATATTTATTCGGGTCAAGGAGGAAGATTACATTCACAAATATATTTAAATAATCTTAGAACTCAAAAATAAATAAAGATTCTACATATTAAAGTTGTCATAAATAAAAAAAAGTTTTGTGTTTAACTTGAATAGGTTTTTAGTTGCATAATTGTGTTTCATTATATTTTATAAGTATTTTGCGAACTGGTGTCAGAAAACCGTTCCATGGTTCCAAAATGAACACGCGTGGCATTGTGCCGTCGACAAGATACGTCGAGCTCGATCCGAATTCGACATGGTTTTAAGATTTTAATATTTGGTTTGCTGACGGTGGCCACTTGGTACTTATGTTAGCGTAGGTAACGTCACAAAATATGGATAGGAGTACAGTAGTACATACAAAGGGCGCTCGAGCCACGCTTGCATAGACAACGCTCACGGACAAGAGATCTCAGACCATTTTGGAACAGTGCGAGCGCTATATCTTGCAAGTTTGTACTTTGTGTCTCGAATAAATTATTTTATTACAACACTGGCGGCCTCGATGTGTGCAATGTGAATTGTAGTGCCCAGATGTGTGCAATACACAAGTCCTCCCTTTGTTTCTTCACTGTCAATTAATACGGTAAGACGAATGATCGGCCATTTATGGTGCAAGACCTAAACTTTATGAGGCACAGGTATGTCCTCACCGCCAACGATGTCCTGACTCTGAGCTGCTTTCGAGTACTTTCAAGACAAAAATACACAAACAATTTCAGCACGACCCAATTCGCACCCGTCACCTCCTGGGTAGTGGGTAGTACCAACGAACTAACTGCTACACTAATGAGGCAGTTCCGGCTATCACTTCATATTTGTAATACTTTTGGTAACAATACCTTCATATTAAGAAACAATAAATACCCACGTTCTACATTATCATCATCAGGTATTGCAGAATGGGGCAAAAGCTACTGATGCGAAGAATTTAATTGCAGCACAAACGTTTCTGATGCTGCCGTAAATTATAATAAGAAAACATATTCACGATGATGCGTGGTTGTAATGTTCGCAGGTGCGTGCAGACCATATATGAGAGACCTTTTTACTTATTTTAATCATACTGATAGGTAAATGGTACATTAATGCAAACTATAAGTCTTAAAATAAGTAGGCAGAAATATATTGAAAAAAAAAAAGTTTTAACGAAGCAACTTGCATTTGAATGTTATTATTATTTTACTTTGTTTACATTGTTTTTTTGTGAAAAGAATAAATTTCATGCAGCTCTGTAAGTTAAAACGAGCAACATGAAATTGTTACAAATATATTTAAAAATGTTCAATCAAGAGTTCATATCAGAAGAAAATAAAGGCTTGATTTACAAGGAAAAAGTTGGCACTGTGCAAGGGGGAAGTAAATAAATAAAAATAGTGAAACAATTGATAGTTTATTGTTATATGCTTTTCGAGATCTAGGCTCTAACCTTAATCAAGCATATCACTAGTTGCATTTGTCATTCGGTTGTAATATACCGTAGTCACGTTTAATTAAATTAGCTCCACGCTCAGCAATCATTATGACCGGACCGTTTGTGTTTCCACTGATGTGAGACATCATAACACTTGCATCGATCACTCGTAGTTTTTCCACATCGTGTACTTTTAAAGCACTATTCACTACCGATGTCTGTCTGTCTGTTCCCATTCTCGCCGTTCCCACTGGGTGGTACACTGAAATAACCGTATTTATACAAATACATCCCCAATATTCTTCACTATCCAGTTTAAAATCATCACACTCTGGCCAGCTTATTCTACCTAAACGCGCATTAATTGATCTTAAATAATTAGTATTAACAATTTTGGTTAATATTTTAATGCCATCGACTGCTGACCTCAAATCTCGAGTGTCATTCAGATAGTTTGCATAAATCAGAGGATAATCTCTTGCATCTGATGAATTCAAAGATATATGCCCTGTAGAATATGGGTGAAGTAAGTTAAAAAGGAACAAGTATAAAGAGCTGTTCTTATTTTCATTTATCAATGATTCTCGAACTGGATCCTTATATCGTGGTATTGCGCTCAAATATCTTTGAAGTCGAGGCGAGTTCTTCCCGAATATTTGAATGTGGTTTTGAAATTCTGGGTAAGATGTTTGATTTTTTCTTGAATAAAACGCTATTATATCAGGAATACTGCTTTGTGCTAAAGGCCCAGTTTTGTTGAACAAATATTGAATTGCACCAAAGTTTTGCTGTGCTTGCGTTGGTTCTTCGGGTTCAACGAAGAACATCACCAAAAATTGTAACTGGTATTATCAAATGATCTTGAAGGTATTTTCCAACTGCTGGCAAATCTACTATGCATGTTATATTCTTTGATTCTAAATGATTTTTGGGTCCAATTCCCGACAACATGAGTAGTTGTGGAGTGTTTATCGTGCCAGCAGATAAAATGACTTCTTTTGAGGCCAAAAATCTTATTGCTTTTCCATTGTATTGAACTTCCACCCCATTGGCTTGTTTTGTATTTTTATCAATGATAACTTTAATAACTAAAGCATTCGTGATGACATCCAAATTTTTTCTACTCCTTACTGGTTTAAGATACACATCATTAGTACTTCCACGTTGCCCATTGAAAGCAGTGGCTCTTAGTATGCCTGATCCCATAGCGTTAGCAAAATTTAAATCTTTGACTGTCTTAATACCTAACTCGTTCCAAGATTGCAAAACTTTTAAAGTTAAAGGTCTAAGGGTACTGTTGAAAGAGTTTATGACTAATGGCCCTTTGCTGCCATAGAAATTTCTGATGAACTGATCGCTTGCTAAAATTTGATCTTGTAAGCTTTCTGCTTTCTTGAAGCAATTCTTAACGACATCTGGACTCCAGTCTGTATTGCCTGCATCATACCAACGTTTATAGTCAAATTTACTGCCTCTCATGTAGATCATAGCATTCATGTTACTTGAGCCGCCCAACATTTTCCCACGTGGCCAGTACACAGAGTTATTAACATTCGCTCTATTAGTGATACCGTTGTTTTGTGTGTAATATTGCCAATCATATTTGTTTCCAAAGAGACCTTTGTCTAAAGAAGGTATCTGAAAGACGTAAAAATGCGTAAAATGCATGCTGAAAATGAATTCTGGCGATATGTTTTCATTTCTTTTAGACCAAAGACTATTGTTCTGTATTAAAGTCAAAAGAATTCATGACATCTTTAATTCAAAAAGATATAAATAAACAAAAAGTTGCAAAATCTTTCTGGAATCTTAGGTGACCCAAAAATAAAGGCGCAGTTTGGCATGATGTTTTGATATACTTATATTTTCCTTACCTTACTTTCAACAGGTGGACTTGAACCGGCTTCTATGAGAAGAATTTTAAATTTTTGGACTTCGCTTAGCCTATTAGCTAAAACACAACCGGCAGAACCACCTCCAACAATGATGAAGTCGTATGTTGTCCCATCTGTGTCAACAAATTAATATTCATAATAAAAAAGGATACCAAACACAAGAAAGTATTCAAAAAGAATTGCGTCAGGTACTTAGTTACGAGACGTTATCGTAGGGGCTTGACGGAAAACTACACCTATTTTGTTTATATTTTTAAATTAAGGCGAACTTTATAGTAACGTATTCTAGTGACGTATGCCTCTTATTAAAAAAAAATGTTACCTCAATTATTTCTCGTGTCGTTCGCATTCGAAAAAAGTTCACCGATCAAATATACTTTTCGAAAAAAAAAGTGCTTTATCAGTATCACGACGTCTATGCATTTCGATTTCTTTCGTGCGGTAGCTTTATACTTTTGGGTATAAAAAATGTTTTTTCATTTAAAATCGTGGAAATCCTAATCGCAATACCATACGACATAAGTTCGGTTATCGCGTGATAGGATTGGTCGTTTAATATTTTCGTACAATTTTCAGACTTACATTATCTATTAAGTCTCGAAGATATTTGTGACTTGGACTCCAAACAATGTAACACCCTATTGAAAGAATAAAATATATTACATGTAAGCCCGACCAGTAGGCGACTGCAAGATAAACCTACTTGTGGGTTTTTGGAGTCAATCATTATCAATGTAAATTAGATTAAATTGTGGTTGTTATTATAAATAAATAAATAAAAGCCTGTACTTAAATTGATTGTAACAGGATTGCTACCAGGTTCCTTATTATTTTTGAGTTTCCAATATTTCGGTACTGTTGCAAGTGCCATGGTCACGGCGAAACTAACCGACCTGATGGTGTTAATGACCATGTAAGTTTAAATCAATATATAGCCTGTACTAAGTAATTGAAATAATGAGGATGTTGTTCTAATTAAAGTAATTCACCTTCAACAATATCGTCGTTTATAGGATCCTCACTCAAAAGGCATTGAGCTGCAGCGAAGAAATTGAGTGCCCCTATAAAAGTATCAGGAGCTGTTCCGCTGGTTGGTGACAGACAGGAAGCATTGTAATCACTTAAAAAAATAAAATAAAATAAATGAATCTAATTCTTACGCACTTGCACTTTACTTAATGTAGTGATTATTAAAATACATGATGTTTTTAGTGTTTCAACTCCTGCTCTGGCTAAAGAAAAGTATATAAAACAATCGTGTGCCAAATGAAAATGGCATAAAATGGGGATCTATCATCTTCTGCCTTTAAATATTTTGGCCCGTTGGTTTTTTATATCGATTTTGCGATTTCCGAAATTTGGTAATCGAATCACGCACACAAGCCCTCTATTTAATTTCCTTGCTCGCATAGTTGGGAGTCTGCGTTTCCATCAAGTGAGCAGCTCCAGATTCAATTAAATGTATATTTATCATTTAGTTACAGGTTTAAAATAATTGCAGAAACAAGGTTTTCTTTTTTTAATGTGATTGAATAAAATATATTTAGTTAGATGTGTGCTCACTTAGTCCTCACAAGCGGTCAGCCATATCTTCATACTGAAATAAGTTGGTCGAGTCATTCAGTGTTCTTTTTTTTTACACCTCTCTTTAATTGGAGCCTGTAATTTCAGATCGTCATGTTTCGTATTAAAACATTTACATTGAATGAATTGGCTAGAAATAGGACTACTCAGCTGAAAAACAAACCACTTTTACTGTGCGTTCAGGAGTAGAACGGATGCCTGGTGCTCACTCCGTCCGCCATCGCTAAATACTTAAATCTGTTTTGCTAACTTAACTTAAAAGAATGAGTGAACATATGATTTCATTGTACAAAAATAGGTAGGAAGTACCCAGGTCTGATATTTCTTTTTACTCTTAGAGTTAAACAAAGTTTCATAATTATTATTTTTAATTATTATTTTGTTTTTATAGTGTTTTGTCACTATACAAACTTAATAATATAAATAGCAAATTGCACTTGTTAAAAGCAACTTTGGCTGTTGTGACAGACGAGGAATCGAACCCCGTGTCTTACGCAATCCGGGCGTATGCCTATACCACTTGGCCACCGTAACATTAGCAAGCCGGTTGAATTTTGCAAGCGCTTTCTTTAACGCGTAAGCTGCGTGGCGTCATCAATGTTGCGAGATTGCTCTCACAATATCCGAAGGAAATATTTTTACAAATATTTTAACAATCGGTTAAGATTCATATTTTGTATGAAGGACATGGAATAGAGTGTCTACACATGATAAATAGCAGGTCTTTGCTGAATTAACTTCACGTGTTCACGCTAGCTGCGTGTCATCCTCGCTAACTTTTATTTTGTTTGTTTTGTTCTTAATAGGTACTTTATTTGGGCTGGGGTTTGGGTATAGTTTAAACTTTGAGGTTTTGTGTAATTAATGTAAAATTAATATATCTGACCGGTCTCATTTGTCATAAACCATACATTACCATTGAAATACGCTCAAATTCAATCAATTTGACCATATGCCATAATCTGACTTAGTTTTCGCAAAAAAAAAACAAAAATTGCACTCCGGGAGTGACGGCAGAAGTGAAAACTTGAATATCAACGTTGTGCATTTTTGATTTTTTGCAATAGTTAGGGAATAATTTTGAATGAATTGCTCTTATTATCAATATAAAAGTACTATCATTTTTGTGATAGAATACAATAATGATAATAATAATAATATATTTTTATAGAATTCAATAGTTATTTATTGCGCTATCGTACACAGACATTACAATTTATATTATATTAAATTACATTAAAAAGTTTATCTCTCAGAAAAATCAACTTACATCCATAATTTCGCCAACCGTCTTACGGTTTTTCGATCAGCCCACGTGTCCTGACGCGAGTTTCACATTTTTCCCCCATCCCACAAAAGTGCTCAACGCCGCTAAGGAAGTTTTCACTTCAAAAAAACACACGTTTTGTGTGTCGTTGTGTGAATGAGTTCATTTACACTACTTATTATGACTTTTTATTGTTTTTTGTAAATATGGTTTAAATGTGATGTAAAGAACGGTGTTTCACGGACCTGCGCGAAAGTCACGTGACCTACCGAATTCGACCAATCGCGTACGCACAACGGATACGTTAATGGACGGTTTAATAAAATATTACTGAATCAATATGAATGAATATTACCATTTATGACAGTTGATGACCGTTTTCGACTGTTAAATAGTCATTTTCAACACTAGCTCTATAGCCGAATGGTAAAATACGAACATGAGGAAAGAACTAGAACAGAAAAGAAGTAAAGAATTAGAACGTGTGTGACACTGACTGCCATTTGAGTTTTAACTGACAAGTGATTTTCTGTCAATGTGCGTGATTTTGATCGGTTATGGCTTAACGAAGGAAGATACACCATTCGATTTTTAGGTATGTTGGAGTTTTATTTATTCAATTGGAATTAAAAAAATATTGTTAATTTCTTGCGAGACTTTGTGAAATAAGGAAAATAAACATGTGGGAAACATATGACCATAGCACAATGGAGCTAAGCGTTTTGTGGGAACTATACGTCTTCTGCCTTTTTATGTCAACATTAAATAACGTTCTTTTGAATACTAGGATTTTTTCTGACATTTCTGTGTATTGCATACTTAACATATCCCAATGAGCAAAAACCCTCAAAACAAAATTATTGGCCCTTTAACGGCTACCGAACTAAACACATCTCTACAGGTTCTTGTAAAATTAGCCCAAAATGAATCATTTCCCAAAGAAATTAACTGTTTAGCTAAAAACAAAGCTCTCAAGGCTAAAGCTCAACTTTGTTCATTAAACCCATTTCTCGATGACAATATGGACTGCTTCGTGTTGGAGGCAGAATTGATACTTCTTCTTACCCGTACGACCAGCGACATCCTGCGATATTAATGGCCAAACATCACCTAACAAAACTTATATTTGATGCCAAGCACTTAAACTTACTACATTTAGGTCCCCAGCATTTACTTGCTTCAATTCGGCAACGATACTCACAACTTTGTGGCTGCTGCTAAAGAAATAGGCACTTTCTTACAATCTAATAGTGACTCTGTTTGTGATTTTGCTGCTTGTCGAGGCATAGAGTTCAGGTTTTTTCCCGCATACGCTCCTCATTTCAATGCCTTGGCCGAAGCAAATGTTAAATCTGCTAAATTTCATCTCCATAGAATCTTAGGTCAATCTCATTTAACTTTTGAGGAGTTGACCTCTGTTTTTGCGCAGATTGGAGCTATCCTAAACAGTCGGCCCCTATATCCTCTGAGCCCTTCACCTAACGATTACCAGCCTCTTACCCCTGCTCACTTTTTGATTGGTAGGACGCTGACATCGCTGCCCTCGCCAAGCTTCGTGGACGAACCAACCCACCGCTTGGATCGCTATCAACACATGGAACAACTGAAACAACACTTCTGGAACCGTTGGTCCACCGAATACGTCACCGAGTTACAACAGCGAACCAAATGGAAGGTTAAATGCAGAGATCTGAAACTTGACGATCTAGTTCTGATAAAGGAGGAGAATATGTCACCCCTTTGCTGGAAACTGGGTTGAGTCAGTAAACTCTATTTTGGATCAGACGGAGTTCCCGGAGTGGCTGACGTGAACACTGCCAAAGGCACAGTCAGACGCACCGCAGAAAGCCAAGAAGGTTGAAAGCTTCTATTATAGCTTTCAACGGCCGGCAGGATGTTAACGCCCCTAAGCCAATGAGACGGCGGGCAGATCACGCCACATATCATCGACCAATCAGAAGCCTCCACGCCAGGATCACTCCACCACCGGACCCGAAGGCGCCGGCGGCGCCCGCACATGGAGTACTTCGCTTCACGCCACGGCCCCATAAACTACTCTCTGATAGTTTTTATTTTTATACTTTATTTCTGTAACATCCATAGTAATATGGTCAGTAAACGCTTCTAATCCATACCATCTCTTATTTCCGTGTCTTGTTTCTATCATGAACAGTACCCATAACACAACTTTTGAGTAGCTTACTTTGGGACTAGATGGCGATGTGTGGGAATGTCCAAAGGATATTTATTTATTATTATTATAATCATAACCATGAATCCAGTTAGGTAACGCTATGTGGCAGGCAGCAAATTTCGTTCCGCACCATACCTTAGCTTGACGTTGCGCCGTGGCACAGCACGGCGTCACGGCATAGCACGGTACGGCTACCGCGCTGCGCTACGGTACAGCGTCGCACCGAGTGCCGTTGGCGGTGCCATACCGTGGCATGGTGTGCGATGCCGCACCGCGCCGTAGAGATGGGGCCAAGGCCTCATCATCATCATCATTATCAGCCAAAGGACGTCCAATCAAAAACTTCGTTAGTGCAAGTTATCTCGGAACAGCGCCATCCGTTGTTACATTTCGGAACTAACCTTACTGAACTATTACTGATTGATCTTACACGGCGAGCAATACAAAAGAAGCATATAATAGCTAATTATTATAACATAACATGCTCTTGAATGCTACGAACCAAAGTATCAGAGTATGCTGTTGCTCGTTATGCAATTTCAACTACCTGAAGAGGCAAATCTTATTTCGCAGTAACAAACTGCGACTCAGTTTCATTTCAAAGCCATTTAAGAGTAAGCTTTATTTCATATTTCTCCCGCAAACATTTAAATTTATATCCTGTAGTAGCGCTCAGCATACCCGCGTAATATCCCTAGATTTCATGCAATTTCGCAAACCGTGCCGTCAAAGAAAGTTGAAAGAAATTACTTTTAGACAAACTATAGACCCTTTAAATTGCTTGCACTTGATTGAGATTAAGTAGACAAAAAATCTTTAGGCCTTAATATTTTTTAATCAATCTTGAAACTTATACTTATACTTGAAACACATACATACTAGCTGTCTTTGTGTGTCAGTATATCGGCACTAAGTACCTTAAATAGTTGCTACAGTACTAACAAGGTCAGCAGGTATTTTGGGGCTTACCTTGCAAATATCAGTACTATTACAAGAACTGTTTTACGAAGTAAGCTCATGAATTTTTTTTCTGGTTCTTATCAGCAAACGCAATGAATCGAAAATTATATTTATTCGGGTCAAGGAGGAAGATTACATTCACAAATATATTTAAATAATCTTAGAACTCAAAAATAAATAAAGATTCTACATATTAAAGTTGTCATAAATAAAAAAAAGTTTTGTGTTTAACTTGAATAGGTTTTTAGTTGCATAATTGTGATTCATTATATTTTATAAGTATTTTGCGAACTGGTGTCAGAAAACCGTTCCATGGTTCCAAAATGAACACGCGTGGCATTGTGCCGTCGACAAGATACGTCGAGCTCGATCCGAATTCGACATGGTTTTAAGATTTTAATATTTGGTTTGCTGACGGTGGCCACTTGGTACTTATGTTAGCGTAGGTAACGTCACAAAATATGGATAGGAGTACAGTAGTACATACAAAGGGCGCTCGAGCCACGCTTGCATAGACAACGCTCACGGACAAGAGATCTCAGACCATTTTGGAACAGTGCGAGCGCTATATCTTGCAAGTTTGTACTTTGTGTCTCGAATAAATTATTTTATTACAACACTGGCGGCCTCGATGTGTGCAATGTGAATTGTAGTGCCCAGATGTGTGCAATACACAAGTCCTCCCTTTGTTTCTTCACTGTCAATTAATACGGTAAGACGAATGATCGGCCATTTATGGTGCAAGACCTAAACTTTATGAGGCACAGGTATGTCCTCACCGCCAACGATGTCCTGACTCTGAGCTGCTTTCGAGTACTTTCAAGACAAAAATACACAAACAATTTCAGCACGACCCAATTCGCACCCGTCACCTCCTGGGTAGTGGGTAGTACCAACGAACTAACTGCTACACTAATGAGGCAGTTCCGGCTATCACTTCATATTTGTAATACTTTTGGTAACAATACCTTCATATTAAGAAACAATAAATACCCACGTTCTACATTATCATCATCAGGTATTGCAGAATGGGGCAAAAGCTACTGATGCGAAGAATTTAATTGCAGCACAAACGTTTCTGATGCTGCCGTAAATTATAATAAGAAAACATATTCACGATGATGCGTGGTTGTAATGTTCGCAGGTGCGTGCAGACCATATATGAGAGACCTTTTTACTTATTTTAATCATACTGATAGGTAAATGGTACATTAATGCAAACTATAAGTCTTAAAATAAGTAGGCAGAAATATATTGAAAAAAAAAAAGTTTTAACGAAGCAACTTGCATTTGAATGTTATTATTATTTTACTTTGTTTACATTGTTTTTTTGTGAAAAGAATAAATTTCATGCAGCTCTGTAAGTTAAAACGAGCAACATGAAATTGTTACAAATATATTTAAAAATGTTCAATCAAGAGTTCATATCAGAAGAAAATAAAGGCTTGATTTACAAGGAAAAAGTTGGCACTGTGCAAGGGGGAAGTAAATAAATAAAAATAGTGAAACAATTGATAGTTTATTGTTATATGCTTTTCGAGATCTAGGCTCTAACCTTAATCAAGCATATCACTAGTTGCATTTGTCATTCGGTTGTAATATACCGTAGTCACGTTTAATTAAATTAGCTCCACGCTCAGCAATCATTATGACCGGACCGTTTGTGTTTCCACTGATGTGAGACATCATAACACTTGCATCGATCACTCGTAGTTTTTCCACATCGTGTACTTTTAAAGCACTATTCACTACCGATGTCTGTCTGTCTGTTCCCATTCTCGCCGTTCCCACTGGGTGGTACACTGAAATAACCGTATTTATACAAATACATCCCCAATATTCTTCACTATCCAGTTTAAAATCATCACACTCTGGCCAGCTTATTCTACCTAAACGCGCATTAATTGATCTTAAATAATTAGTATTAACAATTTTGGTTAATATTTTAATGCCATCGACTGCTGACCTCAAATCTCGAGTGTCATTCAGATAGTTTGCATAAATCAGAGGATAATCTCTTGCATCTGATGAATTCAAAGATATATGCCCTGTAGAATATGGGTGAAGTAAGTTAAAAAGGAACAAGTATAAAGAGCTGTTCTTATTTTCATTTATCAATGATTCTCGAACTGGATCCTTATATCGTGGTATTGCGCTCAAATATCTTTGAAGTCGAGGCGAGTTCTTCCCGAATATTTGAATGTGGTTTTGAAATTCTGGGTAAGATGTTTGATTTTTTCTTGAATAAAACGCTATTATATCAGGAATACTGCTTTGTGCTAAAGGCCCAGTTTTGTTGAACAAATATTGAATTGCACCAAAGTTTTGCTGTGCTTGCGTTGGTTCTTCGGGTTCAACGAAGAACATCACCAAAAATTGTAACTGGTATTATCAAATGATCTTGAAGGTATTTTCCAACTGCTGGCAAATCTACTATGCATGTTATATTCTTTGATTCTAAATGATTTTTGGGTCCAATTCCCGACAACATGAGTAGTTGTGGAGTGTTTATCGTGCCAGCAGATAAAATGACTTCTTTTGAGGCCAAAAATCTTATTGCTTTTCCATTGTATTGAACTTCCACCCCATTGGCTTGTTTTGTATTTTTATCAATGATAACTTTAATAACTAAAGCATTCGTGATGACATCCAAATTTTTTCTACTCCTTACTGGTTTAAGATACACATCATTAGTACTTCCACGTTGCCCATTGAAAGCAGTGGCTCTTAGTATGCCTGATCCCATAGCGTTAGCAAAATTTAAATCTTTGACTGTCTTAATACCTAACTCGTTCCAAGATTGCAAAACTTTTAAAGTTAAAGGTCTAAGGGTACTGTTGAAAGAGTTTATGACTAATGGCCCTTTGCTGCCATAGAAATTTCTGATGAACTGATCGCTTGCTAAAATTTGATCTTGTAAGCTTTCTGCTTTCTTGAAGCAATTCTTAACGACATCTGGACTCCAGTCTGTATTGCCTGCATCATACCAACGTTTATAGTCAAATTTACTGCCTCTCATGTAGATCATAGCATTCATGTTACTTGAGCCGCCCAACATTTTCCCACGTGGCCAGTACACAGAGTTATTAACATTCGCTCTATTAGTGATACCGTTGTTTTGTGTGTAATATTGCCAATCATATTTGTTTCCAAAGAGACCTTTGTCTAAAGAAGGTATCTGAAAGACGTAAAAATGCGTAAAATGCATGCTGAAAATGAATTCTGGCGATATGTTTTCATTTCTTTTAGACCAAAGACTATTGTTCTGTATTAAAGTCAAAAGAATTCATGACATCTTTAATTCAAAAAGATATAAATAAACAAAAAGTTGCAAAATCTTTCTGGAATCTTAGGTGACCCAAAAATAAAGGCGCAGTTTGGCATGATGTTTTGATATACTTATATTTTCCTTACCTTACTTTCAACAGGTGGACTTGAACCGGCTTCTATGAGAAGAATTTTAAATTTTTGGACTTCGCTTAGCCTATTAGCTAAAACACAACCGGCAGAACCACCTCCAACAATGATGAAGTCGTATGTTGTCCCATCTGTGTCAACAAATTAATATTCATAATAAAAAAGGATACCAAACACAAGAAAGTATTCAAAAAGAATTGCGTCAGGTACTTAGTTACGAGACGTTATCGTAGGGGCTTGACGGAAAACTACACCTATTTTGTTTATATTTTTAAATTAAGGCGAACTTTATAGTAACGTATTCTAGTGACGTATGCCTCTTATTAAAAAAAAATGTTACCTCAATTATTTCTCGTGTCGTTCGCATTCGAAAAAAGTTCACCGATCAAATATACTTTTCGAAAAAAAAAGTGCTTTATCAGTATCACGACGTCTATGCATTTCGATTTCTTTCGTGCGGTAGCTTTATACTTTTGGGTATAAAAAATGTTTTTTCATTTAAAATCGTGGAAATCCTAATCGCAATACCATACGACATAAGTTCGGTTATCGCGTGATAGGATTGGTCGTTTAATATTTTCGTACAATTTTCAGACTTACATTATCTATTAAGTCTCGAAGATATTTGTGACTTGGACTCCAAACAATGTAACACCCTATTGAAAGAATAAAATATATTACATGTAAGCCCGACCAGTAGGCGACTGCAAGATAAACCTACTTGTGGGTTTTTGGAGTCAATCATTATCAATGTAAATTAGATTAAATTGTGGTTGTTATTATAAATAAATAAATAAAAGCCTGTACTTAAATTGATTGTAACAGGATTGCTACCAGGTTCCTTATTATTTTTGAGTTTCCAATATTTCGGTACTGTTGCAAGTGCCATGGTCACGGCGAAACTAACCGACCTGATGGTGTTAATGACCATGTAAGTTTAAATCAATATATAGCCTGTACTAAGTAATTGAAATAATGAGGATGTTGTTCTAATTAAAGTAATTCACCTTCAACAATATCGTCGTTTATAGGATCCTCACTCAAAAGGCATTGAGCTGCAGCGAAGAAATTGAGTGCCCCTATAAAAGTATCAGGAGCTGTTCCGCTGGTTGGTGACAGACAGGAAGCATTGTAATCACTTAAAAAAATAAAATAAAATAAATGAATCTAATTCTTACGCACTTGCACTTTACTTAATGTAGTGATTATTAAAATACATGATGTTTTTAGTGTTTCAACTCCTGCTCTGGCTAAAGAAAAGTATATAAAACAATCGTGTGCCAAATGAAAATGGCATAAAATGGGGATCTATCATCTTCTGCCTTTAAATATTTTGGCCCGTTGGTTTTTTATATCGATTTTGCGATTTCCGAAATTTGGTAATCGAATCACGCACACAAGCCCTCTATTTAATTTCCTTGCTCGCATAGTTGGGAGTCTGCGTTTCCATCAAGTGAGCAGCTCCAGATTCAATTAAATGTATATTTATCATTTAGTTACAGGTTTAAAATAATTGCAGAAACAAGGTTTTCTTTTTTTAATGTGATTGAATAAAATATATTTAGTTAGATGTGTGCTCACTTAGTCCTCACAAGCGGTCAGCCATATCTTCATACTGAAATAAGTTGGTCGAGTCATTCAGTGTTCTTTTTTTTTACACCTCTCTTTAATTGGAGCCTGTAATTTCAGATCGTCATGTTTCGTATTAAAACATTTACATTGAATGAATTGGCTAGAAATAGGACTACTCAGCTGAAAAACAAACCACTTTTACTGTGCGTTCAGGAGTAGAACGGATGCCTGGTGCTCACTCCGTCCGCCATCGCTAAATACTTAAATCTGTTTTGCTAACTTAACTTAAAAGAATGAGTGAACATATGATTTCATTGTACAAAAATAGGTAGGAAGTACCCAGGTCTGATATTTCTTTTTACTCTTAGAGTTAAACAAAGTTTCATAATTATTATTTTTAATTATTATTTTGTTTTTATAGTGTTTTGTCACTATACAAACTTAATAATATAAATAGCAAATTGCACTTGTTAAAAGCAACTTTGGCTGTTGTGACAGACGAGGAATCGAACCCCGTGTCTTACGCAATCCGGGCGTATGCCTATACCACTTGGCCACCGTAACATTAGCAAGCCGGTTGAATTTTGCAAGCGCTTTCTTTAACGCGTAAGCTGCGTGGCGTCATCAATGTTGCGAGATTGCTCTCACAATATCCGAAGGAAATATTTTTACAAATATTTTAACAATCGGTTAAGATTCATATTTTGTATGAAGGACATGGAATAGAGTGTCTACACATGATAAATAGCAGGTCTTTGCTGAATTAACTTCACGTGTTCACGCTAGCTGCGTGTCATCCTCGCTAACTTTTATTTTGTTTGTTTTGTTCTTAATAGGTACTTTATTTGGGCTGGGGTTTGGGTATAGTTTAAACTTTGAGGTTTTGTGTAATTAATGTAAAATTAATATATCTGACCGGTCTCATTTGTCATAAACCATACATTACCATTGAAATACGCTCAAATTCAATCAATTTGACCATATGCCATAATCTGACTTAGTTTTCGCAAAAAAAAAACAAAAATTGCACTCCGGGAGTGACGGCAGAAGTGAAAACTTGAATATCAACGTTGTGCATTTTTGATTTTTTGCAATAGTTAGGGAATAATTTTGAATGAATTGCTCTTATTATCAATATAAAAGTACTATCATTTTTGTGATAGAATACAATAATGATAATAATAATAATATATTTTTATAGAATTCAATAGTTATTTATTGCGCTATCGTACACAGACATTACAATTTATATTATATTAAATTACATTAAAAAGTTTATCTCTCAGAAAAATCAACTTACATCCATAATTTCGCCAACCGTCTTACGGTTTTTCGATCAGCCCACGTGTCCTGACGCGAGTTTCACATTTTTCCCCCATCCCACAAAAGTGCTCAACGCCGCTAAGGAAGTTTTCACTTCAAAAAAACACACGTTTTGTGTGTCGTTGTGTGAATGAGTTCATTTACACTACTTATTATGACTTTTTATTGTTTTTTGTAAATATGGTTTAAATGTGATGTAAAGAACGGTGTTTCACGGACCTGCGCGAAAGTCACGTGACCTACCGAATTCGACCAATCGCGTACGCACAACGGATACGTTAATGGACGGTTTAATAAAATATTACTGAATCAATATGAATGAATATTACCATTTATGACAGTTGATGACCGTTTTCGACTGTTAAATAGTCATTTTCAACACTAGCTCTATAGCCGAATGGTAAAATACGAACATGAGGAAAGAACTAGAACAGAAAAGAAGTAAAGAATTAGAACGTGTGTGACACTGACTGCCATTTGAGTTTTAACTGACAAGTGATTTTCTGTCAATGTGCGTGATTTTGATCGGTTATGGCTTAACGAAGGAAGATACACCATTCGATTTTTAGGTATGTTGGAGTTTTATTTATTCAATTGGAATTAAAAAAATATTGTTAATTTCTTGCGAGACTTTGTGAAATAAGGAAAATAAACATGTGGGAAACATATGACCATAGCACAATGGAGCTAAGCGTTTTGTGGGAACTATACGTCTTCTGCCTTTTTATGTCAACATTAAATAACGTTCTTTTGAATACTAGGATTTTTTCTGACATTTCTGTGTATTGCATACTTAACATATCCCAATGAGCAAAAACCCTCAAAACAAAATTATTGGCCCTTTAACGGCTACCGAACTAAACACATCTCTACAGGTTCTTGTAAAATTAGCCCAAAATGAATCATTTCCCAAAGAAATTAACTGTTTAGCTAAAAACAAAGCTCTCAAGGCTAAAGCTCAACTTTGTTCATTAAACCCATTTCTCGATGACAATATGGACTGCTTCGTGTTGGAGGCAGAATTGATACTTCTTCTTACCCGTACGACCAGCGACATCCTGCGATATTAATGGCCAAACATCACCTAACAAAACTTATATTTGATGCCAAGCACTTAAACTTACTACATTTAGGTCCCCAGCATTTACTTGCTTCAATTCGGCAACGATACTCACAACTTTGTGGCTGCTGCTAAAGAAATAGGCACTTTCTTACAATCTAATAGTGACTCTGTTTGTGATTTTGCTGCTTGTCGAGGCATAGAGTTCAGGTTTTTTCCCGCATACGCTCCTCATTTCAATGCCTTGGCCGAAGCAAATGTTAAATCTGCTAAATTTCATCTCCATAGAATCTTAGGTCAATCTCATTTAACTTTTGAGGAGTTGACCTCTGTTTTTGCGCAGATTGGAGCTATCCTAAACAGTCGGCCCCTATATCCTCTGAGCCCTTCACCTAACGATTACCAGCCTCTTACCCCTGCTCACTTTTTGATTGGTAGGACGCTGACATCGCTGCCCTCGCCAAGCTTCGTGGACGAACCAACCCACCGCTTGGATCGCTATCAACACATGGAACAACTGAAACAACACTTCTGGAACCGTTGGTCCACCGAATACGTCACCGAGTTACAACAGCGAACCAAATGGAAGGTTAAATGCAGAGATCTGAAACTTGACGATCTAGTTCTGATAAAGGAGGAGAATATGTCACCCCTTTGCTGGAAACTGGGTTGAGTCAGTAAACTCTATTTTGGATCAGACGGAGTTCCCGGAGTGGCTGACGTGAACACTGCCAAAGGCACAGTCAGACGCACCGCAGAAAGCCAAGAAGGTTGAAAGCTTCTATTATAGCTTTCAACGGCCGGCAGGATGTTAACGCCCCTAAGCCAATGAGACGGCGGGCAGATCACGCCACATATCATCGACCAATCAGAAGCCTCCACGCCAGGATCACTCCACCACCGGACCCGAAGGCGCCGGCGGCGCCCGCACATGGAGTACTTCGCTTCACGCCACGGCCCCATAAACTACTCTCTGATAGTTTTTATTTTTATACTTTATTTCTGTAACATCCATAGTAATATGGTCAGTAAACGCTTCTAATCCATACCATCTCTTATTTCCGTGTCTTGTTTCTATCATGAACAGTACCCATAACACAACTTTTGAGTAGCTTACTTTGGGACTAGATGGCGATGTGTGGGAATGTCCAAAGGATATTTATTTATTATTATTATAATCATAACCATGAATCCAGTTAGGTAACGCTATGTGGCAGGCAGCAAATTTCGTTCCGCACCATACCTTAGCTTGACGTTGCGCCGTGGCACAGCACGGCGTCACGGCATAGCACGGTACGGCTACCGCGCTGCGCTACGGTACAGCGTCGCACCGAGTGCCGTTGGCGGTGCCATACCGTGGCATGGTGTGCGATGCCGCACCGCGCCGTAGAGATGGGGCCAAGGCCTCATCATCATCATCATTATCAGCCAAAGGACGTCCAATCAAAAACTTCGTTAGTGCAAGTTATCTCGGAACAGCGCCATCCGTTGTTACATTTCGGAACTAACCTTACTGAACTATTACTGATTGATCTTACACGGCGAGCAATACAAAAGAAGCATATAATAGCTAATTATTATAACATAACATGCTCTTGAATGCTACGAACCAAAGTATCAGAGTATGCTGTTGCTCGTTATGCAATTTCAACTACCTGAAGAGGCAAATCTTATTTCGCAGTAACAAACTGCGACTCAGTTTCATTTCAAAGCCATTTAAGAGTAAGCTTTATTTCATATTTCTCCCGCAAACATTTAAATTTATATCCTGTAGTAGCGCTCAGCATACCCGCGTAATATCCCTAGATTTCATGCAATTTCGCAAACCGTGCCGTCAAAGAAAGTTGAAAGAAATTACTTTTAGACAAACTATAGACCCTTTAAATTGCTTGCACTTGATTGAGATTAAGTAGACAAAAAATCTTTAGGCCTTAATATTTTTTAATCAATCTTGAAACTTATACTTATACTTGAAACACATACATACTAGCTGTCTTTGTGTGTCAGTATATCGGCACTAAGTACCTTAAATAGTTGCTACAGTACTAACAAGGTCAGCAGGTATTTTGGGGCTTACCTTGCAAATATCAGTACTATTACAAGAACTGTTTTACGAAGTAAGCTCATGAATTTTTTTTCTGGTTCTTATCAGCAAACGCAATGAATCGAAAATTATATTTATTCGGGTCAAGGAGGAAGATTACATTCACAAATATATTTAAATAATCTTAGAACTCAAAAATAAATAAAGATTCTACATATTAAAGTTGTCATAAATAAAAAAAAGTTTTGTGTTTAACTTGAATAGGTTTTTAGTTGCATAATTGTGATTCATTATATTTTATAAGTATTTTGCGAACTGGTGTCAGAAAACCGTTCCATGGTTCCAAAATGAACACGCGTGGCATTGTGCCGTCGACAAGATACGTCGAGCTCGATCCGAATTCGACATGGTTTTAAGATTTTAATATTTGGTTTGCTGACGGTGGCCACTTGGTACTTATGTTAGCGTAGGTAACGTCACAAAATATGGATAGGAGTACAGTAGTACATACAAAGGGCGCTCGAGCCACGCTTGCATAGACAACGCTCACGGACAAGAGATCTCAGACCATTTTGGAACAGTGCGAGCGCTATATCTTGCAAGTTTGTACTTTGTGTCTCGAATAAATTATTTTATTACAACACTGGCGGCCTCGATGTGTGCAATGTGAATTGTAGTGCCCAGATGTGTGCAATACACAAGTCCTCCCTTTGTTTCTTCACTGTCAATTAATACGGTAAGACGAATGATCGGCCATTTATGGTGCAAGACCTAAACTTTATGAGGCACAGGTATGTCCTCACCGCCAACGATGTCCTGACTCTGAGCTGCTTTCGAGTACTTTCAAGACAAAAATACACAAACAATTTCAGCACGACCCAATTCGCACCCGTCACCTCCTGGGTAGTGGGTAGTACCAACGAACTAACTGCTACACTAATGAGGCAGTTCCGGCTATCACTTCATATTTGTAATACTTTTGGTAACAATACCTTCATATTAAGAAACAATAAATACCCACGTTCTACATTATCATCATCAGGTATTGCAGAATGGGGCAAAAGCTACTGATGCGAAGAATTTAATTGCAGCACAAACGTTTCTGATGCTGCCGTAAATTATAATAAGAAAACATATTCACGATGATGCGTGGTTGTAATGTTCGCAGGTGCGTGCAGACCATATATGAGAGACCTTTTTACTTATTTTAATCATACTGATAGGTAAATGGTACATTAATGCAAACTATAAGTCTTAAAATAAGTAGGCAGAAATATATTGAAAAAAAAAAAGTTTTAACGAAGCAACTTGCATTTGAATGTTATTATTATTTTACTTTGTTTACATTGTTTTTTTGTGAAAAGAATAAATTTCATGCAGCTCTGTAAGTTAAAACGAGCAACATGAAATTGTTACAAATATATTTAAAAATGTTCAATCAAGAGTTCATATCAGAAGAAAATAAAGGCTTGATTTACAAGGAAAAAGTTGGCACTGTGCAAGGGGGAAGTAAATAAATAAAAATAGTGAAACAATTGATAGTTTATTGTTATATGCTTTTCGAGATCTAGGCTCTAACCTTAATCAAGCATATCACTAGTTGCATTTGTCATTCGGTTGTAATATACCGTAGTCACGTTTAATTAAATTAGCTCCACGCTCAGCAATCATTATGACCGGACCGTTTGTGTTTCCACTGATGTGAGACATCATAACACTTGCATCGATCACTCGTAGTTTTTCCACATCGTGTACTTTTAAAGCACTATTCACTACCGATGTCTGTCTGTCTGTTCCCATTCTCGCCGTTCCCACTGGGTGGTACACTGAAATAACCGTATTTATACAAATACATCCCCAATATTCTTCACTATCCAGTTTAAAATCATCACACTCTGGCCAGCTTATTCTACCTAAACGCGCATTAATTGATCTTAAATAATTAGTATTAACAATTTTGGTTAATATTTTAATGCCATCGACTGCTGACCTCAAATCTCGAGTGTCATTCAGATAGTTTGCATAAATCAGAGGATAATCTCTTGCATCTGATGAATTCAAAGATATATGCCCTGTAGAATATGGGTGAAGTAAGTTAAAAAGGAACAAGTATAAAGAGCTGTTCTTATTTTCATTTATCAATGATTCTCGAACTGGATCCTTATATCGTGGTATTGCGCTCAAATATCTTTGAAGTCGAGGCGAGTTCTTCCCGAATATTTGAATGTGGTTTTGAAATTCTGGGTAAGATGTTTGATTTTTTCTTGAATAAAACGCTATTATATCAGGAATACTGCTTTGTGCTAAAGGCCCAGTTTTGTTGAACAAATATTGAATTGCACCAAAGTTTTGCTGTGCTTGCGTTGGTTCTTCGGGTTCAACGAAGAACATCACCAAAAATTGTAACTGGTATTATCAAATGATCTTGAAGGTATTTTCCAACTGCTGGCAAATCTACTATGCATGTTATATTCTTTGATTCTAAATGATTTTTGGGTCCAATTCCCGACAACATGAGTAGTTGTGGAGTGTTTATCGTGCCAGCAGATAAAATGACTTCTTTTGAGGCCAAAAATCTTATTGCTTTTCCATTGTATTGAACTTCCACCCCATTGGCTTGTTTTGTATTTTTATCAATGATAACTTTAATAACTAAAGCATTCGTGATGACATCCAAATTTTTTCTACTCCTTACTGGTTTAAGATACACGTCATTAGTACTTCCACGTTGCCCATTGAAAGCAGTGGCTCTTAGTATGCCTGATCCCATAGCGTTAGCAAAATTTAAATCTTTGACTGTCTTAATACCTAACTCGTTCCAAGATTGCAAAACTTTTAAAGTTAAAGGTCTAAGGGTACTGTTGAAAGAGTTTATGACTAATGGCCCTTTGCTGCCGTAGAAATTTCTGATGAACTGATCGCTTGCTAAAATTTGATCTTGTAAGCTTTCTGCTTTCTTGAAGCAATTCTTAACGACATCTGGACTCCAGTCTGTATTGCCTGCATCATACCAACGTTTATAGTCAAATTTACTGCCTCTCATGTAGATCATAGCATTCATGTTACTTGAGCCGCCCAACATTTTCCCACGAGGCCAGTACACAGAGTTATTAACATTCGCTCTATTAGTGATACCGTTGTTTTGTGTGTAATATTGCCAATCATATTTGTTTCCAAAGAGACCTTTGTCTAAAGAAGGTATCTGAAAGACGTAAAAATGCGTAAAATGCATGCTGAAAATGAATTCTGGCGATATGTTTTCATTTCTTTTAGACAAAAGACTATTGTTCTGTATTAAAGTCAAAAGAATTCATGACATCTTTAATTCAAAAAGATATAAATATACAAAAAGTTGCAAAATCTTTCTGGAATCTTAGGTGACCCAAAAATAAAGGCGCAGTTTGGCATGATGTTTTGATATACTTATATTTTCCTTACCTTACTTTCAACAGGTGGACTTGAACCGGCTTCTATGAGAAGAAATTAAAATTTTTGGACTTCGCTTAGCCTATTAGCTAAAACACAACCGGCAGAACCACCTCCAACAATGATGAAGTCGTATGTTGTCCCATCTGTGTCAACAAATTAATATTCATAATAAAAAAGGATACCAAACACAAGAAAGTATTCAAAAAGAATTGCGTCAGGTACTTAGTTACGAGACGTTATCGTAGGGGCTTGACGGAAAACTACACCTATTTTGTTTATATTTTTAAATTAAGGCGAACTTTATAGTAACGTATTCTAGTGACGTATGCCTCTTATTAAAAAAAAATGTTACCTCAATTATTTCTCGTGTCGTTCGCATTCGAAAAAAGTTCACCGATCAAATATACTTTTCGAAAAAAAAAGTGCTTTATCAGTATCACGACGTCTATGCATTTCGATTTCTTTCGTGCGGTAGCTTTATACTTTTGGGTATAAAAAATGTTTTTTCATTTAAAATCGTGGAAATCCTAATCGCAATACCATACGACATAAGTTCGGTTATCGCGTGATAGGATTGGTCGTTTAATATTTTCGTACAATTTTCAGACTTACATTATCTATTAAGTCTCGAAGATATTTGTGACTTGGACTCCAAACAATGTAACACCCTATTGAAAGAATAAAATATATTACATGTAAGCCCGACCAGTAGGCGACTGCAAGATAAACCTACTTGTGGGTTTTTGGAGTCAATCATTATCAATGTAAATTAGATTAAATTGTGGTTGTTATTATAAATAAATAAATAAAAGCCTGTACTTAAATTGATTGTAACAGGATTGCTACCAGGTTCCTTATTATTTTTGAGTTTCCAATATTTCGGTACTGTTGCAAGTGCCATGGTCACGGCGAAACTAACCGACCTGATGGTGTTAATGACCATGTAAGTTTAAATCAATATATAGCCTGTACTAAGTAATTGAAATAATGAGGATGTTGTTCTAATTAAAGTAATTCACCTTCAACAATATCGTCGTTTATAGGATCCTCACTCAAAAGGCATTGAGCTGCAGCGAAGAAATTGAGTGCCCCTATAAAAGTATCAGGAGCTGTTCCGCTGGTTGGTGACAGACAGGAAGCATTGTAATCACTTAAAAAAATAAAATAAAATAAATGAATCTAATTCTTACGCACTTGCACTTTACTTAATGTAGTGATTATTAAAATACATGATGTTTTTAGTGTTTCAACTCCTGCTCTGGCTAAAGAAAAGTATATAAAACAATCGTGTGCCAAATGAAAATGGCATAAAATGGGGATCTATCATCTTCTGCCTTTAAATATTTTGGCCCGTTGGTTTTTTATATCGATTTTGCGATTTCCGAAATTTGGTAATCGAATCACGCACACAAGCCCTCTATTTAATTTCCTTGCTCGCATAGTTGGGAGTCTGCGTTTCCATCAAGTGAGCAGCTCCAGATTCAATTAAATGTATATTTATCATTTAGTTACAGGTTTAAAATAATTGCAGAAACAAGGTTTTCTTTTTTTAATGTGATTGAATAAAATATATTTAGTTAGATGTGTGCTCACTTAGTCCTCACAAGCGGTCAGCCATATCTTCATACTGAAATAAGTTGGTCGAGTCATTCAGTGTTCTTTTTTTTTACACCTCTCTTTAATTGGAGCCTGTAATTTCAGATCGTCATGTTTCGTATTAAAACATTTACATTGAATGAATTGGCTAGAAATAGGACTACTCAGCTGAAAAACAAACCACTTTTACTGTGCGTTCAGGAGTAGAACGGATGCCTGGTGCTCACTCCGTCCGCCATCGCTAAATACTTAAATCTGTTTTGCTAACTTAACTTAAAAGAATGAGTGAACATATGATTTCATTGTACAAAAATAGGTAGGAAGTACCCAGGTCTGATATTTCTTTTTACTCTTAGAGTTAAACAAAGTTTCATAATTATTATTTTTAATTATTATTTTGTTTTTATAGTGTTTTGTCACTATACAAACTTAATAATATAAATAGCAAATTGCACTTGTTAAAAGCAACTTTGGCTGTTGTGACAGACGAGGAATCGAACCCCGTGTCTTACGCAATCCGGGCGTATGCCTATACCACTTGGCCACCGTAACATTAGCAAGCCGGTTGAATTTTGCAAGCGCTTTCTTTAACGCGTAAGCTGCGTGGCGTCATCAATGTTGCGAGATTGCTCTCACAATATCCGAAGGAAATATTTTTACAAATATTTTAACAATCGGTTAAGATTCATATTTTGTATGAAGGACATGGAATAGAGTGTCTACACATGATAAATAGCAGGTCTTTGCTGAATTAACTTCACGTGTTCACGCTAGCTGCGTGTCATCCTCGCTAACTTTTATTTTGTTTGTTTTGTTCTTAATAGGTACTTTATTTGGGCTGGGGTTTGGGTATAGTTTAAACTTTGAGGTTTTGTGTAATTAATGTAAAATTAATATATCTGACCGGTCTCATTTGTCATAAACCATACATTACCATTGAAATACGCTCAAATTCAATCAATTTGACCATATGCCATAATCTGACTTAGTTTTCGCAAAAAAAAAACAAAAATTGCACTCCGGGAGTGACGGCAGAAGTGAAAACTTGAATATCAACGTTGTGCATTTTTGATTTTTTGCAATAGTTAGGGAATAATTTTGAATGAATTGCTCTTATTATCAATATAAAAGTACTATCATTTTTGTGATAGAATACAATAATGATAATAATAATAATATATTTTTATAGAATTCAATAGTTATTTATTGCGCTATCGTACACAGACATTACAATTTATATTATATTAAATTACATTAAAAAGTTTATCTCTCAGAAAAATCAACTTACATCCATAATTTCGCCAACCGTCTTACGGTTTTTCGATCAGCCCACGTGTCCTGACGCGAGTTTCACATTTTTCCCCCATCCCACAAAAGTGCTCAACGCCGCTAAGGAAGTTTTCACTTCAAAAAAACACACGTTTTGTGTGTCGTTGTGTGAATGAGTTCATTTACACTACTTATTATGACTTTTTATTGTTTTTTGTAAATATGGTTTAAATGTGATGTAAAGAACGGTGTTTCACGGACCTGCGCGAAAGTCACGTGACCTACCGAATTCGACCAATCGCGTACGCACAACGGATACGTTAATGGACGGTTTAATAAAATATTACTGAATCAATATGAATGAATATTACCATTTATGACAGTTGATGACCGTTTTCGACTGTTAAATAGTCATTTTCAACACTAGCTCTATAGCCGAATGGTAAAATACGAACATGAGGAAAGAACTAGAACAGAAAAGAAGTAAAGAATTAGAACGTGTGTGACACTGACTGCCATTTGAGTTTTAACTGACAAGTGATTTTCTGTCAATGTGCGTGATTTTGATCGGTTATGGCTTAACGAAGGAAGATACACCATTCGATTTTTAGGTATGTTGGAGTTTTATTTATTCAATTGGAATTAAAAAAATATTGTTAATTTCTTGCGAGACTTTGTGAAATAAGGAAAATAAACATGTGGGAAACATATGACCATAGCACAATGGAGCTAAGCGTTTTGTGGGAACTATACGTCTTCTGCCTTTTTATGTCAACATTAAATAACGTTCTTTTGAATACTAGGATTTTTTCTGACATTTCTGTGTATTGCATACTTAACATATCCCAATGAGCAAAAACCCTCAAAACAAAATTATTGGCCCTTTAACGGCTACCGAACTAAACACATCTCTACAGGTTCTTGTAAAATTAGCCCAAAATGAATCATTTCCCAAAGAAATTAACTGTTTAGCTAAAAACAAAGCTCTCAAGGCTAAAGCTCAACTTTGTTCATTAAACCCATTTCTCGATGACAATATGGACTGCTTCGTGTTGGAGGCAGAATTGATACTTCTTCTTACCCGTACGACCAGCGACATCCTGCGATATTAATGGCCAAACATCACCTAACAAAACTTATATTTGATGCCAAGCACTTAAACTTACTACATTTAGGTCCCCAGCATTTACTTGCTTCAATTCGGCAACGATACTCACAACTTTGTGGCTGCTGCTAAAGAAATAGGCACTTTCTTACAATCTAATAGTGACTCTGTTTGTGATTTTGCTGCTTGTCGAGGCATAGAGTTCAGGTTTTTTCCCGCATACGCTCCTCATTTCAATGCCTTGGCCGAAGCAAATGTTAAATCTGCTAAATTTCATCTCCATAGAATCTTAGGTCAATCTCATTTAACTTTTGAGGAGTTGACCTCTGTTTTTGCGCAGATTGGAGCTATCCTAAACAGTCGGCCCCTATATCCTCTGAGCCCTTCACCTAACGATTACCAGCCTCTTACCCCTGCTCACTTTTTGATTGGTAGGACGCTGACATCGCTGCCCTCGCCAAGCTTCGTGGACGAACCAACCCACCGCTTGGATCGCTATCAACACATGGAACAACTGAAACAACACTTCTGGAACCGTTGGTCCACCGAATACGTCACCGAGTTACAACAGCGAACCAAATGGAAGGTTAAATGCAGAGATCTGAAACTTGACGATCTAGTTCTGATAAAGGAGGAGAATATGTCACCCCTTTGCTGGAAACTGGGTTGAGTCAGTAAACTCTATTTTGGATCAGACGGAGTTCCCGGAGTGGCTGACGTGAACACTGCCAAAGGCACAGTCAGACGCACCGCAGAAAGCCAAGAAGGTTGAAAGCTTCTATTATAGCTTTCAACGGCCGGCAGGATGTTAACGCCCCTAAGCCAATGAGACGGCGGGCAGATCACGCCACATATCATCGACCAATCAGAAGCCTCCACGCCAGGATCACTCCACCACCGGACCCGAAGGCGCCGGCGGCGCCCGCACATGGAGTACTTCGCTTCACGCCACGGCCCCATAAACTACTCTCTGATAGTTTTTATTTTTATACTTTATTTCTGTAACATCCATAGTAATATGGTCAGTAAACGCTTCTAATCCATACCATCTCTTATTTCCGTGTCTTGTTTCTATCATGAACAGTACCCATAACACAACTTTTGAGTAGCTTACTTTGGGACTAGATGGCGATGTGTGGGAATGTCCAAAGGATATTTATTTATTATTATTATAATCATAACCATGAATCCAGTTAGGTAACGCTATGTGGCAGGCAGCAAATTTCGTTCCGCACCATACCTTAGCTTGACGTTGCGCCGTGGCACAGCACGGCGTCACGGCATAGCACGGTACGGCTACCGCGCTGCGCTACGGTACAGCGTCGCACCGAGTGCCGTTGGCGGTGCCATACCGTGGCATGGTGTGCGATGCCGCACCGCGCCGTAGAGATGGGGCCAAGGCCTCATCATCATCATCATTATCAGCCAAAGGACGTCCAATCAAAAACTTCGTTAGTGCAAGTTATCTCGGAACAGCGCCATCCGTTGTTACATTTCGGAACTAACCTTACTGAACTATTACTGATTGATCTTACACGGCGAGCAATACAAAAGAAGCATATAATAGCTAATTATTATAACATAACATGCTCTTGAATGCTACGAACCAAAGTATCAGAGTATGCTGTTGCTCGTTATGCAATTTCAACTACCTGAAGAGGCAAATCTTATTTCGCAGTAACAAACTGCGACTCAGTTTCATTTCAAAGCCATTTAAGAGTAAGCTTTATTTCATATTTCTCCCGCAAACATTTAAATTTATATCCTGTAGTAGCGCTCAGCATACCCGCGTAATATCCCTAGATTTCATGCAATTTCGCAAACCGTGCCGTCAAAGAAAGTTGAAAGAAATTACTTTTAGACAAACTATAGACCCTTTAAATTGCTTGCACTTGATTGAGATTAAGTAGACAAAAAATCTTTAGGCCTTAATATTTTTTAATCAATCTTGAAACTTATACTTATACTTGAAACACATACATACTAGCTGTCTTTGTGTGTCAGTATATCGGCACTAAGTACCTTAAATAGTTGCTACAGTACTAACAAGGTCAGCAGGTATTTTGGGGCTTACCTTGCAAATATCAGTACTATTACAAGAACTGTTTTACGAAGTAAGCTCATGAATTTTTTTTCTGGTTCTTATCAGCAAACGCAATGAATCGAAAATTATATTTATTCGGGTCAAGGAGGAAGATTACATTCACAAATATATTTAAATAATCTTAGAACTCAAAAATAAATAAAGATTCTACATATTAAAGTTGTCATAAATAAAAAAAAGTTTTGTGTTTAACTTGAATAGGTTTTTAGTTGCATAATTGTGTTTCATTATATTTTATAAGTATTTTGCGAACTGGTGTCAGAAAACCGTTCCATGGTTCCAAAATGAACACGCGTGGCATTGTGCCGTCGACAAGATACGTCGAGCTCGATCCGAATTCGACATGGTTTTAAGATTTTAATATTTGGTTTGCTGACGGTGGCCACTTGGTACTTATGTTAGCGTAGGTAACGTCACAAAATATGGATAGGAGTACAGTAGTACATACAAAGGGCGCTCGAGCCACGCTTGCATAGACAACGCTCACGGACAAGAGATCTCAGACCATTTTGGAACAGTGCGAGCGCTATATCTTGCAAGTTTGTACTTTGTGTCTCGAATAAATTATTTTATTACAACACTGGCGGCCTCGATGTGTGCAATGTGAATTGTAGTGCCCAGATGTGTGCAATACACAAGTCCTCCCTTTGTTTCTTCACTGTCAATTAATACGGTAAGACGAATGATCGGCCATTTATGGTGCAAGACCTAAACTTTATGAGGCACAGGTATGTCCTCACCGCCAACGATGTCCTGACTCTGAGCTGCTTTCGAGTACTTTCAAGACAAAAATACACAAACAATTTCAGCACGACCCAATTCGCACCCGTCACCTCCTGGGTAGTGGGTAGTACCAACGAACTAACTGCTACACTAATGAGGCAGTTCCGGCTATCACTTCATATTTGTAATACTTTTGGTAACAATACCTTCATATTAAGAAACAATAAATACCCACGTTCTACATTATCATCATCAGGTATTGCAGAATGGGGCAAAAGCTACTGATGCGAAGAATTTAATTGCAGCACAAACGTTTCTGATGCTGCCGTAAATTATAATAAGAAAACATATTCACGATGATGTGTGGTTGTAATGTTCGCAGGTGCGTGCAGACCATATATGAGAGACCTTTTTACTTATTTTAATCATACTGATAGGTAAATGGTACATTAATGCAAACTATAAGTCTTAAAATAAGTAGGCAGAAATATATTGAAAAAAAAAAAGTTTTAACGAAGCAACTTGCATTTGAATGTTATTATTATTTTACTTTGTTTACATTGTTTTTTTGTGAAAAGAATAAATTTCATGCAGCTCTGTAAGTTAAAACGAGCAACATGAAATTGTTACAAATATATTTAAAAATGTTCAATCAAGAGTTCATATCAGAAGAAAATAAAGGCTTGATTTACAAGGAAAAAGTTGGCACTGTGCAAGGGGGAAGTAAATAAATAAAAATAGTGAAACAATTGATAGTTTATTGTTATATGCTTTTCGAGATCTAGGCTCTAACCTTAATCAAGCATATCACTAGTTGCATTTGTCATTCGGTTGTAATATACCGTAGTCACGTTTAATTAAATTAGCTCCACGCTCAGCAATCATTATGACCGGACCGTTTGTGTTTCCACTGATGTGAGACATCATAACACTTGCATCGATCACTCGTAGTTTTTCCACATCGTGTACTTTTAAAGCACTATTCACTACCGATGTCTGTCTGTCTGTTCCCATTCTCGCCGTTCCCACTGGGTGGTACACTGAAATAACCGTATTTATACAAATACATCCCCAATATTCTTCACTATCCAGTTTAAAATCATCACACTCTGGCCAGCTTATTCTACCTAAACGCGCATTAATTGATCTTAAATAATTAGTATTAACAATTTTGGTTAATATTTTAATGCCATCGACTGCTGACCTCAAATCTCGAGTGTCATTCAGATAGTTTGCATAAATCAGAGGATAATCTCTTGCATCTGATGAATTCAAAGATATATGCCCTGTAGAATATGGGTGAAGTAAGTTAAAAAGGAACAAGTATAAAGAGCTGTTCTTATTTTCATTTATCAATGATTCTCGAACTGGATCCTTATATCGTGGTATTGCGCTCAAATATCTTTGAAGTCGAGGCGAGTTCTTCCCGAATATTTGAATGTGGTTTTGAAATTCTGGGTAAGATGTTTGATTTTTTCTTGAATAAAACGCTATTATATCAGGAATACTGCTTTGTGCTAAAGGCCCAGTTTTGTTGAACAAATATTGAATTGCACCAAAGTTTTGCTGTGCTTGCGTTGGTTCTTCGGGTTCAACGAAGAACATCACCAAAAATTGTAACTGGTATTATCAAATGATCTTGAAGGTATTTTCCAACTGCTGGCAAATCTACTATGCATGTTATATTCTTTGATTCTAAATGATTTTTGGGTCCAATTCCCGACAACATGAGTAGTTGTGGAGTGTTTATCGTGCCAGCAGATAAAATGACTTCTTTTGAGGCCAAAAATCTTATTGCTTTTCCATTGTATTGAACTTCCACCCCATTGGCTTGTTTTGTATTTTTATCAATGATAACTTTAATAACTAAAGCATTCGTGATGACATCCAAATTTTTTCTACTCCTTACTGGTTTAAGATACACATCATTAGTACTTCCACGTTGCCCATTGAAAGCAGTGGCTCTTAGTATGCCTGATCCCATAGCGTTAGCAAAATTTAAATCTTTGACTGTCTTAATACCTAACTCGTTCCAAGATTGCAAAACTTTTAAAGTTAAAGGTCTAAGGGTACTGTTGAAAGAGTTTATGACTAATGGCCCTTTGCTGCCGTAGAAATTTCTGATGAACTGATCGCTTGCTAAAATTTGATCTTGTAAGCTTTCTGCTTTCTTGAAGCAATTCTTAACGACATCTGGACTCCAGTCTGTATTGCCTGCATCATACCAATGTTTATAGTCAAATTTACTGCCTCTCATGTAGATCATAGCATTCATGTTACTTGAGCCGCCCAACATTTTCCCACGAGGCCAGTACACAGAGTTATTAACATTCGCTCTATTAGTGATACCGTTGTTTTGTGTGTAATATTGCCAATCATATTTGTTTCCAAAGAGACCTTTGTCTAAAGAAGGTATCTGAAAGACGTAAAAATGCGTAAAATGCATGCTGAAAATGAATTCTGGCGATATGTTTTCATTTCTTTTAGACAAAAGACTATTGTTCTGTATTAAAGTCAAAAGAATTCATGACATCTTTAATTCAAAAAGATATAAATATACAAAAAGTTGCAAAATCTTTCTGGAATCTTAGGTGACCCAAAAATAAAGGCGCAGTTTGGCATGATGTTTTGATATACTTATATTTTCCTTACCTTACTTTCAACAGGTGGACTTGAACCGGCTTCTATGAGAAGAATTTTAAATTTTTGGACTTCGCTTAGCCTATTAGCTAAAACACAACCGGCAGAACCACCTCCAACAATGATGAAGTCGTATGTTGTCCCATCTGTGTCAACAAATTAATATTCATAATAAAAAAGGATACCAAACACAAGAAAGTATTCAAAAAGAATTGCGTCAGGTACTTAGTTACGAGACGTTATCGTAGGGGCTTGACGGAAAACTACACCTATTTTGTTTATATTTTTAAATTAAGGCGAACTTTATAGTAACGTATTCTAGTGACGTATGCCTCTTATTAAAAAAAAATGTTACCTCAATTATTTCTCGTGTCGTTCGCATTCGAAAAAAGTTCACCGATCTAATATACTTTTCGAAAAAAAAAGTGCTTTATCAGTATCACGACGTCTATGCATTTCGATTTCTTTCGTGCGGTAGCTTTATACTTTTGGGTATAAAAAATGATTTTTCATTTAAAATCGTGGAAATCCTAATCGCAATACCATACGACATAAGTTCGGTTATCGCGTGATAGGATTGGTCGTTTAATATTTTCGTACAATTTTCAGACTTACATTATCTATTAACTCTCGAAGATATTTGTGACTTGGACTCCAAACAATGTAACACCCTATTGAAAGAATAAAATATATTACATGTAAGCCCGACCAGTAGGCGACTGCAAGATAAACCTACTTGCGGGTTTTTGGAGTCAATCATTATCAATGTAAATTAGATTAAATTATGTTTGTTATTATAAATAAATAAATAAAAGCCTGTACTTAAATTGATTGTAACAGGATTGCTACCAGGTTCCTTATTATTTTTGAGTTTCCAATATTTCGGTACTGTTGCAAGTGCCATGGTCACGGCGAAACTAACCGACCTGATGGTGTTAATGACCATGTAAGTTTAAATCAATATATAGCCTGTACTAAGTAATTGAAATAATGAGGATGTTGTTCTAATTAAAGTAATTCACCTTCAACAATATCGTCGTTTATAGGATCCTCACTCAAAAGGCATTGAGCTGCAGCGAAGAAATTGAGTGCCCCTATAAAAGTATCAGGAGCTGTTCCGCTGGTTGGTGACAGACAGGAAGCATTGTAATCACTTAAAAAAATAAAATAAAATAAATGAATCTAATTCTTACGCACTTGCAACAATAACAATTCACCTTTCAGAAAAAATCAGAAAACCAAAGCGCAGTTTTCTTTAAAGCCATATAATATTCTTGAAAAGTATTGGGGAAAACCTTTGTCCACAAGTAGAGTGTAAAAAATCTTTATACAAAAAAAGCACACATCCAAAAGGGCCGCGGTGCAAAAACTTTACATGTTTGTAAACTATACTGTCAGCTCTAGATAAAAACATACTTATTTATGAATCCACATTCATTCATGACTCGGTTCTGTCTTGTTCTAGTTTTAGTTTTGGGAGCACATCAGCTGGTAACGTATTGGTTACGAGTTTTTTTTCCGGGCATAATAGAAAAGCATTTATTTCTAAATAATCATAACCTTTTTCAATTTCCCTGATTGATTGTATTTTCTGCGATGATCGTTGTTTTGGGTTCCGCCGTGTATCTTTCAGTAACATTGATCGTTAATTTGTTGTATACCATAATCCCGCTTAATCAAATTAGCAGCTCTCTCAGCAATCATAATGACTGGGCCGTTAATGTTTCCACTAATTTGAGAACTCATTACACTTGCATCAACAACTCTCATTTTGTTCACATTGTGTACCTTAAGCGTACTAGTTACTACGGACGTTTTCTCATCGTTTCCCATTCTAGCAGTTCCTACCGGATGATAAACTGTAACTACCATATTAATAACTATACACCTCCAATAACTATCACTATCCAACTTGAAACTATCACACTCCGGCCAGCTCATGCGACCTAAAAACCCATTTATCGATCTAAAATATTGCGTCCTAACAGTTTTCGTTAACATTTTAATGCCATCTATAGTTGCCTTGATATCCCTCTCGTCACTTAAATAGTTCGCATAAATCAAAGGATGATCTTTTGGATTTGAATTGCTTAAACTAATGTTCCCCATAGATTGAGGATGTAGCAAGTTAAAAAGAAATAGGTATAGTGAATTATTCCTATTTTGATTTAAAACAGAATCTACAACAACTTTTTTATATTGGACAACTCTATTCAAGTATGTCGGTAATGTTGATGAATTCTTTCCAAATATTTGCAGGTGGCTCTGAAACTCCGGAAAAAGGGCCCATTTTTTACGGGAGTAAAATGCTGTGATATCAGTGATACTATGTTGAGCCAGAGTACCTGTTTGATTATAAATGTATCGTATAGCATCAAAATTTTGTTCAGATTCAGTAGGGTCGTTAGGACCATCACCATATATTGTGACAGGAATAATAAGGTGATCTTGTAAATACTGTCCGACTGCTGGCAAATCTGCTAAATATTTGACATTATTCGATTCCAAATGCTCCTTAGGTCCGATTCCCGATAGCATCAATATTTGTGGTGTGTTAATAGCACCAGCAGATAAAATGACTTCTGATGACGCAAAAACATTAAACTTAATCCCATTGCGTTCTATTTCAACTCCATTAGCTTCTAATGTGTTCTCGTTTATAAGAACTTTTGTTATAAAAGCGTTTGTGAGAACGTGTAAATTATTCCTACTCCTAGCAGGATTAAGGTAAACGTGATCTGTGCTTCCTCGTCGTCCATTGAATGCAGTAGCTCTGAAGATCCCAGATCCCATTACATTGTTTGCATTTAGATCGTCAACAGTTTTGATGCCAATTTCATTCCACGCTTGAAGTACTTTAAGTGTCACATCTCTATACGTACTGTTAAAAGTATTTACTACAAGTGGTCCGCTGTTTCCATAAAACCGCCTTAAATATGGTTTGCTTGAAAGTGACTGATCTTGAAGACTTTCTGCTTTCTTGAAGCATTCTTTCACGACGCTTGGTTTCCAGTCCTTGTTTCCAGCATCAAACCATTTTTGGTAGTCATAGCTGCTACCCCTGAAGTATATCATAGCGTTAATATTACTACACCCTCCTAGCATTTTAGCTCGAGGCCAGTAGACGGAATTGTTAATATTTGCTCGATTAGTTACACCATTGTCTTGTGTATAATATTGCCAATCATATTTTGTGCCATAAACGTCAAATGCCATGTGAGGTATCTGAAAAGTTGTAATACTTTTTTATTGTTGTATTTGCCGAGTTAAATGTATCACGTTAAGAACAAATAACTTTGACACGCATACGATATTCGATCAAAAGCAAATCCATGAATAATTAAAATGTAATAACAACTTACAGCACTTTCTATGGGTGGGTTAGGTCCAGCTTCTACCAAAAGAACTTTCCATTTTTCTACTTCACTCAAGCGGTTAGCTAAGACACTTCCCGCAGAACCCCCTCCGACTATAATAAAGTCATATGTAGAACCATCTGAAATTGAATTTAATTATTTGTATGTGAAACGACTGACGATCTTTATGATATCTACTAGTATTATCATCATCATCTCCAACCTGCTTCTTCCAGTAGTGTCTTATTATTTTTATTATTTAAATCTTCATGCACAAAACAAAAAGTTCTACATGTGGCGGACTAACTTTAAAACGCATTCTCTACCAGTCAATCATAAGCCTAAATAGAAAAATATAGGCGGTGCAAATAAAGTTATAGAGTCAAGAAAAGAGTTTAGCATTTTGCAACACTATTTTCAACTCTAAGACTGATACGTGTTATTAACAGTAGTTTTAATTCGGAACAGACGTCTCAGGTGTATGATTACAACCAAGGCACTTCCTCTTTGCTATTAAAGTCGCGATCAGAAACACTTTTTTAAAATTGCAATTAACCAAGAAAGTTTTTGATAAATGGTCATAATAGACGTACAATATTTTTTTACATTACGGCCGATGACATAAAAATGCGATACAATAAAAAAACCTGCATTTTCGTAATTCCTCGTGAAATATGATCTATTTTTAAAATAGCACGAGAAAAACGAAGAAGAGTGAAGGTATGAGAATTTATATTTAAGATAGAACGGAGATTTAGGATCAAAGAGAATTGAGTATAGCTTGCGAAGTGTCCAAAAGTGCTTACACTGCCAGCCTAGCTGATTGCAAAACTAGGAGAAATGTCCGAATTTTCGTAGACCGAATACAAATCTAATACAATAATGAGGAGTTGGTCCATTTTTTTGAGAAGATCTTGGGAGGCATTTGTGCAGCAAACATCGACGTAGTCAAAAATAAGCAAAACCAGAAACTGTAGGAGCAAAGCCTTCGGGTATCCTGGTAAAATAACAGTAAAACTTTGGAATTTTGTTAAACGAACTTTACCTTCCACTGCATCGTCAGGGATAGGTGCATCAGATAACAGGCACTGAGCTGCAGCAAAAAATTGGATTGCAGCACCAAAAGTGTCTGGTGCGGCTCCGGTACTGGGCGAAATACACGAAGCGTCAAGTCCACTTTAACAAGCAAAACACAAAATCATTAGGGTCACCATCAAAATCAAAATCAAATAAGTCAAAATTGAGACTTGATTACATCGCGTTTTTACCCGATTCGATTCCTATTACAATATTCAACGATAAACATTAAAAGAAATCACTTTAGGATTTAATAGAACAACCATATCACTCACCAACTCATAATGAATGAATTCGATGTTAAAAATAAATACAACTTGTTCTGATGCCATGAAAAGATATATGAACACACAAGCTGTCTTATTTTCTTACGCATTTTATAAAGAGTTTTTTCTCAGGGTCAAATTTATCTTTACACATTTAATTTCTGAATAAATAGTTCCTGTGCCGAACAACTATACTGTTGCCCTTAACAAGGTTACCTTGTAAATACTAGTGATAACGTCAATTTGTTTGTTAACAATAGTTTTATAAGGAAAAACTATACATTGCCCCCATATTAAGTTCAATGTACAATTTACTAAGTAAGAGGTACTGTCTAAGATGATATAATCAGTGTTCATAATTATTTTACTTAGCTTGCCATAAATTTCAATCAATTTTGAAGATATGTCCTTAACAAATAAAACAAAGATGGTTAAGACAAGTATCATATCTACATCAATTTACAAAACAACTGTAATTTAACCGTGACTGCAGTAAAATACGATATCGCTTCCTGTTAAAATTTGTGTTATTTGTTTCTGTTAAAAACACAAACAGCGGACCGACTAATCTTCTGTTAAGGTAAAGGGGAAGTGAGTTTTGTATGTTTAATTTAATGTAATAATCAAACATTTCTGTTATTTATATATTGCAGAGAAGTAAGAGCTCTATTATTGAATCACTTTAAATAGGTTTATTTGTTACTATAAATATTAGTTACTTGTTCCTTTTTTGTTGATTTTCTCTAAATTTATTTCACTGCACCCATTGCCATGACCTATGGGTTAGACTGGCAGTAAATTTGTGCAATAAAGTTTTTGAATAAATAAATAAAAACAGTCGCGTAAATATTCAAATGATTTTCGTTCGAAAATAATTAAATTCAATGAAAATCACGCTAAAAGTACACACAAGTAGTAACTTTTTTTTTAAATTACTGCTTGTGGAGTGGATTTCATGTGATTACCATTAGAAAATCGATCATTAATCAAAGAAAATCACACGATAGACTCAAAGACAAGATCTCTGGTATTGTAAGATAACATTAAAAATAGTTTTATACTTATAATTTTGTTTCCTATTTTATCTTTTTTTAACCGACTTCAAAAAAGGAGGAGGTTATCAATTCGACTGTATGTTTTTTTTTTCATTTTTTTTTTGTTTGTATGTAACCTCATATCTCAGTCGTTTGTCGATCGAATCGAAAAATTTTTTCACCTACTTAGAGGGTGTACATTTTAGTTGGTTCCGTTTTTTCCATTTTGGGATCTGATGATGGGATCTTGGTGTAATCGAGGGAAACCCTCAAATTGTAAAGGCACGTATAGTGTTTCTTTACTAGAATCTTAATGTTGACGTGTTGCTACGTCTGGTAGTCAACATTTTGTGGGGCTGAGCTGATGGTGGAACTCCTTAACAATTAAGAGTTCAGTAATTATAATGACGGAACTTATGATAGGTAGTTTGTAGCTTCTTAAAAAATAGAATCATAAGGTACAATTCCCCCCCCCCTCTTATGTATTCACTAAAATTGAAGAAATAAAATTAACTTAAAAAAAAGTAAAAACCGACTTCAAAACCAAAATGCACTAAAAAGTCTTAAATAAACTCTTCACCATTGAAAGGAAAGGAATCCATTTTAGGCAAACAATTTCTTTTTGGGGTCGGTGCCATCACTTTGTCCATCAAGCATCAACTATCACAGCACCGACTCTAAGATGAAATTGTTTGCCTAAAACGGATTCTTTTCCTTTCAATGGTGAAGAGTTTATTTAAGACTTTTTAGTGCATTTTGGTTTTGAAGTCGGTTTTTACTTTTTTTTAAAGTTATTCAAGTTCTAATTAGTGTTGTAGCATGCCCGATGTTTCTTTTAGTAACAAAAGATATATTACCCTATTTTACCCGAACTATATTTTTCTATAATTTTCCTTATCTTGTAGAATAGTATAAAACATTTATTTAAACAAGAAAACAAAAACTAAGTCATGCAACATTAAAAAAGAATCTTGAAATCTGCCTATTCAAAAACGAAACCATTGCAGCCAGCATCATAGCCTCCTTGCGCCAGAGGCTATGATGCTGGCTGCGTTGCCACGTTGGATAGCTATGCTAATCCTTTGAGCTAGGAACCAGCCAGCTTTATTATTGGCTGTAACGGAATTTAATTTTGGCACAATGTTTCGAAACAGCAATTTAGCAAAGGGTCCCCACGGCCCAAATGTTTCAACGCAAAACGGCGCAAACACATCACTTGCAAGTGAGACGTACTTGCGACGCTTGGCGTGTTCAGCCAACTCCGTTGCTGCTCCAGCTTAAATCCCTCGAGCGTATGTGAACGAGACACAATGCAAATTCTATTGTTATGCGGTTGCCTGGAACCGCTCGGTTGTTGAAGCATTAAGGGCTGTTGCATCCCAAACTAAGGCCAGACCCCGTTCCCAGGGAATAAGCGTGAGGCCATCGGGTCTCTTGCCATTGTCACGGACCAAACCACGTGGTTCTAACGTGGCAGGAACATTAATGGTGGCAAGAGCTCTTCTGATGGTGTCATTAAGGGTGGTACGACGCTCGAGACGCCCAGCGCTTTGCTGGCAACAAAGGCAGTGGAGACCAAATTAATCAACCTCCTTGCCACAGGGACACGTACAAATTTCACATATACCAAGGCGGAGGCCCACACACACCCGAAAAGACTGACTATCGAAAAGAGTGCCCAAATTTTTCGACGGTAAAGCATGTAGCCAGTGACCAGAATCTTTGCAGGAAACCGCCAAGAGCCTTGCACGACCACTGTCACTAGACGGAATTTTGAAGTAATGAATCGAAGGTCTCTCTCGCAAGAGGGACTAAAATTTTTGTTGGTGACGTTCCTTTGGAATGTCTTCTCTAGGACATAGACCTTGCCAAAACTCCTCCGCCTCTCTCACCTCTGAAAGCTTGCGAGGATGCTTAAAGATTTTTTCGGCTAAAATGGAAGTGCTATGCAAAGAGAAGAGAAAAGCGGGGAGGGCTATACTAGAAATTTGGCAAATTCCAAAACGAATAGGAGCGAGGAGGAGGAGCAAGGCCTGAGCCCAAGAATCCTTATCAAAATGTTAATTTATATTTTTTGGCAAACTATTTTTAAGAGTGGTGTCAAATAGTTTAAAATATATTTTTTTTCCAGATAGGACTAGCACGTAAGAAATATGTAAATTTAGGCACAAATAGACACGATTTGAGTAAAGTAAAAGCAATGTGGGTTGAGGTGTTCTAATCTTGGGGCTGATAAGGTGAAATCATTCAATTTTTTGTCAAGAAAAGGTTCGATGCTGGGATCAAGGAGATGGGCACCCAAAAGGCAAAGCGATTCAGAATTAAGGATTTTAATGTTAGGAACAAGGGAATTAAATTTATCAATGATATCCTCACGGGAACCAGTTGAAACGTGATCATTAATAAAAAGTTCACATTTTGAAGGTAGAGGTTTTTTTTTTCTTGTTGTGGTATTATAATCTTACGTTTGATTGATATCTAAGACCCTTTACACACTGCGCTACTTTTAGCAGCGATGCAGTCGCAATGCTAATGCACGTTAGCAAAGATGCAGTCTTCACGATGCCGAAGCTGGAAATTGACAAATTGTGTACTGTATTTTGGCGACTACATCGATACTAACGCGCGTTAGCATCTATGCAGTCGCGCTTCTGCACGTTTGCTAATAAGCGACTGCATAGATGCTAAATAAAATCTGTTCATTGCGTGAGTCGCGATGCTGAAGCGCGTTTTCAAAACGCGCGACTGCATTGATGCTAAAAGTCGCAGTGTGTAATGGGAAGTTAGCGGCAAATGAACACAGCAATTGTAGTTCGTGGGTATTTATACCCACATACATTTCTACATGTTTCACACTTGATTATTTATACCAAAGATATCCTGCTAAAATCATAACCCTTCCGTAGTCGGGTAAAAAAATGTTGATAAACCCGCGATTAGCGTAAGAGGAAAAAGTACTATTTTATACATAATGATAATCTCGACAATAATTTATGGCGTTTTGTCATGTAAGAATTTTGGTTGTGCAATAAGTATAAATAAATAAATAAATATGAGTAAAAATAAAAATTCATTTTGTTAAGTTTTTAATAACTGAAATGTTGTAATTGTTGTAAAAATGTTGTGGATGAAAATTATTCTAACTCAAAGCAGTATAAAATCGTGGTAAGCCGCCCATTACTCTTACCTCTTACAAAAGCCAGCTATGAATGAAAAAAGTAAAGGTGTGGTTCTGTACTTTTAATGTACCGCGAAGACGGTGACTTGAAATATCAATGCAGTTCTCATCGTGTAATTTTTCTTTTAGATTTGTATTTTAATGTGACAGCAATCTCAAATGGTACAGACAGTGTGCAGTGAAGTATCGGAAAGATCTTACAAATAAATCTAAGAGTTTTTAAATGTAACTTTGTACGAACTTTTCCTAAATGTGAATTATTTTGGTTGTTTGCATGACGGATTTCCCTGAGATTCATGGAAACATCCGATGAAAACTACTTTACTACGTTAATTTTGCAGAAATAGTAGTTCGCGTACATTTGTTCTTATTTTAGAAAGAGGTAAAAAGTGTCACCGAATGAATATTGGTAGATTCATAATTTTACAATGGACCCCTAATACAGCATAAGGTTGAACCATTTTGAATTCGGTTTGTTTGTGTTTGCGCACACAATAACGTTGGCGTAAAATATTAAATGCGATTTTAAAACCAAGTCGGCTTAATTAATGAACGGTTATGACAACGTAAAGTGAAAAAGACAAAATATTTTCATTCTTTTTAGACAGCTGCGTCTGTTTGATTTTTATAGGTATTGCAGCCTGATTCTACTTTCTAAGTAAAAGAAGTTTTTATAATATGTTGGAGACTGGCCGGTTTGAATGTTTTTCGAAAATAGGATTATATATAAGTAAAAATAGGTGTGTTCCATTTTCAAAATTTCTCTCCACATTATTTGCGAGATAATTTAATGAATCTTGTTTAACCAATGATATTGTATTAAGAACTAGATCACCGGTGAGAGGCTAAAAGATGGCTCAGCTAAACAACACCTCACTTCATATTGGGGTCATAATTTTGACGTAGTCTGTTTTTGATGGCGGCAGTGTCTTAATGCCTCAGTGCGCCTTTAAAACTGCAGAAACACCTAACTAAATAAATAAAAAACAGTCCGAATATCATATTTTCGTTAAGTAAATTGTATTTAATGATGCCTATCATTCATGATTGAAGTATTTTCAATAAAATTAGTGAGTTTTGTTTCTTAGCCAACCCACGGACTAACATGGTCGATATTCTAAGACAGTGCTATACATGGAGTAGTTTGGTACTATATTTTTTGATAATAATTTAACGACCGTCACAGTGTGGTGGTTTACGTTCCGGACTACAAAGATAAGCAGTCGCGGGTTCGAATCCCGCCCGCACGACCCTAACAAATATGTCTATGGAAATGTATGTTAATATGTCTGTTATATAACTATAAATTACACCTTCAATTTTTTTTAAAAGTTACAGCGTAGGCGCTAATGAATCAAAAGGTCACCGGCACTTGCGTCAACAAAAGTATAACAAAAGACTGTTGATAAACACATCGTGAGGGATGATCCTCACGATTGTAGAAAAAAATATGTACGCTCACTATTAGCGTGTTATTTGAAGGAATAATCCTGTTTTCATGATGCCAGATGACTATGGTATATTAATAAGTATTTCTTTATTTATTATAATAGGGACTGTAAATATTCTAATTAATTAAATTTGTAAAAAATATAGCTGTGGTCACATGATCGTGAATGCCTAGCAGTGAACGTGACTCTGATATTGGCGCCAAGGCGTTTCACGTGATACATTTAAATTGCATTTATTAGATAATTATTCAATATTTTTAATCTTTAAAAAAAAATTAAGAAAACTACTCTATTAAGACTCTGTTCCGAAACTGATGTCTGATGTGAAAGATGTCTATCCATTGACATCCATTAATCACACGGTGCCATATTTGTGTACTCTTTTAGTTCGCGAGGCGTCATCTACTTCTAAATACAATATCATAGTGTTTAACAGAAATATAGATCAGCGCCGAAACATTTTAAAGCTATGAGTTATTACGATTTCAAGTGTCGCAAGTCACCTGAAATCTGACGAATCGTCCGATAGACTTCAAATGACGTTTATGGATGAAAATTTTAAAGTTTTATGAATCGAAATTAATTTATTTTGTATATAGGCTATTGCTAGCACTTATACACGTCCCAACATTGACCCTACCACAGCTTCAGGACAATTGTGGGCTAGTGCTGAGAAGAAGCTGCGCAACAAACTCAGTCAATATTTATATGTAAATGCCTCTTTTAAAAATATTACAATTTTAATGTTCTAACAAGCCAGACCATACTTTATTATCGTTATATGAACGATAATAATATCATATATTCTATATATCCTTTAGTAATTAAACGTTGTTTAACAATCGATTTGAATTTATATAAAGGTACTTAATTCAATTATATTTTGAGGCAATTTATTAAAGAAAGTAATTCATCTTCCAATGAATTAGTGATAACCCTCTGAATTCTGAAGTTTGGAACGGCGAGTTTATTCTTGTTTCTGGTATTAATATCATGTAACTCACTTTTTTAGGAAATAGGTGCAAGTTTTTCAGCCCCTACAAGGCCACTGTGTATCGTTGGTATAACGAATTCAAGCGCGGTCGATCAACCTTGGGGAATGAAAAATGAAGCGGTTTGACAGCTAATTCGGACGAAAACGTGCTATCAGTGAAAAAAATATCCAAGATGATAGGCAAATTACATATCAGGAGATGGATCGGGGAGCGTTCACGAGATTCTACATGGGCATCTTCGCGTGAGGAGGAGAGTATTACGCTGGGTGCCGCACTACCTCTCCGACGCTCAGAAACAGACTCAGGTGGAATGGTGCCCTAATATGCTAAACAAGTTTGAAGCAGGCTCGTATCTCGACAGTTTGGGAGTTACAAAATTAACTAACGCCTACCAGACTGAAGTAATCTCGAAGCCGGGGGAAGATTTTGATCGCCAGCTTTTTTATTTGGACTAGCTACTTGGTGTCGATTCCCTTACGAGATCAAAGAAGCATTAACGCCGAATGCTCTACTACCAAATGTTTACCAGAACTTTTCTCTATTGTAAGCAACACGCGACCAAACAATGGACTCCGTGGACTACTGCTCCAACCCGCCTCCACACACCGCGCTCAAAACGAGGGACTTCCTAGACATTACACCAGTCAAACTCCTGAGTCACCCTCCTTACAGCCTCGTGTGACTTCTTTTTATTTACAAAAATAAAAAAAACAGCTCAAAGGGATACAATTTTCGTCGCCGGAAGATGCGTTGCGCTGGCTGCGTTCGAGCATGCTGTAAACGACGTGTCTGCGGCGGACTGGAAAAAATGATTTTAAAACTGTATCAGACGCATGAATATTAGTATAGAAGCTGATGGAGAGTACTTTGAAAATATTGAATAAAAATCAATGTAACTGTAGAACTTTTTTTTAGTGTCGCACAATTTTCTGAGTGTCCCACGTACGGTCAAGTTTTTTGCGGCATAACCTGCCTTAATTTTTTTTTAAATAACCGCCTTTACCGAATGTTTTTTTAAACAGTAAAAGGACGGTAATCACATTAAATAACGCTTATCGGAGAAATAATATTCTCATTTGTTGTCGGTGTATGATGTGCGTAGGCTGCTGCTGCTGTCTGTTAAGGTTGACATCATGCACCGACTTCAAAAAAGTGTGTTTCTGCGATAAAACTCTGCAAAATGCGTTTTTTTTTTTAATTTAAGGATGGTTATGTGCCAAAAAACTTGACCGTTCGTAGGACACTCAGAAAGTTGTGCGACACTAAAAAAATAGTACTACACGTACATACATTTTTAATAAAAAAAAATAAAGATCTTTCTACTAGCCTCTATACTCTACATCATGCGTCTGAACCAGTTTTAAAAACACTTTTTCCGCCGCCGACTGCATCGATGCTAAAAGTTGCAGTGTGTAAGGGGTCTTATACCCACTATGTTGCATGCCAAACAGCTTTGGTGGAGCATAGATTTGCCGGATAATAATAAAATTCAATTATTCGTTCTGTTATGCAAGTTTAGTAATTCCTATTAAAAGTTTACATCGTAAAATGACTTAGAGTTATTCGAATATAAAATCAAGGAACAAAATTATTCTTCGTAAGCCTTTTCGTGATCGATAGTCAACTCAGCTAATGGTTAAAAAAAATTCTTCAGCAATTAGGTTACTTTTTTTTAGCGGGATCGTTCAAAAAGAAACAAAATATCAGGTTAATAGTACAAATAATCAGTTTCGTTTCATTTTTAAAAGCCAATTCCGGTATACAAAAGGAGTGTCCTATGGAGGTGTTACCGGAAATTAATACCAAAATTATTCGATTTTTTAAATAATACGGATATACCTGGAAGCGAATGCAGAGCGTGTCATATCCGGAATTTTAATGCAAAATTCAAGTATCCGGTTATTAAATATTAATTAAAAACTTAATCCAATTTTTGTTTTGAATTAAAATTAAATATAATAACGTAGAAAATGGCAGTAGAAAAGGATATAGGAACAAAACCAGCAATGATAACATAAATCACAGGATAATTGTTCGTTTTATCGACTAAGCGCCGATTTCACCATCGTCAGATAAGTCTTATCCAAATGAATAAGTATCAAACGACCAATTTTATAAATGTTGCTTACAAATTGGTAATGTTTTCAAATTAGGCGTGTCGTTTTATTCGAAGTGTATTTCTTATCGTGACGTTGGAATAATGAGGCCTAACCGACTTTAAAAAAAAATGTTTGAGTTTTTTCGGTAATGTTTATAAGTCATGAATCATCAATATTACGCCAAAGGGAAACTACAGTGCACGGCTTATTTCCCAATTTATTCTATTTCCATAATCCGGAACAGTTGGGTATCTAGCGAATTTATCACGCAAATGACAGACCTATTGTTGTTTATTACTAGAAAAAAGTGACGATAAATCACCGAGTATCTGCATTCGGGGGTCAATGATACACACGGCTGTAAAGAACAGGGAACAAGATATTTAAGTAAAACTGAAGACTTTTTAAAGTTAAGCATAATGTTTCAAGTCAAACTAGAGCAATTAACCGAAATCGATAGGATTTCTGTTAATTGCTCTACCAATTTAATATTTTTCAGTATTGATAATATCTAATTTAAGTCTTTACTATGCTGTATGAAACAGTCATAAAAGAATACAAGAGCCATTTTACATTCCAGCGTGATCCATATCTACACTAATATTACAAATCTGAAAAGTTGTTTTGAACGCGCTAATCTCAGGAACTACTGCACTGATTTGAAAAAATATTTTTATGTTGGGTAGCTTATACATCGAGAAAGGCTCAAAGCTTTAAAACATAACGCTGCGACAAGAGGGGAGGGAGCAAATCAAAACGCGCGGACATAGTCCCAGTCCCAGTTATAGCCGCACCGCTAGTTCGGCTATAACTGGGTATTTATTTCAAAAGACAAAGCAAATATCAGTAAAATAAATAATAATCTGCCTGCAATGTGTAAACAGTTGTCCGTATTTACAACACCAACAATAAATTGCGTGTATTTTGCTTAGCAGAGTTAATTATACAATTTGAACACCAGCGAATAGTTTCATAATAATCTATCACATGACTTTAAAGCCAAATAAAATCTTGCCGACTCCGCTACCAAAACTGAGTACAGAAACTTCATTTATTACTCAATTTAACTTAACCATCTAAGAACAATGTGCTTTTCAAACTTTATGGTACACGGTACCGAAAATATTCAACAAATTCAAACTTCGCTTTGTGGCACTGCAAATGAGCGCGAGCATATTTGATTATTTATTTACATTTGGATAACGAAAAATAAATAGAATATATATCATACATACTTACTACACTGAGTTAATAGGCACAAATGAGCATAATAATATGGCACCATAATGAATGAATTCTTAGATTGTGTTACACGATGATTCCCGATCCTAGTCAACCCTATATATATTTACTTAGTTATGTATATATATATATATATATATATATATATATATAATAGTATACTTCAGCACTAAATCACATACTCCCTGTGTGTGATTTATGAAACCCCACTGCATTCACTTAATTACAAATCCTGTTCATCATAAATGATCAATACACCTATCTGGATTTGATATTAACGTTTATTATGGAAATGCCGGAAATGTTGAATGTAATTCGGCTATGATTTATGAATGACTTAGATTAATCTTTAGATGATTTAATTATTATAATTATATTTTATTAATTGTAAATTAATTATTTTGTCCATTCTGGCTATATGTCCTGCCCATTTCCATTTCTGTCTTATATTATTTGGACTCTTAAAGAAAATCACATGCGAGAATTACAAACAAATTCAGCCACAAGCGTCGTCAAATTAACTATTCTATATAAAATATCATAAAAATTAAATAGGTACCAAAAACAGCTGCTCTGTGGTTCATCTCGACCACAACGAATCCCCCCTCCGCGCCCCGTTGATCCAAAGGTTCCCATTATGCTAGCAGCATTACCACGTTGAATAGCTATGGAAACCTGTTGAACCAACTAGGACCCAGAACGAGGATCGTTGCCCCTATCTCTCAACCTTCGTCCCAACTCCCTAAAAAGTTCGCGTGCCTCATCACCCCAGGGCCCAGCCGTCTCCACAGCGATCGGCACAAAATCATAAGCAGTCTCCAAAGCAGCATATTTGGAATGCTTTAATTTGGCGGCATTTTCCGCAGCTGAACCCGCTGATGTTACGGTATGCCGTAAATGTGACGCAGCAAAGGTGCTCACGCATGTAGCGTCCCATAAAAGACATCGACCTCTCCGCCAAGGAACCAATGTAAGGCCGTCGGGTCTCTTTCCATCCGTACGCGACAAACCAGGAGGTTCCAATACACAGGGTACATTAACTGATACCATGGCTCGACGTACAATTTCATTGATGGAATGGTGCCTCGGAAAGCGTCCACATCTCTGGCAACTTAGCCCATGATGACCGTTCTCCTCCACCATTACGCCACAAATACAGCGATGAGCTTCACATATTTTGCAACCTAGTCTCAAAGCCAATGCTATTCTTAATGAATCGTTGTCAAGAAGCGTTCCCAGTTGAGGAGACGGCAATGCATGCAGCCACGCCCCAGATTCTGGCCTTGAAAATGCTTTAAGTCGCGCCGAATCTGCACCCGAAACACCCTCCATGATGCGAGCGTAGGTCAGTTTGCAAACAATGTCGTCCCATCCTTTCTGGACAGTAAGGTCCACTGGTTTTTCCCCAGTTGTGCAGAGCATGGTCCACCTCTGCAAAGCCTCAGAAACAAAGGGCAAGTGGATCCTGTTACCATCGAGTGATAAAATACGAGTAACAAGATCCAAAGAACCATGTGCCGAGGCCAAAAAAGCCACCAGCCCAACATCCTGAACCCGACGCACCCCAAGACCTCCATAACGAATAGCCGCCGCAAGGCCGCCTGTCTGGCTATTGTATGAACAACGTCCCTGACCTTTGTTATTTGACGAATACGTTCGTTGCTTATCCGGTCGAGTAGAGTTATGCCCATCATTGCTCTCTCCATTGCCCTCTGCGCAACGCGCAGGCTTTCAGTTGAGTTCATTGTTCAAGGATCAGCTTACTTGCAACTACAAAGAGAGATTCGTCGAAAAATCAAGGAAGAGCTCCAACAGTATCAGGAGGAAATTATTACTCGGGCTCTAGAGCTAAACACCAGCAAAAGGGTACTAAACACTTAACTGAGCCAGGGTAGGAAAGAAATCTTTCAACTAATTGATGATAAAAGAGAGGTGGTTTCTAACAGAGAGCAGCTACTGGATGTCACAAAAACGTATTATAGTCATCTCTACGAAAGCAAGGTAGCCAAACCGGTCGAAGCAGGACCTCTACGCACACGCCTACCAATAGCTAACGTTGGCTCAGAAGAGATACCTGACGTACTTGTGGACGAAATTTAGTTCGCATTAAAGCAGACGGAGAGTAAAAAAGCAAAATCGGTGGACCAGAAAGGTTATGGAGTGGCGACCATGGGCCAAAACGCGCGGTAGAGGCCGCCCACCACTTCGTTCGTTGCACCACGCCGGACGGAACTGGTTGAAAGTGGCACGGGAGAGACGAAAATGGATAAATATGGAGGAAGCCTATATCCTAAAAGGACTAAAATAAAGGCTGCGATGGATGGATTGATGGAAATTAATTATTTAAAGATTATTGGGTCACCTATTAGATTTTTATGTCTGCCGTATAACAAATGTTCATTTTGGCGCCAACAGGAAGTTGACTCTGATTTAATGGTGGAGGTAAGATTTATTTCAAATATTGTAACTATTATAATAATTATTTTAAAAGGCATATTAAATTCAGAACGAGTATGAAATAATTAGTTAATAACTAAATATTTAATTATCAGATTGTTTATCTATAAAAACAAATATTTTAGTAAATGTTCAGATATGAAAACGAATGTCGTCCCCACTGTTTTCTACAGTTGTTCAGGGTTTTGATTTGTATAAACGCGAACTGCATGCCAGAATATGCTGTCTATTTGTACTTTTTCTCACTTTGTGCCCTATCTTTTTGCTATTTTGTTGGAATAAATCTATTAGAGAAGAACCTGACGATTTCTACTACGTGTCTATTACGCGGTCACAATTGTAATAATTCAAGTTGTGACAGATTTTTTTCTATATTTTTTCTTTCTCGATGTAGAAGACCTGTCTATCGGTCTTTTGCAGGCTTTATTTTGGGGAGAGTGCACAGAAACTCCATGAGCTCATTCCTCCATCCCTTTTTTACCACCGCACGTCTAGACGCACCGCGGGCCACCACCCATACCGTGTAGATATTCCACTGTAGGAAACTAAGCGCTTTGCGACATCCTTTATAATGCGCACAGCTAAATAGTGGAACTCTTTGCCTGCATCAGTGTTTCCAAGGGAATATAACCCAAAAACTTTCAAAAACAGAGTGAAAAGGCTTCTTCTGGGTGAGCTCGCTCTATCGTCGACTCTGTCTAAGCCCAATTAGGTGTAGGCTAGAGTCAAGAGCAAACCCATTTCGAATAAAAAAAGAGGAATAACAATCTGACCAGTGACCTGGATGAAAAATGCTGGTACTATATGGTACCACTAGCTTCTGACCGTGTCGTAATGTTTAAATTTATTACTACCGACTAACATAGTAAATAATATTTAAAAAATATATTATTACAATGCAACGAGCAGGCTGGCCCATTACGATAAAACGTGTATCAGATATGAACAATCCGAATTATCACTAGAAGTACTGGAACTAGCTACATAGCCTTTTATCAAGCCTTGTTCCGTCCACGTCTCTGGCTCTGTGAGCTAGCATGATATCTACCTCTTGAAGCATTAAGACTGATGTCTAGAGAACAGGTGCTCACCTGTTCCAAGCACGACGAAACAGTATGAAACTATTTCTGGCGGTGACTCATTACGTCTTGGCACTCGATTTTTTTGACGAGACGAGAGTTTTTGGCCAGTATTACCTTATAACAGGCGCTTACTACCTGTACGATTTAATTTTTTGAATGCTAATATTAGTGCGTATAAGAACTCAATAGTTTCAGAATAAAGTGGCTGTGACATACGGACGGACAGACACAAACAGACTTGAAGAACCTATAAGGGTTCCGTTTTTTTTTCCATTTGGCTACGGAACACTGAAAACTCATCAATTCCACCATAAAAACGCTGACCGCGAAAGAGTACCCAGCTGAATATAGGACAGGAAAGGATAAAGTCGATTGCGACAAAAATTATTCAGCACTTTCCCACTTTTGCCGAGCAAGCCGCCCGTACGTCCCAACTATAGGGATGTAATCTACCGATCCTAGACCTAGAAAACGAACAAAATGTTTTTCTCTCATAAAATTACTCGTCATAACTTAAAGGCGGGCAGTTGTGAGCCACCTAAATTTCTACGTACCAATTGTTCAGGTCCATTGAAATTTTCCTTTATACATTGAAAAATTTCTGTGGTACGTCAGAGTACACACACACACACACACACACACACACACACACACACACACACACACACACACACACACACACACACACACACACACACACACACACACACACACACACACACACACACACACACACACACACACACACACACACACACACACACACACACACACACACACACACACACACACACACACAGAAAAAGAGAGATTAGATAGATTGCATTTCAACCTCATTTCACATATTTTTTTCGCATAAATAATATTACCAAATAAATACAAATAAATAGATGACCTGTTGAGATTGGTTCCTTTGATTAGTTTGCAGATCACAGCACAACCCTGCTCAATGCGTCCGCAAAAACTTAGCGAGTAGCTGGCGGCGCATCCGCGACGTTTACAAATCACTGCTATTTTTCACACGCATCTGATTAAAGTTCCAGATCCGAGACGAGATGCTTGTGCGGATGTCTCCGAGATACAATACACGGGTCTTGTGGCCAGGATTTAGTGAGATTTGGGTTTAAATTTAGATAGCTACAGATTGTATACCCTCAACGGATAATAATAGATAGTACGTGGTTCTTTTTTAGTTTTTTTTATACGTAGGTTGCGGTTCTCAAGTTGATAAATAAGATACTGTATGTGAACAGGTATCTTTATGGGAATAATAATAATACCTACATCAAATTAGTGGAAACAAATTTATTAAATACTTTCCAAACGATCGTCATTAAGTATCAAATTAGTGTTCAATAGATTTATTACACTATTTGAGGTGAAAATAAATAACATATGTTAAACATATTTTCATCGCGCTTAATACGATTCAAACCATTATTTAAAAAAAAACTGAAATCCGAAAATACTGACTCAGTGTACATTTCATTTTATTTCATTTGCTTCATTGGCGCAGACCTATCATTTTTTTGGGATGTTATGGTTATCAATTTATACCAAAAAAATAACGAGATCTGTGCCTAAAATAATAAAAGGGCTCCAATACATTTTCTTCAAAAATATTTTAGCTCATTATGGGTTAACCTACAAAACCCGTACATATTTCACATGGATAGACGCTATCAGAAATTGAAAATTCATCTAGTTAGTTTCGTTATTTCAACTTTTTACAGTTTTGATGATTGTATTGATGGTTTACTACTAATGGTCTTTTAATATAACATAATGTTCATAGAATGTTGCTTAGCCTTACCATTCTGCAATCAATGGACTATCTATCACATGGTATTAATTTTGCAATTCGTATAAGAAGTTATAAATAAGTAAAACAAACAAACGGAACCCAACCAAGCCGAATTATAATTCAATACCATACCCTGGGAATATGAGATTGGACTGAAAGTAGAAAATACTGTGTTTAATAAGACAAAGCTGATTTCAAAAAGGAAATTGTCACCACAAGCACATTCTGTAGTGAGTTTAGTGCCATCGAGGGATTGCGTAATCATTAAAAGGGTTGGAGTATTCAATGTCAATAAAAGGATAACTCGTACCGTAGTTTGAGATAAAGGGTCGGGTCAGGGTGACCATGGCTGCTTGGCTAGTATTTATTTAAATATGAAATTCGCTAAATGAACGCACATAACAATGTTCTTATTATACTCGTATATAGAAAAAATCCTTCACTTCTTGATATAATCGTTCAGCATTGCTGATAAATAAACCAATACGTTTTTCAATAGAAAAAATATTCTTAACACCACCATGAAAACCTAATATAATTATCAACAACACATCAATTCACAAATAAACTATGAGTATTCTTTTCAGCGTACTCTGAATAATTTTATAGTAAACCTACAATATAAACCGGATCTTATTAACTTATTTCTATTGTGAAATGAAATATAATGTGCAATATTACTATATACATGATATTTTCAACCATACACCAAGTACTGTTAACGATCAATTGAACGAAACTAATGAAATATTTAACACTCAAACAATATTTTTATACCTATAATGTAAGGTAATTTCAATCTGACACGGTTTAAATTAAAAAAAAAATCATTTAAAAGCTTATAAGATGGATAATAATAAACCCTTGACCGTTTTCTGTACCATAAATAAAGTTCTGATTGTAATACCGTTTTGCTTGAGCAAATCTTTTCCATTTCAGGAGCAGCACTTTGAGAACTATTATTTTCCTCATACCGTCCACCAGAGTCATTTAAAATACAAATTTCATTTTCTCCCTCGTAGGTAGCTATGCTGTGATAGTATCCTCCTGTGCTTCTCATGACTTAGATTTACAACCTTCCAGGAAATGTATGAAGGTCATTACACGATAAGTTTTTCTGTCAGTAGGTAGTATGTGAAGTGATGACCAACATATAACCTCTCTATCGTCTAAAATGGAATGAACGATAGAGTGAGAGCAAGTGAAGCCACGCTAGCGTTGTAGTGGATGGCGCAAGAGTTCAATTTTAAAGGAAAACCACAATTTGATGTACCTACAGCCTTTTGGCATACGCATACTATTCAATGAAATCAGGCGTTTTTTTTTCGGAAATCTAAAAAATATATTATAAAATTTAGCGCCGGCGTCGCTTAGCGGAAATACAGAGCATAATAATTTTATCAAATCCAATACGCATACATACGCATTCATCCTCTGTTTAGGAGAAAGAATTTCTATTGTAGTCGGTGTATGATGACTGGGGCCAGCAACTAATGACACCCAATTTTTCGCAAAGCTTACTAGCTTTGCGAAAAATTGGGTTTAAGGGTAAGGTAATTTATGGTTGGCTTTTTAGTAAAGTCGTCACACCACCTCTATTTGTAGTTCATAGGGCAAAACAAAAATTTTGACCCAAAGTACCAACAAACTGTGGCTTCGCTCTCACATCAACATCATAATGATTCATAATGTTATTGTTCTCATAAATAATATGATTGATGGAATTGTCTTACACACGTAAGACAATTCCATCAATGACCGTATGACCGTGTAAAGGAACCTTATCTGTAGTTAAATTTGTGGAGGTAGCCGCAAATGGGTACGCGAAGCTGTGTGTGACACATAGTTTATCAAAAGGAACTCTGCTTTTTACAAATGTCTGGAACTGGTACAATTTATTACCATTTCAGTGGCATTAGTCAAGAGTTTCGGATTTTGTTAAATGTTTTCTTGATTCATTCCAGTTGATATGAAAGGGGAATTTAGCAGGTAGCGAATGATTTTATTTGAAACTGAAACTTTAAAATGATATATTGCCGTCAGGTTCATGTTTGGTTGAAATTATTTTTGATACCATATTATTATACATGTTAATTAAAAATTATTTTAAAAATTTTACTGCCTTCAAAACACTGACTTAGAAGCTTAAAATAACACATTCGTCTTTAATTTTGAATAAAAAACATATTTTGGGATCTGTGCATGAGGTGTGGTAGTCTATTGGTGTAGGTACGGAAGATAGCAGAGGCCAGCAGCTAATGACACCATGACGTCATACCACCATATTATAAATGTTAGTGTTATAGTTTATACAACAGAAAAAATATGATGATGTGATAGTAAAAGCCTTAAAAAATCGTTATTGCTTATAATTAAGCAATATTTTATTTAAATATTGTAATTATATGTAAGTTATTCTTTAAGGTATCGGTATTCGTGGGTCTTTGTTGCCTGCAATAAATCTACACTAATATTATAAAGCTAAAAAGTTAGTTTGTTTGTTTGAATTTGTTTGAACGCGCTAATCTCAGGAACTACTGGACCGATTTGAAAAAATATTTTTTGTATTGAATAGCTAATTTATGGAGGAAAACTTTAGGTTATAATATAAACAGGAAGCAAACAAAAAAAAAATGCTAGTGATTAAATAAATAAATAATAATACAGTACTACATATACAGTATTCTAATGCCAACTTCATAAGTCCTTGTTTCTCATTATTATTATGTCAAATTCGACTTGTCTACAATTTCGCTTATAGTCAGAACATTTGGTAATTAATCCACAATAATTAATTAGTAAACGTACGTCAGTGTGTCAGTTACCTGCCTTGCAATCATCCATTATCCTAAAACAATAAATTCCGACATTTTAATTAGCGCAGGTAAGTATATTTAAGGAACTGTGTTTGTAGTTATTGGTTCTATGTATTTACTTGATTGATATTATAGTACCAGGTCGTAAGGTTTTCCTCTTTTACTAAGGTCAAGGATAAAGGTTGAAGCAAATCTACCCATCCAGCACGGGAACAGCACCAACCAGGTGTCAACCATAGGAAGCACTTTACGTAAAGGGAACAGCAACGCCTCGGATGGGATCGGCACCGGATAGCGAACGCCTCGCCTTGGATCGTGTTTGCTACAACTTATGACAGTTATTCTTGTGAATGACAGCCTGTTTGACAGGGTGGACGGATAGTCGTCCACTAGCAGGTGGCGCACCGTAAGCGCGTTACAACAGGATACATATTCTTACTAAATTTCTTATGGTTATAGAATAAAACGGCTGTGACATACGGATGGACTGACAGACAGACAGACGAAACTATAAGAGCTCGTTTTTTGCCATTCGGCTACGAAACCCTAAAAAGGTTCCGTAGCCGAATGGCAAAATTGACATATGACATTAATATTTGACAGGTAAATGAATAAATTAACAAATATGAACTAGACAGCACACCAATAGTAAGTGTGTTATCTAGCGCTTATTTAGAGTCGTGGTATCGAAGTAAGGAATTTTCTTGTTTGTATTTAGAACACCAGACAACGATTATGGCGGGAGCGTCTTCTATAAATACTTTAATAAAAAACCGTAGGTAGGTATATTCCATTAATATTATCGCAGGACGTCAAACTTTTGAACATAACTATCAAATATATTATGATGTATTTCAATTTTAAAAAAAACGACAACTCAAAGATGCATTTAATGAAAAGCATAAATTATTTGATTAAACTCAAATATCACAATATATTACTATTTATCATTTAAATATTCAATGAATACTACTAAGAAGTTTCGTATATCACTATCTCTCAGTACCACTTTAAAATTCAGACAAAAAAAGTTTTTTTCTTTAAGTAATGTATAAGCACAAGCTTAGTTTCTGGTTTGTAACTCAACACAATGTCCCGTGCGTGCCGGGTCTACGCCCGGCCTAAATAATAAATGCAAGCAAAAATATTAACGGATTGAACGTGTTAAGTTCTGCTTGAGCCAAAACTTTAATTATTCACACAAAATGTTAACCGAGGTGCACACTGCAGGGAAACGGATAGCTTAAGTTGAAAAAGTTTTGGAGCTTTAAAATATTAGATGAAGTATTAATTATAAAAAAAAAGACAGATACGGGAGTAACTAGATAATTTCATTTAAAAAAAATCAAGTGGCGTTCAAAAAACGCTGACACAAAATTGATGTTTAAATTTTCGAATTTTATGTGCTGATGTTATAAAAGTGTATTTTTTATTATGAATGTCCAAATATAGCATTTTTATGATAGCCAATTTTTGTAGATTTGGAAGTCTTTGAAGAAAATTGGACTTCACTGTTTAGGCCACCTTGCATAAATAACGTAATAGTATACTCATAGTTCAATATTAATTCTATCAAAACACCAATCTAAGGCAAATAACAATAACTGAATGATGAATAAATATAAAATTGGTTTGTGATGCATCACTTGGTATAAAAATTAAGGTTAAGAAAAAATATATATGTGTACCTATATGGCCTTTAAGTAATAAGTAAGTCATTGTAAACCAGAAATGTATTGCAAACAAATGTGTCCAGCCAGTCATAGATCTTGACAATGTCATTTAGTACAACGAGTTAGGGATTTCGATATACATTGAGGGATTATAACTTTGGATTACAATTTCTCTGAGTTAAGGTATTTCTCCTAATACATGCTACACGCTGTATACAAAATCAATCAATTTAGCAGACGCTTACTTGGTGTAAATTAATATAGTTGATTACCAATTAACTGAAACCAGCTAACGTATATAACAAATTGGTGTGTACTTAAAAGCAGTTTATTCCATTTGATTTTATTTTCCGTACTTTACAACCGTAGGGAGTTCAGCTAATTTGTTCCACTGAATCACAGTAAAATGAGAAACGTCGTATGCATACGTAATAAAAAAAACACAAGAAATAAGTTGATTTGATCTACCGAGCAGTTTCGCTAGCAAAGCTCATGCGTGGCTTTTAAAATTTTTACACCGCAATATTGCTTCCAGTCATTAAAAAACTTATTCTGAAACATGCAAAAAGTCTTCTACGATGTTCGTGACTATAAACGACTAATGGCAATATACGTAGTCTTTTTTATTATGTAAGTGGCATAATTTCTGAAAAATAATAAGCTTATCTTATCATGCTGTGACAGACGAGGGTCCTGCAAACGAAGGGGTACAAATTAGCAAAAGTTGCGTTTATTTATTCGGATTGCGAATCACGGCGTTTTGTTGAACGTTTCCGCGTGAAGTCTTATTTAGGGACTGACAGGGGAAAATGGAAGCTAAATAAAGCATACTTATTCATGCATATTTAATTATGGTATCGTTGAGCTGTCTATACGATGAGAGTGAAATAAAATTGAGTTTGATGATGTCATGTTTATTTTTCGTTTCTTTCCTCTAATAAAAAGCACATATCGATTTCAAGAAAAATCCTCTGCATTATATTATATTATATAAATCACTATAGGTAAAACGCTTCCTCGAGACTTCACCTTAGGAGCACAGGTGCGCGGGGGGAGGCGAGAGCGATTTGGGTGAGAGGTGCGGGCGGGTGAGTCCGCGCCGCCCACGCCCTTGTGCCCCGCCTCCGCAAACGAGGCTCAATTTAGCAGTGAACCTTATTTTGTTTTTTGTAAGATAAACAAGATTTTTGATCACTAAATTATTAACAATTATTTTGGAGACCCTTCGACCAAATACGTAGCGTAGGACGTCCACTAACAAGATGGACAGACGACCTTGTAAAGATCGCAGGATCAAACTGGATGCAGACCGCTACTGATCGGTCGCTGTGGAAAGCCGTGGAAGAGGTCTATGTTCAGCAGTGGACGTCCTTTGGCTAATAATGATGATGATGATAAAATTATTTAACTTACTCTTTATTAAAAACATAAAATCAAATCAATATTTTACAAAACATCTTACAATAACAATTGAAAACTTTATTATTAAAGCATTCAAGCGTGTGTCCTAAACTTAAAACAATGCTAAATGTGTCTCGAACGAAATTAGGTATGGTACTCACATGCAACCGTGACACGTGAGAATGTGATATGCCCGGAATGAAGTTTATTTTAAAAAAGTTTGTACTTGATTTTTGCGTTCTTCGACGTTTTTTCATAATATTGCTTGATTTTAAGATTATCCATATAGATTAGAAAAACGAACTCTCTATCTAATATGGCAATTATTTTCATAGGATCCAATATATATTTATAGCTTAATAATAAAGCTGTGGAGTTTGCTTGTTCCTTTGAACGCGCTTAACTTAGAAACTTGCAAAAATATTTTTGTTTTGGATAAATAATAATTCAAAAAATGTTTTAGGCTGTAACACATATTGATACGACATATAAGAGCAGAGCAGCAATTAAAAATATTATTAAACAATAACAGCATATGTCTATGTGATATTGTTTTTATGTTCTTAAATTTAATATTTAATAATGTATCATTTTCAAAGGTGTTTTGATGCACACGGGTATTTATTCTTATCTAAATAAACATATTTATTTTCAACTACGTAGACTACGCGGGGTATGGCAGCGTAGTCGACATCCTCAAGATAAAACCGCCTTTAATAGAGATATTGTAGAATTAAAGAAAACTATACAGACCATTAATGAATTAACAATTCATGAAAGATTGGAGTCAAACAAGCCAGGACAAAGCGGACTTGTTAGCGGATCATCTATCAGGCGTCTTTAAACAGAATGAAACACTGTACAACTTATCGGCGGAATATGTTGATCAGATTCTGAAACTAGACCTTCAAACGGACTTTCCACCTAGACCCGTGTCGCCTGCGGAAGTCAAATTAACTATTAAACGGCTTGACAGTAAAAAGCACTGGGTTATGACCTGATAACCAAAGAGTTACTTCTGGAACTACCGAGAAAAACCATTGTCTTTATCACTATTATAATCAACAGTACGCTGCGAATAGGTCACTTCCCGAGCGCATGGAAGGTCTCTGAAATCATCATGATTTATAAGGCTAGAAAACCTAATACTGAAAAAACATCTTATCGTCCAATCAGCCTGTTGCCTACTCTATCCAAGGTACTGGAGAAAATAATACTACGCAGAATCATGCCATGTCTCCTGGAGCGCAAAGTGATACCAGACCACCAATCCGGCTTTAGAGAACGTCATGGCACCGTGGAAGAAGCCCACAGAGTATGTGATGCCATAAGAAAGTCCCTAGAACAGAGAGAATACTGCATGTCAGCGTTCCTAAATATTCAACAGGCATTTGATAAGGTCTGGCAACGGGGCTAAATTTGTAAGATAAAACAGAATATTTTCCACTCATACTATCCAATATTCAGATCATACCCCGAGGATCGCATATTTTATGTGAAAAAAGGTGATGCCAACTGAAAATTTTATAAAATTTACACCGAGGTACCACAAGGTACTGTACCTTGCCCCATGCTCTACACGTTGTACACTGCTGACTCACCGCTAATGCCAGGGATAACCACAGCTACATATGCAGACGACACCGCTATATTATCAAGTAATAGAGATCCAGGACTGGCGTCAGAGAACTTATAGAAGGGACTCAACAATGTAATCAACTGGCTCCAGAAATGGAAAATAAAAGAAAGTGCTACAAAGTCCGTTCATGTGACATTTACTCTCAAAAAAGACAACTGCCCACCTGTAAGGTTGGGCCAGTGTGCTCTGCCGCACAGTAACCATGTGCGATATCTTGACTTGCACTTGGATAGTAGACAAACTTTGAGGCATCACATTGATTGTAAAAACAGGAGCTCCAGCTAAAGTACAATAGCCTATACTGGATGCTAGGAAGGAACTCAAGACTCTCCCTTGACAACAAACTTCTCATAACAAAGTCATCCTAAAGCCAATTTTGACATATGGTCTGCAACTGTGGGGCAGCGCGAGCGATTCAAACTTAAATATTATCCAGCGCCAACAGAACAAGATCCTAAGATCAATTGCAAAGGTGCCATGGTACATAACTAACAATGAAGTTCATGAGCATCTTGAAGTTAAAACAATCAAGGAAAAAAATCGCAGTTTGGCAGCTAAGTACAAAGAGCGGTTAGTCCACCATCCTAACGAACTTGCTCGATAACTCACGATGGACCAATATGTGAGACGTCTAAAACGTCATCACATCCTAGAGCTAGAAGACCGCCAGTAGCTCTGGGCAACGGATGAGTAGACGCTTCCAATGTGAAGACACTCCTCACGACAACATACCATTCAAAACATTTGCTAATAGTCTGAGGACTGATTGCAAATACACCCAAAGGAAAAAAAAAACAACTAAATTGCCCTTTACTAATTTTTGATTTCAATAAACATCTTTAAAGCTATAACAGTTTTAAAATAATAAGGTATCAGCTTATGAAAAACACGCGTCCGCGGAAACTGCTATGGTTGTTAGGCTCTTACAATTAAAATGAAAAGTAAGTCTTTTGCGTTGAAATATTTGACGGGATATTCGAAATTGCCACGGGCGAGGCCGTTGGGGACCGCTAGTCTTAAAGTAGTAATAAAACCTAGTTAGTTAGTTTTAGATCTTAAATTTAAAGATTAAAAACCCGCCTTTAAAACACTGACTAAAAAGTTTAAAATAATTATTTACATATAAGGAGCAAGCATTATTTTGGAGTCGGTGCATGACGAAGCTTACAGACTTCAACAGTCCACCTACGCACATCATGCCACGACTCGAAACGAATTTGTTGCTCCTAAATCTAAACTTAATATTATAAAGCTGAAGAGTTAGTTTGTTTGTTTGAACGTGCTAACCTCAAGAACTAATGGTTTGAACTGATTTTAAAAAAATAGTTATCACCCGTATCTCTATAACAGTCCCACTAGAAGTTAGAAAATATATGGTTGAACTAAAAAAGAACCATCTCGCTATGACTTCTCGTTTTCAAGAAATCACAGGACACACATACAAACATACAAAGATTCAAAAACATACATACACTGACGAAATTTTGAACACGTATTTACCGCCATACTGGATCAAAATACACAAATATTATAAAATTCCATCGATATCACAAAACCCGTCCAAACCAATTTTCGTTGAAAGTGTTGAGGTCTACATTATGTAATTATTTCAAAATTTACACTGGCTTAGTCTAGAAGTTAGATGGGGGTGTTTCATGTATGGGAGCCCCCCCCCCCCCCCCTACATATCATATTTTTTGTTTAAGAATCGTAAAGAGGTTAACCGGATACATCTTTCTACCAAATTTCAACAGTGTGATGCTTATAGTTACAGAATAAAGTGGCTGTGACATACGGACGAACAAACAGACAGACAGACTTGACGAAACTATAAGGGTTCCGTTTTTGCCATTCAGCTACGGAACCCTAAAAAGGATTAGCAAAATCGGTTCAACCGTTCACGCGTGATGCCGTAACCAAAGGAAATATGGATGCCTTTTAGAGATCAAAGGTTGCATTAGCATAATTTGCAATTTTAAAGACTTAAGGTACTAAAAGCCTGTTTCACTATCGACAAATATGTACTAACCGATGAATAATTCAAATATGGAACGTCATTTCGTATAAAGTAGTGAACAGGTAAAGCTTATGGGAACTTGTTCAGACATGTGAAATAGGCGGTAAGTGTGACGGATTTTATTTGACTAACATGCCACTATAATCTACGCCTAAGCTTTGGGTCCTTAGTAAACATGATTTTATAGAAATAATGTTCCGTAATAAACCTCGCTTCTAGTCTGAAAATGCAATTGCTTATTTTGTCCGAAATAAAGTGTCGTAGCAAGCAATTGCACTGTAAAACATATTGCTATATTTCCAATAAATACTAAACTCACGCTGTGCCCTCATACATAACTGCACCATATATTAGACTAGCGGTCCCCCGCGACTTCGTCCGCGCGTTTTGAGTTTGCTCCCTCCCCTCCCGTCGCAGCGTCATGTTTTATATCCTAAAGCCTTTCTCGATAACTAAGCTATCCAACGCAGGAATATTTTTTCAAATCGGACCAGCAGTTCCTGAGATAAACGCGTTCAAACAAACAAACTCTTCAGCTTTATAATATTAGTATAGATTAGCGCAAGCGCACGATGTACTTAAGCTGCGAACATTATTTTGGTGCGGAGTTATGTTAAAACTGTGATAGCTCCTAAGATATTTATTGAAATCAAATGATATAAAGGGCAACTTGGTTCTAAATGAAATGCTCGTGATGATGAATGTATTTATTTTGGTAAGAATAAATACCTGTGTGTATAATACACCTCTAAAAATAATGCATTATTTTTTTACAAATTTATTAACATAAAAAAGGTTGTAGTAAGTCAACCATAAAAGATAGACATATGCTGTCGCGGACTTTATTATAGAACTTTTGATGTTGAATAATCCTGTCATACATGATTTTTGTGTAACTTAAGCGGTTTCCGCAGCGTACGCAGCAGAAGCTCTCAAAAGAAATATCTTTCTCCCGTTTTCGCAACATTTTTCATTGCTGCTGTAGTCTTATGAGTCGTATCTTTATGTTATATAGCCTAAAGCCTTCCTCGATAAATGGACTATCCAACGTAAAAATAATTTTTCAAATCGGGCCAGTAGTTTTTGAGATTAGCGCGTTCAAACAAACAAACAAACAAACAAACAAACAAACAAACTCTTCAGCTTTATAATATTAAGTATAGATTTGTCGTCAAAATGTATAAGATGTGCTTTATCTGCTTGTCGAGTTTGAATCCTGTTCGAAGACTTTAAGGTTTAAAGTTGAGATTGGTTCAGTTTTGAAATTGCATTGATTACTGCATATTTGTTAAGACCGTCTGAAGTTGTTCTTGGCTAAAAGCCAGGTGTATTAGTGATTGCAAAACTGTTTCCTTAGCCAGAAATTGTGGATTAACAGACGAATTTGCAATGGTTTCTTGAATGATCACGTCTTGTTGATAATTTCAAACAAATTTAACGCACAGTAAAACACTACAGTTCGAATCACCAGGATTGCACAGATCATGTTTATCTAATACATGTATTTTGTCCTAAATATTTATTTCCTGTCTTTTTACTATTAAGCTGAAAAGTTTAAAGTAACTGAGGTGGAATTGTGTAAAGAAATCGTATTAATTTGACAGTTCAAAATGTACGGTATGATCTGTCAAACTTATGCCGTTCTGCCGTTTGACAGGTTTTCACCTCCGCACAGTATTTCAGGATTGCTTGGGAGGAGACATGATTTAGTTAACATCATAGAGCAATACAGTAAAATGTACTAACACAAATTGTAAAAGAAACCCTAGGTCAATTATTCTTAGTTTTCGAGAAAAAAAATCATGAAGTTGTCTATTGAGACCAGGTGCCTAACAGTAAAAATTACTTTTTTTCTTAAAGAGTGGAAACTTAAAAACAGTCTTAGTATCCATGTCTTCACGCGTAAAATATTTTGCTATATAAGCTTTACAGCACGCACGAACTGTCAATAATTACGAAAATATGAGCAAAAAATCGAATTTTAGTTTTTTTTTTTTATTTATTTTATTACGTCATTTCCGCAGCTAATTTTAATTTGAAGAGTTAGCTGGACCTCTTCACCTGCTCCATAAAAAAAATCAGGTGCATAATCCATGGAATTACAAAGTTATTTATAATTTTAGAAAACCCTGTGCGCCTGTGTTTTTTTAAAGAGCAATGTTGACTTTTGACTTTGCTATTAGATAAAACAAAGGCGTTTTGTTATGAAATGTCATGGGTTATATCGCTGATTTCGGCTATCATCAGCATTACTCCGTGTTGCCTACCAATACCGCATGGAATGAAATGTGAAAAATCATACCTCGTATGATAAAAAATATTGTCACGTCATTCCAGAGACTTAATTCCAAAGTCTTTCCTATGAAGGGTTACTTGTGACGCGGGAAGGGGTCCACCCTCGTTAGGCATTTGCTGAAACCCCGCGTCAATACAAGTAGCCTGGAGGAGCGGGGGCCCTTCATAGGAAAGACTTTGGAATTAAGTCTCTGGAATGACGTGACAATATTTTTTATCATACGAGGTATGATTTTTCACATTTCATTCCATGCGGTATTGGTAGGCAACACGGAGTAATGCTGATGATAGCCGAAATCAGCGATATAACCCATGACATTTCATAAAAAAACGCCTTTGTTTTATCTAATAGCAAAGTCAACAGTCAACATTGCTCTTTAAAAAAACACAGGCGCACAGGGTTTTCTAAAATTATAAATAACTTTGTAATTCCATGGATTATGCACCTGATTTTTTTTATGGAGCAGGTGAAGAGGTCCAGCTAACTCTTCAAATTAAAATTAGCTGCGGAAATGACGTAATAAAATAAATAAAAAATAAAAACTAAAATTCGATTTTTTGCTCATATTTTCGTAATTATTGACAGTTCGTGCGTGCTGTAAAGCTTATATAGCAAAATATTTTACGCGTGAAGACATGGATACTAAGACTGTTTTTAAGTTTCCACTCTTTAAGAAAAAAAGTAATTTTTACTGTTAGGCACCTGGTCTCAATAGACAACTTCATGATTTTTTTTCTCGAAAACTAAGAATAATTGACCTAGGGTTTCTTTTACAATTTGTGTTAGTACATTTTACTGTATTGCTCTATGATGTTAACTAAATCATGTCTCCTCCCAAGCAATCCTGAAATACTGTGCTCCGGTCAGTATCTAAAGAAACACTGGATTGCATTTAAAAAAAAATCAGCGCTGGAAAGACCACTTATTGTGGAAGGCTGTATGCTATAATAAACCCTACTTCACTTATCGAAATAGGGTAAATGAGGTCTTGAGGAACCGTTGGTCAAAAATCTTTGGGATTTTTTCCGATTACGTACATTGCCTCATTCGCACAATCAGTTGAAATCGCTTTGATTAACGGCCGGGGACAGTACCTTTTTGAGGGTTCCGTAGCCGAATGGCAAAAAACTGAACCCTTATAGTTTCGTTAAGTCTGTCTGTCTGCTGTCCGTCCGTATGTCACAGCCATTTTATTCTGTGACTATAAGCATCACACTATTGAAATTTAGTAGGAAGATGTATCCTATTAACCGTTTTACGATCCTTATACAAAAAATAAAAAAATGGCATTTAAGGGGGGGCTCCATACATGAAACTAAAACAAAACAAAAGTCAAACCTATGCATGTGGGGTGTCTATAGATAGGTCTAGACTAGACGCTTCCAAAGTGGTGAAATAGGCGTCCCCCTATCTAACTTCTAAATTAAGCGACAGTAAATTTTGAAAAAAATATTATATGTAGATCTTTACAAAAACTTTTAAAGAAAATTGGTTTAAACGGGATCGAACGAGAAGTTGTTGAGATATAGCACACTTTCAACAACCGCAAAGATAAATTTGTACTTCATACCAACACTATGAAAAACAAAGTTATATTTGCTGTCAATAAAATACTGTGGTATTTTACTAGGGTTCCCTCTATCTGGCAGAATCTTTTTGTTCCGAAAGTCACTTGGCATAACACACTTGGCATAATTTTCTTTAGTCGAATATTATTCAGGCAGAATTTTCTGATAGCATAATTATTGTTTGGTCGAATATTTATATGCCCGAATTTACAATGGCATACTTTTAAGATAGCAGAAATTTATAAGGCATAATTATTACCTTTGGCAAAATTATACTTTGCATAATTCCTTTAAGCATACTGTTTATTTGGCATAATATGCCATATAATTCTTATTCCCAACAAACGACGAAGAAATACTAAAAATTATAAAAACTCTCAAAAATACTTTTTCTACTGGCTATGATAATATTTCGACAAAAGTAATAAAACACTGCTCTCATGTTTTAGCGCCATTGTTATCACACATTGTAAATCTATCTCTTACTGAAGGCGTCTTCCCCGAAATATTAAAAAAAACTGTCATTAAACCTATTTATAAAAAAGGGGATAAAAAAGACCCTGCCAACTACAGACCCATAGCCTTGATACCTATTTTATCAAAGGTACTAGAGAAAGTTATGCATAAAAGATTAATAGATTTCAGGAATAAGAATAACATTTTATGTTCTGAGCAGTATGGCTTTCAAAAAGGAAAGTGTACTACATTGGCAGCATTTAAATTAATTAATGAAATAATAGATAACTTAAACCGCAAAATTAACATTACAGCCATATTCTTTGATATGACAAGGGCGTTTGATTTTGTGTGTCACAATTTGCTATTAAAAAAATGTGAAAAATATGGCTTACGTGGAGTAACCTTGGATTGGCTTGCGAGCTATTTAAAAAACCGCACACAGTATGTAGAGATACCTGGCTTCAATACGAACATGGAGCAGACATTTTCCAAATCGGATACTCTGAATTCCAATGAAGTTGGAGTACCACAGGGCAGTATTTTAGGCCCCTTACTGTTCCTCATATACATAAACGACCTGCCACTGGCCACTAAACAAAAATGCTTTCTCTTCGCGGATGACTTGTCTATTGTTATACCCAGCAAAAAATCACTTGACTACAATGAACAAGTAAATGCATGTGTTAACAATATATTAAACTGGCTTAATTCTAACAATTTAAAAATAAATATAAGCAAAACAAAATACATTCAATTCTTGAACAAAAATGGTAATAGAAAACAGTTAAATATCATATGCAATGGACAAGAGGTGGTAGAAACGGAGGATGCTACATTTTTAGGCTTAAAACTTGATAAAAACTGCTCATGGAAATCACATATTGACCATGTATGTAACAAAGTAAACCGCTTTAGATATGCGCTATGGAGATTGGCATCAGTCACCAATCTGCAAACTGCCTTAAAGGCATATCACGGTTATGTAGCTGCTAACTTAAGATATGGAATATTGCTGTGGGGAAATTCGGTAGAAATACAGAGAGCCTTCATTGCACAAAAACAATGCATCCGAGCTTTAGCACACGTTCCTCCTTTTACTACATGCAAACCATTATTGAAAGACATGAGATTACTAACACTTCCTTCCATGTATATTTTCGAAGCTTGTAAGTTTACCAAGCAGCACCCTGAACTATTTATAAAGAAAAAAAATGTGTGCAGCTTTAATACTAGATATCCTAATAAATTGATCCTGCCGGATATAAAGACTAGTGTATGTAGTAGAAACAGCCATGCAATGATTGTAAGAATTTATAATAATCTTCCCACAGACATCGCTAATTTACCACCAAATTTATTTAAAAGTCACTTGTACAATTGGCTCATAAACAGTGCTTTCTATTCTGTTGCTGAGTATCTATCCAAGTAACCTATAAACTGACCTTAATTGACATAATTTATTATATAATTGACATTCACATTTTAATTGACATTTTAATTAATTCGACATGCCGTTAATTTCATTGTTTGTTTAGCTAATTCAAATGTAGGTACACGTACTTAATATTAGAAATTTAGAAATGCATTGAATTTTGTAAGCCAGTAATGGTAAATGTGCTGATCTTTAAAATATCGAACCATCTATGTAATACCACATTTATGCAAATAAATTGATTTGATTGATTTGATTGATTATGACTAGGCATACTATGAAGAAAACAGAATTTCCTTTAGAATAATTTCACTACGCATATTGCTATTTCTTTTAAATAGTATTTTAACCTAAGATTGAATTAAAAAGTCATTAAGTTGTGGTACAAAAGTTAGTGACAGAAACGAATCGGTGCAAAACCGACTCCACGCAGTCTTGTTTGCCCCACCCCTAGAGTGTAATTCAAAATCGCGTAGGCGCGGAGGGGCGAGGCAGCCCGCGAGCTGAGGAGCAGGTGGTTTAAAAGCTCGCCGCCGCGGCTGAGGCTGGCCGGCGAAGCCGGCCAGCAAGCCGAAGCTGCGGTGGTGAGGGAAAACCATCTGCGACGATAAGCTCGCGTGGGACTGCCGGAGCCCCGTAGCGCCGGAGCCGTGACAGAAACCATGCATGTTGCATGCAAGCTGTTGCTTGCTGTGTGCTTGATTTGCCATGCATGTTGTATGTTAGTATTGCTGAGATAGAACTACTTGGGATACAGAGATAAATTAAGGTTTATAGGAGAATATTAAATATGAAAAATATGCCAAAAGACGATTCGGACTATGAATTTTCTGCGATAGGATGATTCTGCCTATTAATGACTATATATACGAATTGTATGCCACAAGACGATTCTATCCGTGAACTTTCTGCGTTAGAATGATTCTGCTTTAAGACTATTATGGATATTAAATTTCTGCCTAAAGATGATTCTAGCTTACACGATTATGCGTTTTGAACGTCTGATAAATGAGTGAATGCTAATTGATGTTCTGCGAAAGGAAGTTTATGCTATTTGATGATATGCCAAATAAAATTATGACAATAAAAATTATGCGAAACAAGGTAGACCCATTTTACTAAGTGGGGTCTACCTTGCAAAGCATGCAGCAAGCAAGCAAGCAAGCATGCAGCAATCAAGCTAGCAAGCATGCAGCATGCAAGCAAGCATGCAGCATGCATGCAAGCAACAGCTTGCATGCAGCATGCAACATGCATGGTTTCTGTCACGGCTCCGGCGCTGCGGGGCTCCGGCAGTCCCACGCGAGCTTATCGTCGCAGATGGTTTTCGCTCACCACCGCAGCTTTCAAACCACCTGCTCCTCAGCTCGCGGGCTGCCTCGCCCCTCCGCGCCTACGCGATTTTGAATTACACTCTAGGGGTGGAGCAAACAAGACTGCGTGGAGTCGGTTTTGCACCGATTCGTTTCTGTCACTAACTTTTGTACCACAACTTAATGACTTTTTAATTCAACTTTAGGGTAAAATACTATTTAAAAGAAATAGAAATATGCGTAGTGAAATTATTCTAAACGAAATTCTGCTTTCTTCATAGTATGCCTAGTCAAATTATGCCAAATAAACATCATACTTAATAAACATTATGCTTAGCGAAAGTATGCAAAATAAAACTTTGCCAAAGGTAAATATGCCTTATAAATTTCTGCTATTTTAATAGTATGCCATTAAAAATTCGGGCATATAAATATTCGACCAAACAATAATTATGCTAACAGAAAATTCTGTCTGAATAATATTCGACTAAAGAAAATTATGCCAAGTGTGTTATGCCAAGTGACTTTCGGAGCAAAAAGATTCTGCCAGATAGAGGGAACCCTACTAAGTGGAAGAAAGTGGATTCTCTAATTCAGTTAAAGTTGGCACGGAACCCTCAGTGCGCGAGTCCGACTCGCACTTGGCCGGTTTTTTTTACTTAAACCAGGACAGAACCTACCTTCTTATATTTTGATTCGCTAAAAGCATTCTGATACAAAGTGGTATTTATTTTCCAAATGACGTGTCGAAAGTACCGCCATTAGCGACTGAGGATGTGTGTCGGTGTTTACAAAGCAAACAAAAGTGTTATTGTTTATAACTGACCCAGCTTTTGGATGAGCTCATTCGCCATTTGCGTGGTTGCTTCAGTGCGAATAAATTAAGGTTGGAACTCACAGGCAGAATAATAGACACACGGATTCTGTAAATAGTTATTTTAATCGGAAATTTTCGATATAAAAAAAATCTTTACCTAATTCTTACTAGTAAAGCCTAGGTTACACGCAATTACTATTTGAAATAATGAAAGGTTTTACTTTAGTATGTTCCTAATGGTAACCCTAAAACAATGAGGATTAACTACAAAAAATATTGTCTTAATTAAACATTAAAAAAAACAGAGTTTGACTTGAAAGGATTAAATTCATTTTATTAAGATAAAATATTTACACCATACACCAGAGATCATAAATCCCCTGACGATTTTGAAAGAAAATACGAGACTTAGTTAAAAATACATGTAGCGTATTTTCTTTTAAACCGACTTATAAAGAAGGTCAGCAAATTTCTTTCGGTTGGCTGGATCGATTTTGATGCGGTTTTCACTTAAGTATTTGTTGCACCAAGGAAAAGGTTTAAGTTTTTATTTTTATTAAATCAAGTACATTGTAACTTAAACAGTAATCAGTAACCACGAAAATGAAATTCCTGCACAAAAATTGAACCACCTTCGTAAAAAACTACTAAATGGACTAAAAAAAACGCTTAACCCATTTGCTGCCACACTTGAGACACAATAGAAATTTAATCGTTATAACGCACCGGTGCGAGCTGTGGCATGGAATTAGTTAAAGTTTGTGTCTATTGAAAGCGTTATTTTAGTCCTTTAAGTATTTTTAATGCGGTTTAATTTTTATGCAACTAAACATTATTAACCTTTGGAAATGGTCGATGTAAAAATCTTGAAGTAAATATGTGTTTAATTTAGTTTAGTTTTAGTGCATAGTATAATTTAAGTATTTCCTACAAGAAATTAGTTTTATTACCATGTATGTACGCAACCTAACTTTTCAACTCAGTGAGTTCCTCATCACGCAGTCAAAACTCTTTGTTTTGGACTACCAACATTATTTCCCCAGACAGCAGTAGGGTCAGCAGTTACATACCTTGTTCAAGCAATCATCATCATTACGCGCTGAGCTTAGTGTTGAGATTTGACTGGATTTGCATGCATGGTGCATCAAGACTGATTGCGGGACTGAGTTTGAATTGTAATAAAGATTTGCAAGCTGAATTACGTGATGGTTGTAACATTTTTTTTGAGGACAAAATAAATTTAAAATTGCTTTAGACTTTTACCTGCTCAGTTAGTTACTATCGAGAACTGATGCTTTATTTACTGATAGAGACCCCTTACACACTGCGACTTTTAGCAAATCGGTCCAGCCAACCGAAAGAAATTTGCTGACCTTCTTTATAAGTCGGTTAAAGAAAATACGCTACATGTATTTTTAACTAAGTCTCGTATTTTCTTTCAAAATCGTCAGGGGATTTATGATCTCTGGTGTATGGTGTAAATATTTTATCTTAATAAAATGAATTTAATCCTTTCAAGTCAAACTCTGTTTTTTTATGTTTAATTAAGACAATATTTTTTGTAGTTAATCCTCATTGTTTTAGAGTTACCATTAGGAACATACTAATGTAAAACCTTTCATTATTTCAAATAGTAATTGCGTGTAACCTAGGCTTTACTAGTAAGAATTAGGTAAAAATTTTTTTTATATCGAAAATTTCCGATTAAAATAACTATTTACAGAATCCGTGTGTCTATTATTCTGCCTGTGAGTTCCAACCTTAATTTATTCGCACTGAAACAACCACGCAAATGGCGAATGAGCTCATCCAAAAGCTGGGTCAGTTATAAACAATAACACTTTTGTTTGCTTTGTAAACACCGACACACATCCTCAGTCGCTAATGGCGGTACTTTCGACACGTCATTTGGAAAATAAATACCACTTTGTAACAGAATGCTTTTAGCAAATCAAAATATAAGAAGGTAGGTTCTGTCCTGGTTTAAGAAAAAAAAACGGCAAAGTGCGAGTCGGACTCGCGCATTGAGGGTTCCGTGTCAACTTTAACTGAATTAGAGAATCCACTTTCTTCCACTCGGTAAAATACCACAGTATTTTATTGACAGCAAATATAACTTTGTTTTTCATAGTGTTGGTATGAAGTACAAAGTTATGTTTGCGGTTGTTGAAAGTGTGCTGTATCTCAAAAACTTCTCGTTCGATCCCGTTCAAACCAATTTTCGTTGAAAGTTTTTGTTAAGATCTACATTTTATATTTTTTTCAAAATTTACTCTTGCTTAAATTAGAAGGGGGGACGCCCATTTCACCACTTTGGAAGCGTTTAGCTACGAAACGTTAGACTTTAAAAGAATATGGTTTTAATATCCTCCATGTCATTTTAAAAGACCTATCTATAGACACCCCACATGCATAGGTTTGCCTTTTTTTTGTTTTAGTTTCATGTATGGAGCCCCCCCTTAAATGCCATTTTTTTATTATTTGTATAAGGATCGTTAAGCGGTTAATAGGATACATCTTCCTACTAAATTTCTATAGTGTGATGCTTATAGTTACAGAATAAAATGGCTGTGACATACGGATGGACAGCAGACAGACAGACTTAACGAAACTCTAAGGGTTCAGTTTTTTGCCATTCGGCTACGGAACCCTCAAAAAGGTACTGTCCCCGGCCGTTAATCAAAGCGATTTCAACTGATTGTGCGAATGAGGCAATGTACGTAATCGGAAAAAATCCCAAAGATTTTTGACTAACGGTTCCTCAAGACCTTATTTACCCTATTTCGATAAGTGAAGTAGGGTTTATTATAGCATACAGCCTTCCACAATAAGTGGTCTTTCCAGCGCTGAATTTTTTTTAAATGCAATCCAGTGTTTCTTTAGATACTGACCGGAGGTGAAAACATACGGTATGATCTGTCAAACGGCAGAACGGCATAAGTTTGACAGATCATACCGTACATTTTGAACTCTCAAATTAATACGATTTCTTTACACAATTCCACCACAGTTACTTTAAACTTTTCAGATTCATAGTAAAAAGACAGGAAATAAATATTTAGGACAAAATACATGTATTAGATAAACATGATCTATGCAATCCTGGTGATACAACGTTGAAATTCATTGAAATACTAAAATTTTGGATATAATATAATGTCCTTAATTTGTAACTTGTTTTTTTTACAAGCTTATGTGTAATAAGCTGTTGCTATTTTATCTTCCATCTTAATATTACTCAAATTCACTCTTCAAAAGACATCTGTCAGCTAAAAATTAAGCAAAAATAAGCTCAAGGGGATTTCGTTTCGCAGCTGCAGCAGCTATATTCTTTAGTTTTGTTGGAACAAAAGCAATGTCTCAGTTTTTCGTTGGTTTTATTTATTTTGACGTTAAAGCGTGTCGGTTCCGTTGTAATTACTTAAAATGGCAGATCCCTTACCATGGATTGTACGCGATTAGTCTACAGTTGCCTTTGCATGCATAATGTGACATTTGAATGCGTCATGTGATATATACACAAATATACAGCAAATGGCCTGTAATAGAAGCAATGTTGTAATCCAAAGTTATAATTCCTAATCAATGTAGGTATACCAAAATCTGTAACTCGTAGTAGTAAATGACAATTGCAAGTTCTAGAACTGGATACATTTCTTTGCAATACATTGCTTGTTCATTTATTTTGTTAAAAAATTCCAAAAAAACAATCCTATTACAAATTACCTGTATACTTAATCACCAGCTTGATGTGGTATCGTTCAGGATACAAATGTGTTGGTTTACTAAAGGCGTTTATTATTTTGAACTAGTTACAGTTGTCAGGATTCATTGTTTCTCTGGCTTCATCATTTTATTACTGTTAAGGTATTTTAGTATTATGTTTGTTAATCTGTTCGAATTCGGCACGATAAATCAGTAAATTGGATCCAATGTAATGGATATTGTGAGAGCAATCTCGCAACATTGATGCAGCCTAAAGCAAGCACTTGCAAAATTCAACAGGCTTGCCAATGTGTCGATCGTTGAGTGGTATAGGCATGCGCCCGGATAGCGTAAGACACAGGGTTTGATTTCTCGTTTGACACAGTTGCTTTTTATAATTGCAATTTATATTTTAAAGTTTGCATAGTGACAAAACACTGTAAAAACAAGAATAAAATTGTAATGGATGTTTAATCCGTTTTTTTTTAATTCAACTGAATATCATCTTTATAATATAAATTGCACTTGTAAAAAGCAACTTTGGCTGTGACAGACGAGGAATCGAATCCCGTTTCTTACGCTATCCGGGCTTATGCCTATACCACTCAGCCACCGTCACATTAGCAAGCCTGTTAGCTGTGCACAATTTTGCAAGTGCTTACTTTAACTCGTAAGCTACGTAATATTATCAATGTTGCGCATTGCTCTCACAATACCTATAACAAGTGCAATTTATACTATTAAGTTTGTATCGTCACAAAACAAGTTGAAAACAATAATGTAATTATGATTATCATCTGTTTAAAATACGTATCTGGTAGTACTGAAAGTGGATTAGCAGGACATCCAACCAAAACTCTTATTTCATATCATTACAAAAACAAGGGTATACTGAGATTCATTTCGAGCCTAAGGTACATGCACCAAAACAGGTCCATGGAACACTTCTAAACATCAGCGCAGTCTATGACAAAAAAAGGTTTTTATAAGCTAAACGACACACAATAGTAAGGGTCAGATTCGTTTTGTCTTAATTACGTGGCGCAAATTCTGTCGGTATGAATCACGCTGTCTTCTTACCAGCTGTTCAAATTCACCAAGTATTCCATCTTATTATTAAAACCAACACTAAGAGGACGTTTTTTTAATTTTTGTTGACTCAGATACGGGAGTAAATCTAGTTAAAAATATTGTCACATGCGAGCCGTCAACTTCAAGCCCGACAGCGTCAATCTGATCTGTCTGCCTACGTTGACACTTCATGGAACGTGAAATGACAAAAGAGGTGAGGTCACACATGAAATAGAAATGAGAACAAGTTTAGAATTTAAAAACTAAAGTAAAAATTTTAAAAGAAGAATAATAGAACTCTTGGCGACGACTAGGTCTACACGCGGCCTAGAAAGGCAGTAGTAAAAGTACAGCAAAGCAGTCTCAAGAAGAAGTAGAAGTGACATTATAGAACCTCAGTACGACCTCGCATCCACTTCCGTAACATAGTTGCAACGGTACTCTTCCACTAGGTATCTGCGGGCCTCCTTGGTGAACTGAATAAACAGACACTCTTTCACAAACCATGTTTTCCTATCCCGCACCCACTTCCATAACAATATGCAAGTATTACTAAAATACTTCTAGATTTAAAAAAAAAAATTACTTATGTCACCTTTCTATTTGCTTGACCAACTCTTACTGAAAAGCAATCATAGCAGCGATCGCGGTATACCTAGATTTGTAGTATAAAGTACTATTATTTGAGTACATATTCATAATTTTTACTTATATCATAAAAAACATAAAGATATTGTGATGAAAATAACAACAACATTCAATCAAAGCCCAACCTATACAACAAATAAAAGAGGACCGAATAAGAAAGCGAAATGACTTCGGTGTCTGTGAAGCATTTTCCTCTTACAAAGTCAAATAATAAAAAAGTTATGAGGCGTGAACTATTGACATGGCGGAGGAATGAGCGATGCTTCAGCCGTCTTCGGCACTCTGCCAAATTTTAATGACCCCCTTCCCCCAAATTATTTGCCTACAAATGCCGCCCTTGACTTTTCGCATTCTGCCAAAACGACCTGGGGCCGTACTATCAACTTTTCAAGTCCTTTCAGCAGTGGAAGTCGGATCGTAATATAAATTGGGGCTAATTTACCAGAACCATTCTTCACATTTCTGCTGAAAATTTGTCTGTCAGCAAAAAGTAAGTTTATACAAGTAATAAATACGGATGTTATGACAGTGAACGTGCCGTGTATATGGATATATTTTATTTCTTTCATATTACTATTGTTTGATTGTAACAAGTACAGATTTTTGGGACTATATTGCGTTTGACAAAGGCCATTAACTGATAGATAATTGACAAAACATGCATGTTTTGTTGTTCTCTTACGTATTCTCGTTAAGTTTTTTTTTTACTTATTCTGTCTGTGCCTTATTTTGGTTCTCATTTAGTTATTTTTTATACAAAACTAGCGAACCCTGCGGCGTTGCCCGCGTACATTTTACATTTACATTTTTGAATTTGCCATAAAATGTTCTATTTAATTATTTTATATAGGGTCTAACAAAACTAGTGATCGATAGTCGACGGGGGGTATCTATACATCATACTGAATACGATGACAAAATATTGACATATGTTTTATAGTGATTTTTCAAAGTTATGTTTTCAAACAAAATAATTCAATTAATTAAGAAAACATGCTGTCGTTTACTTACGCACACAAAGGCTTCAACCCACAGATATTGTACAGTTACACGCACACTGTTCAAATTAATTCAAGGAGCATTGTACGCTATTTACATACACACAGCTGTTAGATGATATAAGTAAGGCCATCTAACAGCTGTGTGTGTGGATGGTCAAGAAGGCTAGAAAAAACTACTTTGTATGGCCGAGCTTTGTCACTCAAGCCGTCTCTTTCACCTCTTCTATCAGGTCTGCACGAGCAAGCGTGACAAAAAATAAGGTGCCTACTTTGTTATCAATAACATGTTTTTACTCGAGCCGTCTCTTTCATTTGTGATACCATGATAGTGCGAGCGAGCGAGCGTGACGGGTAGAGTCAAAATCATGCATTCGGAGTAGGACCCCAGGCTACTCATTTAGTTTATCAGTGCAGTAACAGATTTACATACTTACCTTTCATGATTTTCTTAAGGTCAAACTAAATGATCCTACCTACTTAAAACCCCAATGATAACAGAAAACAATCGTATTATGAAAGTCAAGCCTATGGCAATTAAATGAACAAACAGCCAACAGTAAAAACTTTGTTAGAAATTAAATGTTTAATAAGAAACAAATAGGCTTTAATTAGCAAAATTAAAGTTTACCTAACCTAAGTTTTATTTGTATTTTTTCACTAGCAAAATGAGGTGTAGCATAGGTAGATTGGAATGAAAGGAAAATGCGGGATTACTTTAATAATTTATTATAACTTACAATGACACTTCAGCAAGCTTAAGACTGGCAGGTTAGTGTTATTGATATAACCGAGAAATTAACGCTAAAACATTAACTTTATTTTAGGATGATATTTTTAAAAAGCATTAAAGAATGTAAGCGTAACTTAATTTTTACCTGAATTGATTTTTTTATTAAATCATTAAATAAAAAAGTACACTAACTTAGAAAGTATTTACACAATTTAACACTTAATTTACAAAAAAAATACAGTACTTAAAGATATGAAAGTGTCCTCCTTGGGTATTCACACGTAACACTGCTTACGAGGCCCTTTTTATAATGTTTCACGCACACTTGTTTCTAATCACTTTAAACCATTTCTAAGGCATTTACAATCCGCTGGCGTATTTTTTCTAAGCTATGGATGTGATGCCTATCGTCACCGAAAACCAAGTCCATAATCCTATCCCAAACAAAACAGTCCAGTGGAGTAAGGTCGGGAGAACGCGCTGATCAGGTTCGCTAGGTATGCACGTATGTCGCGATCGAAGTGGGTCGGCGCTCCGTCCTGCCGGAAGTATAATCCCCGCAAAGATGTAGAGGTACGTCCGCCAGCAGCTCCTCTAAGGTGTTCTGCAGGAAGTCAAGGTACGTCTTGCCGTTCAGCCGCTGCTGGATTCACTCACAAGAATGGGCACGACGTTCGAAATCCTGCGGCTTCAGCCCCTGCACCCGGGGACGTGGTGTGTGTGCCTCTCGGTACGCCTGAGGATGCCTCACACACCCCCATCGCAGTCAGGCTTGATGCGGGCGCTGCGTGACACAGTAGATCTCGGCGTACATCCGCAAGGCATCAGCGCAATTGTAGTCTGCATCATCACATGGTAATACATTACCATACGCACGCAAATAGGCGATGTTCACGTAACGATATGCATCCCAATGACAGGACTTTACTGTTACAATTTCGAGATGAGACTGATGACTTTCGAAGCAACTGTTGCGATTGACTTATGCCGACGCGACGCGTGGCGCGTAGGCAGTAGCAGTGTAGGGTGACCATGCTACTAAATGCTAGTCTAGTATTTAAAAACAAAAATGAGTTTTTTCAAAGACTGTTATTCAATCGCAACTTTGTTTTAAGGTTTGCGCTTTTAAATGTATTCTCGTAAGGAAGTCGAAATTAAACCCATTACATTTTTGTATGTCAATAAATAATAATGAAGTTGATGATGATGGGTCTTACATAATAAGCATGTCACAGACACTATCTACTTGTGAACTGCTTGAGAATCCAGACAGTTGAGTTGGTTACCATTTACTCTACTTTACCTAGATAATTATGTTTAATCGAACGTAAATAACTGACAAAACTTAAACACGTACTTAAATTTTAAACCTAAATAAAAGGATGTAATACAACATTATTAAAAACAACGATGTTTAAATTCTTAGTTGTTTAAACACACTTCCACATTAGTGTAAACGTAAAATAATTCAATTTGGAATAATTGCTCTTTTATTCAAAAAACTTTATGAAACCATTGTCACCCTCCATGTAGTCATAACAGAAGCGGAATGCCTGGCCACGGTAATATTATGTCTACAGTATTGTAACTTCATACAAACGGACGACGCGCGAGCTATACCTACTCGCTCGAATGCCGGCATGCGCTCGGCATGCTACAGTCGCGGACGTGCCGCAGTGACGACCGGACGGTGTGTTGTTGGTTTTTAATCAGTAACCGCGCGAATTTTTACTAGAAATAAGTGAAAATAAGTACAAGTTGCTATTTAATATGGCAAGTAGAATATATTGTGCTGTTTTTGGTTGCATGATTTTTTCAATAACGCACCCAGAGATAACTTTTATTCGATTACCTGGAAACTCTGAAAGGTAAGACTATAAAATAATAAGACTTACTATTAGGTAAGTAGGTACCTACCTACTACGTAATTTGTGTCTTGTGTCTTAATGGATTGGTATTTCCTTTTTAACCGACTTCAAAAAAAGGACGTTATCAATTCAATGTATGTATGTAATATTGTTGGAATTGTACCATTTTTGCGTATGTTAATCTATACTACCTTCTGAACACGTGTGCCAAATATCATTTTTGTTTGTATGTATGTAGTATTTGTATGTATGAATGTATATATGTATGTTTGTCCACGAGTTTCTCGAAAACTAGAAGGTTGATTGCGATGATTTTATGTTATCATATTAATATTTCATATTGTTTTTATTTATTTATCTACTAGTGGTCCCCCGCGACTTCGTCCGCGCGTTTTGAGTTTGCTCCCTCCCCTCCCGTCGCAGCGTGATGTTTTGTATCCCAAAGCCTTTCTCAATAAATAAGCTATCTAACACAGAAATATTTTTTCAAATCGGTTCAGCAGTTCCTGAGATAAGCGCGTTCAAACCAATAAACTCTTCAGCTTTATAATATAATTAGTGCAAGCGCACGTTGTACTTAAGCTGCGAACATTATTTTGGTGCGGAGTTATGTTAAAACTGTCATAGCTCCTAAGATTTTTATTGGAATCAAATGATACAAAGGGCAACCTTGTTCTAAATGAAATGCTCGTGATCATGAATGTATTCATTTTTATAAGAATAAATACCTGTGTGTATAATACACCTCTAAAAATGATGCATTATTTTTTTACAAATTTATTAACATCAAAAAGGTTGTAGTAAGTCAACCATAAAAGATAGACTTATGCTGTCGCGGACTTTATTATAGAACTCTTAATGTTGAACAATCTTGTCATACATGATTTTTGTGTAACTTTAGCGGTTTCCGCAGCGTACGCAGCGGAAGCTCTCAAAAGGAATATCTTTCTCCCGTTTTCGCAACATTTTTCATTGCTGCTGTGGTCTTGTGAGTCGTATCTTTATGTTATATAGCTTAAAGCCTTCCTGGATAAATGGACTATCCAACATAAAAATAATTTTTCAAATCGGGCCAGTAGTTTCTGAGATTAGCGCGTTCAAACAAACAAACAAACAAACAAACAAACAAACAAACTCTTCAGCTTTATAATATTATAAGTAAAATAAGTAAATAAGTAATAAGTAATAAGTAAATAAGTAATAAGTATAGATTAGTATCTGTACTAAAAGATAAATAAATAAAAAAAAAGTAAAAACCGACTTCAAAACCAAAATGCACTAAAAAGTCTTAAATAAACTCTTCACCATTAAAAGGAAAGGAATCCGTTTTAGGCAAACAATTTCTTTTTTGGGTCGGTGCTGTGATTGCTTGATGGTCAAAGTGATGGCACCGACTCCAAAAAGAAATTGTTTGCCTAAACCGAATTCCTTTCCTTTTAATGGTGAAGAGTTTATTTAAGACTTTTTAGTGCATTTTGGTTTTGAAGTCGGTTTTTACTTTTTTTTAAAGTTTATTTTATTTCTTCATTTTTAGTGATTACATAAGAGGGGGGGGGGGGGGGAGTTGCACCTTATGATATGATTCTATTATTTAAGAAGCTACAAATTACCTATCATAAGTTCCGTCATTATAATTACTGAACTCCTAAGCGTTAAGGAGTTCCACCATCAGCTCAGCCCCACAAGATGTTGACTATCAGACGTAACAACACGTCAAAATTAAGATTTTAGTAAAGAAACACTATACGTGCCTTTAAAATTTAAGGGTTTCCCTCGATTACACCAAGATCCCATCATCAGATCCCAAAATGGAAAAAATGGGACCAACTAGAAGGTACACCCTCTAAGTAGGCGAAAAAATTTTTCGATACGGTTGACAAACGACTGAGATATGAGGTAACATACATACAAAAAAAAAATAATGATAAAAAAAAAACATACAGTCGAATTGATAACCTCCTCCTTTTTTGAAGTCGGTTAAAAAGTAATAAATTTACAATCTCAAAACTAGATAGAAACTCAGTAGGCAGATGCAATAAAATAAAACGGTGTAGGGGGGCGACAGCCCTATCGCATGCTAACGTACCGTGCAGCTGTAGGTACTTATTTCAAGGACACGGGCCAGTTACAATACTGATAGACATAATATTACCGTGGCCTGGCGGTGGCGCCGGCGGCGGTGCCTTTGACGTTTTCGAGCCGCCTTGCCGACATAAATCTGCCGAACCGTATGCCATTGCATTATGGCTTACTTTAGATGTGCGTATGCGCTAGCGGCTCTTTGAATCTTTCTGTTAGCGAAAACGGAGAAAAAGGGTTGCTATTGCTATGAAAAAAAATGCACGATTTAAATAAAAAATGAGAATACAAAAGTCGTGAATACATACTACTTTTAAAAATAAAATGATAATAATTACTGGTGCTATTAATTTAAATTTACGAAATACATTTTGAAATTCAAACGATATTAATCATACTAAAACAATTCATTTTTAAAGAATGTCAACAATTTTTGGATCGTGAAATTAACTCACAATTTTATTTATTTATTTAAACTTTATTGCACTGTTAGTTGTAAGATTGAAACACAATTTCTGTTTGTTTTTAATTCAGAATAATACTGCACATTTACAACGTTAGTAAAGTACGAGTACTTTGTTATCTTTTTTATCAGAGGTAACCGCCAAATTTCAATTATTTACCTACATAATGAGTTTTTCGTATAATTCGTGCAATTTTCTTTCTGCTGGCAATACTCGATGGGCACTGACCGAATGTTGATCTTTGTGCTTGCGTAGTCAGTTATTTTTGTTGGTGTGCGTATTTGTCAGTGTAGTAGTGCAAAAACAGCTGTAAATGGTGTCTTTTATCACTTCTAAAACACGTTGATGTTTTGTTAATTATCTCAGAAACTAGCCTGTATTTTTGGACCAAATTTGGTGAGCGTGATCATAGTGATTTATAGATTCCCCCCGTTGGCTATCGATCATTAGTTTTGTTAGACCCTGTATACTCTTTATTGCACAGAAAAAATGAGTACAAATAGCTGACTTAATACTTTAAAGCATTCTCTACCAGTCAACCATTGGGTGAGGCAAAAACATTTGAGGCAGCGAAAAGAAGAAAAAAACTAACATAACTAAGAACGAACTACACATACTTACATAAATACTATAATATATATATATATATATATATATATATATATATTAAATAAATCTACATAAACATACAATAAAATCCACATTACTTCACGCTGAACAGATATTATAACATTCTCATTTAGAAAAAGATTGCGTTTAGACCTTTTGTACACATATTTTGATGTTGATAAAACATCGGATCGTATCTGGGAGGGCGTTCCAAAGTCTGATGGCAATGAGGGTGAAAGAGTTTGAGACATTAGCAGTCTTTTGCAAAGGTGTGTACAGCTGCTGGGCATTGCTAGCACGGAGGGTCCGGGAACTGATGTCACTCATAAATTTAAGATAATTGAGAGAATGTTCAACGCAAAACATGTACCTATTTTCATGGTTAGTACGGTCGAAGTCTCTGCCGCCTAGACTCGTGCGCGATGAAAATCGCTTGCCACACCACACAAAAACGCACATCACCCAAGCAAAAGACGCGTGGTGCAAGCGATTCTGGTTCTTGAGGTAGGTAGGTGGCGGTGACCTCGATAGTATCTCCTCGCAGGGTCCAGTGCAGCGACCATAGCGGCTGGCGCCAGCGCGCGTCGCACGCACCTATTTTAAGCATTATTTTTTAAATGTTAATAGATAAGCGCGTTAAAACTAACAAACTCCTTTATACTACCTATACCGATTAAAATGTAGTACCTATAAAATAGTCGGCTTGATATCCACTTGAGACTTGGGTCAATAAAATATTGCTTGCACTTTCTATTGACATAAGGTCCCTAACACGCGGTTGCCAATGGAGCTGCATATATACATATATTATGACTGAAATGGATATAGCAGCAGTACTTTTTTTCTATCAGTGGCCAAGACCTCCAGGTTTCGACTTGGCATGGAACACTTCATAAATAGCCGATGAAATTTTATATGAAATGAAATTCACTATTCACACCTGCTACTTTTTTACATATCGGCTGCTACAAATCGCACTCTACAAAATCAATAATAAATACGGATTTCATTTCATTGACGAATAAAATGATAGCGGGCGATATCTTTGTGCGAGGACATAGGACATATAATTAACTATGTGTCAAAAATTTAATTTTAATCTTATAGTTGTAAAGGGTGGGATCATTTTGTATTGTTAGTTTTAGGTGAACAATTTATTTTTGGAGCCGGTGCTCATAATTTTTAGTGATGACAGAGGGGGTGGGGGGGTGGGGGTTGTAAGTACCTTATGACTTTGTTCTTTAAGATGCAAAAAAAATCCTGTACAAGAACACCATACCTACCTGTCTTTAAAATTTGAAGGTTTCCCTCGATTGCACCAAGATCCCATCATCAGATCGAGACTTGGCAACAATGGGACCAACTATAAGGTATAACCTCTATGTATATCCTCTAAAAAATTTCAAATCGGTCTACAAATGACTGTGATGTGAGGTAACCATAAAAGTATTATCCCTTTGGAATAGAACAGAAGCGATATGTCACCAGCAGCAAACTGTTTCATAAAAGAGAGATGCGAGATGCGATGTAGCAGAACCTTTTTTGGCAGCTGTCAGTCAGTTTGGAAGCCCATGAAGGCTCTCTGAAAATTACTTTTATTTGTTTTGTTTTTTTTTTTAATTTTACGTAAAATTGAGTATATTTTGAAGAATAGTTAAAAATAAAAATAGTTCTCCTGAAACATGGTAACTTGATCGGTTATTGATTGTTGTTCATTACAGTGAAAGAACCCCAACAAATAATCATTCAACAGGTAAATTAGTCCAAATCGTAGCCTCGTAATATACGATTTATATTTATCAATGCGCTTCAAATTTAAAGTACGCAGTTTGATTATTCTATTTTATAAAAGTTAATTTACATGAAAGTAAAGATAGATAACACAGGTGATGCATATCTACGAGTTATGAATAAAAAAATTATATTTCATTTTACACTAGAGCTGCATGTTAGATATTTTGTGTCTACTGTTTATCATGCGACAAACTAATATGTTTAACTTAGGAAGATTGACATAAATCACCTGAACGAAAGGTAATCTCGTTTACATTTTTGACGCGCTCACTAGCGCCACTTCAGTAGAAAAATCATAACTCGTTAAATAAAAGACCAATCAAAAATCTGGTAGATACGATTGCAGTACAGGTTCTATAGTTTATTTAGTACGTTTAATTTGTTCCTGAAGTAGTTTATTATAGTTAGCATTACTGCTAAATATGGCAACTTTTAGCAATTTGTCTAACTGTAACTGCAGAAAACTCTGTTTTATTAAACTTAAACATTGTATCTAAACCACATAACCAGAACTACAATCGCATAAATCAGATTTTCGATTAGTCTTTTATTTAACGAGTTATGATTTTTCTACTAAAGTGGCGCTAGTGTGCGCGTTAAAAATCCGGGTAGCTCCTTAAGTTGGTTACTATCATCTTAAATCGGTTTCGTTTGTCAGCTTTTACTTGTCCTTCTCTTCCGATAAGAATATTAATTTTATGAGTCGATTTGATAACCTCCTCCTTTTTTGAAGTCGGTTAAAAATCAACTGCGCCAAAAGTGTATTTCTAAGAAAATCTCAGATGAACTTTTAAACACAGAATTACACACTAAGTAGAAAGATAAAGAAAATACATTATACTTAAGCCCTGAGCTATTAAAAGGCGTTTACCCGAGCACCTCTTACTCCAAATTATTATTCTGTGATCGCCAACGGCAAATTCTTTACTGATACTCTAGCTCAATTTATACTTTAGAAATTCTCGGCGCTGTTTACCTTTTGCTGAGAGGAAATTTTCAGTGTAAAGTACAGTAAATAAATGCAGTAAAGTTGCTAAAGTATGCAGATATAGGTTTTGCTGCTACGTGACTTGAAACTTACTAACTCATCTATCTGAATTACTAACGTAATTCAGATAGATGAAAAAATCTTTAAACGATAAAAAATAAAGTGTGCACACCAGAGCTGCTGTGTTTAAAAATTCAAAGAGCCTTACAAAGAAGCACCTCGATATGTAGTTTGCGTCTTTTTAAATATTATATAAGTCAAATAACAGAGCATACTTGTATAACGTGAGGGCTTGCATTGTATGAATAAGAACGAGTAAGCTAATGTTATCTCCGTCCTTGTTTGTCACTAATGTATATAAGTCGATAAGAGAATGAGAGATGTTACTTTTTTGAATAAAATTTGAAAGTGTGCGTGTTCACGGTCACAGTTCTCAAGAAAAAGCAGTAAAAAAAGAATTTTATCCCAATATCTACAGTCTACAACGTCGAAGGAAGATCGTCTGAACATTGACTCGGAGAGTAGTCAATATTGTCTGAATGACATTTATTATCATTAACAAACAAACAAACTCTTTAGCTTTATAATATTAGTATAGATTAAGACTGCCTTAACTACTTTCTTTGTGTTGGATAATAAAGTTATACTATTAAAGTTAAGGATACAATAATTTCAAAGAGTCAATTCATTTTAAACCTTCCTGTATCGAAACAAGATTGTCTATTAAATTACGGTATCGCGAAAGTTACGGTGAGAGGAACAAGTTTTAACTCAAAGAAGAAAGTTAAAGTAGAAAGAAATAACAAACAAGATATACGCAGAGCTAATAACCTCTAATATGACCCGAAGGCTGAACGCACATTTATATATTTAAGGGATACCATTTAAAGGCTTCTATTGTTCTATTCATTGTTATTGTTATTTTATTGTTAAAAACTTGTATCTCTTTTTTTTTCTTTTTCAATTAAATCTTTTTAATTATAATGTTATTGTAAGGATTTATTGAATGATTATATTTTTAATAATAATATAATATTATTGTAAATTGTAATTCTTTAATTCTAATTGTTTTTATTATATTTTTGAAGTGAAAACTTCTTTAGCGGCGTTGAGCACTTTTGTGGGATGGGGGAAAAATGTGAAACTCGCGTCAGGACACGTGGGCTGATCGAAAAACCGTAAGACGGTGGGCGAAATTATGGATGTAAGTTGATTTTTCTGAGAGATAAACTTTTTAATGTAATTTAATAGAATATAAATTGTAATGTTTGTGTACGATAGCGTAATAAATAAATATTGTATTCTATAAAAATATTATATTATTATTATTATTGTATTCTATCACAAAAATGATAGTACTATTATATTGATAATAAGAGCAATTCATTCAAAATTATTCCCTAACTATTCCAAAAAATCAAAAATGCACAACGTTGATATTCAAATTTTCACTTCTGCCGGCACTCCCGGAGTGCATTTTTTTTTTTGTATTTTTTTGTGTCAGCATTTGTCTTTGTTTTTATATTGTTTGTTTGTTTAAGGGATCATGTTATTATTATTTTATTTTGCATTCAATCGCATTTTATTATTGTATTTTATTATTTTAACATTTATTCTACCCACAAAGGCACCCGCTGAAAATCAGCGTCGTGGTATGCGTTCCGCTGCCACGACTTATGCTGAGCGGGTGCCTTTTCGACTCGAATAGTCCTCTGTTTTTTTATTGCATGTTTTTTTTTTCTCATAATGTATTCGGTCGAATAAAGTGTTTCTTTCTTTCTTTGTTTCTTTCTTTCTATATACTGTGTATTATTTGTTTATTGATTCATCGTATTGAGAGCGGCCGTTACATTTTGAGAATGTTTCAATTTAGTTTGGGTTAAGCTAGGGTTGGCGTTAAGCACGAAATAAAATAAATTAGAATAGAAACAGATGAGAAAACTAATAGCTATAATTTCATCCGTTCTATTAATAAAACTTTAAGAGCAAGATCTACGATGAGTTTCATCGAGTAAATTACTCCATATGGGGTCAATTCTAAAAACATGTAACACAAACGTGTATTTGAATTGTTACGCCCTAACAATTCAAATACACGCGCACCTATTGGTACAACGCTTGCAACATTAAGACCCTTTAAACACTGCGATTTTTAGCATCGATGCAGTCGCGTGTTTTGAAAACGCACTTCACCATATCGCGACTCACGCAATGAACAGATTTAATTTAGCATCGACGCATTCGCGCGTTAGTATCTATGCAGTCGCCAAAATACAGTTCATAACTTGTCAATATCCAGCTCCTTCATCGCGACTGTATCGATGCTATCGCGCGTTAGCATCCTGACTGCATCGATGCTAAAGTTAGCGCAGTGTGTAAAGGTTGTCAGTTTGCGATTGCATCGGTCATCGATGGAGATTCGCAGTGAGTAAGGAAGGGGTCTAGAAAATAAAATGCGTCAATGGTTTTGAAGTGTCATTCATGTCTATCTATTAAATATCAGAGTATAATCATTAACCATACTACCACAGTAAGATTTTACATGACAGAGCTTCCGAATAAAATCTGCTCGAATGCATTATTATTAGAAGGGATTATATTCCATGCAGATTGTACGTTTATAAAGCACGAAATTCACAGTTATTGTTTAACAAACATCCCCAGTCGGAAATACAAACAAAGGTACAGTCGAACAAAAAAAGAAATCAGTTGCCAGGAAACATGCTCGTAGGAACAAAATTTTTTGATGGTCTGACAATGTGAAATATGAATTTGGATACAAGTACAATAGCAACAAATATAAAACTCTTCGTTTGAATGCAGTTAAGAGAAAACATTATGTAAATAATATTCTTATAGTGCTTTTCATAAAATGGTACTTTAATATTAATTGAATATCAACAGTCTTTATTCAAGTCATTTAATAATTTGTAAATCAGCGGGTGAAATTGCTGCTTTATATTCATTGAACTGTACTAAAACTCTTCCCAACATTCTTCCTGAAGCTCGTATATTTTGCGAACTTTCCCTTTGTACAAAGGGAAATTGTATTTGTGGCGTAATTTAATTTTCACTACACTGAATAGAGAAAGTGATCGTCGTGAACTGTGTCAGGGTACTGAGTTTCTATGTAATATCACCTCGAAAGTTTGTACCGAACTGTGACAACTCCAAAGCCAGAGTTAAATGTGATTAAGGGCCTACTTCACAATGGAAACCGAAGCAAAAACCAACGTAGGTAATTAAAAAACGGCACTTCTGAAAATCTGCAACTAGAAAACATACACACACACACACACACACACACACACACACACACACACACACACACACACACACACACACACACACACACACACACACACACACATCCGTACAACTTCCCCCCCCTGGTCGCTTCCGCGTAGTTTACTAGCTACGATGTAGTGATTCATAGATACGCGCTAGCTACACGCGACAGTGCGTGTCCCCATTTATTTTTTTAATAATGTTGTGAAGAGGTTTCCTTGTATAAAACTTGCATATAATATAAAGTTTTTTTTTAGATTAAACATAACTCATGACATATTATCATCCCTGAGTTGGATGTCACTGACCAAAACAACACCCTGTATACCAAGCAAGTAAGGATACTAAGATCGATTTGACCCAGGCTTGGAATACATATTATGACTTCGTAAATTTGTTTGGACTCGTTAGGAGGTTAACATACCAACAAAATTCCCAGCCGGTTCTCCTTGAGCCGGGGGGGGGGGGGGGGGGGGGTATGAAGGTTAAATTTTAAGGTTTTCGTATATAATATCGGAAACTATGCGTTCTAGCAACATTACCTTTAAAAAAACCGGCAAAGTGCAAGTTGGACTAGCACACTAAGGGTTCCGTGCCATCGTTAACTGAATTAGAGATCCACTTACTTCCACTCAGCCAAAATACCACACTTTTGGTGACAGCAAATATAACTTTGTTCTTCATTGCATTTGTATGAATAACAAAGTTATGTTTGCGATTATTGAAAATGTGCTCTATCTCAAAAACTACCAGTCCATTCTCGGTCAAGATCTTCATTATGTTTTTTTTTTTTCAAAATTTACACTCTTTACTCACTATTCACACTCTTAGTTATAAAGTTAGGTCGAGGGGGAAGGGGGGACGCCCATTTTATCACTTTGGAAGCGTCTATTTCTAAAACTTAAGACTTTTAGAGAAAATGGTTTTAGAAACATTCAACAGTCTTTTTATGACTTTATAATAATATAACTGAATAAAATTAAAATTAATTTCAAAAGATCTCAGTATTCAACAATGAATTACCTTGTAACTTTTGTGTTAATCTTATTGAAAATTAATAATTTTGTTAAAAAGGAATGTCAAGATTGTTTACAATATAAGACATGCAAAAAAAACGGACTTTACTTAGGTGGTCTTATTGCTTAAAGCCATTTTTCTTTCTGACAACCATCAAGCAAGAAACAGAATATACCAACCAAAAAAAGTAGAGCATGATTTTAAAAATTCATTTATCGTCCAAAATGTAAAACTAAAATTGAATATAGTATCTCAATAATGTGTATATATGTATCATAAGAATATCTATCATCCCTAATTGCGATGTAGTCGCGATTGTAACGCGCGTTAGCGTCGATGCAGTCGCAAAATGTCAACCTTTAAACACTGTGCTACTTTTAGCATCGATACAGTCGCGATGCTAACGTTGTCAAATTATGTACTGAATTTTAGCGTCAGTCGCGCTTCCGCGTCGATGCTAACGCGCGAACTACATCGATGCTACATTAAATCTGTTCATTGCGTGAGTACCGATGCTGAGACGCGTATTCAATACGCGCGAATTCATCAATGCTAAAAGTCGCAGTTACACACTAGGTTTGTAGGGTTGCTTGTATTTTTAGGCAGTGACTCTTATTTTGGAATCATTAGTTTAAATATGGCGTGTGATTTTCTTTAATTAATGTACGTTCAATTTTAGAATGAAAATCTGTGAAGTCCATATCCAAAGTGAGTCGGTACAATTTAATTTATGAAATAAAAATTCAACGAACATTCTGAAATTGAATGAATGAAAATCACTCAGAATATTGATTCGAGTGATTCAAAAATAGACTAAAGACCTTTAGAATAAACTTTTTAGCCAATAAGTTTATATTGATGTGAGGTTTATAAGAGCGATTGAAATTACTTTTTAATAGGCACCTCAACATTTGATTCCAGCTCATTCAAACAGCTTTTTCTAACGGAGGGTTTCATTCATCCTTAAAATAAAAACTTAAAGTTCAAAAATGGATGGCAGTATAGCAGTGTGTTAAAATATAGACATGGCAATTTTTTTCTTAAATAAATGAAAAAGAAAACCGGCCAAGTGCGAGTCGGACTCGCGCACTGAGGGTTCCGTGCCAACGGTAACTGAATTAGGCAATCCACTTACTTCCACTTAGTAAAATACCACAATATTTTGTTGACTGCAAATATAACTTTGTTTTTCATAGTGTTTGTATGAAGTACAAAGTTGTGTTTGCGGTTGTTGAAAATGTGCTATATCTCAAAAACTTCTCGTTCGATTCCGTCTAAACCAATTTTCGTTGAAAGCATTTGTTATGATCTACATTATATTTTTTTTTCATAATTTACACTCGCTTAGTTTAGAAGTTAGATGGGGTCGGGACGCCCATTTTTCCACTTTGGAAGCGACTAGCTAAGAAACGTTAGACTTTAAAAGAAAATGGTTTTACGAACCTCTATTTTATTTTAAAAGACTTATCCAAAGACACCTCACACGCATAGATTTGACTAAAAATTTTTTTTTAGTTTTAGTTTCATGTATGGAAGCCCCCCCTTAAATATCATTATTTTTTATGTTTTGTATGACAATCGTAAAGCGGTTAATAGGATACATCTTCCTACCAAATTTCAGCAGTGTGATACTTATAGTTACAGAATAAATTGGCTGTGACATACGGATGGACAGACAGACAGACAGACTTGACGAAACTTTATGGGTTCCGTTTTCAAGTATTTACATATAATTGTTAAAGAGTTCGTTAAAAAGATTATGTTCTCACTCAAGAATAAGATTAGGCCAGATAAAACAAGATAAGTAAAGTCGCCAGCACATCAGGCTACCCACATTTGTTGTAAACTAGCCCTTATTACAACGACATAAGACACCGCAGTGTTTATCTTGACGTGTTGTTGTCCGTACAATTATTATTTAATAAACATGATTAAAAAAAAACTATTTTTTTTTTATTTCAAGGTTTCCTATACCGATTAGAAAAGTGCTGCGGAGGACGTCCACCGGCATGGTTGGACATTTGATACAGATTTTACTGGGTGCTGGCCGCTGTAGCCGGTCGCTTTCCCATGGATTTTCTACGGTTGATCATCATATTGATGGTGATTTGCTTTTTAGGTCATCAAAAATTATAACCAATATAAAAATGAATCCTTTTTTCCCTTGGTCACGACATCAACCGTGAACGGTTGGACCGATTTTGCTAATCATTGTTTTGCTATAGTATTTGGTCAAGAACTTTTTATTTCAAAAATAGAAAAAAATATATCAAATTTAGCGGGACCGATTTTCATGATTTCTATTTTGTTAAATTCGTCACCGTTCGGAATAAGATAATAATAAAATTAAAGGGTGGGACGGGGCTGACTGCTAAAGTTCTCTGGGTCCGCGGATTATCAATAAAACAAGCTCAGATCTTGTAGTACCTACAGCTGATATTATTTTGAATATTTTGTCGCTTTTAGGACCAAATTGGATATTTCCAGACTCGATATTAACTTTGGCGAGGCGAAAACTTCTGAATTTCTTAGGCAAAGGGATCCGAAAAGGGACTCACAATCCAGACATATTTCAATATAATCTTGATACCTAGATGTTGCGAATATTTTTTTTAGTTATAAATCCGTAAACGTGTAATTGGATCAGCATAAGGGCATGGTGAGAGTTTTGCAATATATGTCACAGTAGGTGTAGACTTTGTGAGTTTTTATACAGGTTTTAACAACTAGATATTCTATTGGATTGATTTGGAGATAAGCGAGCGTGGCGACCACCACTGATATAATCCTCATTAACCCTAAACCCATAAAGTGTATTGCCTGTGTAGTGTAGTACCCATAACTTTCGATGTATGGTATGTAGATTGAAATATTTTAAACGTTTGTTACAGTCCAAGAACTGGTGCAACCGCACCTAAACGTGCAAGAGTTTAACGTTTCATTTGCCTTGTTATTTAACGTTTCATTTTATTTTCGTCTCATCGGTTCATTAAATCGACGACCTATCTTAGAGGGTTTACAGCGCCATTTTGCTGTAAAAATGCGATAAAATCTGGTCTTTTAGCGCGGAATCTGCATAAATCGTTTACATTTTGAACTTGTTAAAAACAGGCCACACGGAAAACGATCCCTTGTGCCTCAAATAGATGGTTCACGCATCGATTAACGATTCATTCGATTTAAAATAACTCGACTATGAATAGTAAAATTGAAATGTGTTCAATTCAATGCAAAAGTGTTGCTCTGTAGCTAGGCGCTAAATATGTTAGTTAAATTACACTGTTTTAGCTTCCATTAAATTTTGTGTTATAATGTCAATTGCAATAATACCTATCCAATTAGTGAACTAGTTATACCAATTTAAACTCATTTACTTTTGTTCAATGGAATTATTAGAATTAAAATAAACTTACGTGTATTGGTAAACAATGCTCAACGATTCCTGACAGTACTAAGTTAAAGGGTTCATAGCTATGGGCAAAACCGCTATGTATCTATGTATCGCTTGTTTGATTGTTCAATATTCAAATAGAGAAATAGTAATAAAGAGTCAATTTTCAAATATTAATGTCATTCTTTCAATCAATTCATTACGGAAATAAATCTTCAAATATACAAAGCAAGTGTAATTCTGACATAACTAGATAGTTATAAATAATATTTTATAGGGTATTGTTTAAGCGTTATCTTTAAAAATGAACACAAAGTTGAAAATAATACCTCAAACGTTTTCTTTCGTTCCTTTGACGGCCATCGCAACAAATAACGTTAAGCTGCCCGTTACCGAGGAAGACCAGAAACAATTTAGTGCTCAAATATATCGTTATTAAGGAAACAAATCGGTCTCACGCTCTTCTCGTATTGCCATTAAATCACTGGATTACAGCAGGTGCACTAAATGTAATTTAGGTTGCCACTACTTACAATAGGGGCATTAGAATTGTCCTCGAGAATGTGGTTTCCAACAAGGGTGGAGTCAAGGTGTCTGTTTTTAGGGTTTCGTAGCTGAATGACAAAAAACGGAACCCTTATAGTTTCGTCGAGTCTGTCTGTCTGTCTGTCTCTCCGTCCGTATGTCACAGCCACTTTATTCTGAAACTATTACTATTACACAGTTGAAATTAAGTAGGTAGATGTATCCTGTTAACAGCTTATATCATAAGCTTAATTCAGTTGAAGTTGTCACGAAACCCTTAGTGTGCGAGTCCGACTCGCACTTGGTCGGTTTTTATTTGACTAAATTAAACGCTAGCAAGTAACATGGTTGACGAAACATCAACCATGTCTCAGCTATAGATGTGCCGTTGCCAGCGGCTGTGAAAGAAATATTTAAACAGCTTAAACAGCCGACACATTTGTAAATTTTAGGTAACATTACAAAGTAGATCACCTTTGCCTTTAAACATTAATCATAAGTATTTACATTTAATTCAAATAAAGATGAAAATTTTAATGACTCCTTAAAGGTGAACGCACACTTATCCGAGTCAAACGCGTCGAACGAATCGAAGTCATAGAGGCCTTGCACATTTATCCGATTCGGCCGAATCGACCGCATCGAAGAAATCATGAGATAGCGCTATGAGTGACATCTAAGGTAGGAGTGAGTATGAAAATTTTACCCGGCGAGTCGTCCGAATCATCCGAGGCGAACACATTAGCCGCACCGAATCTGATGATGTCATCTGAATTTATCTGTGATTTCTATGGTTTTTCCAGAATCGGATGATTTAACGCGAATAAGTGTGCGAGGTTTCATGAGATTTTATATAAAGAATTCTTAAATTTGTTTCTTTCGGTGCGTTCGGCGCGTTCGGCTCGGATAAGTGTGCGTTCAGCTTAAATTGTTTAAGTTTCTGGCAACTTAAGCAATGTTGGTTCCATACTTTTGCATATGTTGCCGGCAACATTCCCGTGCGGCACATCTATGTAAAGTGCCAGCAAAATACTTTACTTAACACCGTTCAGGGCAAGCGAATATTATCAAACGCTTGATTTGGCCCCATTTCTTACTTAAGTAATTGAAAGTAAAATACTGCCATTAACAGTAACAATTTTTAAAGCAATTAATCGGGAAGTTACGCTTAAAATGAATGACCGGTGCTAATATTTTTGAAATGATTACTGGTAATTTTTATTCAATGTTTATTTATTGACGAGGGTTAATTCGCTTTGCGTAGATGTCACCCTCAAAGGAACTCATTACAATTAAAGATTAACTATAATCTACGCTTAAAACCTACTTGCACTAATCTATATACACTTTTGGCGGAATTTGACAAAGGACTGGCCAAAATTTCATTACAAATTCCAGGTTCTCTTAAATTAATGTTGCAACGGTAACAAAAGTATGCTGTTCACACTCCATTATAATATACTAGGAAGGAAAATATTAAGACTCGTCGTGAAACTAAAATATAGGTTGCCAGTGCGTACAGTAGAGACACTAGAAATATCCGCAAGAACGCGGTGTCCACGGCTGGCAACTATAAATAATCTGGTCCCTTCGGTGCCCTGCAGTCTATGCTGATGTCTGGGTATTCTATTTTCTAAACGAGGACGTAAAAAACACCTATACTGGTTTGTAAAAATAAACATCAGTTTGTTTGATTTTGTATCATCACGCGTCACTATATGGTGAGATTTGATGTAAGATTATCTTCATCGTTATTAGTATCTAAGAAGCATATTTTATCGTATATAAACGTATCTGTACGTGATTTATACTGTTCAGTCGGAGAAACATGTAGTATATTAAATTTTTACATTTTTTAAATTTTAGCTCTATAAGATGTTTTCAACTGTTTTTATACCAAAATTGTAACCAAACTACAAAAGATTTCGTATTACATAGGTTTTAGCCTAATACCTACTGTGATACAAAAACAGTAATATAAAGCGTGTTTTCCCTCAAAAAAAGGTGAGTAAGGAAAACGTACGGTAAACATGTCTTTTTCCAATTTAATGAACGAAAACTCCTATTACCTAATGCATATCACATGACATGACGCAAATACGGAAATTGGACGTCCTACATTTGCGTCAAATGTTAGTAAATCGGTGTCGTGTGACCAATCAATTTACTAATTGAGTTAACGTATTATGCGATGGTAAACAGTACTGGCAAATAGATCTTGTGATTACAAATTGAAGTTAAAAGATGTTGTACGAGCCAATCGTACATATAATTTGTTCATTTTTAAGTTGACCCAAATAAGTTTAGCTTGTCTTGCAATTGCGTCAGGCGATGCACATTTGTCAACCTTTACGCAGCAATTATTTGGTGGAACAATAAATCAGTGTACGATCAACACTCGTCGGGTTTGGTTATTTAGCTCTCTTCGGAGTACCGCCCTTCAGCTTTCCTTAGCTACTATTTAAACTAGCTTCAGCATACACTTAATGTACGGCAGCGGGCCAAACATTAGATTCGAGCCTAACGAACTAGCAGCACAGTTCGCGTGTGATAACTCGTGTTTCGTGAGCTTACATCTGTGAACACTAGTCTAAATCAGTGCGAATTTTGTGCGAGTATATCGAAGACAGCAAAGCAGCGTTTTCGTGGGTTGTAAAACTCAGAACAGCGAGCAGCATCATCTTCAGCGTGAGTCAGCAGACTCGCCTTGCAGCAGCTATCAAGTAAGATCGTTTATATTTTACTTGCTTCGAGCTTACAATGGCGGAATTTGAAGCACTCTTCAACCGTCAAGGTGAAATCCTTACCGAACTCCAGCGCATCGGAACGAACTTCGGGAAGGATCCAGCGTATCGTTAAACTAATCAATATCTTCAGCTACGTATGGAGTCTTTAGGTAGTCTTTGGGGAGAGTTCGACCAAAATAACGAGCTACTACAAGCTGTCGAAAATAAGACCCAAAGGTACTTTCAAGAGTCTATTTACGAGAGAACTAAAACTTATCACGATGAATTAAGAGCAAAACTTTTAGTTTACAAGCCGGTAGGGTCAGAGTTAGGTACAACAGCAGACAAGGTTAAAATGAGCGATAGCACCTCTACAGCAGATAACATATTAAAAAATACCAGCATTGACTCCTCGAGCAACATAGCGAGACTTTTATCTCTTCAGCGCACTAAGTTTCGAGCTTTTAGAAGACTTATCTCTAGCATCAAGGTGAGTGATATATCAGCTAAATGGGAACTCGAAGACGAGTTACACAATATTCAAGCGAAATGGCAGAAAATCGACGAGCTACATCTAGAGATAGATAACATTCTTGAAGGTGAGGATGAAGACTATCAAAGCGAATACTACGAGCTAGAAGCGACTTTTCGTCATATAAAACGAGCTCTAAATCAGAAGCTATGTGCTGCTGCCTACATTCAGCAAGTTACTCCTTTATTGGAGATACCAATATTTACAGGTAAATACACTCACTGGCCAACCTTTTCGACTTGTTTACTGAATCTATTCATAACAGTCAATTCTTATCAAAAGCGCAAAAGATGCAGCACCTAAAAGGTAGAGTGAAAGGCGAAGCAGAGCGTTTAATTCAACATTTAAACATATCAGCGGAAAATTATGATGTGGCGTGGGAGATCTTGACCCATCGTTACAATAACCCACAAGTGCTCTTCACAACGCACATAGAAACTTTTCTCAATCAGCCTAGCATTAGCAAGCAGACGTCATATGAGATAAAACGATTGTATGACACCACCACGGAGTGCATCCATGCCATTCACAACCTTGGCGTGGACACCAATACGTGGGACCCGATACTCGTACATCTTTTAACTAAGAAGCTTGATAGCGATACCTACAGCGCCTATAAAGAAGCACGTAAGTCTCCTAGAGATTTAGCCTCATTAGAAGAACTTATGTCGTTCCTCGAGAGTAAATTCATGGCCCTCGAACCAATTCATAAGCGAGAAAAGGACCACACATATACAAGTAAGCCAGCTCCAGCTCATTACCAGCCTAAGAATCAATATGCCTCTAAATCTACCTATAACAAATTATCTCCGAGAGGATTTCAAGCAGCTATTACATCCACGTGTAAATGTCCTTTGTGTAATTTCGATCACGAGTTCTATCGATGCCACAAGTATAGAAACATGCCAGCGGAAATTAAATTGAGGACAGTTGCAAATCTCAGACTTTGTCAGAATTGCTTATTTAAACATATCAGCGAAAAATGCACGTCCGTCAAAAGATGCAAGGAGTGCAATAACGAACATCATACGTCGTTGCATGAAGCGTGTACAGGGTCGTCGACCTCAGTGACCCCGCCTACAGCCGATATGAAAGCAAATCTCCCTTCAGCTTCTCTACCACCAACTAGTAAAGCACTCAACAAGAAGCCGTACGTTGCCAACCATGTCAGCGCTAGTGATGAAGAAGTCTTGCTAGCTACGGTACTTTTAAAAATTAAAGCCGTTGACGGTACGTACGTCACATTACGAGCCCTACTGGACCAGGGCTCCCAAATTACTTTAGCTCTTAGGCCTGCCTCGCCGAAAATTCAGCGCATCCGTTTCCGGCGTAGGTATGAGCCCTAAACAAAGTAAGAGTCTAGTGACGCTCGAGTGTCAATCTATTTACGGCGACTACGACTTTTACACCGAAGCATCTGTTATACCACGTGTTATCAGCGATCTCCCGAATGTATCATTTTCTAAGCGCCAATGGCCTCATCTCCATCATATGAACTTAGCAGATCCTGAATACAATGTATCTAAGCCTATCGATATCTTGCTAGACGCATCTGTTTACTCCGATGTCATTATGAGCGGACTAGTTAAAGGTGAGCACAACGCGCCCATAGCTCAGCAAACGAAACTTGGCTGGATCTTATCGGGTAACGTAAAAACATTCAGCTGCAATGTCGTTATAAATAATTTAGAGGAGATAGCTAAATATTGGGAGATAGAAGAGATCCCTAACACTATTCCTGAACTCACAAAGGAGGAACAATATTGTGAAGAACATTATATTTCAACAACTAAACGCCTGGCAGACGGCAGGTATGAAGTAGCTCTACCAATGAAACAAAATTACGAGGAAAAATTAGGATCAACTAAATCTAAAGCTATTGCACAATTTAAACATCTAGAAAGCAAATTAAGCAAAAATGAAGCGTATTCTCAAAGCTATAAGCAATTTGTATCCGAATATATAGAACTGGGTCATATGAAAGCTTCTAGCGAAAACAGCAACTTTCAATGCTTTTTACCTCATCACGGGGTTATAAAGCAAGATTCTTCTACTACCAAGCTTCGGGTAGTTTTTAATGCCTCAGCGAAAAGCAGCTCAGGACTTAGCCTCACTGACGTAATGGAGAGCGGTCCAAACCTACAGCAAGACTTACAAACGTTATTATTGACATGGAGACAGTACAAATACGTAATTACAGCGGACATAGAAAAAATGTTTCGCCAGATTTTAATCAACGCAGACCATCAGCATCTTCAGTCTATTATCTGGAGAGATAGCTTATACGAGCCGTTACAAGAGTTTGTCCTCACAACTGTAACGTACGGAACCAAAGCGGCTCCATACCTAGCCATGAGAACTCTAAGACAGCTAGCTAAGGATGACGCATCCAAATATCCACTGGCCGCCGCAGCACTAGAAAAAAGCTTTTACATGGATGACCTTCTCAGCGGTCAAAATACATTAGCAGCTACGAAAGAATTGCAGACTCAGCTTATCGATATTTTAAAGGGCGCAGGTATGAACTTAAGAAAATGGTCGGCTAATCATCCAGAACTCTTACAAACATTATCTACAGAACAACTAGATAAACCATTTGACTTTAAATGTTCAGAGTCCCGAAAAACTCTAGGACTACGTTGGACACCCTCGTCCGACTCATTTTCATTTACTAGCAAACCTGAATTCAACGATAATTGCAAAACAAAGCGGCAATTACTTTCATCTATAGCTAAACTATTTGACCCCTTAGGTTGGCTGTCGCCACTAACGATCAGAGCTAAGCTTATTTTTCAAGAAACGTGGTCAGCTGGATTAGCATGGGATGACGCGATTCCAGACAATATTTCAAAACAGTGGTCTGAGCTCCAAATTGACTTGAAAAACGTAAGTCAATTCAATATACCTAGATACTTAGGTGACACACAGCGAGAGTTCCAATTACATGGCTACAGCGATGCGTCAAAGAAGGCATACGCTTGCGCGGTCTATCTAGTGGCACGCGACAGTAAAGGTGAGTGCACATCACGCCTCGTTGCAGCAAAAACAAAGCTAGCACCTCTTAACAAGCAGGTATCACTACCACGCCTTGAACTATGCGGAGCTCTACTGTTAGCTCAACTTATGAAAGTCGTCAAGTCATCATTTTCCAACACAACATTCCAAGCATATGCCTGGACGGACTCTATGGTAGTATTGGGGTGGATACATGGCGACATATCTCGATGGAAACAGTTTATAGCGAATCGAGTTCAGCAAATAGTTGAGGTAATACCAGCTACAAATTGGAATCACATCCGATCTGAGGAGAACGCAGCCGACTGTGCCACCAGAGGGCTCACAGTCTCGAAGCTTCAGAGTAACTCACTTTGGTGGCAAGGACCGGAATCACTAGCTACCTTTGACCCCTCCAGCTTAAAAAATGCTTCGTATGACGCACCAAAACTCGAAGAAAAAAAGGTCAGTGTAAACGTAGCCTTACAAGAATCTGATTCATCGACGTTTATAAATAAAATTTTAATAAATAATAGCTCTATCACACTTGCCATAAAGATAATCGCATGGGTATTACGTTTCACTGCCGCACTTCGACACCGAGCTCTTGAACATGATACCTACCTATCAGCTGTAGAAATAAACAAAGCTTACTCAATGGTAATAAAACATATTCAAGCAGACGACTTTAAAAGCGATTTAGATTACTTAAAAAAGGAGGGTTATGTTCAATCAAACAGCAAAATAGCTAATTTAAATCCTTATTTAGATGAAGAAGGAATTTTAAGAGTGGGAGGCCGCCTCAGCCAATCTAACGTCAGCAGTACAGCTAAGCATCCCATCATACTAGCTAGCCACAGCCGCTTCACTGACCTCATTATAAATCAAGCGCATATGTCCACCTTGCATGGGGGACCAAGGCTGACTTTGTCCTATATAAGGGAAAGGTACTGGATCTTGAGTGGAATGAGAACTATCAAGAGGCAGCTACGAAAATGCGTCACGTGCCGACGTTTCAGCTCTGAAAAAAACCATCAAATAATGGCTGACCTCCCGCAAGCCAGAGTTACCCCCTCACGCCCCTTTGCACATACAGGTGTGGATTTTACAGGTCATGTCGATCTAAAGCTGAGCAAAGGTAGAGGAACAAAGACTTACAAGGGCTATGTAGCTGTATTTGTCTGCCTAGCGACGAAAGCTATCCACTTAGAACTGTTGTCAGATCTGTCGACACCAGCATTTTTAGCTTGTTTCCGCCGTTTCTGCGCACGACGAGGGACACCCCGCTGTATGTACAGCGACAACGGCACAAACTTTATTGGAGCAAAGCGAGCATTGAATACGGAATACAAAGAGATTTTACAAACCATCAACACAGACTTCTTCAGCAACATCAGTGACTTGGACATCGAATGGTCGTTCAATGCCCCAGCTTGGCCTACTGCAGGTGGGTTATGGGAGGCCTCGGTGAAGAGCTTTAAGAGACATCTAAAACGAGTCATTGGTGAGCAAAAGCTTACTTACGAAGAGTTTACAACTCTAATTCAGCAAATTGAAGCTTGCCTAAACTCGCGTCCTTTGTTGCCCTTAACTGAGAATCCTGAGGATGCGTACCTGACTCCAGGCCATTTCCTAATAGGAGACTCTTTACTGTCAAGACCACAAGCTGACCCAGATAACATAAGCTTGCCAGCCCGATGGCAATTAATACAAGCAATGAATAAGCAGTTCTGGAAGCTTTGGTCCGCTGACTATCTTCAACACCTTCAGACGCGATCTAAATGGAGACAGCCTACTAAAAACTTAGCTATCGACGATATTGTTGTAATCAAAGAGGACAACTTACCTCCGGGAAAGTGGGCACTTGGAAGAGTTCAAGAACTGCATCCTGGGAAAGACGGTTACGTCAGGGTCGTAACCGTCAAAACCGAAAGCAATATTCTCAAGCGCCCTGTGACAAAGCTCATATCCCTCCCTATCGACACGTCTCAAGACGCTACAAATTCGAATGAACCTCCAGCATCTACAACCACGGGTAAGAAATGTCAAAAGAGGAAAGGTGTCAATCTCAAGAACTGCTTCTCATTAATATTCCTTCTGTTTGCCTTACTTATCTCTCCATCTATACAGCAAGATATTATGAGTATAAATTCAACAGCACTTCCTGACAGCACAGCATTATATTTCGATAGAATTTCTACTGTTCAGCACATTCGAGATGAATGGAAGCTAGTAGTATACTACAACCTTACAGGCTACTGGGAAGCATTAACCGAATTGGAGACATACGTCAGACATCTAAAGCGCATGACTATGAAAGCAACTAATTCGCAATACAAGATAGTCACTTATCAGCCAGCACACGAATTAACCGAGATTGAACATTACAATCGCTTTCTACAGGGCCCCACCAAAAAACGCCAGAAGAGAGGCTTAGTGAACGGTATCGGGTCCGCAGCTAACTACTTATCCGGTATCTTAGATGATGACTTTGCTGTGCAATACGCCAAAGATATCGAAAAGATCAGCTATAATGAAAATCATCTCCAACAGCTCATTAAAAATCAGACAACAATAGTTGAAGCAGAATACAACATAATACAGCGCAACGAAGAAGTTATGAATCATCAATTTTTCTCCATTAGCACTCACATGAGGGAAATATCTCTAGAACTAAATCGACTGCAACATGACGTCAACAATGACCTCTATATTACGTCATCAGCTTTAGCAGCCAGCTTGATCCTTCAGAACCTAAGGAACATACAAACATCTCTCATAGATATTGTCACTGATATCACTCACGGCCGCCTCGATGCTCATCTGTTCTCGAGCGAGCAATTAGAACAGCAAATTAACTTTATATCGGGACAACTACATGGTGATCTCAAGGTACCCGTAGAATTAAAAAACATCGGGGACCTATACAAGCTTCTAAAAGTATTCGCAAAGGTCTACAAACACTATCTTATAATTGAAATAAAGGTGCCATTAATCAGCAATGAAGTATACGAGCTTAACAAAATCGTTACCGTTCCTCGTAACAAAGAAGGGACGTCCTACCTAACTGTACCAACCTACCCTTACCTAGCGTTTAACTTACGTAAAGATGCAGCTATATTTATATCTGAATTTGATCTACAAACTTGTCTTCACGCATCCAGTGACAAAATGCTTTGTACCTTGAATAAACCTATCTATGACCTAAACATCAAGCAAAACATATGTGACCTAAATCTGCTAAATCTAAATAAAAATACTTCACCGTGTACTTACGAGCGATCAACATGTCATAATAGATGGGTCAAGTTACACAGACAGAACGTCTGGTTGTATTCGTGTTGCAAGGAATGCAACATTCGCACATTTTGCCTAGCTGGTACTGCAATCAACACAATAGCGGGCAATGGTCTACTGGAAATAGGTCAAGGTTGCTCTCTTAAAGGAGAATCGTTTACGATACACGCTCATAACGACTTTGTGAGACGGTTGAATATGCAACCCAGTATCGAAGCCCCTCAGTTATCATTTTTGAACAGACTCATCAACACTTCAGCTCCTGCCTACGAGTTTACCACCGAGAACCACACTCTAGCCTATCATGAGATAATGAAAGAAATACACAACTTAAAACAGGAGTCAACGGCGGACTTAAGCGTACATGACATCCATCAGTACTCCATCAGCTATGGTGTTATTGCTGTTATTCTGATAGCAGTAGTAGCAGCAGTAATTCTGCGAATTCGAAGGAAGAAACTTAAGCTTGCGCACGTGAGATCTTCAAGTCGCATATCAGCTCCCCGTTGGGAGACCCCAGCGAGCGTCGGTCGGTCGGTCGGCGAAGAGTCTGGTGGTCATCAAGTGCAATCTGAGTGTAGTGATTTACGAAAATCAGTGAGCATGGGCATTTTAAGTGTAGACAGGCGTCCGGCGCCGCCTAAGCCCCCGCGGGCAGTGTCGATTTCTATTCCGTGTGAGTCCCTCGGTGACATAATCACGCCAAGCGGCAGTGAAAACATTTAAGTGTGATTTTATGGACTCTAAGTTCTATTTGTTATTTTCATTGAATTTTTAAGATTAGCATAACATTGTATAGTTTTTAAGCATTAAGCATTGATTATAATTTTTAGCTGTAGCGACAACGAAATTAAATATTAAATTTATTAGCATTAGCGCTTGTTTCACCTATTTAGTTGCTATTAAATCTTAGCAGTTTAAGCATTTTGTAAGGTAATCTTTAGCTACTATTATCACTATGAGTAATTTTATCCTTTTTCTTTCCTGATTGGCAAGATGTACGAGCCAATCGTACATATAATTTGTTCATTTTTAAGTTGACCCAAATAAGTTTAGCTTGTCTTGCAATTGCGTCAGGCGATGCACATTTGTCAACCTTTACGCAGCAATTATTTGGTGGAACAATAAATCAGTGTACGATCAACACTCGTCGGGTTTGGTTATTTAGCTCTCTTCGGAGTACCGCCCTTCAGCTTTCCTTAGCTACTATTTAAACTAGCTTCAGCATACACTTAATGTACGGCAGCGGGCCAAACAGATGTAACTACGGTTAGTATCTACAATTTTTTAACATACGGTCGAGGTCTCTTGCGGCTAACCACCTTAAAATCCAAAATCTCTTGAGCTTCACGTTGTCTTTCGTTAAAGTGACATACGTTTTTAGGGTTACATAGCCGAATGGCAAAAGACGAAACCCTTATAGTTTCGTCAAGTCTGTCTGTCTGTCTGTCTGTCCGTATGTCACAGCCACTTTATTCTGTAACCATAAGCATCACACTGTTGATATTTAGCAGGAAGATGTATCTTGTTAACCGCTTTACGATTCTTATAAAAAAATAAAAAATAATTATACTTAAGGGGGGGATCCCTTACATGAAACTAAAACCGAAAAAAAAACCAGTCAAACCTATGCGAGTGGGCTTGGGGTGTCTTTGGATAGGTCTTTAAAAATGAAATAGAGGTTCTTAAAACCATTTTCTTTTCAAGTCTAACGTTTCATAGCTAGACGCTTCCAAAGTGCTAAATTGGGCGTCTCCCCCGTCTAACTTCTAAACTAAGCGAATGTAAATTTTGAAAATAATATTTAAAGTAGATCTTAACAAATACTTTCAAAAAAAAAAAATGTTTGGACGGGATATAACGAGAAGTTTTTGAGATATAGCACATTTTCAACAACCGCAAACTCAAATTTGTTCTTCATACAAAGACTATGAAAAACAAAGTTATGTTTGCTGCCAACAAAATATTGTGGTTCTTAAGTGGAAGTCAGTGGATTCCCTAATTCAGTTTAAGTTGGCACGGAACCCTCAGTGCGGGAGTCCGACTCGCACTTGGCCGGTTTTTGTTTCGTATGCAAGTGATTTTGTTAAAAAAATCAATATAGGCGCAAGAAAGCTGTCTAGCTTACGTACGGTACGTACGTACGAGTAGTTTTGCTCTTAAGCGGTCAGGCGGTGTAGTGACATCAACAGTGCTTACCATCATCTTTGTGTTTTCCCTACCACGCGCAGTGTTTAATATTACTTATAAACTTGCTGAAATACTTTGAAAGCCGCTTGGAAATTAATATTAACCGTTAAAACAAACTGTGAGTAGGGTAAACGCGGCTTATTAAAATATCCTCGAAAATTAAGAAGTATACTTTTTATAAAAATAATGTCTTTAAATCAAAACAAGTTCAATCCTTTCTTTTACTATGATAAATATTTTTTGACCTATAAAGTAAAGATTATGCAAATTTTGACTTTTTGTTAGACTCTTTTTTTTGGGGGTAGGTGCCTACACGTATGGATAGTTGCACCACTATGAAAATACAAAAAGAATTATAGATGCCTGCGGTGCGGGATAGATGACCTTCATACTGTATAAATAAAAAGTCAACCAAACTTTTATAAGGCATTAAGGACAGTTGGTGTTCTACGGTAAAACTCCTAAAACAGAAATTGTTTCTCAAAAAAATTGAATAATATTACATGTTTAAAGAAAATTACAACAATTGAACTCGAAAAGATTTTTTTAACAAAATTTTGTTCACCCCATAAAAATATTGATTATTATCGTTCAAAATGCAAAATCATATTAGTCATGTTTTGAAAAAAAAAAACAATAATTGAAAACAAAACATAATAAATAGCACAACAAAGATCTTCATTTTGACCGATTTCAAAAACATTTGAAGTGAATTCGACCTATATGTTTGTAACATATAAAAATAAAGTATGTTGATGTGTTAGGGCTTCCAAACATATGTGCAACATTTCGTAAGTGTATGATTGTATATTTATTTAATATAAGGTCAAATCATTTTAAGTGATAATATTTTAACTTCTTATCTTGTAACTGTCTAGTCTTTGTAAACATCATAAAAACACGATTCTATTATTATTTTTGTAAAATCGTTTTTTTTTATTATCTCATCATCGTCATCATCATTATCAGCCAAAGGACGTCCACTGCTGAACATAGGCCTCCCCCACGGCTTTCCACAGCGACCGATTACTAGCGGTCTGCATCCAGTTTGATCCTGCAATCTTTATAAGGTCGTCTGTCCATCTTGTTGGTGGACGTCCTACGCTGCGTCTTTGGTCAAAGGGTCTCCAATCTAGAACTTTCCTACCCTAACGGCCATCAGTTCTTCGCGCTATGTGCCCTGCCCATTGCCACTTGAGCTTACTGATTCTCAAGGCTATGTCCGTTACCTTAGTTCTTCTACGTATCTCCTCATTTCTGATTCGATCACATAGAGAAACACCCAGCATAGCCCTCTCCATCGCTCGTTGCGTAACTTTGAGCTTCTTTATAAGACCCATAGTTAGAGACCATGTTTCGGATCCGTATGTCATCACTGGTAACACACACTGGTTGAAGACTTTCGTCTTTAGACACTGAGGTAAATGAGACGAGAAGACACTCTTGCGTCATTTCCCGAACGCTGCCCAGCCGAGTTGGATTCGTCGATTGACCTCTTTCTCGAAGTTGGACCTACCCAATTGGATCACTTGTCCCAGGTAGACGAACTCGTCGACAACTTCGAGAGTTGAGTTCCCAATGGATACTGGAGTGGGTACAACAAGGGAACTTGACATAATTTTCGTCTTCTCCATGTTCATTTTAGGACGCACTTGTTGGGAGACTCGGTCAAGGTCTTCGAGCATAGTGCCAAGATCGTCCAGCGTTTTTGCCACAACGACTATATCATAGGCAAATCGGAGGTGTGTGATGTATTTGCCATTGACATTGATGCCGATTCCTTCCCATTCCAGAAATAGGCGTCTTCCAATGCCGCTGTAAACAGTTTCGGAGATATCACATCTCCCTGTCTCACACCTTTTCGCAGTGGAATCGCCCTCGTATTCTGCTCCTGTACTCGAACCGACATGGTGGCGTTATTGTAAAGGCACTTTAACACCTCTATATACCTATAGTCTATGTGGCACCGCTGCAGAGACTGAAGCACCGCCCAAGTTTCGATCGAATCAAAGGCCTTCTCATAGTTCACAAACGCTAAGCATAGAGGCATATTATACTCCTCTGACTTCTGTATAATTTGCCTAAGCGTATGGATGTGCTCTATGGTACTATAGCCTTTTCGGAAACCGGCTTGTTCGGGTGGCTGGAAGTCATCAAACCTACGTGCGAGACGATTCGTGATGACCCTTGAAAACAGCTTGTAGACATGGCTCAGGAGTGAGATGGGTCTGTAGTTCTTCAATAAGGTTTTGTCTCTTTTTTTGTAGAACAACACCACCACACTCCTGTTCCACGCCTCGGGCGTCATGCCCTCTAGCAGCACGGAATTAAAAAGTCTCTGAAGGACTTTAAGTACCGGTGTTCCACCCGCCTTCAGGAGCTCTGCTGTGATTCCGTCCTCGCCAGGTGCCTTGTTGTTTTTGAGCTGTTTAAGGGCCATCCTAATCTCGTAAAGGCTGATGTCCGGGATGTCTTCGGTGTAGTGTCGGGTCAGGATAGCTCGTGGGTTGCTGACCGAGCTATCAACGGGTTTGGCAACTGAGGTGTATAACTGCCCATAGAACCTTTCGATCTCCCTCAAAACCTCTGCTTTCGTTGACGCTACACTGCCGTCCTCCGTCTTAAGCTTCGTCAACAAGCTTTGCGCAATAGACATTTTCCCTGCAAACACTTTGGAGCCTTGGTTCCGCTCTATCGTTTCTTTAACACTATTAGTGTTAAAGCAACGGATGTCGTGTCGCAGGGACTTCCATATTTGTCTATTGAGCTGCCTGTCGTTTTCAGCATTAACGGAGGTCTGCAGTGCCATAGATCGACGTATTGCCATAAGGTCGAGTGTGGACCGACAGTTTTTGAGGTCTATTTTTACGGCCAGACCTATAATACTTAGACCCCACCGTTTGAACAGTTTCCACGAACCCGTTGTTAATTTCGTCCACTGTAACGCAATTTTCTAGGCAATCAAAGCGGTTTGACAACTCAAGTTGAAAGCTCTCGGGATTTTGGATATGGGCACGAGTAGGTCGGAGCGTGGACTTCATCAGGCGGGATCTTTCGAATTTGACATTTATCTATACTTATAATATTATAAAGCTGAAGAGTTTGTTTGTTTGTTTGTTTGAAGGCGCTAATCTCAGAAACTACTGGCCAGATTTGAAAAAATATTTTTATGTTGGATAGTCCATTTATCGAGGAAGGCTTTTAGCTAATAATAAATTAATAATAATTATTTATTTTAGAGTTAGATGTACAGTCGCCATCATATATATAGGAGCAGACAAAGTGGCCAAATACTTCTGAACAGTTTAATATGTCAATAAGATCCATACACTACAAGTAACCATTAATATCATAACATTCATTACTTCATTAATATCTGAGCAGAAGCTAGTCAATAACTTCTATACACACAACTAAACAATAATATCTGAACACTCATAACGTCAAATGTATCTACGCAGTCGGTCTTTAATATCTGAGCAATCGAGGAAAATTGCAAAAGCAAGTGCTTCCAACTTAACTATAAATACTATTTAAAAATAGGAACACTTTTCATCTATACTAATATTATAAAGCTGAAGAGTTTGTTTGTTTGTTTGAACGCGCTAATCTCAGAAACTACTGACCCGATTTGAAAAAATATTTTTATGTTAAATAGTCCATTTATTGATGTAGGCTTTAAGCTATATAACATAAAGATACGACTCACAAGACCACAGCAGCAATGAAAAATGTTGCGAAAACGGGAGAAAGATATTCCTTTTGAGAGCTTCCGCTGCGTACGCTGCGGAAACCGCTAAAGTTACACAAAAATCATGTATGACAGAATTGTTCAACATTAAGAGTTCTATAATAAAGTCTGCGACAGCATAAGTCTATCTTTTATGGTTGACTTACTACAACCTTTTTCATGTTAATAAATTTGTTAAAAAAATAATGCATCATTTTTAGAGGTGTATTATTCTTATCAAAATAAATACATTCATCATCACGAGCATTTCATTCAGAACAAAGTTGTCCTTTGATTCCAATAAATATCTTAGGAGCTATCACAGTTTTAACATCACAACGTGCGCTTGCGATAATTATATTACAAAGCTGAAAAGTTTGTTGGTTTGAACGCGCTTATCTCAGGATCTGCTGAACCGGGGGCGAGGGCGAACGCAGGCGCGGAGGACCCCTCATATAAAATTAACTCATATTGATTGATATCGTATATATCATGTTTCTCGTCAGTAGCTTTTCATTATTGTCTTGACTTGTCTCTCTTTTTTTACACATTTTTATTGCCAACTGACCTTTATCATAACAACATAAGATTCCGTAGTGTTTACCTTGACGTGCTTTCGTCCGTACGTAAAAAAGAGTACCTGCATCTCAATTAATTGCATGCTGCAAAAACAGTAAGAACCGTAAGAGGCTAGGCACTCGATAACAGTTACTGTTATCAAGCGCCTAGGTATTTTACATCAGTCAAACTCAAATCAGATTGATCATCGGGCGGGACATTTATAATTAATTAATTATTTTTTATTTGAGAATGACGTCCATATTTAATGTTAGTAACATAGGTCTTATATTCTAGTGTTAGTATTAACAGAAATAATAATAAAGAATAAAAAACAAAAACATCAGTCGACTGCGACACTGAATCCAAATTAAATTACAGCCGTCGTATGCAGATGTACCCATCGCTTGAGTAGCGGTGAGGCCCACCGTTCAGACAACGCGCGCACAATACTGTGCACAATAATGTTCAAATGTTTGCGCAATACATATTCTTTCACTCTCTATTCGGTGAGACGGCAGATCCGACATGACAAGACTAACGCCTTAACCTGCTTTCCGAGGCACGGGGGTGTCATCACCACCAACTTCCTTAGTCCGAGCTGTTTACGAGTATTTCCAAGACATTTTATCCTGACCCGGGATTCGAACTCAGGACCTCTTGGGTAGCAACTAGCGAGTTAACCGCTACACCAACGAGGCATTCAGAAAAAAAAGTCAAGTAGGTAAAAGCCGTATTTTGAAATGGAAAAAGTTACTGTCGGTCTGAAAGATGAAATACCGCATCGTAGACACGAATATTTCAAGAGTTAATACAAGTTTTAATGAAATTTGATTTGCCTGATCATTTTGATATAAAGACATCTGGTGAAAATGAAACCTTTGATCTCCCAGGCCGTCTTTAGATACAGATCTATTAATGAATATTGAAGTATGCCTAGGTCGTTCACGAATCTTTCCGTATATTATAAAACTGAAGAGTTTGTTTGTTTGTTTGTGTGAACACGATAATCTTAAAAACTTCTGGACCGCTTTTTTTGTGTTGGATAGCTTTCTTATAGAGTATTACTTTGGGTTATAATACATTACGCTGCGACGAGAGGGGAGGGAGCAAAATCAAAACGCGCGGACGAAGTCGCGGGCACCGCTAGTCAGTAATAAAAGGACAAAATTCTAACTGGAAATGATTACTTTTACAAAACACTTTAAATAAATAACTTTCTTTGTAAGTCTATCTCTACGTGAGAATCTTGTTGTAATGATTCTTCTCAGTTAATAAATGTTTGCCACTTCTCGTCGTTTCGGGTTAATTAGAATAATCGTAAATATTTGTTACAATAAATATTTATATTTACATCATATAACCCTAATCTGAAACATTGTTATATCATATTAATAACATGTTCCATTACTATGAGTTTTTATTTACCATACCACGTAAAAAACTATGGAATTGCACGGCGCCTCTAGCGGCCACTTGCAGAAAATACTTGCACTAAAATTTTCCATACACTTCTTTACGTCGTCGCTATCAAGTGAAACCGCCGTAAACTCGTAGTTACAGTACTGGTAGCAATCCTACAAGTAGGTACCTATCTATTCTAAAGTAAAGCCGAATAAATAACGAAATCCACTCATGTGACCTCAACCTTAAGAATGCCACTGAATCGAGTTAGTCACAACAAAATAAAATTAACTTTAAAAAAGTAAAAACCGACTTCAAAACCAAAATGCACTAAAAAGTCTTAAATAAACTCTTGAACATTGAAGGGGAAGGTATCTATTTTAGGGAAACAATTTCTTTTTGGAGTCGGTGCCATCACTTTGAAAATTCAGCCTCACCTGTCGCAGCACCGACTCCAAAAAGAAATTGTTTCCCTAAAATAGATTCCTTCCCCTTCAATGTTCAAGAGTTTATTAAAGACTTTTTAGTGCATTTTGGTTTTGAAGTCGGTTTTTACTTTTTTAAAGTTAATTTTATTTCTCCATTTTTAGAGTTTACAAGACAGGGGGGGGGGGGAAGTTGCACCTTATGACTCTGTTCTTTAAGAAGCTACAAACTACCTATCATATGTTCTGTCATTATAATTACTGAACTCCTAAGCGTTAAGGAGTTCCACCATCAGCTCAGCCCCACAAGATGTGGACTATCAGACGTAAAAATACGTCAACATTAAGATTTTAGTAAAACAACACTATACGTGCCTTTTAAATTTGAGGGTTTCCCTCGATTACACCCATCTTCAGATCCCAAATCGGCAACAATGGGACCAACTAGAAGGTACATCCTCTAAGTAGGCGAAAAAAAATTACGAATCGGTCGACTAACGACTGAGATATGAGGTAACAAACATACAAAAAATAAATAAAAAAAAACATACAGTCGGATTGATAACCTCCTCCTTTTTTGAAGTCGGTTAAAAATCGTGATGCATGCAGTGCCAGCGAGCGTATGAAAGTGCTCTGTCTTAACATTTTCCGAATATATGCATTTTATTTGCGTGTTCATTCCTTCACTTTGATTCATGCTTCGTGGAGTTTGTTTTCTTATTTGCGATTAGTCGCTAGCTCAATGTGAACGTGTTGGTTCTATTTTTATAAGCTTACTGATGGAGTAGCCAAGTATTTGCATTGGATAGGAACATACTGAAGTTTGGTTCCTAAAAATGATAAATGAAAAGTTAAATCTTTGTTAGTAGTTCAAGACACAATTTGAATAAATATGATATGAAACAAAAATCGTTTTGAAAATTTTCAAGAGCTTTGTACATTAGTATCCCGTCAAACATGTTTTTATGTCATGTTGGAGAGTTTAACACATCCCTTTTTTTAAGGCTAGTCCTAAGGTTCTCCGCGACATTGTCCGCTCGTTTTCAGTTCGCTCCCTCCCCTGCCTTAAAGTTTTATAGCCTTAAGCCTGCCTCGATTAATAAGCTATCCAACACAAAAAGTTTTTTTTTTTTCAAATCGGTTCAGTATTTTCGGACATTAGCGCGTTCAAACAAACACACTCTTCAGTTTTTTTTTAAAGTATTGGACACCAATCACATACATTGCTCTGATCCCAAAGTAAGTAGCTAATGCACTTGTGTTATGGAAATCAGACACAACGGTGATACCACAACACCCAGTCCCGAGACAATATTAAAAATTTTGATTTCTATATTGACCCGGCCGGCTTATAATATAAGTAATTATGTTATAAGAAATTAAGTACCTGCGCTGAGGATGTTCCATTAGGTAGGGCATCTCTATATCAGGTAGTCAAAACCCTCGAAGTAACTCAAACAATATTTTAACCAAACACAATGTGGTGTACGTTCTGTGTGCTCACATTCTTCAAAAACCGAGAAAACCAATTGTCACCAGTACCCCAATCACGAATTTTTGACGTATTCGTCACGTTAGCGTAGCGAGTTTACGCAGTACAACGTTAGTCGGCATCACGAAGCACTCTCGTGTCGTGTAGTAAACTCAATAGCATTGACGAAGGTGACGTCATACTAACGTAAATATGGCCATTGAATGTCACGTCCAGAAACAAGTTAAGCCATCTTTTTTATGAATATTATCGAAATATATCATGATATACCAGTAAAATCTAAGAGCAATCAATAACGGAACAAAATTACGATCAATATGTTTGGCAGGGTTTAAAAATGTAAAATTTAGTCTATTAAAATATGAAGATATGTTTTGCTGTAATTTTTAGATTTTTGAACTATTTACTAGACTGTCAATTGACAGATTGACGTTATGCCATCATGTTGTGACAAATTCAAAAGTTTTACAAAAGATTTAGTCATAAATGATGAAAAATATTTAAAATAACGAGGAAAAATCGTTTGCAGTAGAACGTAACAATATTTGAGTTTTTGAAAAAGTAAGTACGCAAAAGTAATACAAGGATTTGTGATTAAAGTGCTTTTTATTCATTGGGTATTAAAGCGAGATAAACTCTAGCTAGATCTTATTTCTCAAGATATTGTGATTTCTCCAAGCCCTCAGCTCTCCAAGAGGACGCTGTTTCTAACAAATGGAATGAAAAGCATTAACGTCAATATAAAAATATAGTATATTATTTTTCAGAATGAAAACAAACCAAAATGCATTGTGTAGAAATACGCCTACCTAGCTAGAAGAATTAAAGTGAGTCTAGCAGTTCCGGTGGTATTCGTTACTCCCTTATGTCATAATCAGAGAAAAGATGAACCCAACAAGATCAAAATAGATACAGCGGTTACAAGTGTCCCTGTTCCTGATTTCTTTTCAATTTAAGAATAAAGAGTAGAAGATAAAAACTTTTGTAACAAATTTCATATTTCTACTGCAATGTCTTAATTTTAGAATTATAAATATGACTTCAAATGTATTCTTTATTTCACACGTTTCTTTATTTCTCGCCAAAAGCCAAAGCTCTGTCTGTTGTTATATGTGAGATTTTGAGCACAAATAGTAAGAAACTATGTGATGGATCCGTACGTTCTAACTAGTACACACACACCCGTTGAAGACTTTCGTCTGCAAACACTGAGGTTAATGAAACGAGCAGACGCTCTTGCGCAGTTTCCCGACCTCTGCCTAGCCGGCAGCGTTGGATTCGTTGATAGACCTCTTTCTCAGAAGCACTTGTTGTAAGGCTCGGTCAAGGCTTTCGACTGTAGTTCCAAAATCTCATCTTCGGCTGCACGAATAGTACTAATACTAATACTAATAGTCCCCTTAGCCGATTTCGACTACGGTGGCCAGTCAGAACGACTAACCGACTGCGCGGGACATATTATAGTGCACAAGTGTGTGCGCAAACACAGGTGCACTCTCTATTCCTTTCACTCTCATAGCCCGATGGGACAGCAATCTGACACGACCGGAGAGAGTTTAGGCGCAGGACCAACGGCTTTACGTGCTTTTCCGAGGCACGGGGGTGAAACACCGCCAACTTCCAAACTCCGGGCTACCCTAAGAATTTCTGAACAGAAAAACTCAGGTATATAGTTTTGGCCCGACCGGGGGATCGAACCCGGGACCTCTGGCGCAGCCGTCGCTTTAAAGTGCGACCCTTCTACCGCTGCGCCACCGAGGCAGTTATTATCAGTTATTATCACGAATAGTATATTATCAGTGAACCGGAGGTGAGAGATGTATTTGCTATTGACGTTAATGCCGAATCTTTCCCATTCCAGGAGCTTGAATCTTTCTTCAAATGCAACTGTATGATATTTTTAGAATAAAAAAACAATTTAGGAGTTCTTATCCGTAAAAGTTACCTAGTTTCTTTTCGCTCATTGTTGACACTCAGAATCTCAAGTAATTTTGTTGCAACTCACGATACTATACGTCAAAAAAAGGTTCGTGATCGCAAATCCAGTATAACACTATATAAAATGTTCACGCACAATAAATGTCAAGTATTTGAGCTGCCAAATTTAGTTTGTCTTACGTCCGATAGAGGCGCTTTCAGATTCTCATACAAATGATTACGTTACTATACGAATACTTTGACGCAAATTATTCGTGATAGGGGTACAGCTGTCTAACGTCAGTTCGCAATGTTGACTTGCATTTTATCTCCCATTTCCTAAGACTCCCCGTGATTTATTATTTTCGATTTAGTCTTTGACAGCTCTTTGTCGCCTTAGATTATAAGTGGAGTTGATGCAGAAGAATCGCTTTTGAAGAGAAGTTCGAGGGTCAATCTCGAGCTTTTTAAGTCAAATGTGCGCATTCGGTCATGCCTTGCAACTAACGTTATAAGTACGTCGTCTATAAAGATTTTTGTAACTAGAGGTTATGTATTGTGAACGTATAATCGCCCACACGAAAAACACTAATAACTGGACATTAGTAGTTCCAAAGTAAGTAGGCTTATCCGCAATATTGTGAACCTACTGTATGTTTGTTTGTCGAGACGCTTCAACGCGTAAATCCCTGGACGTTGAGCGCCCAATCCCTTTTATATTTGTACTAATATGGCGATTCCGCTATAGTAGAGTAGAGAAGAGTTGGAAATATGTCATACTTTTTTCTTTATGAAAATAAGACAGTTGTAGGTTTATATGTACAGACAACAGCACGTCAAGGTAAACACTGCGGTATCTTATGCAGTTGTTATAAGGGCTAGTTTGCAACAAAAGTGGGAAAACATATTTTTAATAGTTATATTTCTTGTTACTATGACCAAATACGATTTCTGAAATCTTATTCAGAGTCCGTTGACGCAAGATTTAAAGTTTCAATTGCTGTACCCAAACCAAAACCAGCCCACAAACCATCAGTTAAGGTATTTTTTTTAAAATTACTATCGATGAAAAATTGAGCCTTAAACAAAAGAAGATAAAAAGTAAACCAACAGTACTCGTATATAAATAGCCGTCGTGTTTGTCACATTCGTACCAAATCATATTTACCTAGGTAAAGAACACGACTCGTCCAAGTTTAAGCGGCCCGTCTTTAACTTATTTCCTTGGAGATCGATACTTCATGTCAGCGCTGGGTGCTGTCTGGAATTTTAACTGCTACAATACAAGCCAGTTTTGTTTTTGTGAAACTGTTTGCATGCAAGTACATTCATACTCAAAATGTATTACGGCGGACTTCATTTGAATATATTATGTGTAATATATTATGTGATTAAAATGGAATGCTTTAGAATAAAAAGTTGCTGGTTCAAGTCCCGCCCGTGCGCAAATTTTTGGTTTCTTATTTCATCTTTATGAATATAAAATGGATTTTAATAAAAATGTAATAAATTAATTAAATCCCCAAAAGCAAGTACAAAATGTTTGTAATTTTTGGATCAATTGTGACCAATAATGGGCATTGCACATACTTCAAGAATTATAATAAATAAATTTTCAATTAGAAAAGAAATTTACGTCTACAAAAAATACTGTACAAGTAACTGGTGCTAGTTTGGATTTGTAATTGCAAACTAACTATAACTTCATTTATGTTATAGAAATACAACACAATGTAAGTCTTTTTTAGGATTCCGTAGATAAACAAGGAACCGTTATAGTTTCGCCATGTCCGTCCATCCATCCGAGTTCAGCGCAGCAACTCGAGGTGCAAGAAAGCTGTAATTTTTCATGGGTATGTATTCTTATCAATTTTTTTTGGTTACCACGCCTACAAGTTTCCCGTTTGCCTAACTCATCGTGTAGAGTATCGTGGAATAGGTTTTATAAAATAAAAAAAGAGTTTCTTAACATCATTTTTTGATAAGGTGGCCTGTTTTCGTTACATTCTGTTTTAAAAGTCAATTTTTTTTTTCGAATTGAATGTCTCTATAAAACGGTAGAAGGTGGACACGTGCACAAACATATACAATGAAATTTAAAGAAAAAACTATCACGAATATGATAAGTAAACGAATTGCAGAGTTGTAGTCCATACACAATACTTAAAGCAAAATAATATTGTCATGTGTTTTTTTTAAATTCAAAACGCGCTTAGATATGAAACTGAAACTGTAGTCAAATATAAGTTGATTTGTTGATTAATTTTGTTAATTTGTTGATTGATTTTTTTAGCTGTAAAAAAATCGAAATTGTAAGTCAGAGTCATCAAAAGATACAACTGGTTTTATCTTATAATTTGGAATATTTTGTTATTTCAAGAGCATAAATCAATTAAAATAATGTTTTACAGGAAATTTTATGGAGAAATAAAAGTGCTTACATACATAGTATAAGCCCTACGTACGCGAGTCCAACTCGCAATTGTAAACGTTTTAAAATAAACCAGTAATAGAACAGTAGGTATATTTTTTTCTGTGCCAAACAATTGCGTTTAAAAAACGTACCCAACCACCGAGAAATAGAGTTTCTTTTCGTGTATTTCGATCCACAGATACTTCTTAAGCAAGCATCATGTTTTTCAGGAAATGATTGCCGTCTTGTTATTTTCATTTTGACCTTTGAAGAGTTAAAGGAGCTTGGGGAAAGGCAAAAGTCGTTTGAGACGACTCGCAACCATGCTGATTACTTAAAGAAATAGAAAATATTCCATGTTTGGCTGTAATGAAAATCCTGTTTACTTTTCGCAGGATTTAATATGGTTCACTTGTACCATCTTACTTTAATTACTGTGCTTTGTACAGTCGCCGTCAGATATATTGGAGCAGACAAAGTGACCAAATACTTCTGAACAGTTTAAAATGTCAATAAGTTCCATACACTACAAGTTACCATTAATATCAGAACATTCATTACTTCATTAATATCTGAGCAGATGTTAGTCAATAACTTCTATAGACACAAGTAACCACTTATCTGAACACTCACTTGCCTGAAATTATTTAATGCATGACACTTTCATGACAGTGATGACAATTCTAAAAACTACAAAGCGTTACAAACTGCCAGCGTCATCTTACTATAATATTAACTTTGAAAAGAGTTCCTATTTTTAAACAGTCGGAAGAACTTCCTTCTGCAAGTTTCCTCGATTGTTTAGATATTTAAGACCAACTGCGTAGATACATTTGACGTTATGAGTGTTCAGATATTTTTGTTAGTTGTGTGTATAAAAGTTATTGACCGGCTCCTGCTCAGATATTAATGAAGTAATGAATGTTCTGATAGTAATGGTAACTTGTAATGTATGGAACTTATTGGCATTTTAAACTGTTCAGAAGTATTTGGTCACTTTGTCTGTTCCAATATATCTGACGGCGACTGTAGAATAGTCTTTGACAGATAAATAATACAAGTTCATCTGAAAATAACGCTTTCATTGATATGAAGAAACAAAAGCGTATCACTTTATGTCGTTTACATTGTGGATTCATTAGTTTTTTTTAAATATATCAGTGGTATATGCCTTTTTAAACATCGTTTTTTTAGCTATACTGTAAGAGCGCTTTTACATTTCATATTGATAAATATTATATTTTATAACAATAACATTTAAATTTACTTTCATACATAAATGGCAACAGCGTCGCGCGGCAGAAGCGCCGCTGTTTTTAAGTATAGGGATCCGCTGCTGCCGTGTCGCTCTTATGTGAAGGTGCATCTAAGCATCTTAAACTCAAATTTGCAGGTCATAGGTTTAAATACATTTATTCTTGTAGTTTATTTACAATGATAATTACTTAAACTAAAACTTTACTTAGAAAATAAATAAATACCCCTTGGGCAAGAGATTATTTATATTATAATAATTATAATGGTTTGCAATCTACTTAAAAAGTGGTAGATTTTATAATATTATATGAAATTAAATATTGGACACCAATCACATACATTGCTCTGACCCCAAAGTAAGTAGCTAATTGCACTTGTGTTATGGAAATCAGACTCAAAGGTGGTACCACAACACCCAGACCCTAGACAATATAGAAAATTTTGATTTCTATATTGACCCGACCAGGAATCGAACCCGAGACCTCGGAGCGGCGACGCCTTGAAACCAGCGTGCTCAGCTACTACACCACGGAGGTCGTCAAATAACGTATTTTTTTAATTATATTAAAGTTCGTGCATTATTTTATTTTGTTAGGTAATTTGTTATACATCTGAACACCTTCAAACAATATAACATTTGCAAATAGTATTATATTGACAAATCGCAAGTTAAATATACCGCTTTACTTTTCATTTACAACTCCAGTTCCACGACAAACGGAAAACTAACCACAAATTTGTTTGAGGCCAAAACTGAGACTGAGGCTTTGTGTGCGACCGGCGTTAGCTCTCAAAGAGTTAACCCTTGAAAGATACGTCAACGCTTCAAACTTTGCATGACTTTATTAGCTGAGTACATGTACAGATGATATGTGAAGCCAACAACACAACAAGCTAGAAGCAAAGCGATATTTAACTCAAATGTAGTTAGGTCCTTCGTCAACAAATATGTACGTACAGTCAGATGATTATAATGTAAAATCGTTAGCAAATTTATAGATTAATTGTGATGTTAGCGAAACGTTGTTTTTATCAACGACCTTCGTGGTGTAGTGGCTAGCACACTGGGTTTCAAAGCATTGCCGCTCTAAGATCCCGGGTTCGATTCCAGGTCGGGTTAATGTAGGAATCATAATTTTCTATATTGTCTTGGGTCTGTGTGTTGTGGTACCACCATTGTGTCTGATTTCCATAACACAATTGCATTAGCTACTTACTTTGTGATCAGTGATTCGTGCCCAATATATGTTTATTATTATTTATTCTATTGTTCGAATACAAAACTTTTTGAATAGGATGCATTACTTAATAAATAATGATTTTGACTTCACATTAATAAAATAAAAAACCGGCCAAGTGCGAGTCGAACTTGCGCACTGAGGGTTCCGTCATCCGTGCCAACTTTAACTGAACTAGGCAATCCACTTACTTCTACTTAGTAAAATACCACAATATTTTGTTGACTGCAAATATAACTTTGTTTTTTATTGTGTTTGTATGAAGTACAAAGTTATGTTTGCGGTTGTTGAAAACGTGCTATATCTCAAAAACTTCTCGTTCAGTCCCGTCTGAACCAATTTTCGTTGAAAGTATTTGTTGAGATCTACATTTATATTTTTTTCAAAATTAACACTCGCTTAGTTTAGATGGGATGGACGCCCATTTTACCACTTTGGAAGCGTCTAGCTATGAAACGTTAGACTTTAAAAGTAACCTCCATGTCATTTTAAAATACCTATCCATAGACCCCACATGCATAGGTTTGACTAAAAATATTTTTTTCATTTTTTGTATGAGAATGGGTAAGCGTTTAACAGGATACATCTTCCTACCAAATTACAACAGCGTAATGCTTATAGTTACAGAATAAAATGACTGTGACATACGGACGGACAGACAGACAGACTGGACGAAACTATAAGGGTTCCGTTTTTGCCATCCGGCTACGAAACCCTAAAAATTGGGTGTACAACTTCACATAGCTAAGAAGGCTCGTTAGGTCTGAAACATTCCGCCTAAAAGTGGGAACAAAGACTTCGATAACGTTTAGCGAAATCGTACCCAGTGGTGTAACCTTTTGTCTTTGTCGAATGCCTAAATAACCCGAGGTCATTAACGCTTTGGCATGATAATGGCACCGTGCCAAACACAGTGCGGCCTTTACGCAAACTCAATAATTATCCAGAATTTTCTTATCACATTTTTCTTTCTAATCGTGGAATGAGAGATAATTATGTGACGGAAAAAATGACTAAAGTGTTATTGCCGCAATTATTATAACTGTCAACGAATGAAGGAGATTTGTTTATTATAGGTTGATTTACGTATTTCGATTTTATATATTTTTTACTTTACCGTTAAAATCGTATCTACCTCTTTTATAACTCATGGTAGGCTGGACTGTTTTTTTTTTAATTTTTTGGATTGTGAAGGAAATTTGGCATTATAGTTAAAGATAAAGATAAAGATATTTATTTACTAAACATGTGTGTACATAAATGATGACAACAAAGTTTTAGCATCAACATGTTCTGCCAACATTCGTCGTGTAAAAATGTCATTAAAAGCGAACAAATTGTATTCAAATATTCAAAATGCAGACACAATCCCATCAAGTCATAATTAAATAATAATAATTGATAAAAAAGAAACAATATCACATTAAATTATATATAAAAATGTCAAAATTTGTCATCAAAAAATTCCTGTACATTATAATAACACTAGACGAAAAGCCGGCTCCGCTCGGGTGAAATGTGACTCATAATACACATCTAGGTACACAATGTAGGCAAATATTTCTGTAGTCATCGGTTCTCAAAGAATATTAAGGCAAGCCATAGATTCGTGTAGCTTCGTTCATTGTGTTTAATAAATATATTAAATTTTTTAAGCACTCAGTCTCTCTATCTACTTTGGCGGGCAGATGAGTACTAATTTTAAAAATAAACAATGAAATTGTTGTTCTTTATTCAAAACGGTAATTAATGTGTGATGGTTTTAAACCTTTGCCTGTATGTCATCCGCATAAAATAAAAATAAAACGACGCTAGCGACACCACAGGTTGCATCCCCAAACTTTATAAGGGTCCTAAACGCTCCAAGAGCTTTCCAATCTATATCTGTCATATCTATGCACTATGCGCCTTGTCAATGGCGACTGCGGTTTGTTTTTCAGTACTATTAGAATTTAACGAAATTATCCATAATCCGATTTTTGCGGATATATGTTGCCGACTCGAAATCAATATATTTTTATATTTTGTTATTCATATAAGGTTTCGATCGAGTCTACCGTACCCCTTGACGAAATTATTAATATAGATTTGTCGACCAAGATTACTTTAAGTTTATTTAAGGTAGTATTTTTAAAGAAGCAGGCCTGAGAACAGCATTTGATTGGGCTCCTGTGCTAGATACTTATTCGTTTATGATCTGTTGCATCAATTTCTTGTCACTATAATAAATATGTTACTTACTCCTATGCTTTTCTTTTTTGTAAAGTAGATACTATTGTTGGCGACTGGTAAATGAGCAATAATTTTGATGAATAATTTTGATCAATGTAAAATCTGCGCTGCCATTAAAATCCTATGCAATCAAAACTAAATATAAAAACAAAACACAAACTTGAAATTGTAGCTCTACAGTTTTTCGTCGGTCCAGTCCATTTTTAAGAAAACACAGTTCAAGTTCCGGCAACGTGCCAACTGTTTCTAGAGAGGTATCTACTTACACTGGACACTTCAGTTAATAGCTGACGGCAACCGAGGACTGTCGGAGTAAAGTTCGAAAATTAAAAACTGGAATTTGACACCTGCAACCCTACTCTTGGATTTCGCTCATATTTTCAACTGTAATTTCTCACCGCATCTAGCTAGTAAACATCAGTCGAGTGCCCAGAAGTTGCTAGGTATAAAGAAGAGTTAAGCGCAATATACAAGCGGTCTCTGTTAGTCCATTAGTAGTTCGGTGACTTAAGGCCGATCCGCACACAACAGTGCCGGCACAGTGCCGACAGGTACCGATCAGTAGTGTATCCATCAATGTCAGACAAAATTGTAGCATAGGTACATTTCGCACTCGTCAGTGACAGTGTCGTTCCGTGACGTTCAGTGATCACTGTCAAAGACTGATAGATACGTTACTGATCGGCACGTGCCGGCACTGTTGTGAGAGGATTGGGTATTACACTTCGACGCTACACGTCTAGCATGACTAGAAAGAAAGAGAGCGCAGGATCAATGGCTGAATTTTCTTTCCAATGTACAGTCGCCAGTGATTTTTGTTACAAACTAACCCTTATTATAACTGATACCGCAGTATTTACCCTGACGTGCTGTTTTTCGTTCATTGGGAGATGTATCACCATCTGATGAATAATGAAATCTTGGTTCAACCTTTTTAGAACTTTTAAGACCTCATTCTGGCCTCATCATTCCTCTCACATACATGGTAATGCAAACTTGAGTGACGGGGACAACAATAATATAAAATACACAAGATAGAAGATACAAGATACAGAGTAAGGCCTCTAGAGCAAAGAGACCACGCTATATTTCATGCAGTTTACCCTAGCTACGTTTCTGTTAAGTACGACATAGGTGATCAAACAGTTTGACTGTACAGCTGAATTGGATAGTTAGGAAAAAAAAGTTACAAATGAAAGTTTCAAAGTTCGTAACGTGTGTAATATAAAACCGTGTTGTTTTTACGTTTAAATCTAGAAAATGCTACTGCTTGCAACTTATTGGCGTTGTAAAAAACTGATTTGAAAGTCACTCTTCGCCACAGTCATTTGTGAATAAGTATTACTAGAAAATAGATCACGTGTATAATTTTCTCAAAAAACTGTATATAAACTTACATCCGCGCAAAGCGGAGTCAGTACTCTTCTAAAAATAATACCCATTATTTATTTTTTGTTTTTGCCATTGTACCTCGTTCCTTAAAAACGAGCGCTGTTGTTACCCTGAAATTTAATAATCTCTAAATATAAATTCCACGAATCTCTGCCTTAATGGATAGACGTTAATGAATAGCTGCTTGATTACCCTCATTAACATAACTCTGCATGTCTAATTTAACGTGTTTTACAGACTAGGAGAAAGTTTGACTTATTAACTAGGCCTAAAGGCAGGCCTGGCTTAGACTACCCCCATTATGAATTCACTCGTCTTGATGAAACTTCTCAACTTGGTATGTCGAGGCGTCTTTAACTCACTATTTCGGAAGACATTTAGTTTTTCTTATTAAATTTGTCCAACTTAACACATCCGAATCTAAAGGAGTTATGTTTTTCAATGCTTGGCGATCATTGATAACGATTTTTTTATCATATCAGAGAATTAAATATATTTACTATTCTTTAAAAAAAAACTCAGTGTATCTTTTCGTTTAAAAGATAGTTTAAGATTGTTTTCAAAATTCGTCATGCAAAGAAAAACGGACTTTAAATGAATTAAAACTTGAAAGTCTAACTTATTTATTGCAATATCTGGGAGACCGAGCTTTGCTCGGTATTTAATTTAAAAAAAAAGGTAAGCTATCGCAACATTGAATAGGACAGCAAAATTTACCTTTGTATTTAAATAATGTTGTAGCGGTCTTTTAGTGAAAACACAAAGATAACATCTTTTTCTGAAAATGCTTTGATATGCTATGCGAAATTCTAGCTAGATCGTTATTTCTCCAAAACCTTTCACACACAATTTGATGAAAATCGTTGGATCCGTTTTCGAGATTCGGAATGTATGACCAAAGGCTGTTGTAGCAAAGCGTTTTGTAGGAGCTATAATTATGACCTTTGCCTGGTTAAGTCATCATCAAATAACTTTCTTTTGAATACTAGGAATTTTCCTGACGATTCCATGTATTGACGAAAATAACCTCCTGATTTTGAATTCGGTATATATAAATGTAATTAAGTTTTTTTTACAAAAAATATACGTAGCGATAAGAAAAGGTTAGTACTTTCCCAGACACAGGGATTATGTTTTCCCACATTTATTTTCAAGGTTATCAGTATTTTTCAGAAATCTATTGATGAAAAATAAAACAGGGCATCATCCAAAACCTAAATCTGTATGATAACACTTAATTTCTTCCAGCAGTTCTCCGGGGCACGGTTAGAGGTTGAAGATTCAAGAGTATATTTAAAAAAAAAATGTGCATTTTATTTTTAAAGTCAGTTTTTAGGTTTATTTTGTTTGTGAACTACAATTTGAGGGTTTTCTCGATTACACTAAGACTGTATCATCAGATCCCGATTTGGCAACAATGAAACTCCTAAAAAAGTCTATTGTAAAACCGCTTTATAAAAAAGGAATTAAATCGCTATTACAAAATTATAGGCCAGTTACATTAATACCAATTTTTTCCAAAATCTTGGAAAGGTTAATGTTTAATAGGTTAAATAGTTTTTTAGAAACCAATAATGTAATAAACGAGGAACAAAACGGATTTCGCAAAAGCAAAAGTACTTCATTAGCAACATTTAAATTAATTAGATCTATAACAAATTGTATTGATGAAAATATACCAGTTACTGTTCTGTTTCTCGATATGACGAAAGCTTTCGATTTTGTGTGTCACAAACGGCTTCTTTCAAAACTCCATAAATATGGTATTCGTGGATTAGGCTACTCTTGGATTGAAAGCTATTTGTCGCAGAGGGAACAATGTGTGGTAACCCAGAGATTTTGCCCCAATAGTAAATGCTTAGAGAGATACCAATCATCATTCCAAATCAATGAATTTGGAGTACCACAAGGTAGCATCTTGGGTCCTCTATTGTTCCTCCTGTACATTAATGACTTACCTAGATCTATACCGCATGAATGTATTTTATTTGCAGACGACACCACTATTGTTATTAAAGGTGATAAAAAAAAAAGTCATGAATTTTATGAAAGTGTAATTAACACTGCTCTAGCAAAGGTTATAGAGTGGCTTGATAAAAATAATTTAAGAATAAATTTAGAAAAAACTAAATACATTCAATTTGGAACTTGTAAAACAAAACACCAAAATCTTAATATACATTTCAAAGGACAAGTGATAGAGGCAGTATCATCTACCAAATTTTTAGGTATAACTTTGGACAGTTTCTGTGACTGGAAGCTACATATATATAAAATCTGCTCAAAATTAAATAAATTTGTTTTTGCTCTTAGTAGAATTAGTCAGATTGTGTCACAGGAGGCTGCTATCACTGCATACAATGGTTATGTGAATTCATTTTTGCGTTATGGAGCTTTAATCTGGGCTAACTCTGTACACAAAGACAAGGCATTTGTATTGCAAAAGAAATGTATTCGCGCCATATTTGGACTAAAACAGACTGACTCCTGTCGTCCATACTTCAGAACATACAAATTGCTAACACTGCCTGGGATTTATATTTTTGATTGTTGTCTGTTTGTCCATCAGCACCAAAATTTGTTTGTCCAAAAATGTCAAATTTCAAATCGCAACCTGCGCTCTGCATATAAGAATAAACTTGCCAAACCAATGGTTAAATTAGCACTTGTGTCAAACAATACTTTTATTATGTGTATAAAAATCTATAATAAATTACCTGATGATTTTAAAAATATTTCAAAATTTGCCAGATTTAAAACGATTTTAAGGGAATGGTTGGTTCAAAACTGCTTTTATAGCACGCAGGAATACTTAGATTATAAGTGAAATAGAAACAAAAAACAGTACAAATGTGTATATGCCTGAAAGGGTAGGATCAAGTGAAACTTTTGTAATTATATTTAAGATCGATTTTTTGTTACCTTGTTTTCCATACACAATAAAGCTACTTACTTACTTACTTACTTACTTACTAAAACCAACTAGAAGGTAAACCCTTTAAGTAGGTAAAAAAATATATTCAATTCTGTCTACAAATGACTGCGATATGAGAATAATACACACAAAAAACGTACACTCCTTTTTGAAGTCGGTTAAAAAAACAGCAAGAAAAACTCACGTTGATATGCCAAAAACCAAAGTTTCTAAATGTTTGTATAAGCAAAGGTTATGTGTATTGTATCGTAAATATGCAAAAATATCTGTAGGCGTTGATAAGAAAAGGGTAGTACAAAATCATTGTGGGTGTTCAAACACATGGAAAAGTTTCGGAAAAATTCCATTGACTCTATTTATCCTCAGAAGAGTGACAGAACTAATAGTAATGTGCTTTTTCATCAGTAAAAAATTGAGTATTATCAGTAAATAACATGTATCTCATTGTTATCAATATCCACCCACAAGGTATGGTCTAATATGCAACGGTAGCTTCCACACTAGCAGACTTGATTGATTAATACCTATTAGTTCGAATGGGGACACAATCGAATACAATCTTTTTATTCCATAAAACTAGCGGTCCCCCGCGACTTCGTCCGCGCGTTTTGAGTTTGCTCCCTCCCCTCCCGTCGCAGCGTGATGTTTTATATCCTAAAGCCTTTCTCAATAAATAAGCTATCTAACACAGATATATTTTTTCAAATCGGTCCAGCAGTTCCTGAGATAAGCGCGTTCAAACCAACAAACTCTTCAGCTTTATAATAAAACTAGCAGTCCCCCGCGACTTCGTCCGCGCGTTTTGAGTTTGCTTCCTCCCCTCCCGTCGCAGCGTCATGTTTTATATCCTTAAGCCTTTCTCGATAAATAAGCTATCCAACACAGAAATATTTTTTTCAAATCGGTCTAGCAGTTCCTGAGATAAGCGCGTTCCATCAAACAAACTCTTCAGTTTTATAATATACTAGCGGTCCCCCGCGACTTCGTCCGCGCGTTTTGAGTTTGCTCCCTCCCCTCCCGTCGCAGCGTCATGTTTTATATCCTTAAGCCTTTCTCGATAAATAAGCTATCCGAAACAGAAATATTTTTTCAAATCGGTCTAGCAGTTCCTGAGATAAGCGCGTTCAAACAAACAAACTCTTAAGCTTTATAATATATAAGCGAAAGCGCACGTTGTACTTAAGCTGCGAACATTATTTTGGTGCGGAGTTATGTTAAAACTGTGATAGCTCCTAAGATATTTATTGAAATCAAATGATATAAAGAGAAACTTGGTTCTAAATGAAATGCTCGTGATGATGAATCTATTTATTTTGATAAGAATAAATACCTGTGTGTATAATACACCTCTAAAAATAATGCATTATTTTTTTACAAATTTATTAACATAAAAAAGGCTGTAGTAAGTCAACCATAAAAGATAGATATATGCTGTCGCGAACTTTATTATAGAACTCTTAATGCTGAATAATCCTGTCATACATATTTTTTGTGTAACTTAAGCGGTTTCCGCAGCGTATGCAGCGGAAGCTCTCAAAAGGAATATCTTTCTCCCGTTTTCGCAACATTATTCATTTCTGCTGTGGTCTTATGAGTCGTATCTTTATGTTATATAGCTTAAAGCCTTCCTCGATAAATGGACTATCCAACGTAAAAATATTTTTTCAAATCGGGCCAGTAGTTTTTGAGATTAGCGTTCAAACAAACAAACAAACTCTTCAGCTTTATAATATTAGTATAGATTAGCACAAGCGCACGTTGTACGAGGGTCAAACTGAAAGTTCTTGGAACTGGCCACTTATAAACAATATAATAAAAAAAATATTCTAAAATTTGAAAATAGAACTCTTTGCCAATATTACTGAGTATATATTTCATTCATTTGTCATTTGTTTTACGATTTGGCGGCAAATTGAAAATTGTCTGTGTCACGTCAACATGAATTTAACACGAGAAAATTTTCGTGCAATGATTTTTTATGACTTTCGATGTCATTTAAGTCAACAAGAAAGTTATGATAGACTACGATTGGCCTTTCACGATGAAGCCCCATCTCGTGCGACTGTTTACAACTGGTTTAATGAGTTTAAACGTGGTCGCACTAATCTCACTGATGATGTACGTGAGGGACGGCCTTCTACGGCGACGACTGAAAATAACATCTGTGTTGTGCGGCGTATGATAGAGACTGACAAAAGAGTGACCTATCAGCAGATTCGGACAAGCTTAGGCATCGGTATGAGTCAAGTACACAAAATCCTCCACGAACATTTAGCGGTCAGGAAGCTTTGCAACCGGTGGATACCTCATAATTTGACTAAGGCTCAAAAACTCCATCGTGTGGATTGGTGCCGTAAAATGATTGAAAGATTTAACGGAGGTGACTCAAATGCTGTGTTCGACATACTAACAGGTGACGAAAGCTGGATTTACTGTTATGATCCTGAAACCAAAAGACAATCTGCTCAGTGGGTGTTTCCTTTCGAGGAGTTGCCAACTAAAGTGAAGAGAGATCGAAGTGCGGGAAAAAAAAATGGTTGCCTCGTTCTTTGGAAGGATAGGTCATTTCGCAACAATTGTGTTAGAGGATCAAAAAACAGTTTCTGCAGAATGGTACACTACCAATTGTTTGCCACTTGTCTTGGAAAAAGTTCGAGAGAAACGACCTCGCAGTAGGATCCTCCTTCACCACGACAACGCCTCGTCGCACACCGCCAAGCGAACGATCGACTATTTGGCGACATCAAACGTTGAATTACTGGGTCACCCGCCGTATAGCCCCGACCTCGCGCCTTGTGATTTTTATTTATTTCCAAAAATTAAAGAAAAACTTAAAGGAAAGCGGTTTATGAATGCTGAAGAAGCGGTGGCTGCGTATCGCGATGCCATTGAAGAGACCCCTAAGGGCGAGTGGGCAAAGTGCTTTTCCCAGTGGTTCCATCGCATGCAGCGGTGTATTGACGTCAATGGACAATATTTTGAAAAGATATAATAAAACTAATAACTGGCTAATGTAATCAGTTTTTGATTTTCTAAGAACTTTCAGTTTGACCCTCGTACTTAAACTGCGAACATTATTTTGGTGCGGAGTTATGTTAAAACTGTGATAGCTCCTAAGATATTTATTGAAATCAAATAATATACAGGGCAACTTGGTTCTAAATGAAATGCTCGTGATGATGAATCTATTTATTTTGATAAGAATAAATACCTGTGTGTATAATACACCTCTAAAAATAATGCATTATTTTTTTACAAATTTATTAACATAAAAAAGGTTGTAGTAAGTCAACCATAAAAGATAGACATATGCTGTCGCGGATTTTATTATAGAACTCTTAATGCTGAACAATCCTGTCATACACGATTTTTGTGTAACTTAAGCGGTTTCCGCAGCGTATGCAGCGGAAGCTCTGAAAAGGAATATCTTTCTCCCGTTTTCGCAACATTTTTCATTTCTGCTGTGGTCTTATGAGTTGTATCTTTATGTTATATAGCTTAAAGCCTTCCTCGATAAATGGACTATCCAACGTAAAAAAAAAATTCAAATCGGGCCAGTAGTTTTTGAGATTAGCGCGTTCAAACAAACAAACAAACAAACTCTTCAGCTTTATATTATTAGTATAGATTAGCGCAAGCGCACGTTGTACTTAAGCTGCGAACATTATTTTGGTGCGGAGTTATGTTAAAACTGTGATAGCTCCTAAGATATTTATTGAAATCAAATAATATAAAGGGCAACTTGGTTCTAAATGAAATGCTCGTGATGATGAATGTATTTATTTTGATAAGAATAAATACCTGTGTGTATAATACACCTCTAAATATAATGCATTATTTTTTTACCAATTTATTAACATAAAAAAGGTTGTAGTAAGTCAACCATAAAAGATAGACATATGCTGTTGCGGTTTTTATTATAGAACTTTTAATGCTTAACAATCTTGTCATACATGATTTTTGTGTAACTTTAGCGGTTTCCGCAGCGTACGCAGCGGAAGCTCTCAAAAGGAATATCTTTCTCCCGTTTTTGCAACATTTTTCATTGCTGCTGTGGTCTTGTGAGTCGTATCTTTATGTTATATAGCTTAAAGCCTTCCTCAATACATGGACTATCTAACATAAAAATATTTTTTCAAATCGGGCCAGTAGTTTCTGAGATTAGCGCGTTCAAACAAACAAACAAACTCTTTAGCTTTATAATATTAATAAATAAATAAATAGTATAGATAACACAATTTCCTTAATAATACTTCAAAAGCCAGTTCTAAAAGGAATCATGACTAAGTTTTGAGTAGCAAGCTACGCCAAGCAGTATGCTAGAATCCGAAAACGGCGAGAATCCAAATCGCGAACATAGCCAGGCATTTCTGAATAAAACACCTGAGCTACGACTGCAGATTTTTGCCTTGTGCAAGTTTTCGATTTACGACAAAACATTTTTGGAATAACAGCCCGAAACAAACGGACTTTTAACATGCCGAGGAAGTCGTTTTCAATGCGTTTTAAGCAATTTGTTTCTCTATACTTGTTGATTTTATACTTAAAGTTGAGTTGTTCTGAAGCTTCAAGTATTGATTAAAAGCTTCAGAGCAACTCAAGCTTTTAATCAATACTTAAAAACTTCAGAACAACTCACCTTATGTGAATGCTACGCGATGTTTGACCTGAGTTATTTTTATTATAGCTTATATTTCCTAAGATGATCGCTGAGACGTTGTCATTTCAACAATTTTTGTGACATAACCCAATTTAATTTTAACCGATGTTATTCGAACAAAGGAATCTATTAGTATCTTACTTTTTTATTTATTTGTTATACTATTTAATATTTTGCGTGTATTTAAATTCTTTATCAGGCTTTGGGCCTTTACGGAGACCGTATTATTTCACCCTTTTCTACGGATCATTCTATCAAAAACGATTAGAAAAAGAAGTGAATCTAATAAAAGTATATAATTCATTTTGATAATTATTAGCATAATTATCGATAGCGATAGTATTTTTCATTACTAGATATAGTTATTGATTATTACGGCCCTACCGATTATTCGGACGTACGATTTTAGGCCAATTAGGTTAATGAATGAATGAATGAAATTTATTTATTGCAAGTAACAATGACTCATTTTTGTTAGTATAACTTATAAACTATCAATAATAATATATCAATCACTATAGTGTGTTCATATTTTTTTAACTTAAGGCATTAATATTTTATTCTTTTTATTTTGTAAAATAATATTTTCGTTCTTGGCATGAATATGAGTGAAAACGGAAGAATGAGTCATGACAAAAAATGTCGCCGAAATCATCATAAATAAAAATGACCGACTGAAATACTAGATATTTATCAGAGTACCGCATTCAATGCGTTGATTTAGTAAACTAACGAAGTTAGCGTCACTGTTTTTATCAATGAACAATGAACAGAACGAATAAGTCACTGCGTTAAGTTGGCACGAGAATGGCACCAACGAGGCGTCAACTATGCGGAAGCGCGTTACGTAAAAGGATCGGCACCGGATAGCGAATGCCTCGCCTCGGATCGTGTCTGATACAACTTATGACAGTTGTTTTAGTAAATAACAGCCAGTTTGACAGGGTGGACGGATAGTCGGCCACCAGGGGGTGACGCGCTTTAAGCGCGTTACAACGCATGCGCCGCTGGTCGAGAGTGGGTCCCAAGTTGGTCTCGATCCGAGGTGGTGACGTTACGAAGTTGATAAAGTATACTGAACGCCTCGAGTTGATACGGTGCTGTCACCGTGACGGGTGAATAGATGTGCTACAACCTTTAGTCATCATTTTCACTCAACATCAATTGAGATAAGTACATTCAAGTGTCAAGCTTTAATAATTCACGATATGCACTACCCTAGAATTCATCCCCATCTGACGTTAGTAGCAATCGAAGTCAAATAAAGAAGGGAAAGTATGCGTTCATTATCAACAATCTTAAAAATAAGCACCTAAATATCTGTGAATTAAGGGCTAACAAGAACTGGTTAGGAACATTAATCCTGTTATGTATTCTGCGGTAGCAACACTGTCGGTTCTTTGATCCCATTATGAAAATCCTGCACTTTGCAACAAGTTCCTGCGGTCCTAGTCCGAGTTGTAACTCAGTTATTAGCTTGTGGAGACAGCTAGTCGCCTGTTGCAGACCTAAAATCAATTTAATTGCAAATTTGTGTTCATTTTATAGTGTGTGTATATTTTGTGTGAGCGAGAAATAATAATTATTCTAAGTTGATTAACGTGAATACTCTTTGTCAAACAAATACACGAAAATATATTTACAAAAAAAAAGATAAACTGAACTGAAGATACTGAACTGCATAGATTATGACCTCGATATTATACTCGTATAATGTTCAAATCTTGTTCAAATGGTTGTTACTACATGTTTAGGTAAGAAATATCAACGCTAAGGTTTATTTTATTTATTTATTTATACTTTTTGCACAACCAAAAATTTGTAAAAAAGGTGGACTTAACGCCATATGGCATTCTCTACCAGTCATACCTTTGGGCTAAGCAGAAATGATTGTAGGCGGTGCGACAGAAAAAAAGAAAATGGGTTACTATTAAAAAAAAACGATAAATTTCACACATAAAAAAATATACATGAAAAACATATCTCATAAAACAAAACAAAATAACTACAATTTACAATAAATACAATATGATCTAATAAAATATAACATATACATAACGCAAGCGATAAAATAAATACATATATAAGGTTATCCTTTTTTTTGAAGAAAGTTAGTTTATACTTGCTTTCTAATGGTTTAGAATGTTTTTAACACTCAGTGTCATATATTATTTTCATAAAGATGAAATAAGAAACCATAAATTTGGGCGTGGGCGGGACGTTTATTTCATCTTTATGAATACTTACTTTCTTTCAAATATTTTTTGGAATATTGAAATACCTACACAAATTAATAAATCTCTCTCACAAATGGTTCGTTTACACTTTTATCGGAAAATTGAAGTAAAAAGAAAAGGCATAAAATGAAGTTAGTTTTTCGAAATTCTCACCAAGAAACTAAGCTGTGTATTTAATAAGTTATTGCTTACAAACAATGTTTTTTCTGGAGAATGCTATCTCTAAACCAGAAAAAAAATATTTTTCACTAACTGGAAGTATGAATTTAAAACTTATGGAAAAATATTTACACAATTGATATTTCTTTGTGACCTGCAAACTTCCTCCGACGGAAGTTTTTTGTGTTAAGACTCTAACTAAATAAATATAGAAATACATAAATATGCATCACACAACACACCAATTGTCTGGTTTCGTGGTGATGACTTTTCTTCCTTGTGTTACGAAATACCAGACAATAATCATGACGGGGGCGTCTCCCATTAATACTTGAATACATATTAAAATTCAACCTTTCCTTGCAATATACCACGTTATTTTCTGTACAAACATTCCCACTCCAATCACACATCTATAAATAAATCCGAATCTGTTTCGGTCAACAGATATTAAAAGGGAAACCGACCGCAGTCGTAACTTTCAATGTGTTACCTAATAAACGTCCAATACCATGATTGTACGGTCACTTACAATAGAAAGTGAGGAAAAATCTTAGCTACCTAAGAATAAGGTTGAAGGTTGTTTGTACTGGTAGTATTCCAGGTAAAATTGTGTCCTACCTCAGGAAGGGAATCCCAATAAAAATCATTAAATTTCAGCTCTGGCCAGTCCGCAATATGCCACAGGCAGGCCCCGTAACTATAATGTGGGTATTAACCGTGAGGGTAGACGTAAAGTGGTTGGTTTTGCATTTTCGATAAGCAGGTAAGCAGGTGATGTTAGCTTTGAATATCAATATTAAATATCATACTGGTCAATGTCGATAGAGTTGACTGAGCAGAATATGCATCATAGCTCCATTTATCCGTGCTATTAAAAAAAAACCGCTAAACGCGAGTCGGACTCGCGCACTGAGGGTTCCGTGCCAACTTTAACTAAGTTAAGGATCCTCTTACTTTCACTTAGCCAAACTACCATAATATTTTCTTGATAGCAAAGTCATATTTGTGTGTGGTTGTTGAAAATGTGCTATATCCCAAAATCCACTTGCTTGATCTCGTTCAAACAAGACAAAAATTATGTTGAAAGTATTTGTAAAGCACTACACTCTGCATTTTTGTCAAAATTGACATTTGCTTCGTTCAAAAGTTAGAGGGGGTTCGGGGGGACGCATTTTACCACTTTAGAAGAGTCTATCTAACAAGTTAAAAAACTTCATCTTTATTTCAACAAGTGGTTATGGGGCTAGTTGAGCATACCCACTTACTGTGTAGTCTCAACTGCAATAGTGATGATGATGCTTAGTTCTTGATTTATGTTCTTATTTCACTATGCACCGTACTTTGATTTGTTGATATTTAAAAAATATATATTAAGTTGTATCTCAATAAAGCAAAATGGACCTCCACCTATATACCCCTATATGTGATTTTTTTTTTTAAGGAGGTTGACAAATTTGGTCTCCACGGCCTTTGTTGCCAGCAAAGCGATGCATTGGCCTTACGCGTATTCCCTGGGAATGAGGTCGGGCCTTAGTTTGGTATGTAACTTGTGTTGATACTTTGGCCTCCTCCCTTTTTAAAAAATCAGCCCTTTAAGCTGGAGCAGCAGCGGAGTTGTCTGAAAACGCCAAGCGTCGCGAGTACGTTTCACTTGCAGGTGATTATGTGTTTGCACCGTTTGACGTTGAAACATTTGGGCCGTGAGGACCCTCTGTTAAATTGCTGTTTAGAAAAATTGCGCCAAAATTAAATTATGCAACAGCTTATAATAAAGCTGGCTGGTTCCTAGCTCAAGAGATTAGCATAGCTATCCAATGCGGCAACGCAGCCAACATCATAGCCTCCTGGCCGCAAAGAAATGTTTCCGGTTTTGTATAGGTAGATTTTAAGTTATTTTTTTTATGTTGCATGTTCTAGTTCATATTTCTTGTTTGTTATTAAAGTCAAATTGTCATTAAAGAAAATAATATTTTCGTTTGTGATATAGTTAATTTTACTTACAACAGAAACATTTATATTTGCGTGAAATATCAAAAATATACATAAATAACACTAATACTGTTTTTTTTCGATCTTTTCATATCATAAAGTCACTGAAACTAATCATATCCGTACCCTATACCGATGCTAAACTGATCCCACTATAGGGGCATGTTGAGAAATGTTGACTTGTGTCATTAAATTTGAAATACCTTTAAATCTTAAAACACCTTGTAAATAATAGGTATAAAGTTTCTTTATATCTGGAATAAAATGCTTGATAAAACGATGCAAGCATCATATCTCTTCATCAAATAGCTTTCTAAGGGCAGTTTTTTCACTAGCCAGATAAGAAATATTCGTCGAACAAAATACAATATGGCTAATTTAAAAACGTCACCTAATTGTCAGCAATCATAGGTACCTGTCATTTTTTTAAATCTGTTGCTTTATAATTTATCAGTCTGATAAGATTTATCTGACCATTTAAAAATCGGCCCTTAATAAAAAATCCAAAAAAACTTACTCAACTAAACCCACCTATATCTGTCTACAAAATGTTTAATGCTACCTCAGATTTGCCTTCACATCACCAATTTTTGAATGGAAAGACTGACATGAATCTCTAGGGGCAGCTTATGCGTTAGTCCGGGCAGCCAACGAAACATAATACATATTTAGATTCGAAACGAACCATATTCAGACACCCAGATTACGACTAAATAATTCATGATTTGAGTGACTTGGTGCAACGCAGATTGCGCCAGGATCTAGCATCCACTCCCGAGCACAGTTAAATAGGAGCAAATATTAATCTGTTTTATGATGCAATTATCTAGACAACCCTTGCGCATCTAATTACCGGCTTCAAAAAAAGAGGTAATTAATTCAATGTATGTGATGTTGTTGGAATCTAATAATATTTGAATATGTTGCCAAACGAGTGCAAAATTTCGTAAGTGTATGTGTGTTTGTATGTATGATTTTCCACGGATTTCTGGAAAGCAAGAAGTTATAGCGAGATGATCCTTTTTTAGTTCTAGTTAAATATATATATGTATATATATATATATATATATATATATATATATATATATATATATATATATATATATATATATATATACAATATATTAACTTTTAGGGTACAGCATTAGTTTTAACAAAATCGGTGCAAATTCACTTGGAGTCGGTGCATGGTGTCACAACAAGCTTAACTACACCAGCAGTCGACGAAGAGGGCAAATGTGCTAAGCTATTAGTCAGTTTTTTGCAGGTGATTTTTTTGAGCTACAAAATAGTGAAATTAAGATTAACGTCTTCATGTGATTAATTAGAAATCATTAACTCCGATTTACAATTAGGCATCTTATTGTTTCTTAAGTGATAAAATGTGGTACATTTATACCACTATATATATATTGAATTGTTTCCAAATGTCTTTTCGTAATTATAAAATTACATCGTAATCACATATAAACAAATTGAATTGATCACCTTCTTTTTAGGTCGGTAAAAACAACTGTTTTCCTCTACTTACTGACACAGTTCCTATTCACAAGTACCATTCAATAAATTTTGATGTGATTACTTACCCAATCAGCAGTCTCCAATTCTCTCAACTCTTTGCTAAATCTTATAAAATAATATAGCCCTATTCGTATCTGATAGTAAAGTTAATTCTTACACATAACTCTAACTCGTAACACATTAAAAACCGGTCTGAGTTTGGAAGGAATTAAAACAGTTAATATTTATAAGGAAGATGAATTGTATTTAAAAACAAAGCTTTCGGGGTAACTGGTGTTTTACGGCATATAACCGACTGCGGTCAGTCAAATGCGGATTTAACTACAACCGCAAAAATATGTTTAAAATTTGCAAAGGATTGGTTGGAAATATCAAATAATTTTAAATTTTGTCGGTCATATCATATTATTGGATGCAGACCCTTTGATCAAAAGCGCAGAGTTGGATGTCCACCGACAAGAATCAGATGGACGGTGACCGCTTGTGATCGGTCGCTGTAGAAAACGGTGGGGGTGGCCTATGTTCAGCAGTGATGATGATGATGGTCATATTATTGACCAGTTCACTGAATGTAATGTAATGAATACGTACTGACTTTAATAGATCAAAACCAACCTATATGCAAGTTTTGAGAAGTTTCTCACAGAATTTGTATAGTGAACGATATTCCAATATCTTTTATTTTGTCAGAGCCCCTATTTTGAAATCACTCTCTCGTTTCAAGATGGCGTGTGATATTAATTGATTTATTGCCCGATTTTCCAATAAAAATGAGTTTGATTCCACACGGCAGTGATTTGATACCTAAATTTTGTGAGTACTAACGTTTATATTTCGCGTTATTTTCATTGATTTTTTATTCGTTTTCAAACAAAATTCACATGCCATTTTTAAGCTAGTGCTTCAAAAATAGGGCTTCAGATTTTTCGGCAAGTAACAAGAGTTTGGAAATTACCAAAAATATAGGGTTAACAAAATTAACTGCATTCCTTCTAGGGTCCAATTCCGACCCCCAAATACAACAACTTTTTGTATGGGACCAACCTCGAAATCCCAAAAAAATATTTCACTTTCCCATACTAGAGTGCCGATCAGCTGATTCTAGTTTGTATGGAGAAGTCAAAATTATTCTTGGGATTTCGATGTTGGTCCCATACATTTTTTTGTTATATTAGCAACAGAATCACCCTGAGAAGGAATGCAGTTGATTTTGTTAAGCTCTGTGTATAATTACCTAAAGTTTTTTGCAGATATTTATGTAGGTACTTACATTGAGTCATAAAGAAGCTCAAAATCACCCAACGAGCGATGGAGAGGGCTATGCTGGGTGTTTCTCTACGGGATCGAATCAGAAACGAGGAGATACGTAGAAGAACTAAGGTAAAGGACATAGCCTTGAGAATCAGTAAGCTCAAGTGGCAATGGGCAGGGCACATATAGCGCAAAGAAATGATGGCCGTTGGGGCAGGATATAATAATAAGTTCTAGATTGGAGACCCTTCGACCAAAGACGCAGCGTAGGACGTCCACCAACAAGATGGACAGACGACCTTATAAAGATCGCAGTATCAAACTGGATGCAAACCGCTAGTGATCGGTCGCTGAGAAAGCCGTGGGGGAGGCCTATGTTCAGCAGTGGACGTCCTTTGGCTGATAATTATGATGATGATGATGATGATTACATCGAGTTAGATTAGTTTGGTACAATTCAAAAATAATATTGACCTTGTAGAAAATAAGCAGAATTATTGTGTGCACCTCATTTTTAATTAAATTATTGGCAATTATGAGTTTGTTCTAATTAAGATGCAACACCATCTGTGCCTAATTGATTTAATAATGTTAATCAATAACTGAGCAACGACTGATATCATAACTAATTAATGGGTTATGTGTGACTAATTACCTTTGATTAGATACCATGGTTATTACTGCAAAGCTAGTCAAGGCAGGTCAGAGAGCATCTCTACTAATAACTTCAGTCCTGGGACCCTATTTCCGAATCACTCGCCTCAATATGCCGTGTGATTTTATTACCGGATAAAAACCACACAAGAAGCATTTAAAAAAGATGGTTCGTTTTTGTCAGTGCTCGTGATAGTATTTTACGTAATTTACGTTTATTTTTATATTGTTCTCGTTATATTGACGCGAGTGACTTAAATATAGAGCTTCTGGTTAATTTCGTTTATTTCACTTTTAGTCCAATTCGAGGCATAAACAAAAATAAGTTAAAATCATGAAAATCCGTTCACTCGCTATCAAGATATTAGTGGAGCACCTAGTATAACTTTCTAGTATGTACTCGTGACAAGATGATGTCACATCACACGGTCAGAAAATTGAGCTCAAAAAAATATGGTTTTATTAACCTCAAATAGCACGAACGGTAAACAAATGTCTAAACAAAAAAAGTTTATGAATTTTTTTCAACTTCGTTACGCTCACTTTCTTCCCACATCTACATATTTAAATAAAAACACCCTTTTGCACGTTATTCAACAACCGCCTGGTTTAAGCGGCTTAATGAAATGTAAACAGTAAAGCGAAGCGCAAGTTGAATGACCTTAATGAAAAAACCGGCCAAGTGCGAGTCGGACTCGCGCACTGAGAGTTCCGTGCCAATTTTAACTGAATTAGGGAATCCACTTACTTCCACTTAGCTAAAATACCACAATATTTTGTTGACAGCAAAAATAACTTTGTTTTTCATAGTGTTTGTAATTATAAATATAAATAAAGTTATGTTTGCGGTGGTTGAAAATGTAATATATCTCAAAAACTACTAGTTCCATCCCGTTTTAACGAAATTTCGTTTAAAGTATTTGTCAGGATTTATATTTTATATATATCTTTTTTTTTCAAAATGTTTACTAGCTTAGTTAAGAAGTTAACGGGGAAAAAGGGGGATGGGACGCCCATTTTACGACTTTGGAGGCGCCTACCTCTCAAACGTTGGACTTTTAGAGAAAATGGTTTTAGGAACCTCAATGTCAAAAATACTTTCTGTTTTAGTTTCATCAAAAAATAAAAAATATCATTTTATTTTTATTTTTTGTATATGAATCGAAAAGGTTATCCTACATTTCCTACCAAATTACAACAGTGTAATGCTTTAAGTTACAGAATAAAGTGGCATACGGACAGACAGACAGACTTGACTAAACTATAAGGGTTCCGTTTTTTGCCATTGGGCTACGGAACCCTAAAAACGTGAAAAATGATAAATTCAACCATTGAAAAACAGCGCAGCGTCGGAAGTCTCGACATTGTTCTCTGTGAAACCACCAGTTGGCGCTCGAAAGATGCTGAGACAAAATTGCTGTTTTCGTAAATTTATTGGTTAAGAAGATTTTTTAAATGAAGCTTAAAAAATGCAAATATTTTTTTAAGATTTATTAAAAATACAGCAACGTAAGTTAAAAATAATATTTGAAAAATCATAAAATTTAATTTGTCTACACGAAATATCAAAAATTTTGCTTCAGACTTCGCCCACAGGTTTACTTACTAACGTACCACTTCATCTGATTAATATAGAGTTTTCATAAATTGTCAGAACTTTAAGTTATATAGAAATATTTCAGTGTTTTTGTAACTACTTTACAGACCTATAAAAAACTTGCAACGTATTAAGGTTATAGCTACACATCTATCCACCCGTTGCGGAAAAATCACCGTATCAACTTCAAGCGTTCAGTATTCAGTATTCATTGTATGGAACTCCATACTTTGACCAGCGGCGCATTCATTGTGATGCGCGCACTTAAGGCTAGTAGCCCGATGACTGTCAAACGAGCTGAACGCCAAAATAAAGTCATATGAAGTAGCAAACGCAATCCGAGGCATGGCATTTGCTATCTGGTGCTGATCCCATGCCAAAGAGTTGCTGTTCCCTTGACGTAATGCTTCTGTATGGTTCACACCTGGTTGGTACTGTCCCCAGTACAGATTGATAAATGTGCTTTAACCTGTAGTGTCTGATTACCTTTTAGTACAGAGGCCAGCACATTATGTTACCTACATATGTTGCAAACTAGCTCTTATTGCAACTGAATAAGATACCGTAGTGTTTACTTTGACATGCTGTTGTCCGTACATAACGATCGCAGCATATCAAATAGATATTTGAGATTGAATATTTTCTAGTATAATGTCTCAACACAAAAAAAAACTCATAGAACGTAATGGATATCTCCTGATAAATTATTTAGAATAGCACTGGCATAAAAAAAGCATCGGATCCCTAAAATCACGACACTTTATGAGCAAAATCATACAGTCCTTATGGAGTTGATTTGTTTTATTTTGGGGAAAAGGTACGGTTTTATGATGAACGAATCAGTTCTGATGTTTAACGTGGCTAATTAATGCGACTAATTACGACGAGGAAACGCGATGGAAACGTTTTTCGTATCTGTCCATCGCTCGTAAATAAGATTGGGTTTTCCTCGTTTCTTTGTTTAATTGAGCTGTGATGTTTATGTAAATATTTTGGATAAAAATGGCGGTTTTCCTTGACAAATTTATTTTTATTTGGTGTGAAAATGTTCAAAAATCCTTAATTCGTATTATGTTCAATCAACTGACAGAATTCTGTTGGTGTTAAGTTATTGATTTTTTATATTTTTAGCATTACAGATATAAAAATCTTAAATAGTCTTGTGTGCTACTTTCGAGCGTTAATACATCTACGTATTTAAATTATACAACAAATTCAGAAGTCTTGAAAATTCAGTTCACGTTTCATATATCTACTAATCATCAGCCTTTACCGTATTTACATTTTATAAAACAAAATATATACTAGTGAGTGTGCGTGTGTATGACTGATATAGTCGAACTTTTCATGCAATAATTTATTTTGTATTTACATGTGTGTGTGTGTGTGTGTGTGTGTGTGTGTGTGTGTGTGTGTGTGTGTGTGTGTGAAATCTATTTTGTAAAGAACCACAGCTCAAAAAATGCGTTCGTATGCTGACAGCAATTTAGTAATGTTTTCCTCAAAATTTCCCGCAACAATAGAATTAAACGCAACCATTTTATGCATGTCGCATTTCGTCCGCTTTTTATGTCCGTTTGATAACTTGATTGCCTTTACCCGGTCTATTTAGGGAGAAATGTGTTGGCAGTTTGGATTGTAGGACACGCATACAGCTATTTTAGTCTTACGTTAAAAATAAGTTCCTTTTTAATTCTGCACTACCTACAGGGTGCACTCTAAATAAATAATAATACATAAATTATTATTGAAACCAATAAGTAGGTAAAGATGTGATGTTTATACTACAGAGGGCGTCGAAAAATCTCCCTTATTATGTTATTCGAGAAATAAAATTTTATAAGCCCACATCACTAAATAATAACAATGGTAAAACCTAAAACCGTAATATGTATTTCAATAACTAATAAATATTTATAAATTATAAAGCAATTAAAGTTGGTAACTTGTATTTAAAAAAAAATAGCCGTTTTAGTTGTCTTAAGTATACTATATATAGCGGATATTTAAAAATACCCGCCATTATTAATATCCAGCCGAACAGATTTTCATGAAACATGGCTCTCGGGATGAATTTATCTTAGCCACAAAAATACTAATTGATTATCGGTGTGATTTGGGAGCTACGATACCACAGACAGATACGTTAAATTTTCACACCCCTCAGTTATTTCGTTGAAAATAAAAATAAGGCGTTTTAACAACTTAAACTGTTATTATGATATCTGTAGTGTGCGGTTTATGTAAGCAAAATATATGCCATGATAGCCATCATACTGGTATAAGCCTCAATCTCAATCATTTGTGTTATAACTATTCTTATGCCAGAAACATTAGAAATGATATAACGATACATAATATTAATTTATGAAGAACTAAACCAACTTATTCCAAAAACTGAGTAATAGGCTTTGTACTGTACTTACATATTAACCGTCCGTTTTTAAAATGGTGTCATAATGATGGGATCAATAATGGAGGTATACTTTTCTTATTGGTCGGCTACCCTTTGTCTTGTTGCCGGTACTGTATTTTTTTTTGTATATCTTTCATATAGTGTAACCGTAACTTTGGTTATGTTATTGGCGTAGCCGCTCGTTAGTCCACCATTAACAGTATCTATACTAATTTTATAAAGCTGAAGAGTTAGTTTCTTTGTATTTTGAACGCGCTTATCTCAGGAACTACTTGCCTTAGATAGCTTATTTATCAAAGAAGGTTTTGACGAGGAGGGGTGGAAGTAAACCTAGTCTATCGATAGCCCTATCAATAACTAAGCAGCCAGCAGCCAAAGCATGGTAATTGTATCCTTAAGCAGGGCTTTTGAAAGGATCCAAAGCCCCGTAAGCTATTATCCGTAAGCCTATTTAATTCTATTGATAGTTTTGTCCTATGGATATCGCAAGAATATTGATCGTAGTGACAATGTTCAGAACCGATACTGTCTATACTATGGACAGTACTATCAAAATAATGTACAATACTATAGACTCTATAGTAATGTACATTATTTTGATAGTAATAGCGATAGGCGGCCATTAAACATGATTTTTGAGATTAACTATCAGTGGTCAAATTTTCGATAGTTCGGCAACGCTTTTTTGTAATATTGGGTTCTAATGAAACTTAAAAAAAACAAAGGTTTGAACTTTGAAGACATTAAACAACAATTACAATTATCAATTCAATTACTTCAAAAAAAAAATATCCCTCTTTTTTCAAGTCTGTAAAAATGATGTGTTTTTATGGTTCAACTCATAAATAAGACATTCAGAATTTTTGTGCATTTACTTTATTAAATCAATTTACGACATAAAAAAACTTCTGTACACAGATAATTTTCATACTTAAAAAATATCAACTAATGTGATTTGGATAGGCATATAGTCAGTCGTATAGAAAACAATTTATTATGTATCCGATCGTGTCGTCATTATTGTGAAATAATCCTAGAGCTTTTGGACCTAAGTTTTTGAAGTTCAATATTGACTTTGTCAAGTTGATTGCATAAAACAACTAATTAGGCTTCCATTGTATTGTAACGAATTCACATAAATTTCATTAAAAATTCATAAACACTACACACTGCTCTAGGTATTTAAGACAACACGTTTATTAAACCATTCACATTAAACTCAATTTGAAACTATAACACTAATATTTAACCAATCATAAATTATTATTTTCACAACATGTCAACTCTTATAGGTATTCTGGAATAATGGACACAAGAAGCCAGTTGAATTTTGAAGAAACTAGTATCTCTTTATAGAGCTCCTAGACATACAGCATTATTTCAGTAATTGGGCCTGTAATCAGATTTATACGATAATCTATTAATTATAAAATACCTAAAGTCCGTCTTTGTTTGCTAGTCGAATAATGGAAACAATATTTTTATAGCTTTTAAAACCATATCAGTAAAAAAATTCATTAACTATTTGATTTAGGGCCTATTTTGCGAACGTCAGATAAGACCTATCCGACTAAGTGCCGATTTCTCAATGATCTGATAAAACTTATCACACTGATAAATTATAATGCGATAGATTTAAAAAAATGCAGGTACCTATGATTGCTGACAATTAGGTGACGTTTTGAAGTTAGTCATATTGTTTTTTGTTTGACGAATATTTCTGATCTGACTATTGAAAAAATATACAGTATCAAAATGACATTTACATATGATTGCTGACAAATAAGTTACGTTTTCAAATTAGGCTTAATATGTTGTTTTTTATTATTCAATCAACATTTCTAATCTGACGTTGGAAAAAATTAAAAAATCTCAATATAATTAAATAATTAATCTCAGTGCTAAACGATTATTTACCTATGCTGTTAGTGTAGTTTATTGTTTATATTATTTTGAAATAAAATATTTCGGTTATAAGGAATGCAAGATTGTTTACAATATTAGCCAAGCAAAAAGAAACGGACTTTAAGAAAGCATTTGTATGTTTCAGGTAAACAACATCTGCTATGTTACAACAGGATTACGAAATCAATGTTTGAAAAAATGATCTGCAAAAATCCAGTAGCGAAGCCAAATTGAGACCTTCCAGTTTTTGCTCAGGGCAATAAAGAACAGCATTCAATTCAGCGCCGAAACTTTTAACTACAGATCGTTAGTGGGGTAACTTGTCGAGACCAGACAAAGCTTTTAACTAACTTAACTGAATCACGACTAACCGCCTTCCGTGTCCACATCTCATCAACGGCCCGTTTATAGGAAAGTTTCAATTAATATCACAGTTTCCGTATTAAAAGTAGGACATTACAAACTCGTCTAGAACTATTTACACTTCGCTACGGCTGAACTAGAAACAGTAAGTCCTCGATACGTCCGAGCACTGGGCATTGTCTTGTTGTCACCCGAAGTAGTACTGAGCGTTCGAATATCGATATAAACTCCGCGTGTTAGGGTCGGTTTCGTTTTGCACTTGTACTCTTGGGAGAGTTTTGACGGCGACTCCGCGTCCCAATGTCCCGTGTGGCATGGTTCTGAGTGGCATTTCTATGGGGTATTCGGCGACTTGTCCGTACATATTACTGCTGACGTGTGGGTATGTGTTGGGGACAGGTCTTCCGACGTATCTGTTTATTTTGGGGCTGAGTGCGACGTTGGTGAATTGCATCTCTGGTTTGAGGCTGGAGTCGACAGTGTCGACGGGGCCTGATAAGCTGGTGATATTGATGTCATTGTCGACCTCTGATATGCTGTCGTTGAAGCCATTGGGTATTTCTGTGGTGGCGGAGACGTCGGGGCCTTTAGGCTGTTCCGTGCTTCTCCTGTGGACCAAACATCTGGCCACTCCAACCATGCTGCAAAGGAGCAGCGAGACAGCAACTGCCGCGATGATGTAGACGTACATCATGTCGAATGACTCTGGAACGAAAAATATGGTTACTATAATAATACATGACTGAACTGATGGCCGTTGAGTCAGGAAAGTTCTAGATTGGAGACCCTTCGACCAAAGACGCAGCGTAAGACGTCCACCAACAAGATGGACAGATGTAAAGATCGCAGGATTAAACTGGATGCAGACCGCTAGTGATCGGTGGTTGTGGAAAGCCGTGGGGGATGCCTATGTTCAGCGGGGGACGTTCTTTGGCTGATGATGATGCGTGACTTTTTCTTTGTTAAATATCAACTTTGTAAACTGCATTTGAATGGTTAATCTAACAATCAATCAGAGTGTATTGTCAAGGGTATTATTATTTTCTTTTTTTATATTATTTAACGCTATTTTCATACAGCAAAAGCATCAAAGGCAACTTGAATGGGGTTTTCTTTTGTACCCTTAGTTGAATATAATTAAAATGATTTTATAAATCGTACCCAATGCAAAAAAACTTATCGTAAAAATACTGAACACTGTTGAACGAAACACTGTTTAAAGTACCTTTTCCAGTTATTTGAAGAGTATTTTATACTGTGTCAAGTTATACTTAAAATAAGTGATTTATAGTACAGGTTGTCAGACTTGGTTTAGACATCTTAAAATAAAATTTTGCTAATAAAAAGCTGATAAATTGACAAAATTCCGTCTTTCGGTAATAACCTATGTGCGGTGTACAGGTGCCCGCCTTTTATTATAGCGACATTATCTAATTCAGATGACATCATTGAGCGGGTAAAACGATTTTCATAATTTTTACGTTCTTAGATTCGTCAACGTCCGGAATCAGATAATAATTATTTAAAAAAGGGGCGGAACGGGTCCGGGGACGGAACGAAGTTTGTTGTGTCCACTAGTATACAAATAAATCTGTCACTTTAAAAAAAAACATCCTGTATATGGAACAAAATATTTATCATCTTTTGTCACATACAGAAACCACGGTGGTATCACTGATGATGAACCAAATTTTGCTGTGGGTAGACCTAGAAAGATGGAGTAGAAAAGTAATTATACCGTCTTTTGACAGATGGTGTCTCGGCGGTGAAGCTGAAGGTGGATCTCTGATGATGCTCGTGGCGTTGATGCTGGTAGACATGGAAGGTCTTTGAGGCGGCACCGCAGCCACAGCTGGTGCTGGAGGTACTGCGGATTCCACCCACCACCGGTCGCCGGAGTCATCTGTGAAAGGGAACTTAGTTATCATGGGGCATAAAAATGTAAGTAAGAGTTGTCATAGACAATGTTATCTCAATTATACAGCGCGTGGCTTGTAATAGCAGCATAAATTTTAATCAATGATTCTGTAGAGTATACGTAGTTACCTTGACCTGGTCATAGTGCTCTAAAATACTTTAACTCAGAGATATAGTTATCCAAAATTACAATACCTAATCAATGTATATCAAAATCGCTAACTCGTTGTCATTTGTTTGCAGTACATTGCTGGTTCGTTTTATTTTGTAAGAAAATTAAACGAATTTATTTTTCATTCTTATAAATTAAAACCATTGAAAATTGATGGGATACTTAAAGGGCCTATATTTAATTTTTTGCTCATATTATAGGCCACACCCTATATAAGTTTTATCAATATTGTCAATTGCAAGTACAATGCACTTTTTTAAAATAGCCTTAACACCGATTTTCTAATTATCCGGCAACACCATCATTGTCAGTTGCAATGCAAGACAGCCGGCACTTGGTGGACAAACATAAACTAAACAATAAAAAATGCCGAGTTGTACGATGAGATAATCCTAGACAGGATTGCCCGGCGCAAATCAAATTAGGAGAGCCGACCCCACCTGAAGTGAAAAAAAGGAAAAGAAGAAGAAGAAGACACTAAACCTATGGGTATATAGGACGTAATTTGATGTTAGATGACTGCTTTCTATGTGGTACATAATACATATTTCTGATTATAAAATTCATAAATGTTATTTATTAATGCAAATAGACCCAAAGGAGTTTGATCACTTTTACGACCCTATAAAACCCTACCACAGCTTCGGGACAATTGTGGGCTAGTGCTGAGAAGAAGCTAAGAGGAAGATCTTTATACAGTTTTAAGCGAGGACATACAATCAGAATTAACACATTTTAATTGCTAGCTATATGCTAGCATTGTTAATTATCTAGCAAGTTTCTCCCAGTAAACGAATTGTAAACCGCAATCCGAACTGCTTATTGGTTTGTAAAGAAACAAATTGCAGGTCCTCGAGAGGATTCTGTTCCAATGAAATTAACAAAAGAATAAACGGAGGAACCCGAGACCAACAAAACTTTCAATTAAAAAGTGTCACTTGAAAGAACGTAGCACGCTCTGATTGTCTTTGGATTCTTTCAGATTTAATATTATCGAAGAGGCTGAACAATGAAGTTTTAATGTAGTGGGTTCACAGCTTAGGCCATAGGGCAATTTTAATGACATTGAACTTCAAAGGACTTTAAATGTGTACCTAAGGTAGTGAACATTAGAAAAACTCATTAGGTAGGTGGGTAGACTCTGAATTGAAATGTGACCCTTCACATTAGATGGACATAATTCCATATAAAACGTCCGGATATCTGGTACATTAATTGCGTTATCGAATACGGACAAAATGTGAAATAAATAGTTCATAGATTAATTGATCTGAAGTTAGTTCAATAACCACAGTAGTAAGTGCATTTTTGACAAAAATCTACGTAATAAAAAAGAACCTACAAACACTTTTGTACTGTTTCCTTCAGAGTGATGAAATCTGTCCTTTAACTCAATAGGTGTCTTGAAGTAACCTATTCTTCAAGAAACCTACTGAGTATGCTTTAAATTACAAATTCTGCGTCTTTGAAGACCGCAGTGCCTACGCTTGAGAATAAAATTGTATCCACCCGACGCGAACGAAACGACGAGATAAATTGTTTTCAATGTTCTATCGCAATTTTGATGAGAAAGTAAAATTGAATTACTTACATTGTAATACAAAAAACTAGACAGAATTTGACGTCACGACTTTGTTCAATCAAAATGCGAAAATAGTTCTAACAAATTTCAAACAAGAAAATTAATTCCAAGTATTGTGTAAAGGTCATTGAACTAGTAAAAAAATGATTACGGATAAAGCTGAAATTAAAACGTGACCGTGACGCAGCCTGATATGGGTAAAAATAACGTCAGCGTACACAAAGGCTTAAAGTTCCCATACTTCACAAAGAGTTTCTAGTTTCCAATATCTCGAGGTCAGTGCCACACATAAACTTTAGTGACCTTTGATAATCGAGTCAGAGTATGAACCGACACGAAATATTCCTAACCCTTCTCTAATAAATAGACAAACAACATGAATCATGATCCCTACCGTTATCCACCGTTACCATAATACCTACCGTTGTCTCTATGTATGATAGGCTTGTTCTAGCTAGCCTCAGTCAGGGCTAGAGACCTCAGACCGAAATAATTATTTAGTATTCATAAAGATGAAATTAGAAACCAAAAATTTGCGCACGGGCGGGACTTGAACCAGCAACCTTTTGGCAGACCGGGCCAAACGCTCTTACCAATTGAGCTACCGTGCTGTCAGTCCGACCCGGCGAAATTTGTGGTTTCCTATGAAAACGTCAATTGCGTGACGCTTAGCGCCTTCTAGCCGTCTGTTTATGAAACAGATGGCCCAAGCAGTTATTCTTTACAGAATAAATTCAACTTGGAAATTGATGTCGCTTCGCTATCTAATGCTTTTAGAATGTTTTTAACACTCACAGTGTCATATTTTATATTCATAAAGATGAACTAGGAAACCAAAAATTTGCGCACGGGCGGGACTTGAACCAGCAACCTTTTGGCAGACCGGGCCAAACGCTCTTACCAATTGAGCTACCGTGCTGTCAGTCCGACCCGGCGTAAGCGTCACGCAATTGACGTTTTCATAGGAAACCACAAATTTTGCCGGGTCGGACTGACAGCACGGTAGCTCAATTGGTAAGAGCGTTTGGCCCGGTCTGCCAAAAGGTTGCTGGTTCAAGTCCCGCCCGTGCGCAAATTTTTGGTATTTTATTTCATCTTTATGAATATAAAATATGACACTGTGAGTGTTAAAAACATTCTAAAAGAATTATTTAGTATCCTATGCCTACCTGGTAATTTGCATTTTCAAGAAAAGCTTTATAAATGGTGTTGTTTTAAACCTTTGCCAATATTTACATAAATAGTGACTGCTAACACATATTTAAAACGTTTACGAATAAAGCCATACGACCATAGATACCTAAGTAATCTATGGCTTTAGTCAGAAACGGAATAAAAATTTCAGATTCCCCATACCGATACGTCAGCTGTTAAAATGATTAAAAAGAAAGTGTCAACAGTTTTCAATACTACGATGATGATTTATGGTTTCATAGTAAAAGTGGTCATCATCACCTCCTTTAGGGCACTTTGTTCAAAATAAAACCACTTTAAGAACTGCACCGCTTTAAAATAAATAGAAAATTAAATGATTTTATAAATAAAGCAAATTGTTGCCCGGTTACCTACATACCTACTTATACCTGCATTTTGTCAGACAAGAGGATTAGTCTAACGTCTAATTGAGTTACCTTAAACTTTCAAGGCACCTAAATCTTCTTTACTTTAATTAACCTCCATGTTTTAATTAGGTAAACATTTTGCAACTATCCGTCGAGTAAGTTTGGTCTAAATACGAAGTTTACATACATAGGAATAAATAATTTAATATAAAGTTTGAAAGGCGGACGTACTTAGTTAAATTTCAACGAATTGTGATACTACTTTATAAGTTCTGTAATATGCGTTGATTATATTTTTGTATTATCAATTTATTGAACTTTCGGCAATTTAATAGACTTATGTGTGTACTTAACCATTAGTTTAAGTGTGTACCAGTTGGTGATGATATTACATTTTTAATTGAATTCAAAAAGGAGTAGGTTATCAATTTTACTGTATATTTTTTGTATGTTATCACATAAGAATCTCAGAAAAATGCCAACACTTTGTACATGACACAAAATTTTAACATTATGTAAAGATTAATCGTTTTTAGAATGATTGTCGTCAACAATTTAGCAAGTGTCGACATTTTTCATAGTAGGTGCTATGAAGTATCTAAGTAGGCTCAGATACTATAAAAACGGCGCCTTCGCCGGGAAAACCGCCAGCCAATGTGGATACACCAATGCCGGTGTGGATACACCAATATAAAAATCCAAAATCTCAAAATCTAAACTCCAAAAATGGTTTATTATTTAATTGCCTAAAAATGACGAATTAAATTAGGATTTAATTCGGTCCGTCTAATACGCGTACTTTTTAGCAATTTAGAGATACTGTACATGGTCTTGGCATTTCCGTAAACATCTTTTTCGTTTGCTTTAGAATGTTTTTAACACTCACAGTGTCATATTTTATATTCATAAAGATGAAATAAGAAACCAAAAATTTAGTCTAAGAAATTAAGCGTCACGCAATTGACGTTTTCATAAGAAACCACTAGTTTTGCAGGGTCAGACTGACAGCATGGTAGCTCAATTGGTAAGAGCGTTTGGCCCGGTCTGCCAAAAGGTTGCTGGTTCAAGTCCCGCCCGTGCGCAAATTTTTAGTTCTTATTTCATCTTTATGAATATAAAATATGACACTGTGAGTGTTAAGAACATTAAAGCATTAGATAGCGAAGCGACATCAATTTCCAAGTAGAATTTATTCTGTTAAGAATAACTGCTTGGGCCATTGGTTTCATAAACAGACGGCTAGATGGCGCTAAGCGTCACGCAATTGACGTTTTCATAAGAAACCACAAATTTCGCAGGGTCAGACTGACAGCATGGTAGCTCAATTGGTAAGAGCGTTTGGCCCGGTCTGCCAAAAGGTTGCTGTTTCAAGTCCCGCCCGTGCGCAAATTTTTAGTTTCTTATTTCATATTTATGAATATAAAATATGACACTGTGAGTGTTAAGAACATTAAAGCATTAGATAGCGAAGCGACATCAATTTCCAAGTTGAATTTATTCTGTAAAGAATAACTGCTTGGGCCATCGGTTTCATAAACAGACGGCTAGATGGCGCTAAGCGTCACACAATTGACGTTTTCATAAGAAACCACAAATTTCGCAGGGTCAGACTGACAGCACGGTAGCTCAATTGGTAAGAGCGTTTGGCCCGGTCTGCCAAAAGGTTGCTGGTTCAAGTCTCGCCCGTGCGCAAATTTTTGGTTTCTTATTTCATCTTTATGAATCTTTTTCGTTTTTTAGGTTCTTAGAGGGTATCTAGAGGGATCTTGTACAGTTGGTCCCTTTGTTGTTGGGGAACCCATAAATTCTAAAAGCACGTATAGTGGTTTTGTACTAGTATCATAATGTGAATATGTCTCTACGTCTGATAGGCACCATTTTGTGGAGCACAGCTGATGGTGGAACTCGTTAATGCTTAATAGTTCAGTGATTATGACGTCAGAACTGATGGTAGGTGCTTTCATCACACTCCACTCCTATAAATCTTTAAATGTGCAAAATAAACTAAACTTTAAAAAAAGTAAAAACCGACTTCATAATAAAAAAAAACACTTTAAATTATTAATTATGTCTAGCCCTTTAAAAGGATCCCATGTATGGCGAACAATTACTTTTTGGAGTTGATGCCATCGCATAGGCTATCTCAACCATCACGGCACCTACTTCAAAAATATTTTTTAATTGTTCGCCTGAAATGGTGTATCTTTGAAGATCTTTTATGTATCTTAGATAGTTTCTTTAAGAGTTTTAATGCAATTCGTTTTTGAAGTTGGTTACTACTTTGTTTTGAAAAGAAAAAAATATTCTAGATAAACATTAGACATCCTTACTTAAATAGGTATTTTTTGAAACTTCTACATTAAAAGTGCTTTTTATTTTTATTCCAAAAACACGCTTAGACCTACCTGTTTTTTTTATTGCGGAATTTCTCTGACACGCGTAACTCTTCTCTGACTCGTCGTCATCTCTCTTTGTGAAATCGTAACCAAGTTGATAATGTTTAATAATGTATGGCCCCGTTATAATCGTTTTCTGGTATTCGTAACACAAGGAAGAAAATTTCTTACTTCGTATCCACGACAATGTGTGTGTTGTTCGGCGCATGTTTATTTGTTCAATATTGTAGCCTATCTTTATATCTGTCTTAGCTACTTGTTTCAGTAAATTAGGAACGTTACGTAGTTCATACTACTAAGCAGCATACATTTATTAGTACAAGCAGACACAAAGGGATACTCTCTGATTAGTTTCACGTTCACTTGAGACACTACTAAATATTGACTAGTGATACAGAGCAAACAAAACTATACAATACAATGCCATTGAACATAACGTTATCAATGATTAAAACTGTTACATCTTGAATAGGCACATAAGCCTGTATTTGCGCGTATGGTAGTCGGATAGAAAAGATTCTACGTTATTAATTAAAAAGAAAAATAAACATTAATAAGCAACATAAGTTTGCTTTTAGTTATTTTTTGAACTGTGTAATAAAGTGGCATTACGCAGTTTTTTTTTGTCAAAACACAATTACAAGGTTGTTTGTATAAAAAATAAAACAAAATCCAACGATATCACATACCTACATACACATTGAATTGCACCTCCTATTTTGAAGCTGGTAAAAATCAAAATAAAGTAAATCCCTCACGGCCTATCTCACAATGTCTGCATAAGTTCCCATTAGCATAAGGTGTATATTTAAATAATCTTTGTACATAATAAGATATGGTTCGCCACGAGCGACCTGCCTCCTTGGGTTCCTTAATCTGCTCTTTCTCTGACAAAGCAAAGAACTCTCTGACACGACGAAACAAATCCTTCTAGATTGCGCAGCCCAAATTAAGAGGGGATTAAGCAAATTTCTTCGCTTCTGCCTGGAGACGTGCACTGCGGAACGATAAACTGTCTTCAAGATAAAATTAATTCCATTCTATAAGATGTTATTGGAGTAAATCCTGTCTGTGCTTATTCGAGTAAGCTTGTTTGGAAGGAGGATCAACCTATTTTTAGTACCTACTCATGTTCGGAATGAGCAGGAAGTATCAAATATAATTGAGCTTGTTTTCGAACTCGGAACAAGAAATTCTCATTTATTATGGCACTCGGATTATCTCATAATATAAACTGTTTGCGTTGTTTTGGTCCAATTTCAAAGGAATGACAGTATTAGATAATGAGATCATTTTGTTTGTAACTCTTTGATGATTTTGACGTAATTATTCCGACACAAAATTGCCAGCCAAAGTTCGCAAAACAAAGGCAAAGATACGTAAGTATTACAGTGCAACAAGGATCTTATAGCCAATAGATGACACTGACAGGGGGCACTAGCATTCAATAAGGGTAGCCAGTTCAAGAAAATCACCCTTGATTCAGGGAGTCTATTTAGTTATTATGGTATTTTTATTCATTACCTTATATTGTTTGCCTGACCAAGACAAATGGAATAATGGGAACGGTAATGATAATAATAGTACTATACATGTATGTTTAAATCATTGTAAAACAATTGCATTAACAATAAAACCCATTGATAATTAATTGAATTTACTTTATTTATGGATTTTAGCTCTACGGTACTTGAAAAAATAATTTTAAGTGTAGGTGACCCATTTTGAAATATTTTTAAACAACCGAAAACTTTTTTTTTTACTTTTGATCAAGTTGATCTCAAATACATTTTTTTTTTCAAATTTGCCGGTTTTGCTGACCCTTTTATTTTAACTTAAAATAACCACTAGCCTTTGGTTATTCGTGTAGTTCCTCAAGTTACGTGAAACAGCGAAAAACATTGTTTCCGAAGTAACATTTACCTGGCACCAAAGTAATTAATGAAATCGCTGTTTCTGAACATAGCTTCCATAAATTTGACTTGTTAGTTTTGCCAAATGGCTGTCTTTAACACTACACGAGAGATGTTTGGACTAGTTAATTCTGTTCGCCAAGTTTTCTGAGTTGGACCATTTAGTTGCCTATAACTATTATTAACAGATATTATTCTGAACGTGTTCTGTTTGGATATTATTAACATTACAGTCTGAATTAGAAAGTGATAGGATAGAGTATGCAAATACATGATTTTACATTAAATCAAAATATGATATGATGTTTGAAATAACAGTTTTATTGGCGGGGTACTTTTCCTAATAAATTGTTTAAAACTTGGCATAAAATTTGGTACAGTAGCCAACCAGAGTGCGACATATTTCTAGTAACACTGGCATTAAAATGTCTTGCCATAACAGACATTTTATGGGTCGCCAGCAAAAAAGCGGAGCAAAAACACGTCCGTACCCAAGCCCTCTTCAAGAGCTGCCAGACCTTACTTAGCTAAAAAAAGCACTCACCAACATCCTCGTGTTCAATATCAGACACGTCATGGGCGACTTCGTCCTCTTCAGGAGCACTTTCGTACCTCTCCTTCAAAACCGTACGGGGCACTGCAACAAAGAAATCACTTTAAAACTACAGCTTAAAAGCTACTTTCCAACGTCAACGCTCCCAACACACTTAATATTGCTGCTCATTAAGGGAACACTCTTTGGGGATGATAATTTTAGATCTGAGGGTGCTCCTGTTAAGGGTATTTTTAAACAGTCAAGTGAGCAGACGTTTTATGACAAAAGGCCCGGTCTGGATAAACGTGACTTGGTATCTGATAGATGCCGCACTGCTCTGATTTACTTTAGATTTGAGAGCTCAATCTGCATAATTTTATTGCACCGTTTGAATAAAATGGACGTCGATCTCTTTGTTGATATGCAAATTCAGACTTTATGTCCGACGTGATAAAACAAATATTTGCGCTATTTATTGCTTTTGTTCGGTCACGGTATGCAGTTCCCACAAAGGACTTGAATAGCAATTTAACTTTTAAAAGCATGTGATACGGTTTTTGAGTAGCTGGATTTTTAAATTATTGTGGTAGTGGTAAATTATTGTGGTGTGGTAGTGGTGGGAAGGTATTACAAAAAGCGCGCAAAATACCTAATAAAAAATCGAATGTAACTTTTAAGTATAAATACACTCAAATTTTCACTAGTATTTTATATTAAAAACATCATCATTTTGTCCCAAAAAAATAAAAAATGTGATGAAAACATTACATTTCAATAATGTAATGATTACGTCTATGTATGTGTGCTTCATCTGACCACAAAATAAAGGTTGGACAAAGAACTTGAAAACCAATTTAACTTTAAAATTTTTCAACGACATCGGTGCTGTGCTATCAAAAAGTACTAGATATTTTTAAAGCGCACGTCATACGATCAAATACTAACTGGAATTTTAATGGAAATTCTGAACGACCGTTGAAACTCCCGTAATTAATGTTGTTAACTTTTAATTCTATTAAAACTGTACTCAGACTGTGTCTGAGTACAGTTTGATACGGTATAGATACTTTTGATCTGCAAGAGTTTAATGAGTTTAGCATTTTGTTACTACTTAAGTTTTGAGTGTCTGCTGCTTAAGTTCAACATACCAGTAAATAAAATACTTCACAATTTTAGAACATTTTATGACCCTTTACATACTGCGACATAATTTGACAATTTCCAGATTCTGCATCGCGACTACATCGATGCTAACGCGCGTTAGCATCGCGACTGCATCGCAATTGCATCGCTAGTCTAATATTTACATTAATAATTTTACACATTAAAAAATACACATTAAATAAATGAGTTTGTATGGGTTATAACTCTCCATTTCAGCAGAATTTTATTAATATATTTTTTAAATAATAACCTTAACTTTTATTCAATAACCTTTCTTATTTTTTATTTGTTTGAGGATTATTGTCTAATAAATGAAGCTGGACAAGACGAAAACTCAATCCACAATAAAGTCAAAAGAAGCGAGCTTACTTTAAATTTAAGGATTTTGTAATTTGAAAAAAAACCTTATAATGGCGTAAGTTTGTCATTGCTAGTTCGTATTTTCGTATGAAACGTTCGAATACTTAATACATTGAGTTCACTTATTTCTCAGCTGAGGGTGGGTTGCGTGGTCGATAGTTAAGTCTAGTAATGGTTAAATATTGTAACCAGCGGTTGAATATTTAAAATTGTGCGTATTTTGAAGTAAAATACCTTAATCAAATGCAGAAATCGCTATTTTAATTATGATTAGTTAAGGTCTGAAGGTATTTCTTGTTCAAATCACCCACGATCGGTTTATTCAACTTTTGGTCATAACTTTCAACCGTTAGGTTACTAGCGATCAAAAACCAGTCCAAAGATTTCACAGTAGCAAAGAAGTGATAGCCAGCAGGATACCTACTTTTGTTGCAAACTAGCCCTTATTACAACGGCATAAGACACCGCAGTGTTTACCTTGACGTAGTGTCCGTACATAAAATGATTAGTCGTTGTGCTCGCTACACATACCAAAGATAAATTACATTAGTTTAGGTTTAATTTTAACTTATTTTTCTTTGTATTAGGGACCGAAATAATCCCACGGAAATTATTTTAAATTTAATGAACATTTGACTTATTAAAAAGAATACATGGACTTCTTGTACGTACAATTTAGAAAGGGCAAAGACATCGTTACTCTTTGGTAAAAAGTATAAATTCTAAAGGTTTCTCTCAACTTATTCAGTTTTAAACATTTCTTTACTGTCAGTTTTAGATCTAGACACACGACTTTTGTCCGCTAAGTTCGCGGAGAAGTAAAGACAAGATAGCGGCTATTAGACGACCCGTCTGGTGTAGTGGTCGAGAAATCGCCTACTACGCAGCGGGTTGCGGGTTCGATCCCCGCACAATACAAACATTTATGTGCATGAACATGTCTGTTTGTATTGGTCTGGGTGTTTTCTATGTATATCATGTATGTATTATGTATGTATGTTATTTAGAAACAAAAAAGTATTTAAGTATTATATCCGTTGTCTGGCACCCATAACACAAGCTTTGAGTAGCTTACTTTGGGTCTAGATGGCGATGTGTGGGAATGACCAAAGGATATTTATTTATTTTATTTATGTGCTATTTACACGAGCCATTTAAACCACTGTAGTTTGTAATTAAAATATTAGTTATAACATGTAACATTTTGGCGAGTACATCGGATCTCTTTCTAGGCCAGTGAACTCACTGACCGTACTGACCTATGTACTAAAGTCGTAGAGTGTAAGTTATAATATAATGATTTGTAATATGTAGATTCTATTGATTAAAACACAACTTCCATCGGAACAACATCTCTTTTATTTCGACAAGCTTCCATATCGAAAACCTTCTATCACATGGATCCTGGTAGGGTCGCCAACTAATATTTTAATTACATATTACACCACTTTTGACACCCAAATAAATTCAATTTTATTTAACCTACACATCTATGATCCACTGTGAGGGCCGATTTTTCCAACGTCAGGTGGGACTTATCGGACTGAATAAGTATAAGCAACCGATTGTAGAATGATATTTGCATAAGCGATTACTGTCGAATAGGTGACGTTCTCAAAATAGGCGTTCTGTATAAAACAAGATGAATAAGTATTTTTTGTTTGGCGTAGAAAAAAATCAGACCTATGCTAGTGTTTTACTAATAAAAATATCAATAAGTAATATAAGAGATTAGCAATTTAGCCCAACTTAACTACGTAGGTAACTAAACTTAAGTACCTAAGTTTGTTTGTTGTTGTAGACATAAATTGATTCATGATCAAGATTATGATAATGGTCTCAATACACACCCAAAACAAGAAAGCAAATCAAAGTAAGACCAAAAATTTTGTACGCGTCCATTGTATTCTATTGTAGCTATGCAAATCGTCAGTTACGGCCCAATATTCTCGATTGGGTCGATTCAGCGCGTTCTTCGAACCGTTAAAAATATGAAACGTTTTCAACAATCTGTCCTAACCCGGGAGTCCTATTCTATATCTTGACGGTCTGCCGCGGCTGTCTCGCCAAGCTATGAGGTTGAAAAAAGAGAGCGTACGTTTTGCAAATAACTGTGCAATATAGTGCTCTGAAACATAAGAGCTACAAGCACGACGACTGCATCACGGCGTGTCGATGAAGGAGTGAGTAAAAACAAACACTAGGTACTCTTAAAAACGGATATCTTTCAGGATAGGGCCTCAATTGTGAATGATTCTGAACAACCACAATAGATACTTTGTTGAATACTTGTGTAAGTGTGAGGGTAACCATAAGCTTTAGTGAGTACTTAGTTAAAGCTTATTTCTTAGCTTTAACCCAGGGATACAGTGTAAAAAAAACCCATGTGACTACCAAGCAATTAATCCTACTGCATTGAATACATAGTTCTGATGTTATATCATTTTGGAAGAACAGCAGGAATAAAATTACAGAATATTGTCAAAGACGAAAAAGCAATATCGCGAGATGCCAAGGTTACGCCCTACTCTTTATATCTATCAGTTCATAATTTAATATTATACCAATCGGAATGTATTGAAAATATAGTATTGGTAGAAACAAAATGATGTGACGTTTATTCAGAAATACTTTTCTTTACTCGTGACTATACATGCAGAAAATAAGAAGGGTTTTGGCCGATATCTTCAGAAATGGGCCGCATAAGAGCCAGCCAAGCCAGCTCAAGCCGCACGATTACATAATGTCCCAGAAGTGGCATGACGACTTAAAAACTTCGTCGTCTACATGAAATAGTCAAAGCAGAAAAGCCAGCTCTATTTTTTTTTAAATAAAAACTTCATGCAAAAATTACTAACGGTTCCTTAGGCGCACTCTTGTCTAGGTGTCTACTGATCTGGAAAATTTTATGTTAAAGGTATTTTTTCACCGCACCATACCATACGATGACCGTGCTAGTAACGTGTCAGGCACGAAAAGCAACACGATACGCTATACTTTCTTATAAAAGAAACGCGGGATCCGTGACAACTAACTTTATTCAGTTCGTTCAGCAAAAACCATACAGAGCTACCAACATTACATTTTTTTTTTTTTTTATAAATCTGGGCAAAGACTTTGCTGCACTTAAAACAATTTCACACTCCCACTTAACAAAGTTAAAGCTACAAAATAAACCTTTACAACATTAATCATATCTAATTCCAAGCCCTAACAAACTTAAAAATTTACTATGTTTTGCAGGACATAAGCCTTTTGTAAGTATATCTGCAGGCATGTCTATTGTTGACATATACTTAATTTCGACATGACCATTTTCAATACATTCCCTGGTGAAATGGTATCGCACATCAATAGGTTTTGTCCTCTTATGACTGCCAACTTCAGGGCTGACTGATTATCATTAAATATTTGTATAGTATAATTTTTATTTATTATCTCAAATTGTAAATTCTTAAGATAAATTGCCTCTTTACAGCAGTCAGACAACCCCATATACTCTGCCTCGGTGCTACTAAGAGCTACAGTACATTGTTTTCTGGTTTCCCAACCTATTGCAGCACCAGACAATTTGAAAAAATAACCAGTATATGACTTTCTGTCTATTTGGTCATTTGCCCAGTCAGCATCAACATATGCTGTCAATTTAGCATTATCAAATCTTTTAAATTGAAGACAAAGATCTTTTGTTGTGTTTAAATATTTAAGTACACGCTTTGCATAATTCCAATGTTCTTCACTATAGCAGTTGTTAAACTTACTTAAATAATTAACTGAAAAAACAATATCCGGCCTTGTCAAGACCGCCACATACATCATGCTCCCTATTAATTGTGGATAAGGCAAATTTTTATCACAAACACTACTTCTACTTAATTTAAGTTTAAGTTAAATTTAACTTTTGTTCAATTGGTGTGCTCACTGCTTTACAATCAGTTACATTAAACTTTTTAACAATTTCGTTTATATAATTTCTTTGGTCAATGCTAATAACACCTTTTTCTTTATCAAAGTTGACATTCATTCCAAGACATCTTTTTATAAATCCAAGATCTTTTATTTTAAAATTCTGAGACATTATCCTTTTTAATCTATCTATTTCAAAAGCACAGTTAGAAAATAGAAAGAAATCATCAACATACAAAAGGATTATAGTTTTTAAAGTGCCTTCATTTTTTGTAAATAAACATGGTTCTAGTGGTGATTTTTTATACCCAATACTTGTGAGCAAATCCTCAACTCTCTGATACCAAATTCTAGATGATTGTTTCAGACCATATATAGCACGTTTAAGTTTAAGTACAGAATTTTCATGATGACATTGGAAACCAACTGGTTTTTGCATGTAAATTTCCTTAGATAAGATGCCATTCAAAAAAGCTGTATTTACATCTAAGTGATACATTTCCAAATTTAACTGAACTGTTAAAGCAAACATTAATCTAAGGGTAGAATGGCGCAAGACTGGTGAAAAAGTTTCATCAAAATCTATACCTGGCCTTTAGGTAAATCCTTTAGCCACCGGTCTTGTTTGTTAATTTTCTTTTGGAACACCCATCTACATGAAACTACAGTACCTGTTTCTGGGGGCTGTACAACCTCCCAGGCTTCATTGTCCTCAAATGATTTTATTTTTCTTCCATGGCCTGCTGCCTGCATGCGCAGTGGAAGCGTGCTGGGCCCATAACCTCTTATAAAAGAAACGCGGGATCCGTGACAACTAACTTTATTCAGTTCGTTCAGCAAAAACCATACAGAGCTACCAACATTACATTTTTTTTTTAATAAATCTGGGCAAAGACTTTGTTACACTTATGACAATTTCACATACTTTGCCCACTAAACGGATAGATAGCTTTCTGGCACAGGAGATATAATTGTATTGTTAACTCCGTTGTCAATTTCGTTCTCACCGTTATCATTATGGAATGAGAGTAAAAGCGAGCGAGAACGTATTTTGCATGTGGCAACACGCTCCGCGCATAATACCCTACGGTGTTGTTATATGACGGAACGGTCTTGTAGGTAAGGTGTCAATACGAATATACTTTTTGACGGACACGCTCCTAACACAGTCGTGATATGGTACGTTGTACTGGGCAAATACCTTTATTCAAAGCGCAACGATTTTAAGTACCGAGAAACCTGGCATTATTGCCCGCTTTTTTCAGTTTTTTCGACTTTATTCAAAAAGTATCCAACCTTTATTTGATTTTTCTAAGCCTTTAGTTGACACTTATATACCTACGAACAAACTATTAAATAAGGTGGAATAATTCCTAATAGATGCTGAGATATAAACAAAAACAGAGGCGGGCAAAGTAGATAACTTTCATACAAAGTAGATAACGCTCCTCAAACCTGACATCTTTGCCCACACTCCATATCGCAGCAACTATATGCACTTAATTTGGCTTGATTTGGCTTTGATTTTAAGATATAAGGAAACGTGAAACATTGTATGCCATCACTGTTTTAAATAAATAGAAGCATATTTAAAGTTTTTATGGCAATTAGCAATGTTACGCTTACATTTAGTCGGACTTTCATACGAAGGGAATTTCGGAGTTAGGGTTGTGCATCAGGTGAAAATAAAATAAGTACCTAACATTGATCCCGTGTGTATTTTTACAGTCAAACAAACAGATAACCCTTCAGCTTTGTAATATAAGTATTATTTTTATATAAGAAATCAACGTACAAGTAGAAAACTTCAGTCAATATTTCTTTTTAGATGTTTTATTAGTATTATTTTACGATAGTACCAACCCTTGTAACATCTTGGAGCTGAGTAATGTTGTCAATCTTTGTCTAAAAAATTGTTGGTAACAATGCCTAAAATTTCTCGTTAGTTAATATGAGCATTTGAAGCAAAACCATGACTAAAAGCAGAAGCAATTAATTGCCTACACGTATTTAAAAAAAACTGTCTATGCAGCATTTTCTAGAAATGCGGGCCTCAAAACTTAACTAGCATTTTTGGCCCACTTACGACGAAGCCACTTTGATGGTAGCTGACACCTACCCAAATAAAGCTAGCGCAATTGTAGTCGTCAGTGTTGCTAGACAGATGTTCTAATTTTTGATATACACTTTAAAGGTTTTCCATTTGCTGTGATAAAATTTCTAGGCAGATTAAATTAATTTTCGTATTTGGGCAAAGTTGCCCGGTTTCACGGTACATTGTGAACTATTTTTTGAGTAATAATACAAACTAAAGCCATTGGTCGGTCTGCCTATCTTTATTAATGTTTGAGAATGGACGATATCGTCCGTTGTATCTATAGGAATAAGTACCAATTTATCATTTAAAGAAGATAGTAAATAAGTGTTCCTTATTTTGTAACCTACATGTAAATGTAGCTTTTACTCGTATTTGAGCCAAATTCTAGGGATACACGGACTGAAAATAAAACTAAACGAAATGTCTCTTTCTATTTTCAATAAATTAATACAATACGTCGACTTTTCGTACTTAACGTATTTTCTAACCAAATGACAGGTGTTTAGTTTGACGTCTAAATATTAATTACATCAATAATTTATATTTAGACTATAAACTAAACACCTGCCATTTGATAAGAAAATTATTTATTTATTTTGTTTAAACTTTATTGCACTGTTAATTGTACAATTCGCGGGCTTACTGCCTTATGGCATTCTCATTGATGGAATTGCGGATCGCATAGGTCGCCACTAAAATGTCTGGACTACACACTACTACTCCCAATTTTTTTTTTTGTGTAACTGGCAGCTGTTTAGTTTGACTTTTTTAAATCAGTTAGCTCTTTCTTATTTTAGTTTATATCTAAAGAATGACAGAATGCCAGCACGATTGAAAAGTATAGTTTTTTTTTACATAAATGAACACTTCTGGTTTTTTATTACTCAGCGTACTGCACAATAAAATATTTAAAAAATATCAAGACTTAGATATGAGATAATTGAAATAAATACTATGTCTCATAGCTTGCTATAATATCAGCGATGAAAAACCAACCAATTTTCGTTGCAAGTCTTTGTCAAGATCTGCGTCAAGTTTTTTTTTTAATTTAGACTCGCTTAGTTTAAAAGTTGGATTGGGGGGGTACTGACTTATACCAACAATGGCTCTATTTCTAGGTAATAATTCGTCAATTCATTTCAAAAATCAATAGCTGTTTTTACTGATGTGTGTGAGCTTGGTAGTACTATGTCGAGCTTAATTCTCTCACATTCCGCAGAATTTAAGATGGAATAAAGACATTTGAACGTCGTAAAGCACCCTGACAAGTAAGCTTTAAATGGAATACGTTTCTGGAAGGAAAAATCACACACATTGTGTTTATAACTAGGCAAGGTGTGTTTATTTTCTAGGGAACATGATTTGGCAATTAATAAGATCGCTTATTCTCGTAATAAAATACTAATTGAATGAAGATCTTATTTTTTGTACGTTGACAAAGACTTAGTCATAAGTTTTTAAAATGTATTTTCACGTCTTTCATTGTCACAGTAAAGCAGTGCAAACGAGCTAATATTTTACTACATGAGTTTCTACACTTAGTTTCTTCGTTTTCTTTCTAGAGCTTAGTGAAAAACCGCTTTTCTTTTATTTGGTAAGATGTTTTGGGAAATAATCACTGTGCTTATTGATCCGGGCTAGAAACAAGTAACTTTATAATTTCTGATACCTTCGGGAGTAGTACGAATAAAAAAAGGCTCGTGAACAACAGAATGGATTGGAAAATGAAATCATTGAATTCTTAATACGCAGAAGGGCTGTGACAAAAAATATATATAAAAACGATGTATTCTGTACACCAATAACTCCCTTGGAACAATTCTCCTTCGGCTTCTTGACAACTTTTGGAAAAGTATTATGAAATGTACACAAGATTATTATGTATATCCTACAGTTTGCATTAACTGGAAATATACAGCTATTTCTAATAAAACAAGATGTTTTGTAATTAACTTTAAATACGCGCTTAAACGACAGTAGCTTCACCATTATTCAGTAAACACACCATTTTTGTATAACCTGACGTAATTTCAAACAGTTTAACTCATAAAAATTAGGGAGCTAAATGTCTGCCAAATGTTTTTTGCATCCAAGTCATAATGAATTGAATGATCGCAAAGGGAACCTGGTACAGATTATTTAGTAGAGCTTTTAACAAATTTTTTACAACTCCATCCCATAATAATTTAGAACTTTGAATGTCTTCCTCTTCGATTTTCTTTTTTTCCATGATGATTATGGCGATGAAGCTCAGTATGCAATGAAGGCATACATGTGTAAATGATTTAATACCCCCCTTTTCTAAGCAACTTCAATCGGCTGTAACGCGAAAACGCAGCGACGTATGAACTTAATTGACTGGACCAAATGAACTCGCACTGACGTAAACTGTGATCTACCTCGATATGAAACTTGTGCAAATCATATAGCAAAATGCTCGCCAGCTACCTAACTATAATAATTTTGCATGCCGCACGCACATGTGTTGGTATAACGGCGTTATTGAGCACCTATCTCGGACGCGCTGCTGGACCAAGGGTTCGAGTATCATTTTAATTGCAGGCCGTCTAAGGCCTATTGCGCAAACTAGACCTTATAGTTTAAACAGGCAGCAACAGAACAATGATTTAACCTCTATGTACGTAACCCCAGTCAACGCGAGTAGTCCTAAGCGTTACCCTAACACACAAAAACACGAATTTCTATAATGATTACTATTCCTGTGGTTTCGGTAATACGGATGTGGAGACTACAGCTAAATTGAAAACACAAGGGTATATTGAGATTGATGTAGACTGGGTCTGTGATCAGAACTAGAATGCCAACTTTTTAGTTTGCAAACTGGTTTGCGGTGCTCCAAACGAATACTTATGCGCGAATTTGTTCATAGATTATATTTCTACTGTACATACGAGTATATTATTATCCTATTTGTTAACGTTGTTATAGTACCAAGTTAAGTAAAGTTATTTAGGTACTTAAGAAAATCGCCAAATGTTTAACAATATTGACGTTGTGAAAATCAACAACGGTCAGATCAGAACCCACGCCTAACCATAGTCGGTTCAACCTTATTACCCCTCGTTACCGTAATGATTAAAAAACAAACAAAAAGAATCGGTTAACCAAAAAGAAACAAAAGACTTAACAATTACAATCCTAAAAACAACCGAATTTCAGTGGAATAAAAATGTTTCCGAACGCGGATTCTAATAAATAAGGCGATGGCGAGTGACTTAGCGAAAACAAAATAATAAAAAACAAGAAAAAAGTGGGGAAAACTTTTTGACTGATTGGCAGGGGGACATAACCAATAGGAAACGGTAATGAAAATTCTGTATTTCCCCTACATTTGGCGCATAAAAAACCTGTCAAGTACGAATCGAATGCCATTCAAAGAGTTCCTCGTATTTACAGCATTTTTTGTAAATGCTGCAGCTATTTTAGTTACTTAGTTTTGTGGTTTCTAAATAAAGTAAGGCGGGCATCACCTTACAATTCTCCACTTTCACGACCGATCCGTTTCACTAAACTATTTTATGAGTTGTACAAAGTTCTGTCTCGACCCAAAAATTCGATGAAAATCCCTTATTTGAATCTATTTCTGATTCGATTCTACCCTACGGATCACCGGAAACTCTAATGAAATTCGGGACCGGTTTATTTACTTACAAATCATTTAATATCTTGCCGAAGCAATATCGGATACCAGAATCGAGTGTCGCAGTTGGATATAAATATTAATGACCAGGCTACACCCCGGCGGCTAAATTTTGATTTGCCACCTATGTTATGGGAATGGATGTGCAGAGAATAAGGAATGGAAGATTTGGGTAGAAGAAGCTTAAAATGCACATCTTGATATTTTTTGTTTTAGACTATACATATATCATCGAAAAGATACCCTTTCGGTGAAAGTAAAAGTAATTTATTAACTATTGTTTAATAAATATTTTATAGGACGAACATATATGACGAATGATTACTTACATGTGAATATTGGTATCATACATTATTCAAATAAATGAAATCATTCATACCATAAGAAAAAGAAAAAATATCGTGAACAAATAGGCAACATTTTTCTTAATGACATTATAAGTCTTCATAGTTATGATATTGCTAAAATATAAGCCACAGTATGCTAACAATGCAATAGCCTTGATACTATTAGCATAATAATTGTCATATTAACGGTAATTTGTTGTTTCTTTATTCAAAAAATTCTAGTACCCCAATCACGAACTTTTGACGTATTCGTCACGTTAGCGTAGCGAGTTTACGCAGTACAACGTTAGTCGGCATCACGAAGCACTCTCGTGTCGTGTAGTAAACTCGATAGCATTGACGAAGATGACATTGTCATACTAACGTAAATATGGCCGTTGAATGACACGTCCAGAAACAAGTTAAGCCTTTTTTTTATGAATATTATCGAAATATATCATGATATTCCAGTAAAATCTAACAGAAAACAATAACGGAACAAAATTACGATCAATATGTGTGGCAGGGTTTGTAAATGTAAAATTTAGTCTATTAAAATATGAAGATATATGTTTTGCTGTAATCTTTAGATTTTTTGAACTGTTTACTAGACTGTCAATTGACAGATTGACGTTATGCCATCATATTGTGACAAATTCAAAAGTTTTACAAAAGATTTAGTTAAAAATGATGAAAAATATTTAAAATAACGAGGACAAATCGTTTGCAGTAGAACGTAATAATATTTGAGTTTTTGAAAAAGTAAGTAAGTAAAAGTAATACAAGGATTTGTGATTAAAGTGCTTTTATTCATTGGCTATTAAAGCGAGATAAACTCTAGCTAGATCTTATTTCTCAAGATATTGTGATGTATCCAAGCCCTCAGCTCTCCAAGAGGACGCTGTTTCTAACAAATAGAATGAAAAGCATTATCTAACGTCAATATAAAAAATATATACATTATTTTTCAGAATGAAGACAGATCAAAATGCATTTAAAAAAAAAATTAAAGTGAGTCTAGCAGTTCCGGCGGTCTTCGTTACTCCCTTATGTCATAATCAGAGAAAAGATGAACCCAGCAAGATCAAAATAGATACATCGGTTACAAGTGTCCCTGTTCCTGATTTCTTTTCAAGTTAAGAATAAAGAGTAGAAGATAAAAACTTTTGTAATAAATTTCATATTTCTACTGCAATGTCTTAATTTTAGAATTATAAATATGACCACAAATGTATTCTTTATTTCACACGTTTCTTTATTTCTCGCCAAAAGCCAAAGCTCTGTCTGTTGTCATATGTGAGATTTTGAGCACAAATATGTACTAAGAAACTATGTGATGGATGTGTATGAAACGGGTGTGTGTGTACTAGTGAGAACGTACGGAACGTTCTCACTACACGCACACCCGTTGAAGACTTTCGTCTGCAAACACTGAGGTTAATGAAACGAGCAGACGCTCTTGCGCAGTTTCCCGGCCTCTGCCTAGCCAGCCGCGTTGGATTCGTTGATAGACCTCTTTCTTAGAAGCACTTGTTGTAAGACTCGGTCAAGGCTTTCGACTGTAGTTACAAAATCTCATCTTCGGCTGCACGAATAGTATATTATCAGTAAACCCGAGGTGAGAGATGTATTTGCTATTGACATTAATGCCGAATCTTTCCCATTCCAGGAGCTTGAATCTTTCTTCAAATGCAACTGTATGATAATTTTAGAAAAAATAATAATTTAGGAGTTCTTATCCGTAAAAGTTACCTCGTTTCCCTTCGCTTATTGTTGACACTCAGAATCTCAAGTAATTTTGTTGCAACTCACGATACTATACGTCAAAGAAACGTTCGTGATCGCAAATCCAGTTTAACACTATAGAAAATGTTTACGCGCAATAAATGTCAGGTATTTGAGCTGCCAAATTTTGTTTCCTTTACGTCCGATAGAGGCGCTTTCAGATTCTCATACAAATGATTACGTTACTATACGAATACTTTGACGCAAATTATTCGTGATAGGGGTAAGATTGTCTAGTCCAGAACAGCAAACGTGTGTACGTGACTAGACACTTAATCGTGCTCTGTAAAGTTTTTATTAAAAACACAGAAAAATATTAAGTTTCTAATAATATCATATAAAACTTGCTCTAGAAAAAATATTTTGTGATTACGATTTTGCATATGTGAAATCTTTCTTTTCCCATTTCTATTACAGAATGACAACCTAAAAACCATTTGATGAATTCATTTCCTAGGCTCCAGGGCCGTATTCAATAAATCCTCATCCACTCCATTCTATCATCTCGACGTCTATATAACCCTGCATAACTTACCATCTAATAAAATCATTTTCCTCATAAAAACACATGACCTTGACGAAAGAAAACTTGTGTAGCTCCGTTTTATTGGCGAGGGGTATATTCTATCTTTTACTGAATCAGCGACCCAATAAACAAAATTACGACCTGTTTTACGAGTGTGGGTGAAAACAAGTTTTTAAAACAAGGAGTGGACTAGTTTACTTCTTCCCTTTTGACGGGACTTTTTGCTCGGCTAGTTCCGAGATTTCAGGGAAATACAGGAAGAGGGAAACGGTTTTTTCAGAATTAGTTTCTTCTGGTTTTGGGTAAACACTGAATTGAGCTACTTTTATGCATAGTTCTTTGTTTAAGAAATTATGGGCCCAATAAATGTGGCTTGTAATAGTGCATAAAACATCCTCATAAATATTGCATTATTTTTAGCAAATTTATTAACATAAAAAAGGTTGTTGTGAATAAACCATATAAGATAGATGTATGCTGTTAAGGAATTTATTGTAGTGATGTTCATGCAGCATAATCTCGTCATTCATGATTTTTGGGTAACTTAAACGCAGCGGAAGTTCTCAAAAGGAATAATTTTCCCTTGATTTCGCAGCATTTTTCGTTGCGGCGCTGGACTTATGAGTCGTATCTTGATGTTATATAGCATAAAGCCTTTATCGATAAATGGGCTATCCAACGTTTTTTTTTAAATCGGTCTACCAGTTCTAAAGATTAGCGCGTTCAAACAAATAACCAAACTCAAAATATTATAGTCGTGTAGTAGTAGTGTACTCTAACACTGTGAGTGGTAAAAACATTCTAAGCCATTATAATTCCTAATCAATTAATATCAAAATCGTTAACTTGTTTTAGTAAACGATAGTGGCAAGTTCTATCAAAACACATTTTGCTTGCAATACATTGCTGGTTCGATTTATTACGTTAGAAAATAATTTAAAAAAAAAAATATTTTATTTCAAATAACCCAGATACTGTTAGTGATGTTTGTCGAGCTGACTGTACAAGTCTAATAAATATTTAAAGTGTGCCGGTAGAAGAAACTAGTTCGTCTCACACGGGCAGACGACGCCGGGCTTCAGCAGTCGCCACGAGACCATGACGCGTGTAACCGCGTTGAAACGTCGGGAAGGTAAATACTATATTTACCTACAAAGCGAATGTGAAAATTACATTAAATCTCGTAGTTTCAGAAGTAATAACCTCATACTTGAGATCTTTGTGCAACAGTCGGATGTTTAAAGGATAATTTTTCCCCAACAAATATCGTAGATATTCTAGAATGCATGGATCAACAGTATTTACAAACATGCATTTGTTTTTTTTACTGTCAACAAACATATATTATTTTAATTATTTATTTAGACTTGAGACAAATTGCTATATACATGATCCTCTGTCAGAAAATTAATGAGACTAGCAGCTGATAAAGCTATGGTATTGTCAGATTTCTTGAACGTGTATTGTGCATCACGGAAAAAGCAACAGTGGTATTTAGAGCAACGTTGAGCCATTTTAAGCGTGAGAGTTTGATGTTCGAAAAGATATAACAGGCCCCTAGGGAACATGTCATGTACTTTTTTCTCTAGCTTATTTTTTTAGAAGCAAACACTCAACGCGTTAAGAGTAAACATTGCAGAAAAATGGTTGCTCCGTCGTGACAGCGCGCCTCATGTCACACTACTTTTCGTGTGACCTAAAATGGTATTTTCTTAGAGTCAAAGGTCCCATATTGACAAGAACTCAAACCGTGTGTGTTTTTTTGTATTAACCACATCAAAATACGTTTTTTATGACTTTGCATACCACTCGAAAGAGTATGATGGACGTGCTGAACCATGCCGGTTGAAGACTTCCACAGGTGTAACCAAACGAATGACGTCTTCAATGGTTTGCAGCTTTTATGGGTACTAGTTTTAGAGACAGAACTTCAGTAAAAAAAACCTTAGACATTATGAAATCAGTCACATTATTTTTTAACTGACTTTAAATGAGGAGATTCTCAGTTCGACCTGTATGCTTGTATGTACGTATGTTTGTCCGCAAATTTCCCACTTAAGGACAGATTTTGATGCGGTTTTCACGAAAGTATTTGTTACACGGAGGAAAAGGTTATAGTGATATAGTAGGTAATTTAGTTCAATTTAGTAGATTGTAACTTAAAAAATAACTAAAAACGATGAAAAAATGATATTTTATTTAAAAAAAACGCCTTTAAATAAATCACTAAGGCTCACTTGCACATGACGAATTAACCTAGGAATATGCTAATCGTGGATTAAATAAATATTCTGTCTCGGTCAGTTAATTTGACGATGACTGAGACAGAATGAATATTTAATTCGATATAAGCGTAATCCTGGGATAAAACATCACGCGGAAGGCCACCTTAAACGACAAAAATAACGCTAATAGGAGAACAAACTCATTTGAAGTCGGTGCATGATGTCAATGTTCATTGTTGTCATGCCCTTGCAGGGCGTCCCATGTGTCCCACCTTTCTTGTAATGTACGAGTAAAATGTAATGTGACTATGAGCAATAAATGATTTGATTGATTGATTCAACTTTAACAGTCAGCAGCAGCACATCATGCACCGAATACAAATGACTTTGTTTCTCCTATTATTGTTATTTTAGTCCTTATAGTGTTTTTTGTAGGCAGTTATTTTTTATGAAAATAAAAATTCGGACACAGAGTTATGTATGTATGTACTTACCACAAGTATAGACGACCTTGAGGTAGGTTCTGCTCCCGGCCCTGCAAGGTTTCCCAAACATGTTGCTGTCAGCTGATAAAACACACCGCCTTTTGCCATGGCATTCCCGCATTGCTGTCTCAGTCGCATATGGCTCCAGGCAGGCTGTTGGATAAAAATACAATATGAGTATATTTTAATCGACTTCTTCTCTGCGACAAATTGGCCAATGTGACCTTATACAATCTTTTTATTGTAAGAATAGGTATTACCACCTATTTTTGAATTGCTCGCTTAGATACGGTGTTCGATTTTCATGCGAAAATTCGACTTAAATAAAGGAATTTCACTCGCAATTGATTCCAAAATTGGGCCCCTGTCACTGTCACTGCACAGTGAGAAAAGTGTGCAAAAATGGTATCTATTGACACGGACGGATGGGTACGCGGAAAGCGGGAGGAATTTTAGCCGGATTATAGACCCTTTACACACTGCGACTTACACGCGTTAACATCGATGCAATCTCAAAATGTCAACCTTTACACACTGCGCTACTTTTAGCAACGATACAGTCGCGGATGCAGTAACTGGAAATTGACAAATTTTGACGACTGCATTGATGTTAACGCGCGACTGGCGCGTTTATGCTAAAACTCGCAGTGTGTAAGGTCATAGATACCTATATATGTGCAATATTTACCAACCCTATGGATAGTAGTGGATATCTCAGCAAATGTGTGTCTTCTTCAGGTAGATAAATGATAACAAGTAATGGAAAGAATATTTAGTTAACTGATTTACTTTATGTATTACAAAGCAGTGGATGAATTGTGATACCGCGACAGTATGTTCGATTCGCAAAAGAGGACGCTCGCGAGGCGCGCACGACCAGAGTTTATATATTATGGCCCCTACGGGGAGCTCTCGCCGCGCGAGAAGCCGATATGACTGGCGGGTGCGACCGAAAATATCACAAATAATTATGATCAACAAAGCAAGAAAGACCCCTTGTGATGTAAATACAAATACAAATACAATAGTTTATTTGCCAGAATACAATATCATATAAAATTAACAGCAAAGGTCATAAATCGTCTTTGTAAGCTAATACAGACTATAAGCTTTTTGCCAATTTTGGCAAAAACATTGCGAAAAGATTATCTTAAACAGACTCCTGCCATTACAAAATAAAAACAGCATAACCTAGTCATCAATATGGCTTTAGACAACAATAGTCAATTGAAAACAGGTTCATCGAGTCATAGATAAACTAAGGGGTACTCTAGAAAAAAAAAGTACTGCTCAGCGGCCTTTCTGGACATACAGCAAATCTTTGAGAAGGTCTGGCACGAGGGCCTGCTGAGCAAAGTTAAAAATATTCTGCCACGCAGCTACTATCATGTTATACACTCATACTTGATCGGAAGACTGTTTCAAGTCAAGGAATCTGAAGTAAGTCAAGGGTCTGTTTCGGGTCCAGTGTTATGCACACTGTAAACTGCGCAATAGCAAACTATCAATGGACAATAAGCTACTAATCTACAACCGTGTACTCAAACAGTCTGGATATATGGCATATGGCTGTGGTGTTGTAGAAGCAAATCTAATCTATCGATGATAAAACGACTTCAGAATGATATTCTGTGAACAATATCTAATATTCCATGGCTTGTGAGAAACACCGAAATTCACGAGGCCCTGCAGGTGAACACAGTGATTGACGAGTTTCGGATTGCTGCATCCTACCAAAACCGGCTAACTATACACCCAAGTAAAGTAACTACCCAACTGTTGAAGTAAAGCTACGAAAATCACCTCAAACGGTACGACATATTGAAACTGCGCAGGAGATAGCAGTAATTATAAAGAAGGCTAGCTCTAACAAGCAATTCCACTACAACACATCCGCTTTTAGTCGGAGGACTGATCGCAAATATGTAATAGAAAAAAAGAAGGTTTAGTATGTATGTATGTATATTTGTTTGTTTGTTCACACGAGATTGTCCTTACAAATTCATTTGGAGACGGTGCATGATGTGCGTCGAATATTGATGAAGGTAGACTTAAGATCATGTCTTAAGAAAATGCGTTATTTAGAGCTAGTTAGCTTTTAGTTAGTCAGCTTTTTATTAGACCAATGAAACTCAGAAGCAGGTGAAAGAATTTTAAATATTTGGTCGACCCATTACATTAAACTCTGATATATCCTATTCAATAAGTTCGATAAGCCAGTCGGCTTGGGTTCCGACTAGATTTTCTATGCATTTTTCAATTATGGACGTAGTTTGAACGGATGTCGATATGACAGTTTAATAACAAATATAATAAAATATCAAACTAAAATAGTTGCGTTGGATAATTTTACTTTTTTTTTTTCAAGTGAAAGTTATCGAATTGTAACCGAATCCGTAACCTGAATAACCTTAACCTGGTCCTGAATCGGGGGGCTGGAAAGGAATCTTTTGTGTGCAAGTTGCAATGTGGATTATTTCTGCCTGGTATTTGGAGAAGTCATAGCTTAGAGCTGTGTATGTGTATAGTATGTTTTTTTTACAAAATTAAAATATTTTAACAAGTAAATCATGACGAAGTTTCTAATATAAGTAACATTTTCAGGTATTACATATAAATCCTAATTATTTACATGGGTAAATAAATATGAGAATAATAAGTGTAAAGTAAGAGCCATGTATTTTATTTTTAAGAATTTTGAGTAATGCAAAAACATCAAAAACAGTACAACAAAATATACCGATCAAACTACGAGTTACACGAACAGTTATTCATGCACAAAACATAACATAAACATTTGCTGTGAAGAACTATGAACCAATGTTGATTTAATTGGAATGAATGACTGTTAGATACCTTAATAGGTATCTAACAGTCATTAACACAGATTGATTAATATCAATCTGTGTTCCATTAAATGTGATTCTAACTATAATAGTAGAGTACATTTAGGCTGTTTTGCATGCCAATACGGAATTACACCTCCGTTACTAAGTTAATTAAGTAAATACACTGTTTGTCAATTACCTTTGTGAAGACGAAGAAGTAACTTGTAATTTGATTTCAGTTAATTGACAGAACTCAGATTAAGGGCAAGACGTCGTGACCTTATATTATAGTTCAGTAGGTACTCAATGCTTTGTCTAATTGACTTTCAGTGAAGGGTGCTTATTCCAGATCTCAATTAATTATAAACTCTCTTTTCTGAATGTCACCTTCGTCATTACTCAACATCCCAGTTAAGTTAAGTATTAATCAATATAATTATTACCGACTTCAAAAGTTTAGATTATCTATTTGACCTGCATATATGTAATATCATCAGAATTGTAAACATATTTTGTATTAAGGCTGTTTGTATGCTGTTTTATATTAGGTTTCTGTTTTGATGTACTTGTATTAAGGTTTCCAAATACGTGTGCGATAGTATGTATATTTGTATAATTGCCTCATGATTTCTTGAAAACCAGTAATAATATCAAGATGATTATTTTTTAGTTCAATCACGTAAAGTTCACCTTAGGGAACAGTGTAAGTATTGTCAAAATTAGTTCAGTAGTTTTCGAGATATGAGTAATAACTAATAATCATGAAATAAAAACCACAATTGGTGCCAGAACCTATACCTACGAGTACACTAGTATTGTGGACTATTACTACACCTAACTCTCTAATACACAGCGACCATTTAAACATTAAGTATTAAACCACTTGAAAAAGCGTCTATCTCTTAAAGGTTAGAGTTTTAGAGAAAATGGTTTAGGAAACTCGATGTCATTTTAAAAGACCTATACATAGACCTATACACGCATAGGTTTGACATTTTTTTATGTTTTAGTTTCATGCATTCCCCTTAAATATCATTATTTTTTATTTTTTGTATAAGAAACTTAAGCGATTAACATGATACATCTACCTCCTAAGTTTCAACTGTGTACTACTAATAGTTTCAGAATTATGTGGCTGTGACATACGGACGAACAGACAGGCAGACAGACTTGACGAAACTATAAGGGTTCCGTTTTTTGCCATTCGGCTACGGAACCCTAAAAACATCAGTTTAATTTTGAACAAACTGGAGCCTTTACAAAACACACATTGAAAACACTGTTTCATGGGAATTCTGTATTTCATAGTCCAATAAACAATTAACATACTAACAAACTTCTCGGCAGAATTATGTTCCGTGAAATATAGTTTGGTAGTCACAAAGCGTGGTTCAGTGAAATTTGGTCACCTTAATGTGATAAATAAGAAGAGACCGACCAATGACGTATAAGGTAATGGAGACACAGAAAAACTGTCTGATATGTATAAATAAAATAAATATTGGACACCTACATTGTTCTGATCCCAAAGTAAGTAGCCAATGCGCTTGTGTTATGGAAATCAGACACAACGGTAGTACCACAACACCCAGATCCGAGACAATATAGAAAATTATGATTTCGACATTGACCTAACCTCGATCTACTCGAACCCGGGACCTCGGAGCGGCGAAGCTTCGAAACCCAGCGTTCTAAGCCACTACACCATGGAGGTCATATATAATATTAAAAGTTAAAGATGTAACATCTAAAAAGAATATTATCCATGAAAGAAAAATATTGTATTTATTTATATGGGCTTCTCATGAAATAATTGAATGATCTAACCCAGAAGATGCAAGTTCAATTTTAATACGTAACGATTGGATAACGATGAATTATTGGAAAATTCTGAACCTAGAAGTGTGTTTCATTTTATGGTATAAGGAATATTTTAAAAGATAAATAAGAATTAAACTTTATGGGTCACATATCTGCACAACACACAGTAACCCAGGCTCAAACGGACTTACCGTATTTATTATTACGTACTGCGGTTGCCTCTGAGGCAATATTTCTATGTGACGTGCTCCATAGCCTTTCAAATATTGTAAATATCCCCGACCCTTTTGTGGTCACGTTAGATTCCGGTCCGTTATGTAGGTCATCAAATAATGTTATGGATACCGCTGATTTCGGAACCACAGTTCAGTAAGAAATAATAAGGAGAAATTGAGAAATGTTACGTGAATATGTGTGCTGACTTTTAGCTTGACACGTTTGTGTTTTGTACTGATGCTTTTCTAGTTTTATTGCATTGCAATTTTTTATCTTTTTTTATCTTATCTCCGACGGTCTTATATTTTGTCTGCACAAATATAGAGCAAACAAATCCGGAAGAGATCTTGAATACTGCAGTATCAGAATAAAGTTCACAACACATACGGAGATAGTCCCAAATGCGAGAGGGCTTCGCCCAGACAGCATACAAAGTACCCGGTTTGAATGTATGACGTATTGCGGAATATTACATACGAGTGTGGACTTAAAAATGCGGCTCCAAGATTTTATAAAAACCATAAATATCTGTCTGATTGTGAGTTTGTATTAGATTGTTATAAATTCCAAAAACTGGGAATTATATTATGTAAGAGCGAATAACATCTAAAGTGGCCATACGGAAATGCAATGGGTGAGGCAAATCGTGCGTGATATTTATGTTTAATAGTGGACGTCTTGTGGCTGCTTGTTAATGATGCAACAATACCAACAAAAAATGATTCCATTTTCATGTTGTTATTACTATTATATCTAGCATGAATATGTTATTTTTAGATTAAAGTAGCAGTAATAGAACACAAAAGCTAGCGCTAGCTAAGTTTACACTGTAGACACATACATAGTAGAAAAAACTGGCCAAGTGCGAGTCGGACTCACGCGCCGAGGGTTCCGTATAAACTTGTAGGTAAAGTTAAAGTTTACCCATCACGACAAATTTATAGTATGATTTTCGCTAAATGCTATCGAAAACATATACTACTAAACACAAATATTACTTCCTTTTTTTGAAGTCTTTCAAAATAATTGAAAGTTGGAGGAGCACAAATTTAAGACAAAGACCTCTTTATCGTTTCAGTAATCCTTTATTTAGTATATCTAAGTTACTAGTTAGTTCAAAGTTTACCTACTAGCGGTTCCCCACGTAAATTCCCGATTTCCCATTTGTTCATTTGACCATCAATGCGGAATAAGACGAAACAATCATTTAGCTCAGGTATGTAGTCAGAATTTGGCAGAACAAGGCTAGACTCGAGTGCACTATTGCGATTCCTCAAATGATTTAATCCTACTTCTCCTCCTACTATATGGCGAGCAGCGTTAAAATAATAATTCAAATGTTTTGGACCTGCTAATCTATCTGATCTATTAAGTTGTTGAAATTGTTCAAATGGTGAAAACCAAGAAGTATGTATTGATAACTCCAGATGGCGCTGATAATTAAATCCAGCAAATTCCCAATAATTAAACCTAGCTAGAACAATTCATTGCTTTCAAAACCCGCTTTATACAACAAATCATGAAAATCTATGAAGCCGTTCCCGAGATCAGCCAGAATTGCTCGTTTAAAGTATAGGATATACGAGAATATCTAAAATTTAAGCCTTAGTTTTCAGATTTTTTCCTTTATCAGTGGTATTAGACCCTTCACACACTGCTACTTTCAGCAGCGATGTCTAAGACGTCGCTTCGTTTTAAATTTATAATTCCAAGTTCACGAGTACCTTTTGATTGTTTTGGCTTATTAGTTTGATTTTTTCACAGCCATAAGGGACAGCAGAGCTGAGTATCAAATAACTTGTTCTTAAAAAATGGTAGGAAAAAATAGTCCGTTTTTTATCTCTCGACGTACGGAATCCTAAAAACGTATAAATCCACATAGAATACATGTTGGTACTCGTACTAAGCCTTTACTAAATCTAGACTGAAGGGCTAGATTTCCCACAAGAATTCATTTTACTTTCACTGAATCACAGGTAACGGGCAGTTTTGGTACAGAAAAAAGAAAGTATTTTTCTAGGCAACACAAGGTCAGCAAAATTAGGCTGTTTGATATTATTATAATAACCTATATAACCTTGATATAATTCCATCGAGATAAATATACCTACTCTATTCACTTATGGCGAATATTCGAAGACAATTCACAGTCACCCCAAAAATACTATGATTGGTAAATAAGCTTTCTACCAATCAGAGATAACTCGCCCAATATCCAATTATGAATGTCAACATTCAGCGCCTGTCACTCTGACAGTGAAATAAATGCATTTTTTTGCGTGTCACACAATAAGAAAAAAAGGTATCTATTCTCTGATTTTTAATTAGATAGATCAAAATAACATTTAGTGGGATGCCACTATTTCGTTATATAAAAATAGTGCTGTTCCTAAACAATCGACAAATTCTATCGTTACTTTTAATTGATTATAAAATAATTAAATTGATATCGTATGAATATGTGTTTTGCAAAAGTTTATTAGCATGGAATAAAACAGTGTTAGTACGAAAAATCTATACAAACAAAATCATGTTTCCTATAACTACAATTCGGATTTCTAATAACGTGTTTGTAGAAAAAAGTCAAAATAGGATAATTAAAGTCGTAAAAGAATATTGTTAATTCAAGAAAAAGGAATAACATTCTTTACTCATTAGAAATATTTATTTGAGTATTGCGTTTGATTTAATTTGTATTTTACATGTATTATCTCAATAAGAAAAAAATATTGAATAAACATATCACAAATTCAATGAATTGCCTTGATCAAATTATTACAATACTTTTGAACTACGCTTGCAACATTACAAATAATAAGTGGACCTGTCCTTCTGGTCTATCTAAATAAAATCAAAGTATATTTCCAGGTAACAAGTTCCATAACAATACATGATGTAGAAGGTTCTTGATACTCACAGAGTTGTTTTGTATTCTTATTTGATGAATAAAATCCAAATATCAAATATTGCGCTCGGGCGGGATTCGAAGATGCAACCTCTGCAAAATGGGCCAACACCCTTTCCAATCGAGCTACCGTGCCTTCTATCCGGCCGTGCGATTTCCTGTCTCTTATGGATACGTCATTAAGCGTGACGTCAGCGCCATCTATCCGACTGTATAGCAACAGTGGGCCAAGTAGTTATTCATTACAGAATAAATTCAATTTGGTGATTGATAACGCTTTCGCTAATCAATGATTCCGAATGTTCTTGACACAGATGAAATAAGACATCAAATTGCGCACGGGCGGGATGGCACGGTAGATGGATTGGAAAGAGCGGCTGTCCAGTTTGCCAGAGGTTGCAGTTTCGAATACCTTCCGTGCAAAATTTTTGGTTTCTTATTTCATCTTATATGAACATAACAATACAATTCGTCGCCTTATGTTTCTGTTTTACGATATAGTCACTGCCTTACATCGGACACGGACAGACTAATCACAACATGACAACGTTACGTCACAGAGCAACAACACGACAGAATAGCCCGAAAACTAGACGAAAAGGTAATTCCACTTGTTCCTGTTATTTCATTAAGCCCCGCTAATATCCGTAAGAAATACGGATTCATTTCTTTTGTGAGACAAAAAGAAGGTTTCCCTCACTATCTGAAAGTAAATCTAATTGGTTTTGGTTTTTCTACGTAACTATAATTAGTTTTGTCGCGATGCAATGCAAGCCCCATTTAAAAACTGGGTTATTGTGGTATTAGGGATGTCGGACACATAAGGATAATGGTCAAGATAGCCGGTAATGAGAAAAGGAGGAAATCTCTGTTTAATGTTTCCTTTTGTTTTAAGGAAATTAACTAGAACCATTACAACATCGTTAGTAAATGAGAACCGGATCTCGTGATGTTATTTTCAAGAGATTTGGCAGTAGTACGTAGATGCGAATGATAAAGAACTTAATTTTTTAGTAAACACAACATATCCCACAAAATAGTTTCAACTGGATTCAATGAATACTTACCTAACTTTAACACTTATTTATTTAAAAAAATATATGAATTTATGATATTATTTATATTGCGCTGTGAGTTGTACAATTGTCGGACTTAAAATATCGTGTTACTTACTTACGCAGTAATAAAATATTTCCTAAGTATTTGCCTGTAAGCCTTGACGCATTCCAAAAAAACAATTTATATTTATTTGCAATAATTCAGCAGAGTTTCTTTCATCTTTATAGTGTTTATTCATAATTTGGTTAATGTCCTCTGTTGGAAAAAACTTGTTTTCATTGCCTCGCCCTCATCCAGTTTTATAGTAACGATAAATCAATCAGCTACGTAAATGTAACGTCCTATAAATGGAACGGTTGTTATTCAAACATTTTTTGGGTTCCGTAGCCAAATGGCACAAAACGGAACCCTTATAGTTTCGTCAAGTCTGTCTGTCCGTACGTCCGTATGCCACAGCCACTTTATTCTGTAATTATGAGCATCACACTATTGAAATTTGGTAGAAAGATGAATCCTGTTAACCGCTTCAAGCTTCCTATACAGAAAGTAAAAAATAATGACATTTAAGGGGGGCTCCCATACATGAAACTAAAACCGACAATTTTATTTTTAGTTAAACCTATGCGTGTGGAAAGTCTATTGATATGTCTTTCAAAGTGACATAGAAGTTCCCGAAACGCTTCACTTTTGAAGTCTTACGTTTGATAGATAGACGCTTCCGAAGTGGTTAAATGGGCGTATACCCCCACCCCCCTCAAACTTCTAGACTAAGCGAGTGTAAATAAAAATATATACATAATGCAGATCTTAACAAACACTTTCAACAAAAAATAGTTTGGACGGGATCGAACGTAGTTTTTGATATACAACACATTTTCAACAACCGAAAACGTAACTTTATTATTTATACAAACACTGTGAAAAACAAATTAATATTTGCTGTCAACAAAATATTGTGGCATTTTAGCTAAGTGGAAGTAAATGGATTCCCTAATTCAGTTTAAGTTGACATGGGGGTTCCAACCAGGTTCAGTGCGCAAATCCAACTCGCACTTGGCCGGGTTTTTTTTACCTATTTACAGATATATTTTTTGATAACTTCAAGACAGTTATAAGTTAACGATGTACAATTTGTCAAAAAAAGTTTGCTTGTTTTACTTCTAATTACAGACACCTTATTCAAAATTCTAGTGTTGATTCTGTCGAGTTATCTCGCGCCTAATCACATTTCGCGACGTCTTTGTCTCCTTACATACTGCGACTTTTAGCATCGATGCAGTCGCGCGTTATGAAAACGCACTTCAGCATCGCGACTCACGCAATGACCGGATTTAATTTAGCACCGATGCAGTCGCGCGTTTTTAAATCGCGCTTCAGCTTCACGACTCACGCAATGAACAGATTTAATTTAGCATCGATGCTAACGCGCGTTAGTCGCCTAAATTCAGTACATAATTTATCAATTTCCAGCTTCTGAATCGCGACTGTATCGATGCTAACGCGCGTTAGCATCGCGACTGTATCGATGCTAAGAGTAGCGCAGTGTGTAAAGATTGACATTTTGCGACGGCATTGATACCAAAGCGCGTTAGCATCGCTGCTAAAAATTGCAGTGTGTAATGGGTCTTTTGACTAAAGTGATGCTCGTTTCGGTGTCATGATTACATAGTGATAGCGATTTCTATTGTAAGTAGTTGTAAGTAGTAAGGCCCGAAATACCTAGACTGTACATGTAAGTTAACAGCAAAAACCTTCTGGTTTTGCTAAAGCAAAACTACGGTTCTTCAAAATAATCACAGCTATATTAACGTAATGCAGATTCAGTGAAATATCACACGGAACGCAGAATATAACTTTCTTCTTTATTTTAAACTCTGTTCGGTAGTCGAGTAAATATAATGACGTCTCAGGAAGGTTGTGGATAACATTGAATCGAATTACAGCAGCGAATGATACTAAGTTGAAAGGATTTCATAATTACCGCGCTCTTGGGTCATTTTCTGCTCATTCTAAGAAGTAAACAATTGTTCCGTTCGGATCTCTTAAATAATTATGGTAATGGTAATAAGTGATGGTAATGTTTGCTTTAATGTTATTTTCGTCGTATTTTCTAAGAACTTATTATAAGCTTTTATAAAGCTGTCTGGGCTATGACCGCCAAGTGTGTTATACTGGTAATGACTGGTTATATCAGCGCATTACAGAGGATTCATTTGAATAACAATCATTCTTGACAATCTCTGTGGTCGAGTGGCTGACACGCTGGTTTCAAGCGTCGCCATCTCGTGGGGTTCCGGGTTCGATTCCCAGTCGGGTCAATGTAGAAAACGATATTTTATATATTGTATCGGGCCTGAGTGTTGTGGTACCAACGTTGTTTCCGATTTCCATAAAACAAGTGGTTTAGCTTCCTAGCTTGGGATTGGAGCAATGTATTTGATGTTGTCAAATGTTTATTTATTTATTTATTCTTGGATTTATTATTAAATATTTAAGATCACTCTGAGTTACGCTTTTTACAGAGTACAAAAAAAGAGGTAGCCAATTTAATGTGTATGTATGTGATTTCGTTGGAATTTGATAATATTTGAGTATGTTGATCAAATAAGGCTTCCGAACACGTGTATTAAATTTCTTAAGTGCATGTATGTTTGTACACGGATTTCTCGAAAACAAGGAGATTTAACAAAGAGATATTATTTTTTTAGTTCAAACAAGTATGTGTCAACTTAGGATACACTGCAAGTTTCATCAAAATCGATGTCGTAGTTTTTCAGATATGGGTCGTTATAACTAAAAAACATAAAATCAAAATTAATGACAAAAATTAAACCGCCTTCAAAAAGCTCAAAACAACGCATTCACTCTCTGTTTAGGAGAAACGAATTCATTTAGAGTCGGTGCATGATCTCAAGCTTACGTACTCGTACAGTGGCTAGCACATCAGGTTACCCACTTTTGTTTCAAACTATCCCTTATTACAACTGGTTTAGATACCGCAGTGTATACCTTGACGTGCTGTTATCCGACCATCAATAGGCACATTAAGCATCGACTACAAATTAATTTGTTTCCCCTAAATAAAGGGTAAGTGCGTTATTTTGAGCTTCTGAAGGCGGTTTAATTTTATTTTAAGGGTTCCGTAGCCGAATGGCAAAAAAACGGAACCCAAAAATGAAGTCATTAAAGGGTGGCTTCCCTTACATGGAACTAAAACAAACAAAAAAAAAGATTCACTCAAACCTATCCGTGTGGGGTGTCTATGAATAGGTCTTCTTAAATAACATAGAGGTTACTATAATTATTTTTTCCAAAAGTTTAACGTTTTAAATATTGGATTTCAACCAATCGAAGAAATAGTTTTTGAGATATAACCCATTTTAAACATAACTTATTTCCTTTTACAAACACTACGATAAATAAAGTTAATTTTGTAATCAAGAAAATATTGTATTTATTTAGTCAAAGTTACCCAGAAGCATTGAGACTTCCTTACCTCTTGTACAGAAGTCTCAATGCGCGAGTCCGACTCGCACTTGTCCAGTTTTTTGTGATCATATTTAAGGGCAAGCAAGTTATACTTCTATAAATTAACGTTCTTACCAATCAGGTCTGAACGTTATCAGATCTTATCAGAGGCGAGTTGAAAACAAAGAAACGAAAAATAGTAATAAATTTGATTATGGTAACTCACTTTCTTCCATCATCCCCCGTGGCTGAGGGCATTGTATCGAGTCATACTCCGTCCGGCCGTATTGAGCCGAGTAGATAGCCACTCTCGAATGCGGGTTACAACTGAGGTGTAGCACATCGTTCTCACAACCCACTTTACTCCTGAACTCATCTGTAAAGAAAAAAACGTTTACCATTTCTGAAAAAAAAAACATCTGAAGGTTACTAGGACCTCTTGCATATATTAACAAAGAAACCCGAGGATAAGATGTCAACACGTATGTTTGTCTGGTGTTGGACTTGGCAACTTTAAAAAAACTTACAACGTTGTTGCATTTTGTACTTAACTGATCAACACACGGGATGTAATGCAAAGATACATTTTATAAATAACTTTAAAAAGACTGAAACCAACAGAATAATGATCCTGATGATGATGATATTAAATATACCCGAGAATTTCTGCGTAAATTTTAAGATTATTATAGGAAATTCCTTTCGTTATTTCCCTAGATATTGACATTAAAACGTCACCGATCCTTAATCGTTCTACACTACAAATTTCTGTGATACTCGTTAAATATATTAAGTAACGCCGTATTTCATATTTTAACATCTGCTCGCGTATTTAACATCGCATTTTCGCAAAAATCCTCTGATACTATAACTAAACTAAAAAAAACTGTACTACGATTAGGTTATCAATAATAAAAGTAAAAAATCCTAGGCCATAAAATTGAAAAAGTGCTAGTCGTATCGGAGTTATTTCGGAATCCATATATTTTAATACATTCGCTTGTGAAGATATTTATGAGATTTTGTTTGTGTCATGCCGTTTAGCATAGTATCTGACAATATGTTGAGAGATAGAGTAAATAAATCGTGCAATGTGCAGTTTCAAAGCACTTTTATCTACGCTATGTTGGGTTTTACAAACACATCTGCAACATAAATTTTGCTTTTTAAGAGCACCCGGAATATTTTAAATGTTGCATTTCTATGATCATAGTAAAAATAAATTCTTCCAGACGTCTATTAGCCTAAAAACTTACAAAATATTCAATAGATTTTTATATTATCTTGTTATACTTGAGAACTTCTGTTTACGATGTATTATATTTACCATGTCTAAATTACATATTTCACCATGTCTAACTAAGTTCTGGTTAGCGTGATCTGTCAAATACTCGTACTGTATGGTTATTAATAGGTTTCATTTTAAATTATTCGTTAGTTAGCACATATTTGTCGATTGTGAAACAAGTCCTTTTTCTATGTAATACGGGTCGAAAACCTTAGATGGTAAGCATTGCAAACTTCACACATCGGATCGTGTTTGCTACAACTTATGACAGTTCTTCTTGTAATAACAGTGGGCGAACGTAGGATGACTAGCCGTTAGCGGTTTAAAACGCATGCGCCGCTGGTCGAGAATGGCCCTCTATTAGACCCCTTACACACTGCGACTTTTAACATCGATGCAGTCACGCGTTTAGAAAATGCGCTTCAGCATCTCGCCTGATACGAATGAAATAAATGAAATACGGCGTTATTTTAATATGAACGGATTTAATTTATTATCGATGCATTTGTGCGTTAGTATCGATGCAGTCGCCAAATTTCAGTACATAATTTGACTATTTCCAGCTTCTGAATTGCGAATGTATCGATGCTAACGCGTGTTAGTATCGCGACTGCATCGCTGATAAAAGTTGCAGTGTGTAAAGGGTCTTAGATCTCGATCCGAGGTTGTTACGCTACCTACGAAGTTAATACATGTGCGTTGAAGTATAGTTTTCTACAAAGAATACTGAACGCTTCGAGTTGATACGGGTTTGCTCTCGTTATGGGTGGAAAGATGTACTTCAACCATTCTGCTGTTTAAAGTTATAATAATACGTACAAGGACGGCACTTGTAAGCAACCTCGACGAACCTCCGCGACCCAGGGCAGGGGTCCACCCCAAAAGCCTTGGGGCTTGTATGGAACTTGCACTGGCGTTTCTTCTGGCAAGCCTCCACCACTGTCTGTAACAAGGAATACTGAAAACCTCAATTAGTATGCCCGTTCTCAGAATTAATGAGCTAATTGACAGGTTGTGAGACAAGGGTTTGAATAGGGAAATTAGTAGAAAGATAGGTATCTCATCAAAAAAGAAGCTTAGCAAATTATTGTAAATTAGTGTCATGGCGTGTTTTCCAATGTCATTATGTATGCTGAGACATGAACCTTTTTGGTAACAATAATGATACAATAATTTTTCTCACTATGCAGGTTGACTTTTTAGGGTTCCGTAGCCGAATGGCAAAAAACGGAACCCTTATAGTTTCGTCAAGTCTGTCTGTCTGTCTGTCGGTCTGTCTGTCTGTCCGTCCGTATGTCACAGCCATTTTATTCTGTAACTATAAGCATTACACTGTTGAAATTTAGTAGGAAGATGAATCCTGTTAACCGCTTACCGATTCTCATACAAAAAATAAAAAATAATGACATTTAAGGGGGGGCTCCCATACATGAAACTAAAACCAAAAAATTTTTTTTAGTCAAACCTATGCGTGTCTATGAATAGGTCTTTTAAAATGACATAGAGGTTCCTAAAACCATTTTCTTTCAGTCTAACGTTTCATAGCTAGACGCTTCCAAAGTAGTAAAATGGGCGTCCCCCCCCCCCCTTCTAAACCAAGCAAGTGTAAATTTTGAAAAAACTATATAACGTATATCTTAACAAATACTTTCAACAAAAATAGGTTTGAACGGGATCAAATGAGAAGTTTTTGAGATATAGCACATTTTCAACAACCGCAAACATAACTTTGTACTTCATACCAACACTATGAAAAACAAAGTTATATTTGCTGTCAATAAAATACTGTGGTATTTTACTAAGTGGAAGAAAGTGGATTCCCTAATTCAGTTAAAGTTGGCACGGAACCCTCAGTGCGCGAGTCCGACTCGCACTTGGCTTTTTTTTACTAAAACGACCAAGACAGAACCTACCTACTTATATTTTGATTCGCAAAAAGCATTCTGTTACAAAAATTGGAAAATTGGTTTGGACGGGATCGAACCAGAAGTTTTTGAGATATAGCACATTTAAAGTTGGCACGGAACCCTCAGTACGCGAGTCCGACTCGCACTTGGCCGGTTTTTTATTCATCAGTGGAGTTTTAAAAAATTTCGGTACTGATAAAAAAGTTACCACGTATGATGATTTTTGTTATAAGAATCTAGTCATTTTTCACGATTCCTTGCCTAAATTTTAAAAAAAGGTTTTTGAGCTTCTAAATGATACTACCTACAATACCTATGTATAAATATTATAAATTTATTATTATTTTTAGTGTTTCTTTACACTAAGCAAAACAATTGTGGTAAGTTTGCTGTTTTAACCATTTATTCAAAATTATTAACATTTTATAAAGATTTAATTACTTATCTTTAGGTACAATGTTTTGTACGCCTGTAATAGGTCTACATATTAGACCCCTTACACACTGTGACTTTTAGCATCGATGCAGTAGCGCGTTTGAAAACGCGTTTCAGCATCGCGACTTACGCAATGAAAAGATTTAATTTAGCATCGATGCAGTCGCCCGTTGGTGTCGACACAGAAGCGCGACTGCATCGAGGCTAATGCGCGTTAGTATCGGCAGTCGCCAAAATTCAGTACATAATTTGACAATTTCCAGCTTCGGCATAGCGACTTCATCGATGCTAAAAGTAGCGCAGAGTGTAAAGGTTCACAGTTTACGGCTGCATAGATCTGCATCGTGACTGCATCGATGCTAAAATTCGCAGTGTGTAAGGGGTCTAAGACCCAATTATCATTTACCACGCGCAATCGATGCTAAAAGTCGCACTGTGTAAGTGTTCTTAGATCACGTCTGAACTTAAAACTTGGTATCCAGTCAGATCTCGCTCCCTTTGTAGTAAGGTGTTAGAATCATCTTAAAAAGATAATCTGAAGCAAATTATATGCGAGACATCGGTTTAATACTGTAAGTGTACCTTTAAGGTCACTCTTTTTATTGTGAATGTCACACATTCACATTTATGTTACTGATAGAAATAATTTTAAAAAATACCTAAGATGATTTTTCTCGAGAAACACTTACATCTAAAAATCAAACACTGTCTTTAAATCGGCTTCCCTCTATCTTTTTAAGCGTATTACGAGTATGTATGTACAGTCTGTGATGCTAATATCCAACTACAGGAACTATTACGTTCCCACATAGAATTTGATGGTGTTGATGTTAGTTTGTGTACTACATAATAATAATACTTAATGGGTTCCCGAGCGTAGATCGAACATGTTCCAATGTTATAGTCGCTTTCCCGGGATCGTTTTTATGAATAGTGCTGTTCACAACTTGCGGGACGTCCCAGTTTTATATTGACTCATTTGGAGAACTATCAGAAGGAGTCGAGCCAAAGATATCAAATAATTTTCCTCAATATAGAAGATAATACTTTTTTGTTTGTAGTCAGATAGCATGCTTTAACATTTACAACTGATTTGCTATTGTCATATTTTTATTTTTATTATTTTATTTTCAATTTATGAAATTCGATATTGTATGAAATTTATGATTCATCAATATTCCTGAAACAAAATTTTTGTTTTTATCATTTTTTCACATTCGAAAGGGTATCTGTTTCTTAACTCTAACACAAAGTGGGCATACATAGGTTTAGTTGTACTTAGATTTCAATTAGGCATTTTTTTTTCATTTTCCTGATGTTTTTTTTTTATTTTCTTTAAACCGAAAATATCTCATCAACCAAGCTCTAAGGATATATCTCTAAGAACAAAGTCTATATTCTGCGTTCTTTTTAAACATTGGCCTATCCTGCTCATTCAAAATCCGGGATTTATTGAAGTAGACCTTCTGTTTAAATTAAGCTTAAGTTTATTGAGTAAACAAAATTGAAGCCCACCGAAAATCAACCAATAATTTGATCTGAGCAAGTTCCACGTTGTCCCAAAACGAGATCACTCAAACAGGCATCTCTTTTACGACTCATTTTCTGATATGTTTAGGCAACAAGCCAGTTTTATAGCCGGCTGTCGATCTTTATGTCACCCCTCTAATCTTCGTAAACATGAGAAATGAGTTTACAGATTGCATGTTTGCGGAGCCTGGTTTTATTATAGAAACGTCAATACGGTATTTTGTCGAATGCGTTATTGGATCGGGGATGGATTTGCTGACTTTGTTTTACGGGTATACATACGTTGTGTCTATATAATAACACAGTAACATACCAAAATATACAGGGTATTATTTTGGCCAGCGACTCCCGACTCAGGGGTGGTTGTACAAACGAAACTGATGCCAAAAATATTTCGATAATAGTGAACGAGTCAAAACTATCAACTCCAGGTCTTCGAAGCTACTAGCTCCTTCATAAAATGTCATAGATACTCGCGATCTACGCGCGAGGGTGCGAGCTTCCCTTTTTGCTTTTTTTAATGTTGCGAAGAGGTTTCCTATTGTAAGATTTGTATATAATTTAAAGAAACTATTTTTTTAAATGCATAACTCATACCATCATCCCTGAGTTAGATTTCACTGTACATGGCAACACCATGTTCGAAAGGATGAGTTAAATGCTTGAAATGGGTAACATCTGTAAACATGAAGTTAGTAGGAAATAAATAATTTTTTAGGTACCAACGTTACAATTTAATTTAATCTTTTAAATATGTTAGATACGATCTGTATATTCTTTTCTGTATTCCACTTTCCACTTTCTTCTAAAAAGGTATACTTTATTTTTATCGTTACCTTAGGGATCGTTCAAATGATCATAATATAAATTTATAAACTCATTTTCTTTCTTTCATAATATTTAACTATATCTGTAAGTTATCTAGTACACGTAACTGTCACTATTAAATATTGTACATTATTTAAATAGGTATTAAAGAAACTTATGATACAACAACAAATTTCGTAACTGCATCATGCCAGGTGCTTAACTTCCTTTATCTCTGGATTGACTGAATTTTATTATTTTTTAAACTTTATTGCACTGTAAGTTGTACATATTGGCGGACTTAATGCCTAATGGCATTCTCTACCAGTCAACCACCTGGTAATGCAGAGAGAGTGGTTAAAAAAAGGAGTAAGATGCACTAACATAAACATACTAATATTACACAAATATATAAAAGGATACATTATCAAAAGACTAGTAAACATACATAGAATACATATACTTAATAAATACAAAATTATGAATGATAAAGGTGATGATAATGACGACATCCAAAAAACATTTTTTTATTTGACGTAACACATTTTTACAAAAAAGTTGGCAGCCCCGTATAAGACTATGTCCAAACATAAAGATGGCTTGTTCATGCTGACGTTATAACAAGAGATCACGACGCACAATATTTCGCTTGTAATGCTGAGAAATAGGATGATACCCTCTTATATTTCAACAGAGCTTCCTTGATGACGCATGTTTCGCGTTCGTGTAGTAGTTCGCTACATGAAAATGATAGTAGGTACGTATCTACTAATATTTAGGTTCTTCAGTGTTTATGCATTTATTTGGAAGCGATGATCTCGTTACATTCTGCCTTATTTTATTTTATTGTTTCTTCTATAAGAGTCGATTTTACAAATGTCAGCCTATCTGATAATACTGGACAAGACTGGTTTGGTGGATTTAGTCGTTTTAATGGCAGATAGGTAATATTTTGTCAAATATGATACAAAACGCCTTATTTGAAAATATTACCTGTTTTACAGTTATCATTTAAGTAAATGACATTTTACGATCGGTCATTTTATATATTTTATATTTATATTTATTTGGTCGAATAAGTTCTATCTGACGTTGGTAAAATTGATTCTAAGTAACATAAAACCTCACACAGTAACTATAATAGGTGTAAAAAAAAAAACTTATAAGAACCTAATTTAACATTTACCCTACTACAATATCAAAAATAAACAGATATTTTAATGGACTGAAAATGTTATTTCGCATTAATCAGGTCTAAAAAATGGCAATTAAGTACTAATTAGCGCCTTTCGCTATCACGTCGGCACGTTCAGGCTTCTCTGTCCTTATTATACAGACAGTCACCTGTACATCAAACTGAAAATTTCAGTGTAAAATCATCCTTATTACAGTGAGATAAAGCACCTCTATGTATAGCTTAAGGTGACGTCGTCCGTATCCCAAGATAATGAATATCGCTTAAGTTTGGACAACTTCTGTAACTGTTTAAGATTTTATCTTAAATGAGCGCTCCCCGCAACTTTTTTAACGGAATTTCTTTTATAAAATATTGCCTGGACATTTGCATCTACATATTTTAGTTAGAGCTGTGTTTTTACTCTAAAACGTTTTGCTTACCTTAAGAATCCGGTTTTAATATGAGCAATATTATAATAATAAAAAAGGTTTAACGGAACATAAATAAATAAATATACGCCAGACAACACACCTGTCGAGGTTTCAAAGTAAGAATTGTTCTTCCTTGTGTTACGAACACCAGAACTATGTGTTACAAATAAAAATATAACAGGTTTCATACAGACTAGTTCACATAAGTTTACGGCGGTTTCGCTTGCGTCGAAAGAAAGTTTATGGAAAATTGCATAGCGTCTCTCATACGTCGTCGACTTTTTTAAGTCGTCGCTAGCGAGTAAAACAATCGTAAACTCATGTTACCATGGTAACGGTACAGAAATATAGGTTTAATTTTACTTCCGCTCATCTTTATGATCAAGGACGAGAATGGGGTCAAAAATTTTTACGGTCAATTTGCATTTGGGAACATAACGTGATATTATTTTAACCATCGATTGTAGATTTGTTTTTTCATCATTACTTCAGTGGTTATCTTCTTCTTGATTACATTGATTCAAAAGGTAGCAATTTAATTTTTAAAACATAGATGACGTTAATTTGCAATCGTCCATATTTTATTTGCTACAAGTGAAACGTTTATCTGAGGAATTACAGTGAAAAATACTGAATTTGCAAAGGCTTAATGTGCGTTATATGTTTTCTTTTGTTTTGACAAATGTTTAGCGCTACATTATCCGTATTTCTGTGAATACGTATTTGAGATCTTCCAAGAAATGCTGCTTGTATTAGATTATAAGACCCTTGTTACGTTATTATACATGTGAGTTGTGGGATATAAATAGGCATGTTCAGTTATTTGGTATTGAATGAAATATCCTACCTTTCGTACTAATCGCGCTAATTTTGTATTGTCCCGTTAAAGTATGACTTTATCAGATCAGTAAAATAAGACAACGAAACGTCAAGGTAAGCACTGTGGTATCTTACGCAGTTAACATCTATATATATGTAAATTAATTGCTGTTCGTTAGTCTCACTAAAACTCGAGAACGGCTGAACGGATTTATCTTAGTCTTGAAATGTTCGTGGAGGTCTAGGGAAGGTTTAAAAGGCGAGAGAGAATCGAAAAACGCGCGGATAAAGTCGCGGGGGACCACTTGTAATAATATATAATCTTTTAATTTAAAAAAAAACCAGTGGCCGTTGTGCGAATCACAGCAAGACTTACTTGATCAAACGCATCGAGCGCATTAACGTGAATTTATATCGGATTGAAGCTGCGCGTCTAGTGGCTAACGTTAACATTAAAACTTTTTTATGCCTGCAATAAATGATTTTATTATTATTATTATTATTATTTATTATAAAACAATCCCATACATAAAAAAACACGTTCACGCGCTCATTGCGTTTGATCGAGTAAATCTCGCCCGGACTCGCACTACGGCTTCTAAATGTACATGAGATTAGATACGAAATATAACACTTACGACTAATTGACGACTGCTGTTGTTACTTGAGATAGAATCTTTATTAAATAAATGACTCATATTAAGGCTGTGATGATGATAATCGTGGTTAGAAAGCTGCAAGTGATGATGATAATATTCATGACAATAATGAGTAAAATACTGATGCAGATAATAATAATGAGGCAAACCTGCAAAGCGCTAGGCCACGCACAGGACGTGTCTCCGACCACCTCAACGGCCACTGGTTGGTACTCCGCGAGCTCTGAAGCACATGAGCTCTGGGAAGCTGAGGCCCCATACTGGGCTACTTGGATGCTGATGGTGGTTCCTCGGGGGCAGATAAGCGTCACCATCTCTTCGTCGCAAGCAGCTTTCTGGTGGGTGCGGAGTGTGCCGAGGAGAAGCTCTGTGAAAGAAGGTTGGTGGTCAGTGAATTCACTTACTTTTATATTATTATGTATATAAGTCACTAAGACCCTTTACACACTGCGACTTTTGGCAGCGATGCAGTCACGATTATGACGCGCGTTAGCATCGATGCAATCGCAAAATGTCAACCTTTACACACTGCGCTGCATTTAGCATTGATACAGTCGCAATGCAGAAGCTGTAAATTGTAAAATTATGTACTGAATTTAGGCAACAGCAAAGATACTTACGCGCGTAAGGATTGATGCTAAATTAAATCTATTCATAGAGTGAGTCGCGATGCTGGATCGCGTTTTCAAAACACGCGATTGCATCGATGCTAAAAGTTGCAGTGTGTAAGGGGTCTAAGAATTAATAATAATAATATTATTTATTGCACAAGTAAGGACACAAGAAACATTACATTACAGACAAATCATTTGTACAATATTGGCGGTCTTATCGCTGGAAGCGATCTCTTCCAGACAAGCATTGGGTAGAGGAAACAACGTAAGGTAGAAAGGTGTGCAAGAATATAGCTAATATTTTAATATTACACTTTAATAACATATAAATAATAAAAATAAAATATTATAAACATATAAATAAACTAGCGGTCCCCCGCGACTTCGTCCGCGCGTTTTGAGTTTGCTCCCTCCCTTCCCGTCGCAGCGTGATGTTTTATATCCTAAAGCCTTTCTCAATAAATAAGCTATCTAACACAGAAATATTTTTTCAAATCGGTTCAGCAGTTCCTGAGATAAGCGCGTTCAAACCAACAAACTCTTCAGCTTTATAATATAATTAGCGCAAGCGCACGTTGTACTTAAGCTGCGAACAATATTTTGGTGCGGAGTTATGTTAAAACTGTGATAGCTCCTAAGATATTTATTGGAATCAAATGGTATAAAGGGCAACTTTGTTCTAAATGAAATGCTCGTGATGATGAACGTATTTATTTTGATAAGAATAAATACCTGTGTGTATAGTACACCTCTAAAAATGATGCATTATTTTTTTACAAATTTATTAACATAAAAATGGTTGTAGTAAGTCAACCATAAAAGATAGACTTATGCTGTCGCGGACTTTATTATAGAACTTTTAATGCTGAACAATTTTGTCATACATGATTTTTGTGTAACTTTAGCGGTTTCCGCAGCGTACGCAGCGGAAGCTCTTAAAAGGAATATCTTTCTCCCGTTTTCGCAACATTTTTCATTGCTGCTGTGGTCTTGTGAGTCGTATCTTTATGTTATATAGCTTAAAGCCTTCCTCGATAAATGGACTATCCAACATAAAAATAATTTTTCAAATCGGGCCAGTAGTTTCTGAGATTAGCGCGTTCAAACAAACAAACAAACAAACAAACTCTTCAGCTTTATAATATTAGTATAGATAACAATTAGAATGACAATTAAGTCAATTAAGTAATTAAGTCTACCTTTGTACACTAGTCTTGTGAAATTAAGTCTTTAAATAAATAAATAATCAGATTAATTGCTTTGATTCAAGCGACAGTAGCTGTCATTGAACTATTATCACCTACTTGCTTATGGATCTGACACAACAAACAAATTTCGTGCTCCTTGAATTAACGACACAGCCATTACCCTATAGTACAGATTCGTAATTCGAAATTCAAATTTCACGGAAGACGTCACAATCTTGTCGTCGAATTTGCGACACAATTTTGTCTCATAGCTCCTCTATACGTAGTAGTAACTACTTACTAGTAGCTGATGCACTTGTATAGAAATCAAAAACAACGGTGGTACGACAACGTTGGCCACATATAATTTTCCATTGGTATTGAATATTGGCAACTGCTCTAATTCACACCGTTATTTATCTAAATCAAAGTTTGTTTTGTATAAATTTAAAACAAAGCAGTTTCAACTCCCAAATTCGTCAGCAGACATAAAATTTTACATATCAGAAATATTATTTGTGTAGTTATTAGCATAGTGCAGAATACTAGGAATGAAGAAATAACATTGATATATAGATTGAAGCAAAATCTACCCACCCGTCACGGGAACAGCACCAACCAGGCGTCAACCATACGGAAGCACGTTACGTAAAGGGAATAGCAACGCCTCGGATGGGATCGCCATCTGATAGCGAACGCCTCGCCACGGATCGTGTTTGCTACAACTTATGACAGTTCTTCTTGTGAATGACAGCCCGTTTGACAGGGTGGACGGATATTCGTCATCGTCAACCAGCGGTTGACGCGTCTTAAGCGCGCAGCGTTACAACGCATGCATCAGCGTTCAGTGATGCATGCATGAGTGGTATGGCTCCCGAGTTAGTCTCGATCCGAGGTGGCTACGTTACGAAGTGGATACATGTATGTTAAAGTATGGAGTTTCATACAAAGAATTCTGAACGCCTTGAGTTGTTACGGTGCTGTCACCTTGACGGGTGTATAGATATGCTGCAACCTTAAAAAGGATTTAACTTTAATTTTCAAGTGAATACTGTATGTATTTGAAACCTTATTTCGTGTATTTTTTTTCATCAATTCAGGGTATTAGATTTTGACCTTCCAATAAAACAACGTATATCGCTATGAGTACAAACGTGCTTCAATAATAATCGTATGGAGTTGCATTATGTCTCTGCAACCTTATTATTTAGATATTATAGACAATATTCGATTTTAAAACTATTACCTTATTGTTGATTCCGTTAACTTCGGTAATAAAGGGGAGACCTTTGCCTATTGGTTATGTGACTATGATGTGACATTATTAAAACAGAACCCTTTCACACCGCATTTAATGCTTCAACACCCGAGCGGTTGCAGGCAACCGCATAACAATAGAATTTGCATTGTGTCTCGTTCACATACGCTTGAGGGATTAATTTATAGTAAGTGTTGTGAATCTCAGCATAAATTACAATTTTGTTATTAAAATAATATCAAACTGAAAGTTATAAAGTTATATCGATTTCTTTAAGTGCAAGACGAGGAAAAAATAAACTCTTTGTAAATATTTAGATATTTTGTCACAAAATTTATCTTCGACGAAAATGAATGATCGCCTATTTTCTTTTACAGCATACCTACCCAAAAATCTTAATCTACAAAAAGCATTAGACTCATTGATAAATACGTCTCCGGGGAACCATAGCCCATCTATCAATTAAATTTTACGTCTCAACCACTAATCCTAACCGCAGTGAGAACAGACACCGCAAAATGTAATGGAATTTCTGGCTACAATGTTGAGCTAAAACATGAGGTACACTTTATTCGTTAACTTGTCTTGGGAACGGGCTACGTTTCGTTTTACTGTTATTTGACCGAAATTTCGCACAACAGTTTGTAGTTTTAGTTTTTTAAGAGCTAGTTAGTACTGTATTTTTCATCGCATCAAAAACTATACAACATACAGTAACCCCTTATTCATAATAATTCATACAGTCGAATACACCTATACAGTGTTTTGTCACCTTCTGTCAAATAATGACAGCTCCAAGAAAGAACGATACAAAACAGTGTAATAGTTAAAAGAGGTTAATTGTCCTGTTCGCGTTTGTATGAATAAGGGGGTAACAATACACTCGTAATTACGTGTGAAAACAATAATAAGATATGTATCTCTTTTTAGGGAAACATTATAGTTTCGTCAAGTCTGTCTGTCTGTCTGTCTGTCTGTCCGTCCGTATGTCACAGCCATTTAATTCTGTAACTATAAGCACTACACAATTGAAATTTGGTAGGAAGATGTATCTTGTTAACCGCTTACCGATTCTCATACAAAAAATAAAAAATATTGACAGTTAAGGGGGGGCTCCCATACATGAAACTAAAACCAAAAAAATTTTTTTTTGTTAAACCTATGCGTGTGGGGTGTCTATGGATAGGTCTTTTAAAATGACATTGAGGTTTCTAAAACCATTTTCATTTAAAGTCTGTTTCATAGCTAGACGCTTCCAAAGTGGAAAAATGGGCGTCCCCATCTAATTTCTAAACCAAGCAAGTGTAAATTTTGAAAAAAATATATAATGTAGATCTTAACAAATACTTTCAACGAAAATTGGTTTGAACGAGATCGAACAAGTTGTTTTTGAGATATAGCACATTTTCAACAACCGCAAACATAACTTTGTACTTCATACTAACACTATGAAAAACAAAGTTAAATTTGCAGTCAACATAATATTGTGGTATTTTACTAAGTAGAAGTAAGTGGATTCCCTTATTTAGTTAAAGTTTGCACGGAACCCTCAGTGCGCGAGTCCGACTCGCACTTGGCCGGTTTTTTTTGTTTTTAATTTTATAAATTTTATTTTGTGATTTTTCGTTTACCTCAAAACCGACCGTTGAAATATACCTAACTGAACAATAAAAGCACATCATACCGCTATGACTTATTGCTTCTCCGTGGGCAAAAAGCATTCTGAAATATTATTAAATTCCAATAACGTCCCACAATGTTTATGTCGAATTGACCATCTCCTTTTTTTAACGACTAAAAACAGGTGGCAGTTATGGTTAAATTACAAGGGCGCCGCCAAGGCTTGCTTACAGATACCAACTTTGATAGATTTTTGTTTCTTCATTCTAAGCTTAAGAATCTTTGTCATTGAAAGCATTTCGTTAGATATGACATAAAACGAAATTGCGAAACGTAAAACAACGAACTTGCACCACCCATTACGAGGTAATCCTGCTATCTAATCTGAATCTCGCACTTAAAAACTCCTAAGCTGCATACTATACAACGTTAAGTCCTTAAATTCCGCTTCGGTACAATTTTTATAGCTTACTAAAGCTTTTTCATAACAATCGCCGAGCGTTTATGGTAAGTGCCGTATTAATTAGTTAAGCTCATAAAATATAACCAATAAAACGGCTTTTTGTTTACGTTATAAAGTTAACAGCTGACTTCGCGTGTGAGACCACACATTCACACATGTGTTGTTTATAAAAAAAAGATTTGAGATAAGGTTGGCACCGTTTTGACTATAGTAGATCATAGGTTAGGCTTTTTTTTTAAATCTGTTTAAAACATAAGCTCACAACAAATCTATATAGCACAATTTATCATATATCCATCTTTATTTTTCCATTCATAAATATCCACATTAAAATGAATTAACTTCACAGTTATAATAAATTATTAGACAATAATGTTTTCGCTGTCTTCATTCAACTAAAAAATGATACCTTTTATTAGGACCCCTTTTCTTTAACTGTTCAATATTTGTTTATTTTTGGAGAAACAAACAATTATTTGAGTAATGCACAGTGATTTGAACGATGCTTTTCAATGAACAGCTGATATTTTAATTAATGTTTGTGGCAGAAAGCGGAAATGGGGACACGAAGATTACTTTTGACGTAATAAATTTGGTGACAAGGCAGGTAAAAATATTTACTTAAATGGAAGGAATTATTAAAGGACTCAGTTACGAGTTTGTAACTTTTATCAATTTGGGTAAAAAATATATAGAGAATTGTTTTGTAAAGAGGGTAGCTTTTATCTTATTACCCTTTCAGAAAATTATTTTCGGAGTTAAAATTAAATAATGTCTGCTATGGTGATCTATCTGTAATCTCAATACTAAAAAATATCAAAATCGGTTTCGGAATTTCAGCATTTGATTATAAACCGAATTTACATTGTCCGTTTCTTATTTATTACCCAAACATAATTATGCTAAAACCAAATTATATAGGTTGGTATAATTTGGTCCTATCAAAAACTAAGATGTCAGCATTCTACCCCTTCTAAGGTGTCATCCCTGACAAGGATGGATGGCCGTAAGGACGCGTGTTCATCAAGTCACTTCTCATTACTGCACCGTCGGTCGCACACACTAAACCACACCTTAACTAATCACAGATGTGGCTTAAGATGAGAATTTCGTAAATCCTCCTGTAGTAATTGATTAGGAGAGCCGTTCTGATATAAAAGCTATGTTTGAGAGAGAGAAGGAGACATGTTAGAAATATCTGAAAAAAAAACTTGAAATTAACCACTTAGAAGATAGTTATTTAAAACGAATAATAAAGGACGTTTAGGAGAATATGGGGATGAAAGCGAGTCTGCTCAGTTAAGAGCTGTGAGACAAAGAAGACATGTTTCTGCTGAAAAATTAAACTTATACAGTAAAGAGGCAGTTATTGCAGTTATGCTGTTATAAGAAATTTTTATCTTCTTCGAAAATCTTTTTGGGTTTTGTAGTCCGCAGTTCAGTGCAGAGAATTGAGTTGCTACAAAACTGTCATTTGGCATAGATATGTATTCTAATCGGGTAGATTAGAATACCAAAATGGTATTATAAAATTTTGTAAAATATTTTTTTTTTAGGGTACCTCTCATACAAGTAATGTGGGGATGTTTTTGTTCTCTTGCCAAACCCATCGTGTGGGGTATTATTGAATAAGTCTTTTTAAATGATAGTAAGTGTGTTGACATCATTTTTAGCCAAAAAACGGAACCCTTTATAGTGTCAGATTTTTAACAACCTCAAATTTAACTTTGTCTTTCATACAAACACGAAACTTTGTTTTTTATAGAACAAAGTTATTTTTGCTGTCAACAAAATATTGTGGTGTTTTGGCTAAGTGAAAGGAAGTGGCCCCAACTTAGTTAAAGTTGCCATGGAACCCTCAACGCGCGAGTCCGACTCGCACTTGGCCAGTTTTTTTATAAAGTGGCCTGTTTCCGTAAAAAGCCAATTTTTGTGAGAGTCTAATCTCCCTATCATCTCCCAAATAAACGGTAGGGTAGAAACATAAAAAAAATCACAGCGATTTGTTTAGAAGGAAAACAATTACGGCTACGATAAGTAAACAAATGACAAGTAAACAATGAGGTGTAGTGCATGAATTTAAAGCAAAATATTTTTCATGTAAATTTTCGTTTATTATATTTTTTTTTCTCCAGAAGTCGTTGAATAAGAAACTGAAACTGTAGTATAATATTAGTAATAATTGTCTCGTTTAGCTGTTGACAAATCAAAGTTGTGAGTAACGACTATCAAAAATGATAACCGGTTTAGTCTCATAACATAATTCCGAATGTTTAAAAGGAATCAAATTCTTATTTATAAGGCAAACTCAATCATATTTTATTGACTTTTTAGGGTAATTAAAGTGCTTACATACATATTAGATACGGAACCCTTCGTGATTGAGTCCAGCTCGCACTTGGCCGGTTTTCTTCTTTCTCTATGGTTATAAGCATCTAGTGTAATGATGTAATGTGGTGGTAATAATTCTTTCACCTTTTTATCTAAATGATTGCTCAAGATAAAAAATAATATCTAAATCTTTAATAGACGTTACTATTTTCCTTGCCACCAAATAAATCTATTCCCACTGTCATTTCCTCTTCCCATATTTCTTAATAAACCAAGATATGTGTGGCATCTCTCATCGAGTCATGCATTTTCGTTGAAACTTCCACCACACTAAATGCCATTCAGTCCGTGACGTTGATTGATGATCGTTTAAGCGTGGCTTCATCAAACTACCTACTATTATTAGTTTCCTTAACTTAAGGTTAACCTCATTTGACAGTTTTGTTGGAACATTTAGAAACCAGTCGTTTTGGGTAAAAATAAACGTCCTGCTGATTCGTTTTATTGACTTGGCGCAGGTGGAACGTTATTGTTTGATTTTTTACGTTGTACCATTCAAGAGTACAAATATAATCCATCTAAAATGGTGGTAAACCACTTACGTATGTAACTAAGGGCTCCTTCAAATTTCCCATATTTCTGATTAATTTGGATTCGGGACCAAGACAATAAAGTCCTCCAAAGACTAGCCTAGCCCTTACTGATAAAGGCAAGTTGTAGGTTCTGTAAACAGGTAAAATCTTAGCGGGAATAGACCCTGGAGGATCATTTATTATTTTATTTTGCATTTTTGGAGGACTTACAGCTAGAACATGATTGTTTAAAATCTCTATACACAAAAATGAATCCTGTAATAACTTCAGATATTTCCCTTTGTCACGACATCACGCATGAACGGTAATGCCGATTTCGCCAATTATTTTTTGTTGTGTTTGTCAGAGGAAGGTTCTTATGATAAGAAAAAATAATTGAGCAGCTGAACCGATTTTTAAGATTTTTTACTATGTCAGATTCGTAACTGTCCGGAGGAATTACGGTTTCAGAGCGGAACGGGCCGGGGACGAAACAAAGTTCGCTGGGTGCGCTCGTTAAAAATAAAGAGGTCATTTACATAATACCTCCACTGGCGGTCTATAAGTTTGGAAGTAAAGCACGAGTAGATGAAAAATATCACTCAGATTAATAAAGCTTAATCACAAAAGCATAGGCAAGATTAACATTAAAAAACTTGCTGGTCATGCGTTTCTTAACCTGACGTATACTAAAACAAAACAAATGAAAACCATGAGTCAACTGATTTTCATTAAAATATCTTGATGACCGAGCTTCGCTCAGTATTTTCTTGAATAAAAAAAAGGTAAAGAAACTGATACACAATACAATTAAATTTAAAAAGAATCTTTTGTACAAAGATTCGAACCTGAGATGACAGTCATTATAATGCCCCATACGATCTCATCCTCCTAAACGTGACAATATGTTCAATGTCAGAATGATATAGTCATTTAAAAGAGCTATTCAAGTTTATAGTTTAGCTGTAAAACTGTAAAAGCTAGGACCACCGGAATCCGTAAACATCGTTACTACGATACCATTAAAATGCCTGCCGTGGTATTACGTGACTCGTCAACCATATCCGAGCAGACTATTTATAATCGCTACCAAATGCTAGCTAGTATAAAAAATATAAAATAAATAAATATTTTACACCAATCACATACATTGCTCTAATTCCAAAGTGAGTAGCTAATGCACTTGTGTTATGGAAATCGGTCACAACAGTGGTACCACACCCAGACCTGAGACAGTATAGAAAATTTTGATTTCCATATTGACCCGGCCGGGAATTGAACCCGGGACCTCGGAGCGGCGACGCCTTGAAACCAGCGTGCTTAGCCACTACACCACTGAGGTCGCCTTATGTGGTTCTTTCGGAGCTTTTGGCATACTTGATGTGCTTAACGATAGTAATCCCAAAGCGATTGGGTTAGGAAATAGCCCTGGCGGGTGCGGTGCTTACACGTCAAGTGGCCCATTTGCCGCAAACATGTCTGCAGCTGTGTTTTTATGTTTTTCAACGGAACCACTCTAAATCAGTCGTTTCTACGATTGACCATAATAGTACAAACGGTGACAAAAGTGATTCCTGTTTCACCATCAGCGCTATTCGATTTGGTTATAAACTTTTATTTAGGTATATTATAATGTTTTTAGTGAGAGGTAAGAAAAGCAAATTCTAAAACATTAAAAAAATATATTTATTCTGGGCATAGTCATTGTCCATTGGAAGCGCAGCGCTTTCGGTTTACGCGTAACCTCGGTCTACCTGGATGTGATTAACACTTTCACGGACAGTACCCCAGACACAATAGAAATTTTATTGTTATTTTATTATTATCAGTGTCCGCAAAAGAGTTAATATTGAGTATATGTGAATGTTATTATGTCTTTGGTGGTAGGTAAGGACTTTTAGATATTTGAAAGTGTATCTTTCAAGGTGCAGCAGTAGATAGGTATTTAGTATAAATTATAGGCAGTGACGGGTGATAGAATAGTGTGGAAGAGGAAAACATACTGAGCCGACCCCAGATAAACTGGGAACAGGGCAAGAGAATGATGATGATGAGAATGATGATAGGCAGCGATAGCTCAGGCAAGAAAAATATTTGTAAATCACCAAAGATAGTTATGAAGAACACCATGAATGGTAGTATAATGGAGCTTATTGCATCTTAGCACTTTTGTCTCCGCATGTACCTTTATAGTCTATAAAAATGTTTAATGCCATCAGCCATGCATTCCCTGGTCATTAATGTCAGTCATCCCTTGTGCGCTGTCAGTTTTTTTTCGTCCGTAAAACGATCTCTTTGAGTGATTCCTCGAACATAAATAATTCGTCTAAGGGTAAATCTACTTCAAAAGGACAATGTAGCAAACATCTTGGGCTATTGGTGTCTTTGATGTCGAATAGTAAGCATTGTTGGGAGTGATGAATTCAATTTATTTTTTTTTGAAGCAAATAGATTGGACTAATAAATGCGTTTGATAAGAACAAAAAGTTTGTTTTCTTGGGAATATTATCTTTATGAATATAGGTGAATGAAGAGTTGTGTTTTATAACAGCTATCTGATTTACTTTAAATAAAATCAGAATCCATATGTTTAAAATTATTTGAATAGAAGTTAAAGACTATATACTACTACTTACTACTTTATTCAAAATAAATGAAGTATTATCTAAGAACAACTACTTTCACGAAAAAAAAATCTGAATAAATTTTCACCTTTAATAATGAAATCATTCAATACGATATTTAGTTTTTATAAAATAATTAGGAAGAAAAGTTGCCTTCCTTGCGTGTGCCGATTAGAATTTTCATCATCTTTTTCTCCCTTCGCAAAATTGAAGCTTTCTCCAAAGGTTTTCCGCAATTCAGAATTAATTACTCGTCAAATCCAAAGTTTAATCTTACCTCAATATTTTCAGTAAAAAATATTTTTATATTCTTTTCAGTCTTTCATTGGTTTGCAAATTAATTTCTGCCCAAATCAGACAACTGTTTCGCTCCGTTAGGTTACTGTCGGAAAAAGATGTCTGGTTATTTTATTTGCTTTTTTTCTAACCTTTTGTTTTGGTTTACCATCCGAAATGTTCATCGCAATGGAACAAAAGTGTTTAAAAACATTAATACAATGAAAGTTATACATTAATACTTTTAATGTTTTTTCATGGCAACCCTCTTCCGACATCAAGCATTGGCTAGCCAATGCTTGATGTCGGAAGAAGGTTGCCAATTTATACGTTGATATTTCACTTGCCCGTACATATTGTTTTGCTAACTCTTTTCTGATGTGTTCTTTTCTGAGCGGCTAGAGAATGGAATTCACTTGCTGCTGATGTAAATAGGTTTATATTATTTATATTTTAATGCACAACCAAGATTTGTACAAAACGTGCTACTAAGTAGATATGCACCACCCTGAACTGCCTTCAAACCTAGCAATCGGTGGGATTGTCATTATATAATCTGTTAAAAAAAAATTGAAAAGTCATAGTTTATTTTAAATTTAAAATATGACTTTAGACTTTATCAAACGTTTTACCTGAAATTGACGACTAAAACAAAAAGACAAGTAGTCTGTTGAATATTCACGCACAGTATTTCCTTCGGGTTTATTCAGCCCACATTTTTGATATTACAAAGTTAGCAAACTCTCACAATAAGGCTCTGGGTAGCAAAGTACGTGATCAGACTAAAAAAGATCGACCTAAAACACTTAATAAGGTTGTCGACAAAGTGTGCCGAATCAAAGGTCTGAAACAAAAAGAACAAGGAAAATGCATTGATTGATTGGTGCTCCAAACAGGTTCTTATTATGAAAGGGTATAGCAAGCAACAATGAGAGGCCATCGGTCTTAGTGAATGGCAAGTCAACTTAGCTTTAAATGTTTATTTCGGTGTCATTTCATGAATTCGGTGGATTATTATATATTTTAAAAACCACAAGCAAATAGCAGCGAACTTTGTTTTACCCCCAGCCCCTCCCGCGCCGGCTTCATAATTTTTATAATTATTATCTTATTCCGGATGGTTACAAAGCTGACAAAGTAAAATTCATGAAAATTGGTCCACCCGCTCAATTTTCTTATTTCTATCTGTCATAAGAACCTTCTCCTGACAATAACAAACCCAAAAAAAGAATAAGCGAAATCAGTCCAGCCGTGCACGTGTAATGCCGTGACCAAGAGACATATGGATTAATATCTTAATATGAAGATAAGGTTACCACCACACATCTTAATATGAAGATAAGGTGACCACCTCATTAAATACATTTACATACGAGAATTAACGCGATCGCGATAAAAACATAAATACCGTATGTTTGTTTATGTATTTATCGTGATCGCGTTATTTCCCGTATGTTAATGTATTTAAAATGCAACGCGAAAGTTTTAAAGTGTTGATCACCTTATTGCTTATATAATACGTAGTGAAGAACAATCTTGTTGTTGAAAACCATCCCTCGACTCGGCAGTATTAGTCCGTGTTTCATCAGAATTGTGAGGTTATTCTTATGTTTTCTTTCAATCAAAATATTGGAGTAACGGGAAAATATTGGATATTTACCTAACCGAGGCCTTGTTTGTTTTTTTATATTCACTGACGATTGTTTGATTACAATTATTGTAATTTTTATTTATCGAATCGGTTGTTGCCATGACTCCAGACTCTAGACAAGTATGGCAGAGACACAGTCGACGATAGAATATGCTCTCTCACAATAAGCCTGTTCACCTCTATCTCTTTTGGTGATGTTAATTTCCCTTAAAGCAGACATTACTGCACTATAATAAAAACAGCTTTTAATTTTCGTAGGTATTTTGAGAGCATGGAAATTCTTTGCCAAACTTGTATTTCAAAGCAACAAGTGATACCACAGTTATCGTATCCTCATGTCACGCGTGTTGTTATCCATCACCAAATGCATGGTATTGTTAATACTTCCCTCTCCCCTTTCCCCTCTAACATAATGTTGCTTTGATGTATTGCTGTTACGGTAATGTTACAATGCAGTTAAGCAATCGGTATAATAGTCATAATAGTGACGTGTGACACAGCTATATGAGGCAGTATTACAACTTACATCTACACAGAAGATACAGAGTGTTGTTTTGATCAGCGATTAGCGACTCAGGGGTTGTTGTACAAACGACACTGATGCCATTTTTTTTATTAAATGGAAAAAACCTACTAAATCATTTTTTTTCCGGTACAGCGATCGAGTCAAAACCACCAACACCAGGTAGCCTCTTCGTAGCTTACTAGCTACGGCATCGTATTTCGTAGATAAGCGTTAGCTACGCGCTAGGAGGCGAGTTTTCCCATTCGTTCTGTATTTTTTTTTAAATGTTGTGAAGAGGTTCTTTGTATAAAACGTGCTCAGAATTTAGAAAAATCTTTTTTTTTGGAATGAGCATAACTCATCATCCCTGAGTTGGATGTCACTGACCAGAACAGCACCCTTAACTTAATACTTTAAAACTTATATATCTTGTTTAAGGGCACATTAAGATTGTGTTTTTTGTATTTTTGTAAAAGAATCGTAAAGCGGTTAACAAGATTCATCTTCCTACTAAATTTCAACAGTGTGATGCTTATAGTTACAGAATAAAGTGCCTGTGACATACGGACGGAGAGACAGACAGACGACGAAACTATAAGGGTGCCGTTTTTTGCCATTCGGCTACGGAACCCTAAAATATAGGTGTCTTAACGTGTTTGAAAGACCAGCCAGCAGCTCGTTATCTCGAAAACCCTTCCTTGATAAATATCATTTTAACTATCCTGTTACCAAGTTATTTTTTATCCAGCCGTCAGGACCATTAACATACAAAGGGCGTATACTAAACAGCCGTGAACGGTTAAAAATAGATCGTAACTCATACTCGATGAGACGTGGACATGACGTGCTGTCACAGTGCCACTTAATCATGACGAAGTGAAACGACATTCGCTGTGTCAGGCAAAAGTAGCATGTCTTTTTACGGTTCATGAAAATTCTTGAAGAAGGATCGTGTCTTGGTGAGTCATTGACAGGTGGGCACGTTAGCTAAGATTGAGGAAGAATAAACGTTGCGATGATGAACGAGATGGTTTGATGTGCCTAAGTTCTTCATAAGACTATCGTGTGCAAATGTAGACAATTCCGTCAAATGCTCCGCGCATTTGACGGAATTGTCTACATTTGATAACAGTCGAAAAATGCTTGCGGGCGATAACGTTTTCCAGTCCGTAAATGTTCATGCGATGAGACAAATTTGGTCTCATTTGTTTTCATAAATCTTAAAGCGTATTTAATTTTTTATTTAAAGCTAATGTAATGTCGCCCATTTTTAGCTAATCATAGCTAAAAATGGGCGACATTTTAGAGTTGTTTTATCAATGAAGTGAATGTTTAGGTTCCTATATATACTGACACACATAATATTAAAAAAAGACGTACAAGCTTAGTTTAAAGTATATGAAAACGAATGAGACCAAATTTGACTCATTTTATAAAGGTTTACGGGTTGGCAAAAGTTGAGGGCAGTTCCGCCGACTATTCCACCAGGACACGATAGTCTTTAAATAGTTGATTGTTTTTTCATGTGTCTCGTGTTTTAGGGAAACTGAAGAAGAATATACATTACGGTATCTATAATTCAATAGGTACAAAAATTCATTGGATATCACGGCCTCACATCCAGATTTTTGACGGATGTGCCATTATGAACTAATGAATAAAACGTCTCTTATTTCAGAACTCTGCTTACATTGACAATCCATTAATTTACTCTTCAATTTGAAAGAGAGGAGGGCTGGTAGTCAAGAAAAACTGAATTAGCATTAAATAAAGTTTACTAACCACTCGCAGCTAACACTTGAAACTTCAGGAACTTCGTTCAATGGTACATCATATTTATAACCACTATATCCTGCTCTAAACAACTATGTCAATTAACAAACTTATCAAAGCGAGCGCTGTACCTTCAGAAATTTCACTCAACGGGCCATTGTGATTTATTTAAGACAAACATCTGTTGCCGTGGCCTCAGGGTGCTTAAACAAGGGGTCATTAAGGGTGTGTGCTATAAATAGGCGGGGAATGCTCTCGTATTTCATACTTGGAGAGATATAATACGCCGCACGTGGCCGGTTGGATGCGGTTGAGGTGCGGCCTCAGTTGCTGATAAAAGGCGGGTGGAGAAAAATTTGTTTCTATCATACAGATAACCTAGGTATATATACAGGATAAGGGCCAAATTGTTGAGGAGATGAATAATACTTATGATTAAGAAGAGCATTATGTTAATAGAAACTATTTGTAAATGAGAATACTTTGCGCAAATAAATATATCATAATTCGTTTTTCAAATAGTAGGCAATTATTTAATTTCAATCACCTATAGCTCCAGACTAATCCAGAATTTCCTATTGTTCCTTAAAAGATACACCTTAGTTATTGAAAATGTTTTGACATGATGTTTTATCAGGGAGCTCAATATGTATACGGTATTTATGTAATAAGTAGTATGTATGTTCATGTTTTGGTTTGAATACCTATTGTAGTTTTAACCCTTCCGAATCGTAGTCAAGCTCTCTCTTTTGCCCTTCTATCACTTCCTTCGCGCTGCCAGCATTTTCTCTGTATAAACCTATGGTTGACTGGTAGAGAATGCTTTTAGCATTAAGTCCTTCATATGTACCTTTTGTTTGTGCATGAAGTGTTTTGAATAAAATAAATAAGTCTATCCCTTTTTACATTTTCTTTTAAAGTTAGTTAATAAATGTACCTACTTTTCTATGTTCTGAATAAATTTATCGACCCATTCATCATAAAATTGAACTTTTGGATAAAATATTTTAACTAACTTATTTAAAACCAACAAGTTTTGTTTATATTTGGCAAATAGTACCTTATTTAACTAAGACTTAATTTTTCTGGTCTATGTCGGTGAATTGACACATTCCACTCTCTTAAACGACTCCAGTTTTTCCTACCTTTTAAATCAAAAGTTATGCTTGCGCAGTCTCTTTTGTTGCCAATACTCGACTATGCCGATGTTGCCTTTTTGGATCTGACAGAGGAGCTGCTTAATAAACTGGAGCGTCTCCAGAACCTGGCCATTACGTTCATCTGTAACCGGAAATATGACCACATCTCCAGCTATCGGACCCAGCTAAAATGGCTTCCGATTCGCCTCCGTCGTGACATGCATATCCTCACTTTCCTGTATAACATCCTCTGCAATCCTCAGTCCCCAACCTATCTCCAATATTGATTCAAACGACTGCCCCCTTCCACACGCTCTAGGAGACCTTGCATCACCGCCACACTCGAAATTCCAAGGAGTAATACAAACTTTTTATTTGACTCATTCTCTGTCTACGTTGCTATACTCTGGAACAAACTGCCGCTAGAACTGCAAGAAAGCTCTAAGATACATATATTCAAGAAAAGAGTAAAAGAACATCTGCTTTCTCAAATACCCTCTTCTTCGTAGAGTATAAATTTATACATATATTTATTTTAACCGACTTCAAAAAAGGAGGAGGTTATCAATTCGACTGTATGTTTTTTTTATCATCATTTTTTTTTTGTATGTATGTTACCTCATATCTCAGTCGTTTGTCTACCGAATCGAAAAAATTTTTCACCTACTTAGAGGGTATACCTTCTAGTTAGTCCCATTTTTTCCATTTTGGGATCTGATGATGGGATCTTGGTGTATTTGAGGGAAACCCTCAAATTTTAAAGGCACGTATAGTGTTTCTTTACTAGAATCTTAATGTTGACGTGTTGTTACGTCTGATAGTCAACATTTTGTGGGGCTGAGCTGATGGTGGAACTCCTTAACGCCTAGGAGTTCAGTAATTATAATGACACAACTTGTGATAGGTAATTTGTAGCTTCGTAAAAAATAGAATCATAAGGTGCAACTCCCCCCGCCCTCTTATATAATCACTAAAAATAAAGAAATAAAATAAACTTTTAAAAAAAGTAAAAACCGACTTCAAAACCAAAATGCACTAAAAAGTCTTAAATAAACTCTTCACCATTGAAAGGAAAGGAATCCGTTTTAAGCAAACAATTTCTTTTTGGAGTCGGTGCCATCACTTTGACCATCAAGCATCAACTATCACAGCACCGACTCCAAAAAGAATTTGTTTGCTTAAAACGGATTCCTTTCCTTTCAATGGTGAAGAGTTTATTTAAGACTTTTTAGTGCATTTTGGTTTTGAAGTCGGTTTTTACTTTTTTTTAAAGTTTATTTTATTATGATGTATATATATATATGGATATATACGTTATCTCAATATGTGTGTACATATATTTATTGTGTTTAGTTAATTATTATTTTTTTAAAAATATAAAAACATTATAACTTTTATTTTCTGTAATTTAATTTAGCACTGCCGATAACCGCAAATATTACAATTCCAACACCTATGGGTTGGCTGGAAGACATCTCTTTTAGGGATAAGCCCACCTTTGTTCACATTGTGACTTCATGTATTTCCTACACTACTTTTAAGTGCAATAAAGAATATATATTGAGTTTTATAGGATTTAGCAGTTTTTTTGCCTTGCCTAAAGTAATAGAAACTCGTTTTATCTGATCTTCAAATTTCAACATCTATCTCATTCAAATAAATATTTCGCGCAAGTTCTCCTACAATCTAGAAACAGTCGTTTCCCGCAGAAAAGCGCCGAGAACATGTCCCAATTTTCGTACTTCAGCCCGCTTATCGCACATCATCAATCTGATAACCGCTCCGGGCCCATCTAATTTCACATCCACGAAATAAATGTTTCATATAAAAGCATCTAGCGACGCCAAAGGAAATAATAATACCGTCACAACGAAACACAATCCCCTATAAGCCGATGAGCCCACATGTAAAAATTGAATGTTCATGAAGCAAGGAAAAAAAATGGCTCTCCAAGATACACCTCTGGAGACAACTTAGATCCCTTACACACTGCGACTTTTAGCATCGATGCAGTCGCCAAAATACAGTACATAATTTGTCAATTTCCAACTTTTACATCAGGAATGCATCAATGCTAACCCGCCATCGTGACTGCATCGATGCTAAAAGTAGCGCGATTTGTAAAGGTTGTCATTTTGCGACTGCATTAATGCTGCATCGCGTTAGCCTCGCGACTACATCAATGCTAAAAGTAGCGCAGTGTGTAAAGGTTCTGCATCGCGGCTGCATCGCTACTAAAAATCGCAGTGTGTAAAGGGTTTCCATTGCGTTATATCCTTAAGAAAAGGTTATATATCCGTTGAAAAGAGTAGAAAATAAAATAGACTGTGGACTTCATCGTTGTAAAAAACAACTTAGCAACCCAAACGTTCATTATGACTTAATCGTGCATTGCAGCGGATCACATTATCCTACCCTTGAAGGTTCTGAATAATATTATTAAATCACTACACACAGAGAAATAAATGAAGTTTTTCTAGTACTAGCGGTGCTGAAACTAGCCTTCAATGCGATCAAGGAAAGTACGATAGGTGCACTAATGCTTTTTAATATCCTTTGAGTCAAAGTCTTATAGCTCTTAGCTTATAGCTGAGGCTTGTACTTAAACATTAATCACACATTTCTTTTGAATGTCAATTTATTGTATGACAATATTTACGCTAATCGCACATCACATCAGTATTTTATTTTATTTTTATTTACAAGAATAACCAAGGTTTACAAGTGAACAGTAAGCTACAAATTATACAATATTAAAACCACTTATTGGTACACTACAACAAAATAGTAATATTACGCCTTACTAAAGGAATAACAATTTAAGTAGCTTAAGTAGTAAAAAAAAACTAAATACAATGCTTTATTTATGCAATTTCTAATCGATGAAAAAAAGTTCACAGCCGCCTTATAAGTGTCTTTATAAAAATGTATATCAAATCTGATATCAAAACATCCAACCCTTATAAACTGGATAGCCTATCGATAAAACGTGTCTTCATTCCGACACATTTTTCTTCATTAGAGTCTCCTTCCTTGTATGAAATGAAACACTCTCTCTAATATTTCTTTCACGCCACAACTTTCTATGGCCCTTCGTTCCTCAGTGGGGGAAGTCGACAAGATCGCAGTTATTCGATTTCCTGTTTTCGTCGATTTGAAGACAACTCACACACTTCAGTTAACACGTAAATACGAGTTACTAAGATCGGAATGTTTATGCTAGCAACATGGACTTACACGTGTCTGCTACTAGAGTGTTTTGATGTAGGATGTATTACTGATTCAGATCTTAATAGTAATCAAATATATATTTAACTAGCCGCCTCAGCCGTCGCCCCATCAAACGGGATAAAAAGTATTTTATGTTCTTCTCCTTGTTCTAAGCTACCACCACAGTTCCCCGCCAATTTTCAGCCAAATTGGTTCAGCTGTTCTTGAATTATAAATAGTGTTACTAGCACGACTTTCTTTTAAATATAGTTTTGGTGTGATGGTGAATAATAATAATACTTTTACAATAGTCCATATTCGGTAACCATTCTAAATATTCCCATTATTTCCTTGTCCTGTTTCCAGTTCATTCAGACTTAGTGCAGTATTTTTTCTCTTTCATCGAATCCTATCACTCGTTTCTGACTTATCTACGCCTTTCACAAGTATATCATTTAATCCGAAACTTAGTACCTAGGTATTATACCTAAATATTAACCAATAAATTAAAATAATGACACAATGACGGAGTTCAATAATGGGGGCATACTTTTCTAACTGGTCGGATAATGCTAGTCTTGGTTAAAACCTGGTACTATTTGACCCTATTTTTGAATCACTCGCTTGAGTACAGTATGTGATTTTAGTTCGAAAACAAATTTAGAATCAACGAAAATAATGTGAAATATACACATCAAAACTCACAAAATTTAGTTATCTTTTTTAGGGTTCCAAAGCCGAATGGCAAAAAACGGAATTCTTATAGATTCGTCAAGTCTGTCTGCATGTCTGTCCCTCCGTATGTCACTGCCACTTTATTCTGAAACTATTAATATTACACAGTTGAAACTTAGTAGATAGATGTATCCTGTAAACCGCTTTGCGATTCTCGTACAAATAATAGAAAATAAATATATTTAAGCCCCAAATAAAACTTTTTTTTGGAAATTGGAATTGATATTATAAATATCACAAGCCATCTTGACGCAGGCGATTCAAAATAGTGCCCAGGTTCTCATAATATTTAATAAGGAATGCATTTCCATTTCTATTGTAAGTTATCCTAACCATTCTAATCGGTCAGTTATTCTGAGAATAGGTCAACAAACTCGATAAGTTGCGAAGTTGTCATGTTAACTGCGCTATCATTTGCAAGTTACCTCGTTACCAGACTGGAGTTTAAATCAATGATACAGCCTGTAGTTAACTGGTGAACTCAAACACGAACACCTAACTGCTATAGCTCAATACTTCAGTCACAAATTGTGAGCGTCCTTTGAAATGGTAGTGTGTTACTGGGAAAACAGGTAGTAATTCTGCCAATTTCAAAATCGCAGTGTGTAACGAATCTCTATGGTTTGCTTTTTTTTCGCAAATTTTATTAAATTTCCTTAACTAAGGTTTCTCTTATTACTTACGTTAACGTAAACAACATGTTTTTTAACAACCAACAAACGATCCAGAAAACTCCTAAATACAGGTAACTTAATATTTTATAGATATCTCTTATGTCGTCCTGAATCAGGCTAAAGAGGTTTGTGCGAGTCCGACTCGCGTACTGAGAGTTCCGTGGCAATATTAAACTGATTTAAGGAATTCTCTTAACTAAAATACCACGATCTTTTGTTGACAGCAAATATAACTTTGTTTTTCATAGTGTTTGTATGAAGAACAAAGTTATGTTTGCGGTTGTTGAAAATGAGCTATATCTCTAAAACTACTAGTCCGATCTCGTTCAATCCAATTTTGGTTAAAAGTGTTTGTTAAGATCTACACTCGCTTAGTTTAGAAGTTAGATAGGGGCGGACGCCCATTTTAGTAATTTGGAAGAGTGTATCTCTCAAACGTCAGACTTTAAAAGAAAACGGTTTTAGAAACCTTAATGTCATTTTAAAAGACCTATCTAGAGATACCCCACACGCATAGGTGTACGGTTCACACGGTTCGGATTTAGTTTTATGTATGCCCCCCCCCCCCCCTTAAATATTATTATTTTTTATTTTTTGTATAAGAATCTTCAAGCGGTCAACAGAATACACCTTCCTACCAAATTTCAACAGTGTTATGCTTATAAGTACAGAATAAAGTGGCTGTGATATACGGACGGACAGAGAGACAGACAGGCTTGACATAACTATAAGTTTTCCGTTTTTTTGCCATTCGGCTACGGAACCCTAAAAACTGATTTAATATCATTACTAGTCGATGGTATGTTTTTTATTCTAAGCTTAAACAAAATGCATATCAATCAAGTATAAACGTCAAAAAGACGAATGTGTACATGAAATAAAATAAGAAAATGTTATCAAAATGTTAACTTTGTTTCTCAAGCTAGCAAGTGAAGGCACGTTCATATGTGACCTTTCGCCTCTTTAGCGCCCCGCGAAGACCTCACGTATGCTCAGCAAAACCGCTGCGTGAACTAAGCCATGTCACGGTATAGTTTTGTTAAGGCGAATGTCGAAATATTATTTATTATTTTAGCTGTAGCATTTCAACAATATTATATTTATTTTTTAAGCTATTGCATAGCTTTTATCGCGGGCCTTGAGCGTGGAGACCAAATCAGAAATTCCGTAACGAAAATAACCTAACACCCTCAACTACGACCGGCAAAGCGGTGATACTTTTAGTTTTTACATCTATCGAAGAATAGCAGACCTTTTTATGACTTTTTGAAATATCACGCTTGTCTCTTTAATTCAGCAACCTGCCTTTAGGTGGCATCGGTTGTATAAATAAAATAAATAAATAAGTATAATTGCATAAGTTGAAAAAAATTGTTATGCAATAGCTTTACCGCGGCAATCTCCGAGCGTGTCTCTCAAAAGAAAAGACAAACGCATCCAAGCTCCAACGTTTCGCGATATTAATCACAATCAGAGATCGTACGTAGTTGAGTGGTCTACTCTAACTTTCTAGACAATCTGAGCCGATATTTGTCCGCGTTTGGAATCGCTTCAAAGATAAATCGAGCCGTTAGTTCCGGTGCAATGCGATAGGGGCGCCACAGTCGCTCGGTGCCTCGCAAAATATGGGCTTAGAGATAGCTGGCACCGATAATGTAGTTACGTTAAAATATCCTTTTAACTCCAAATGTGTTAAGAGCGTGCACTCTTAACTATCTAGACTATAAATATGAGAGCACAGTTTAAGTGAATATTGTTTTAACACGTACATCATTATCGTTACAAGCTTTGTTTGTAACAATGCTGCAACTAGTTTAGTTATTTATGTAGCAAATTACTGATAATATAACAGACACTTTATATTAATAGCTTACCCTTAACTAGCAAACTTTTGCAGAATTCAAATGTTTGCAAAACTAAGAACTTGGCATTGTTTGGTGCTGGATTAAGTTAGTGAGAGGCAGCTCAATCAACTTGTTTGAAGGCTACGGTTATTTTAATAGTGTTTGTTAAGTTACAACAGTTGTAATTTCTCTAATGAAACGTCGGGAGATTTAACTTTCTCTTTTAACTAGTTTGCAACTGGGGTGAACTTCGTTACATACATGAATTTTTCTGAAAAATGCAAAAACATAAAAAATCGGAATCAAATCTTGCATACAATGTAGTTAAGCTTAACAACAATAGGCTGTCATATTCACTATTCATTTTAATACCTAGACCCCTAACACACTTCTACTTTTAGCAGCGATGTCGTCGCGATGCAGAAGGTGGACACATATTTGAATAAATAATTGAATTCAAATGATGCTCGCAGTCGCGATGCTGTCACGCACGCATTCCCAAAACGCGTGACTGCATCGATGCTAAAAGTCGCAATGGTAATTTGGTATCGATACCGTTGTAAGTTAGAATTAATGCACTCGCCAATATACAGTACGTAATTTCTCAATATCCAGTTTTTGCTTCGCGACTGATCGATACTAACTCGCGTTAGCATCGTGACTGCATCGCTCCTAAAAGTCGCAGTGAACAAAGGGTCTTATTCTTGCCAACATAGTTGAATAATAGATTTAAACCACCTACTGGTGGCTGTTTAAGTCTCTAGGATCGGATAAAACATTACTCAAACAGGTTTAATAGCTTCATAGATTATTACCTCGTCAGATGTCTTGGTTTATATACAAAACAGGCGCAAGTAACATAATTTAATTCGTTTTCAGAACAACTCTAATAACGATGACGCGTAACCACAATGACCCTAAATTTACTTCATCACTAATTTATCAATGTAACCACAACAAAAGCAATACTTAAAATCCAAAACTAATTCCACTAATTCGCAACGCAAGCTTATGAATTTACTGTTAAATCACTGTTAAGTTACATTAATTAATCATGCTAACTATTATTTGGTGGTTTATATTTTTACAAGTTTTCAAACAAAACAATATAAAGTGAGTACAAAATATTACAACCAAAACAAACGCAAAGTATATCACAATACTTAAACAGCTTGTGAGTATTTTAAAACCTAAATATAATCAAACACAACAAATTGGGATTTCACAAAATAAGGTTTACACCATAACAATAACTTTTATTTAGTTAGTAACTACAAATTGTTTGATGCAACACTAAACTTGTGGGATAATTCCTAACCAGTTAGTAACACAGGCAAAATTAAACCTTAGCTAAGTAATATGGTGGTTAATTAGCATCCAAAAAAATTCTAACAACAAGGTGCTCAAAATTATACTAATAACTATTTCTAAAGTTGGGCGCCAGTGGACAAAGGGTGTTTAAAGGTACTAATATTCGAATGAAATAAAGAAATCCGGGTATAGCATTTGGCAACAAAAGTTCATTCAAATTTGCTATTACACATCTAATTAAGTTATCTATATCTATACTATTACAAATCTTTATGTTCACAAATTTCTAATTAAATAAAGATAAACCACCAATTTAAGTTTTTAATTTCCTAGTTAATTCCAAAATTTATCCTCAAAGGGATTCCTAAGTTATGCTTAAATTAATAGCTAAATTATCCGACTTTTCACTAAGTTAAAGTAAATACAAGGATAACCAACCTTGGAGTTCAACGGAGGTTACTATTTCAAATCTTTGTTGCATCAAACTACAGACAACTCTGCAACGTTACCCCAATATTTCATCGATACCGGTCCATCCTCAAAACAGCAGACAAGAAGCAAATCAATCCATCAGGAAAATCTGACTTCAAAAATAATCCAAATGAGGTCTAAGTAAGGTCACTGAAAAGAATTTACAAAATGTAAGTTCAACGCACAAACTAAAGTAAAAGTTAAAAAAACACTAACTTTTCATAATAAATATTTACCTGAGGTTACAACATAATCACCAAATTGTGACTGTACAACTTACAGACACATATAAAAAGCGAAACCTAGAAATAAAAGAAAGTTCTAGTTAACCAAATTTTTTTTTCCAAGTGAGGGTGGGTATACTTTTCATCGCCCTATTTACGAAATCTTTAATATACCAATTTAATACCTGCAACAGCTGGCTCGCCATATAAATTTTAAATTGATTACTATACATTTATGCTAATTATTCTATTTGAGACCTGAAATGATAAAAATACAACTCTCAATACAATATACCCAGATGTAGGTAGGCTACATTTTCTTTACAAGGATTTCCAAAGGAGTTTCCCAAAGCACTTACCATTTTCCAGTCATTTATATCAAATCAATTTCGAAATTAATTCATCCAAATTGACATGTTGGCGGCGTCTGAAACTATAAAAAGAACCATGTGCTCAGACTCTAAGAAATGTCTCGCAACAAACAAAAATCAACGCCAACCTTTCTGCAGATACTTACAAGGAATAACTATCAAACTACAAAATAAATGGGGCGTGCCCCGTAATCAAAATTTTTACTTTTTTACATTTTAACACAAGTTCCACTCCGACGCACGACCAACAGTGGTGGAACCGGAAAAAACAGCAGCTGTCACACTTGACAAATGTCAGTGTCAGCATCCATCATATCTATGCCAAAATTTCACGACTATGGACTGGAGTCCTACATCCATTTAGCTTTTCGTTTCACGCGAACTTAGACAAAAATATACAACGGTACAAGTTGAGTTGAGATGCTCGTTGAAATGTGTGAAAAAATTACAGTTTTCATTTACGTAACGATACTAGCTTCATCTTAGACAACTATATTAAAACAAAATAAAAATAAAATCAGTTTCCATCATTTGCTTAAGGGGCTACCCGGATTTTTAGCGCACTTCCTAGCGCCACTTTAGTAAAAAAAACATAACTCGTTAAATAAAAGACCAATCAAAAATCTAGTAGATACGATTGTAGTACAGGTTCTGTAGTTTATTTAGTACGTTTAAGTTGTTTCTAAAGTAGTTAACTGTAGTTAGAGTTAGAAAAACTGCTAAATATGGCCACTTTTAGCATTTTTGCTAACTGTAACTGCAGATAACTGTGTTTTATTGAACTTAAACATTGTGTCTAAACCACATAATCAGAGCTACAATCGTATCTACCAGATTTTTGATTGGTCTTTTATTTAACGAGTTATGATTTTTCTAGTAAAGTGGCGCTAGTGTGCGCGGTAAAAATCCGGGTAGCGCCTTAATAGAGCATCATTAAAATTAAATTATTTATTCAAATATGTGTAGGTACAAAACTATGTTTTGTAAAATTTACACATCATAGGAGTTGAAGGGAAACAGAAAAAAGAAAGACCTAGAAGTGCGTATATGAACCAGATAAACTTGAAATTGAACGCGAATTGTACCAAAAAGTCAAGGAGATTGCTCGGAATAGATATTAATGGAGAAAACTCTACCAACAAAAGCATAGCTCTTAAATGAAGTAGAAGAAAAAGACGGAGTTAAATACGACTCTTTCATTAAAGTTGTAATGTAGAACTAATGTAATGAAATGTTTAACTGTCTCGGTGGTGCAGCGGTAAGGGGGTCGCACTTTAAAGCGACGGCTGCACCAGAGGGCCCGGATTCGGTCCCCGGATCGGACCAAAATTATTTGCCTGAGTTTTTCTGTTCAGAAATTCTTCGGGTACTCAGAGTTTGGAACTTGACGGTGTTACACCCCCGTGCCTTGGAAAAGCACGTAAAGCCGTTGGTCCTTTGCCTGATCTCTCTCCGGTCGTGTCAGATTGCTGTATACCATCGGGCTACGAGAGTGAAAGGAATAAAGAGTGCACCTGTTTTTTCGCACACACTTGTGCCCTATAATGTGTCCCGCGCAGTTGGTTGGTCGTTTGTGACTGGCCACCGTGGTCGAAATCGGCTAGAGGTACTATTATTATTGTTAATGTAAAATATTATTTTTACATTTTATAACCAAAAAATGTTTATCATGAGGCCATTTCCCAACAAAAAGGTAATGAAGAGGTGGAAAATATCGTAACATTACATAAAGAAATAACAATGACAGCGTTGAAATAGCCACTTTCTTTCTACTGCACTTTGATATGGGTAGACTAGCTAGACTGAATTATTCGGGCGAAGAGACTCTCAGTAATTTTGGTTGCCTGTTTTATTTATTGTATAATGTTGCTTTCATTTTAGAGTATTCCATTAGTTAATACCTACTTAGATCACTTTATAAGGTAAATAAAATGAAATCATCCCTCATCAAAGGATTCAACGTTTAAACGCAAGTGGTTTTGTTATTCAGCTTGCTTTTTAAAAAATAACTCAGTTTAAAATCTGCAATATTTTTACATAAGTATCTTATTTGTAGAGCGTTGTATTAAGCTTTTATTTGTTTTACTTACAGTCACAATAATTCAAATAATAATGATATGATATTTGATAAGTCTTTAAATATATTTAAAAATTACGGCAGCTCGTACCAGGTTAGCTATGAAATATAAAATTATCATTTATCATCATTATCAGAGTATACCACATATGGATTTTTCAGGAACATAATGATGTTATTTTCATTCAGTAGGTACATCAAAGCTTTCCCTTCTCAAGTCTAATGCAAACATCTTTACTCAGGACGTAAACACATCACACGTATATAACATGCCCATTATGTAAGATTTACGCTATAGACAAAGTAAAGAACAATAATTGAGTATTACAGATTGAAATACTATAAATAGAGTAAGTTTTACATATTTTCATAATAATATACTTCATACGTTTTCTAAATCAAATTGTTCAAATCAAATTCTACTGATAGCAGCATAGCTAGGTACTAAGAAGTTTAGTATTTTTTTAGGTATTGACGATGTATCATCAAAGACGTCAGGTAACAATAAATGGTAATTTAAGGTTTCGACACACAGCTCCTATCTATATAGAATTATTTGAAGAAATATTCACTATTATTTTATTGCGAATACGTGGGTTGCATTAATTAAAGCCTTAAAATAGAATGTGGGTTGGTAAAAAGAATATATCGATTTTCATTTCAAAAGAACCATTGATTTAAGAGTAATGGTCGCCCGTGGGTGTTAAATAGCCTCTTTTTTGAAGTCAGTTAAATAATGACTCATTCTATTTAGAATAATTTTCAAAAGACCCATTAACCCAATGGTTAATCTTTTCTCGTTTCTCTATAAGCATATTGTTCAGAATGGCGTGTGGGAAACCCACTCAGTCACGTATTTCCTTTTCCGTGTCGTAATTTGGTAAGTTTCACCATCGGTAAATAGAAATGTCACGAAACTAAAGATTTGTGTTGTTGGGGTGCCGGGCTAATGGAATAACGTGACGTGACGTACGATGGTTAATCAACTCTTCATTTGATTATAATAAATACATTCTTCCTTTTTTACGCGGCGGTAACGCTGTACTACCCTGGGGAGTGCGAAGGTTCTTTATTTTGTTTATTCCAGCTATAGGAATGTTGGACTCTCGAAAATGTATATTTTGTTGTAAGGACGACCAAAGGATTGCGCTCCGTCAATAGTTTTCTTTATGCAGACTCCAACCTTGTTTCTTGAAATCCTAGATAGAACTCAAAGTACTGACATTTTCCTCTTGAACATGATACAAATGATTTTGGATTGAAAATTGCCGACTTTTTATATAGTTGTACCGATAAATCGGTTTAATAAATATATTTTTTATAATAACTTGATCTGGAATATCAACATAATTAGATATAACTGTAATAAATAGTTTGAAATACCGCAATCAAAATAAACCTAAAACATGTTATTTAGGCCCTTCAAACCTTTCATGTTGAAACTTATAATTGGCACTTTGGGATTATTATAAAACCTTTGATCCCTTTATATTTAAGTCCTTTGTTTATGTGTATAAATGTCAAATAGGCATGTCAAAATAGATCATTAAAAATTTTTAACTTAGTTATTATAACAATAATTATAACCTGCTTTATAATCAATGTGTAAGATTATAGGGTGGTATTAATCGCTCGTTTAACAATTTGGTTTCAATAACATTAGCTTAATTAGTACCTATTTGCAACTAATACCTTCGGTGCTGTGGATAATAACATATGTTAAATTAATTAAAATTAATGATCTTTAGATTAAAGATACCACTAGCATGGATTAGGCGTAACCAAAACTCGAAGTATCTCTCTGAAAATGTTAACATTAATGCAACTCACAGACAATAATCTAAATTTGGTAATCGCCTATTTGTTTTAGTCGTGATACAAACACCGATAAAATACATTCGAGTAGGTACGATAAAAACGCCTCCTTTTTTGATAACACATAGACTTAGCCATAACTTTATATTATAACAATGCTTTATTCCCAAAAATCTTGAAGAATATTATTGAATTGCTCCATAATACCTATGGAACCAGAAAGCTCTACACGTAATAACCAGACTAAACACAGTCACAGTAATGATTGTGCAATTACCAAATATTATCCCGAAATAACTCCTTTTATACTTGTCTTGAATGAAATAGTGGCGCCGAAGAGCAGTTGAAATAGAAGAGTAAACTCATTATATTATTATGAGATAGAATACCACATTTATACCGACTTCAAAATAAGGAGATAGTCAATTCGATCTGTATGTATGGGATATCGTCAGAATTGGATGGCAATTTAGTATTTTGATCTATTAAAGCTTCCGAACACTTATGTTTGTATATTTGTATGTTTGTCTCAGGATTTCTCGACAACGAGAAGTCGTAGCGAGATGATTTTTTAATCGACTTCAAAAAAGGGAGGTAATGAGTTTATTGTGAATGTATGTGATCTCGAACTTTATAATAATAATGAATGTTGATCTAGTAAGGCTTCTAAACACGTGTGCTTAATTTCGTAAATGTGCGTATGAATGTATGTCCAGGGATTTTTAGCTCAATTGGGTAGAGTTAAACTAATGATACAGTGTAAGTTTCATCAAAATCTCCAGTAGTTTTTGTGATTGAGTAATAACGGAAAAAACATGTAAGGAAAAAATAATTAAAAAATTAAACCGTCTTCACAAAAATGTCCAAAAGAGTTTGTTTCACCTAAAGGTAATTCTAATTCAGTTTGATTTATCTAGTTTGGATTCACAAAAATAAAGACTTATGAGTGTGTGCATTGATATCTACACAGCATTTAAGCAAAAATGCATCTTGCCAATACGGTTTTGTACAATTATGGCAAATCACTCATTCGTTTTGACAGAAATCAAAACAAATGGCTGAGTTACCGTTACGAACAGCAAAATAGCAAAGCTACCCCGTTTCTTTTATTGTCAGGCAGAAATCTCATTGGCTTGAAAGTTTAGTAATAGAGTAACACAAGTCAACGGGTTTTTGTGTGACGATAATACAATTTGCTATCAAAACGTAATAATATACGAGTAATACACAGTCAATGGTTTGTACTAATATTTTGCACTATATTGCAGGAAACTCACCGTTGTTTTTTTTTTTAAATAAGGCTTGTATGTTATTCAAGCTCCTTTTAATCAGTTTTAAAAAAATGGCTGTTTTGCTCAAGCCTGTGTTATCAGCACATAGCATCTCCAGCTCACGTAACGGCAATCGTTGAGACCACTTGGCGCCCGCGATCGGAAGTGCGTTAGGAGGCTTTATGAACGCTCATGTAGGCATTAAGTCTTTTATCTAGTGCTCAATCGCTTCGCGGATATTTTTTTGGCACTTCTGTGTAGGCACTAGTATTTTATCGTACGTTATCTACCACCCGATCTCTGACCAAAACCCTAACTCCTTAGTTTTTGTACCTTGAAACAATAGAAAAAAAGGAAGGCATTAGCTCATTAGATGTTTGGCAACACAACCTGGGTCATCCACGGGCATCGATAGTGTTATTAGCCGTACGAGTTACGCTGACGACACACTGTAGCCGTAGTGCGAGTCAGAGCGAGACTTTCTCGATCAAACGCATCGAGCGCGTTAATGTGAATTTATTTGGGATTAAAGCAACGCCGTCTAGGGGCTAAACTAAAACAATACCATAGAAAATCACGTTTACGCGCTCACTACGTTTGATTGATTCATTCTCACTCCAACTCGCACTACGGCCTCTGATCACAGCCCGTTAGCGTCCGCTCGGGCAACAGCAGGAGTCGCAACGGTGGCCCAGCGAAACCGAGAGTTAGGACTCGAGATGGTGGTCGAATAGGCTGAGGCTATTTGCTTTCACGAACCTCGACAAGCATCACTATCAGCGCACATCTCAGTCAGAAGGGGTAGGGTTCAAATTGAGAAGTCACTAAAATATATAAAATATTCTAGCCCAACGGGAATTATGACGAAGAAATAATATTAGACTTACTTTATTATAAGAAAAATCACTTAATCTAAGGGCGAACGTTAATACTCGCGCGGGCGCACGTTAGCGTATCTACGAGTATAATGAAAAATAGTATAAGCAGCGCAGGCGCGTGCGACGGAGCGCAGGCGCGAGCGACGGATTGCCTTACGCGCGGCAGGCGGCGGGCACATGGCGCGGGCGCTAAACTTTATTTGCGTTGACGTCTTATTTCCAAATAATAAATAAGTATATAATCTGTGGTAATCTACTCGATACAACTTCGAGATGCATAATTTTGATTTAGTAGCGCCAAATGAGACGGGAGCTCGCGATGGGTGGTCGGCGGTGGACTTACGCCGACGCGTGTACCCGTGTCTGCATCCACCCTTGTTTTACTGAGGATATTATCACCATTTTCTCAGTGATGATCACGACTCACGGTAAAAAAAGAAGATATGTTTCACTACACCCATTGCCATCTCTCTGCGTGACCTGAAGGTTTGACTAGCAAAGAGTGCTATTAGCATTATGTACACCTTTGTACAACATAACTTGTGCTATAAAGTATTTGAACAAATTATGATTTCCTAATTAAGTCGACTGGCCTAGTTGAAACAATTAAAATAAACTTTGGATGGCGTTAATATTACTTGTAAAACCACAAATAACATTTAAATACCCCCTTTGCCCGTGCGAACAAGTCAAATAGTGACACAAAAGAAAAATTTGAATCAGGACCCTTTGAAATTTTAATCAGACATCAGTAAGAAAGAAAAAGGATTACGAGACTAAAAGATGATTAAATCAATTAATAAAACCGAATACTATGAAGATACTAAGTTAAACTTTATAGAACTAGATAAGTTCTATTGAAATGAGTGTCACAAAATCATCATTATCATCATCTAATTTAAGAGCTAGGCTTTTGTCAGAGAAGTTTTTTTTTTTTTCATTATTGACGCAATTCTCATAACCTCGTGTTACGACGCAACATTCAACTTTTGCTTTATTTAATGCATACAGCTTATTCTTGGTCACACACAAAATCATATTTGGATCAAAATACGCTCAAGTCAAATATTTATATTTAATTATAAACTTTTCAACGTGTTAATGAATTACATATTTTTCTATTTATACTCTGTTCAATCCTAAAATAACATGGAAACTTTTGGCAATAATAAACCTTGTCAAAACAAACCCATCGTGTGCATGATTGTGGATCTACTGTTTTTAGACTTCATATAAGTATTCACAACACTGTTTAAATTAAAATATTAACATTAACTTGAGCTAGTCTTTGTTCATAAAAGAAAGTCGTATTAGTCACACTATTTGTAACTCGGGAGTGGGTGGACTGATTTTCATGTTTTTTACTTTGTTAGATTCGTCTCTGTTCCAAATAGGATAGTAACCATATAACGGGCCGGGGGGAGAAACGAAGATCGCTGGGACCGCTAGTATTATTTTATTTCCAATACATTACTGCCTTTATCGTTATTATACAGATTTTGCTAACATGCCTTTTGAAATATCACGTGATCTTACTTTTACCAAACTATAACCTAGATATGTAAAAAACTATGACAAGATATTATTATCTTGTTATAGTTTTTACTTTACCACTTTTTAGGGTTTCGTAGTCGAACGGAAAAAGCGGAGCCCTTACAAAAAATACGATTACTACGATTCCCAAACAAAAAAATATGATATTTGAGGAGGGAGCGCTGCTAATACATGGGACAATAACAAAAAAAATTGCTCATACCTATGCATAGTGTTTATGGATAGGTCTCTTAAAATGTTTCATACAATGTCTCCCTCTTACTTTTGAACTAATCGAGTGAAAATTTAAGAAAAAACACGCCGTAGATGTTTACAAATATTTTCAAAAAAAATACTACTACAAGGGGTCTATTTTTAAATGGTCAATAAAACTTATCAGACCGATAAATTATAAAACGGCAGATTTGAAAAAAATACAGCTACCTATAATTGCTGACAATTAGGTGACGTTTTCAAATTAGCAATATTGTATTTTGTTCGACGAATTCAAATAAGATTGAACTAGTAGATTTTGAAATTTAGTACATTTTTAATAACCGCAAATTTAACTTTGTCGTACAAAAACTATTAAAAAAACAAATTTATTTTTGCTGTCATCAAAACATTGTGGTAGTTTGGATAAGTGAAGTAGGCCTCTAATAAATAAATAATAAAAATAAATATTAGACACCAATCACATTGCTCTTATCTCAAAGAAAGTAGCTAATGCACTTGTGTCATGGAAATCAGACGCAACGGTGGTACAACAACACCCAGACACGCAACAATATAGAAAGTTTTGATTTCTTTATTGACTCGACCGGAAATCGAACCGGGGACCTCGGAGCGGCGACGCCTTGAAACCCAGCGTGCTAAGCAACGTGCTAAGTAATTTATTTAAAGTTGACACAGAAACCTTAGTACGAGTACGAGTCAGCCGAGTTTTTTGTCGGTACGTACGATGACAGACTTCACTTATTTGGTTCAGCGCCCTATGCAAAAATATTTGCAATTTTTGTTTGCGTCTTGTTTCGTAACGTAGCCACATATACAATGTGTTAATTTTACACTTTATCAAACTTTCAGGAAGTGCATTATTCAAAACCATTATTAGAGCACTCCCTAAAAGTTTGATCAAGTGTAAAATTAAAGTATAAAGTCAAGTATTGGACACTAATCACATACATTGCTCTGATCCCAAAGTAAGTAGCTAATGCACTTGTGTTATGGAAATTGGACACAACGGTGGTACCACAACACCCAGACCCGAGACAATATAGAAAGTTTTGATTTCTGTATTGATTCGACCGGAAATCGAACCCGGGACCTCGGAGCGGCGACGCCTTCAAACCAGCGTGCTTAGCCACTACACTACGGAGGTCGTCAGGGTAAAATTAACATTATATTTCTTATCATTAGCAAACTTACCAAGGTTATCTGCTCGATGCACCGGGATGATTGCAGCACACAGCACCACCAGCAAGCCGACTCGTCCCATCTTGCCCCACCCTCATAGGAGAGTCTCATACACGTTCATGTCCGTTACGCACGAACCAATCCCAAAACCTGCAACAAGATTTAAGTGTTACGGGGAAACGGGAAATTGGCCCGAGGAATAGCGATGTATTGTTACTTTTAGTGGAACGAATTTGTCGGTTAAAGAAAATGCTGAATAAGAGAGCTAAAGAGTAACGTGAAGGGGTTCAAGAGGGAATTTAGAGCACAGAATGAAAATGTTTCTTAACTGCATGTGAATTGTTGTGATTAAAGATTGATTTAACGAAATTTTATACTTAATGATTTGCATTTTTTTTTAATCTGCACACTAACATAAAATGCAGCATAAATTTTGATCAATCATGTTTTTTTACAATATACGTATCAGTATCATAGTTGATAATCCAAGAACAAATTTAATTGATTTTCTTATTTGCCACTAATATCAAAACTTGGGTAAATGTAACAAATATTCATAATTTTACCTATATTTGTAAAAGTGTGAAGTGAAGGACCACCATCATCTGTCACCATCAAATAGTCACAAAGGAGGCGCTAAAAACTTTCCGTTTATATTCACCAACCCAATCGAATACAGGAAACCTTAATCTAAATTGCAAAAGATAAATAAAAAGATCATCTAAAAAGAAAAAAATATTACCAAGCCAGCTTCTAAAAGTGCTCGAGCAAAGTCCACAATCTCGCATCGCACTAAGAGCGTCCCGCGCGCGGGTCAAGAGCTTAATAAACAAGCCCGTATATTATTGCTGGTATCGTTCCGCAAACAGCGAACTAGCCACAAGATAGGGATCGGTGTGGTGTTGCGGGCTTGACCGACATGGGTCTGGATTAGGCATAAGTACAGACAAGTAGCCAAAGCCCTTTATTAGGACGAGTAGTAAGAGTGAAATTACAGGAAAGAGATTTATTTCAGTACTGGGCCCTATTTCTGAATCATTCGCGTCAAGATGGCGAGTGAAAATCATTAATCAAAGTCAAATTTTCGGATGAAAATCTGTTGTTATTCACACGGGAAAGATTTTAAAAAAGATATCTCAATTTTGTGAATTCTAACGTCATCTCTTCGCGTGATTCTCCTTGATTTTTAATTGGTTTTTCGAACGCCATATTTAAGCGAGTGATTTAAAAATTGGGGCCCAGTAATTATTACGTAAGTAGATAATTACTAGATTAACGTTGTTAAGGGGTATTCTGAGAGTAATATTGCATGTCTTATTATTACGACTACAGGGACCCTATTTTTGAATCACTCGCTTGAATATAGCGTGTGATTTACGTTCGAAAAAAAATTAAAAATCAATGGAAATCTAGCAAAAATCAGCAATTTTTAAACACTCACGTGTGATTTTTTAGTATTTTTACTTACACATTATTTACTGCACAAACAAAATGAAGTACAAATAGCGCACTTAATGCTTTAAAGCATTCTCTACCAGTCAACCATTGGGTAAGGTAGAAATTATTGAGACGGCGTACAAGTACAAAAAAACTAACATAATTAAGAATAAACTACGAACACCATATATGCACTTAAATACTTCTTAAATGAACGTACATAAAAACATACAATAAAATCCATATTACTTCACACTTAACAGATATTATCTTATTTATTCTCATTGAGAAAACGATTGCGTATAGACTTTTTGTACACATATTTTGATGTTGATGTCTTGATCGTATCTGGGAGGGAGTTCCAAAGTCTGATGGCGCTGAAGGTGAAAAAGTTGGAGACATAAGCAGTCTTAGGCAAAGGTGTGTACAGCTGCAGGGCATTATTAATACGGAGAGTCCGGGAACTAATGTAACTCATACATTTATAATTACATTTAAGATAATTGGGAGAAGTCGGATCACAAAGCTCTCTGTGCAGATGAAAATATACGAATATTCATTGGAAAATTAGACATTAACTTTAGTGGGTACCGTACTACTTAAGAGGGCATTTGCTTTTTAACAGACTTCAAAAATGGAGGAGGTTATCATATCGGCTGTATGTTTTTTTTTGTGGCTGTGATACCTCATAATATAACAGTCATTTGTAGACCAATTTGTTCATTTGCCTACCTAAAGGTTATACCCTAAAATTTGAAAGGCACGTATAATATTTTTTTACTTGAATCCTAATGTTGACATGTTACTGCGTCTGATATCAACATTGTGTGGAGTTGAGCTGGTGGTGGAACTCCTTTACGCTTAGGAGTTCAGGGATTATAATGTCAGAACTTAAGATCGGTAACTTGTAGTATTCTATTATATTCTATTCTATTCTGTTTTTACTTTTCTTTTAAAGTATTTTTTTAAATAGCCAGAAAATAGATTGTAATTTCAGAAGATAGATTGTAGTTGTATTATTATATGTTTTTACTATGGAGATTTAAAACATGGTAGGTATCCATCGCGGTATACCTACGTGATTTCAAGTGTCAAAAAACAGACACAAATAAGTAAAACAAAATGCCTGTAACTAAACTTTTGCCAAAGAAACTCACAAACAATGTTTTTTTTTTGTCATAAAAACACAATCGTTTCGAATAACGATTATTTATTACACTCGGCTCAAAGTTAGTCGTTAATTATATATACTAGCCGATAAACCAAAATTGTACTGCAAAAACAAAATAACATTTGGAAGCAATTAAAAGTAGTCATCTTTAATACAGTTAAGAAGCAACAAAAAATACTGAAAAACTACTTTTTACTAAGGGAACAATATTGTTCCTAGGACTGCAGGAAATTTAAAACATTTCAACAATCTATATATATCCTGGCAATCTTTGCTCGTCGTCCTGCTATTCTGGGCGATAAACAATCTAAAAAGAAAAATAGTCAAAAACGTATATAAGACCTGTATTTTCTCTGTTAAGACCTATGGATGACTGGTAGAGATGAGACTGGATGCTTTTAGCATTAAGTCCGCCATAAATACATTTTTGTGCATGAAGATTTTAAATAAATATTACTTACTGTCGATTAATACTAAATACTAAGGAAATCAAAGCTATTATTGCTGTCAACAAAATACTGTTTATTGTAAGTTGGCACTGAAGCCTCAGTGCGCGAGTCCAACTAGCACTTGGTTCAAAATTAACAACTGGTTTGTATTTTTAAAAGGTTATTTCAAGCCACTTATTCATTACCAACAGTTAATATTTACATTTATGAAGCCTTTTGATATCCTCTGTCATACTACCGAAATGTATTCAAAAACACACAAAAGCCAACAACCGGCCATTTTGCGAGCAATTAAAACAGCTTAATGTGTTCTGTAATCGAAGTTTCAATCTGGCAACATTCCAAATAAGTTCATTGTCACAGTTATTATTATTATCACGGTCAATTTTGTATCATTTTATAGGTTACATTGTTGTTTGAATTAGTTAATTTAACTTTTTAATGATTTAATTGATATTGGTATATCCGAACCAATTTTTGTTCCTCTATAAATCTTTCAAAAATCCAAAACTCATTAAGACTTATAATTGAAATGAGTTTAGCACTTAAAATGAGTCTAGCTACTTAAAAGTTGAAAATATCTTATTAATCGTTTCTGAGAATTCAAGCAATCGACTTACTCGTAGAGTTGAACAACTGAACGAATTTTCACGAGTCTTCTCTAACTTGCAGAAAAAAGATTTCGTAAGTGTGTGTAAATGTAAATAATGTTTTAATTAGATTCAGTATGTAAATAAAATATATTGACAATAATTTATCGGCCTGTCTGTCAAAGCCATTTTTCTAAAGCCCAGTTGCGTGATCGATAGACAACTCAACCAATAGTTAAATGTAGTTAGGTATCAGCGGTTAAATATTTTCAATTGTGCGTGTTTCGATGAAAATTTATCTATTCTCCAAATATCAGAATGGCTATTTTAATGTCCTTTTGTTACCACCAATTTAAACGACCATTATTTAATTTTATCGATCACGCACCGGTCTAAGAAGCGAATAAAAAGGCCAATGCATCAAAATTAATATTAAGAATCATATGCCTTCTGTATCTTTCCGCTTGCTTAATACACACAACGTAACTATAACCTTTAAATATAACGTAATATTTATAAACTTCCCGATGAGTTTACTATAAATTTATTGTTTTTTCAACTCAAGACAGGTTAGTCTGCTGTAGCGAGCTGTGTCTATCGATCCTTCTGTGTCTAACCCACGTATTCTGCGATACCACGAACAACGTAACGGCCACCGAGAGATGCCCTTGTATCCAGTCCCGTACTTTACGACCCTAGAGAATGCAACTAATGTGCAACGTTCTCGTAGTCATAAAGCTTTATTTACAGAACATGAACGTTAGTTCCAGCTATTTATTGTTAAAAATTTAAAATGCATTTCAACACTGAACTTATTTAAGTTTATGTAATATATATTTTAAAAGTTTTGCTTTGAAAGTTCTGTTTCATAGTACCTACACGTAATTTGATGTATATTAAAGAATCAAATTTATTGTGTAGCTATCTTTAATAAATAAATAAAAAAACAATGATATATTTAAAGCTTCATTGAAAAAATATTCTGAAGCAATAAATACATGAAAGCACCAATCGTATCTCTGCATTGTATAGGTGAAATGACAAAAATGTTTCTAAAGACTACACCCGCTGGTACGGAAGTCTCGACATAGTTTCCTGTAAAACAACCAGGTGGCGCTCGAAAAAAAGTGATACAAAATTGGTGTTTTCGTGTATTTATTAACTGAGAAGAAATTTTAAAATCAGCTTACAAAAATACAAATTATCTTTAAGATTTATAAAAGAAATTACAAAGTAAGTTAAAAAGATATTTGATGCAGCAAAAAATCATAAAATATAAATTATCGCCGCGAAATGTCCAATATTTTTCTTCACTCTACAGTCGCAGCCCATATCACTTCTGCTTACAATGGTTTACAAAAAGATTTATAAAAATTAAGCGAACGATACCCCGTTTTTAACAGTTGAACATCCCAAAAACGAGTCACTTATTAAACAATTAGCCGAGTGACAAATACAATACTGGCCAGTGAAATTGGACACGCCTATTAAGGTTTTGATATATTTTCCGGGCACTTTAAAAAGGGACAGAGTCTAAACAGGTGCCGGCGTTCATTCTTTTGCGTCGTCCTTTTTTAGATTTTCCTCATTTAGCGGCGTTTTGGGTTGTTTCATCTTATCCAACGCGCATCTTTTATCTGTTTTGTCACAAAAGCGGTTTGTAGGGACAAAAGCACGTCAAGGTAAACACTGCGGTATCTAATGCGGTTGTAATAAGGGCTAGTTTGCGACAAAAGTGAGTAACCTGGTGTGCTGTCGACTGTACAATGTCTCATCCTTTTTTTGTTGATGGTGCTGGTTTTGTAATCGGAATAAGTGCAGACTTGTTCTGTGCATGCATCGTTTTAAGTTGACAGTCATGTTGTGTAAAATTTATGCTTGATTATTTAATGAAGTTAAGTTATCAATGGGTATGTAAACATATTGATACTTAACTCTCAATGTTCATAGCATTTGGTTATAATTTCAGAATACAATGGATACTTGAGCGCCGCTTATGTCCAATGTATCTTGTAATATTCATCGTCATTGACTTAAGACCCCTCACTAAACTAAACTAAACTAAACTATCACTTTTAGCATCGATGCAGTTGCGCGTTAGCATCGATGCAGAAGCGCGACTGCATCGAAGCTAACGCGCGTTGGTATCGATGCAGTCGCCAAAATTTAGTACATAATTTGAAAAATTCCTGCGTCAGCGATGCTTACGCGCGTTAGCATCGACGCAGTCGCAAAATGTCAACTTTTACACACTGCGCTACTTTTAGCATCGACAGTCACGATGCATCGCTGCCAAAAGTCGCAGTGTGTAAAGGGTCTAACAGAACACATTCGCATTTATAATATTACTAAAGATAACTTCTCACGTATGAACAAAGCAAAGGGAAGCATTCCCAAAATATTTGTATTCCAGCTAGACTATCATTAGTGTATTTCAGGGAAAAAGCCTTCAAACGCAATTCAAAATCTCTTGACAGATAAGAAAACGTATTTGGCTTTGTTCCCAGATTCCACATTATTTGAATATTTCCTTTGTTAGATTTGATTGATTCTACGTACCTACATTATAGTACTTTTACTCTCTATATATAAAAGCTTTTATCCCCAGGGTACTTTCAATAGATTTTCAGATGAAAAATTCGCAATTTTGTGAGTACCTGGGGCCTTATTTGTGAATTTTGAATAACTCACTTGAATATGGCATATAGTTTTTTAAAGAAACCACACGCCATATTTAACGAATTAAATATCAAAGGAAAACACGCGAAATATAGACTTCAGTACGCACAAAATTCAATCAACTGTTTTTTAAATCAATTCCATGTTAAATTATACTCATTTCGGATCGGAATTAATCGGATAATGATCAATTAATATCACACGCCATTTTGATTCGAGTGATTCAACAATAGGGGGCCTGATTAATTATAAATTGCGTGTAAAGAAACCTGATTAAATGAAATAGTTGGAAGTGAAAATGTAACGAGAAAGTAGCGTGATTTATGACAAAACGATAAATCAAACAGAGTTAGCAATTACACAAACTGTACATTAAAAGAACTGTATTTTAAAAAGCAAAAATATACTGTGCGCGTATTATTGGAGATCGTTAATTGAAGTATGCTTGGCATAACATACATGTCACACAACTTAGTATGCCATTTTTCTCTTCATAAGGTTAATTTTTGTTCAAGACTATAGGTACTGAAGTTACACGTAACTGTTGCTTTTTTTATTGTAAGATACATCATACATACACACATTCAGACATTATTCCTTATTCCGAAACGAAGATACTTTATGCGTCATTTATTTATTTTTATCCTCTCCTATTCATTCGCATAGCAGCAATTATTCATACGGTAAATGTATTACGAAGTAGATACAAAAGCCACAATCAAGGGCAATTTTCAGCTTCTGAATGTGGTTACGGGAATAACGACGGGAGAATGGGCCTAATTGACGTGACGGCTGTGTCTTTCTGTCTGTTATTTAGTCCTGCCACAACTACATCCCGTGCTTGCCCCTAAACCTATTTCCTTTATTTGACCGTTTTCGCTTTGCATTCATTGATAACGTCATGCTTGCATGTTTTTATAATAATTCTACATTATAAAAGCTCCGACGTATGAGCTTATTAAACATCGTTGACGAATCTTTTGGATTGTACCTACAATTGTACAGTGGCCAGCATATCACGTTACCCACGTTTGTGGCAAACTAGCCCTTATTACAACTGAATAAGATACCGCAGTGTTTACCTTGACGTGCTGTTGTCCGTACTTTAAAGCGCTCTAGGAGATTGCTTTGCTATAAACCTTTTTTTTATCTGAATGCGAAAAATAATGCCTGAGGTACCTATACGTCGTCTCTTAGATAGCAACTACGCTTACGTGCTATTTATAGATTAGTTCAGGTATAGTAACTTGGGCTTTAGGCCAGCTTTAAATGACTGCGCCAATCGAATTCTTTAAAGCGTGAATTAAAATGTTGAATTAATGATAAATAAATGAAGAAAGGGCCTCATTTAATATGACGAATCATGTTTGTAGCAAGCAAGGTAAATGTAAAGAAAGTGTAAGATACTATGCTTTTCTTAGAAAGCACGACAAGCTCGTTGTTTCATTTCCTATTTCATTTCAATATTCATCCTGACTACATTGACCTAATTTTAGCTGCGAGACTACGCTTTGTCATGCCTTATTGTGCAATTACTTTTATTGCAAGCCACAAACGAAGACCCACTTTTCAAAACTTCATAACTTTAAGCGCGTAAAGTTTTTAGGAGCCTCCTTTCACTACGATGCAAAATGGCATCGCTTTTCTTCGAAGTGAAAAGCTATTTTTATTAATACGCTGTGGTTCGAGGCTTGTATATAGTCTTCAATTGTAATATGAAATTTAATAGAATCCAAAGCTGCGTCTGTTTTTTACATGTGATCCTAATTAGCAAAATGTAAAACGATTATTATTAGACGAATTTATTCATTTACTTACTAAAATATTTCGGTCATGTAGCGAAGCTACGAGCATATAGGTCAAATTCATCAGAAGCGAAGACAGTAAATAATATTATCTTCACTTCTATCCATAGTCTTTTTCGGAAAATTCTAAGTGTTAGAAGTTGATTAGGAGAACTGACCCAAAGTAAAAGCGGGAATAAGGTCTGTAGAAGAAGAAGTAAGCGTTTCTTATGGCCACCTATAGAAGTACAGTGGAGGTGCTCGGGGCGCAGTGGTGGCAGCGTTTGGGTAGGATTTACCAAAGTTAAGCAACCTACGACGCGGTCGTGTTTGGATGACCATTCCGACCATTAAAGTTTGTATATCACGAGCATCTCCATATTTCAGAAGGCACGTAAAGTTCTAGGTCCTGGTTAAATCAGTTGATATTAGTCGTTTAGCCTACTCAAAGGCCTAATGGGCGGCTTGATAACATCTGACAGCAAGGTTAGTCGCTTGCCTTACAAACACCCCTCTACTTATCCGCACTAAGACCGCGTGGTGGAGTATATCTCAAAGGACCTCATAGTTGAGGTAAGGCATTTTCCCAGCAGTAGGACGTCACGGGATAACTTTACTTACCGCTACATTAACTTACATTATCTATATACAAGTTGCCCCACACGAGACTATGAGCCTTATTCAAAATCACACAGCGAGCGATGGAGAGGGCTATGCTCGGTGTTTCTCTAGGAGATCGAAGCAGAAATTAGGAGATACGTAAAAATAATCAAGGTAACAGTGATACAAAATCAGTAAGCTCAGTGGCAATGGGCAGGGCACATAGCGCGAACAGGGGCCCCATTTTTTAAATTACTCTCGTCAAGATGGCATGTAATATTCATTAAATTAAGTCCTAGTTTCGAATGAAAATAAGTTGAAGGGATTCAAAAATAAAGCTCGTGATGGCTGTCGGTGCATAGTTCTAGATTAGAGGTCCTTCGACGGAAGACGCAGCGGACGACCTTGTAAGGATTGCAGGATCACACTGTATACAAAATGCTTCTTATCGGTCGCTGTAGAAAACCGGGAAGCCTGTGTTCAGCGGTGGACATTCTTTGGCTGATAATGATGATGATGATGATGAATGCGAAACGTGGAATGATCAAATCCAATAAAAGATGTTGTCTGTTCAATATTTGAATGTAGGTAGAACCATGTAAGTAGGTAGTGCTTCATTATTATACACTTAATTGCTGGTACATTCAGTATACATAGCCAATGGCTAATTTAAATTTCAGTTTTGTACATGTGGTTGGAAATTGTGCAAAATTTTGTCCATTGCTAATTATCACTTCATTGGGTAGACCATAAACCAGAAAAGCTTTTAGGAATCTATACTATATGCAAAATAATGAAATACTAGTGGTTAAAATTAGACTTATCATTAAAGCCTCAATGGATATTGTTTCAATCGCTATTTAATTTCGTTTATTCCGACCAACGATTAAAATGATTGTGTTTTAAAAAGTATTAAATCCATTGTCTACTACGACTGAAAAAATATTATAAAATTAGGATTCAGGTGTCTAAAGTTTAAACTGATTTTCCTATCGAAGTTGTAAATAGCATAATAACATTTCTTCTTTTATCGGCCTTTATCCCATTTTCACTTGGGGTCAGATCTTTTTATAATCTATGTTCAGATCTGGTATTTTTAGGTTATCATTGGTGCTATATCTTTGCTTTTAAGATATATTTTTTTACGATTAAGAAACAAAATTGTAATATACATTGAATATTTTCTCCTTACTGATTTCGTTAAAATAAATAAATCACAATTCATAATGTATTTTGCTATTGCTTAGTTGCATTTAACAATACAATTCATCACTTATTCAAATATCATCTTTCAGGTATTTTAATAATTATAATTATCAAATCTAAAATCCCTAATTATTAATTTAGCTAACCGAGTTAACTTACTTGCTGACAACTGGAAATCCTCAAAGCGTTCACTTAACAAAACATTTTTCCTTGGTACTCCAAAATTAAACCTCAAGATTTAACACCGTAAGCCCTTCGCACGTTAATCAACAAATTGTATTACCGGTATCACGAGCACAGAAGTTACACTTAACTTCGATCTTGGTTGGCGAGAGCGAGATTCGAACGAATGCATGTGTAAACGCGAGCCACCCGGGCGGCTGCGCTGATGCGACTGAATCTTGAATCCTGAATCTCGTCCGAACTGCGCAGGGCGGCTACCATGTAGCGAACGTAAACAAAAGCTGATTTATCGCTTTGAAAGTGTAATCTAATGGCATTACGCTTTAGTTCCGTGGTTTTTAGCTGTAAGACCGACTGGGTGGTATCTCGAAGTAAAGCTTTCATAAATTGGGACAAGAAGCACTAACTAAAATAACCGGAAAACGTTTTCATCTCATAGAGTGCATCACGGGATAGTAGAAATCAAAAAGAACGATGACACCATAAACCTACGCACTGATACACACATGTCCTATCAAAAACTCTCTTTAATAAAAGTAAAAACAAGTCACAGAATAAATAGTACCATCTTAACGTGAATGGCTGCTATAAATAATGGTGTATTAAATGAAATTCTTAGACGAGACGGCATTGCCCGCGAAATATCTCCGGCTCCAGAGCGCGGTCGATCGCTGACGATGTCTCCTTGTGATTAATTTAAATGACTATCCCGAATGCGCCATTTACATAATCCGCCAGACGTGTGATCGCTGAGTGTTTTTGAACAATCTATGTAGATTGTAGACGCACAGCAAAAAGATTGCTTTCTTGAGAAATGATTCACTCGTAACGCTTGGTTGATTGACGGTTACTGAAGGCTGTAAGTAGGTAAATAATGGAAGAACGCTGTGACTTGTACCTATGCAATATATTGTAATCTTACTCTTTTTTCTTCTCATTTTATTTTCTTATTCTTCTATTCAATTGTATCTTCTCTTTTTCTATTCTAAACGAAGTTCGCCGGGACCGCTAATGTAAATATATTTACTAAAAATATACTGAGACTGAATAAAAAGGCAGAGATACTTTTTTATCAATTTAGCATCGTAGATTCGTACTAAAGTTAAAAAGCTCTAACGGTTTAATGATAACTATTACAGTTGATGATTTTTTTAAGTTGCATGTCGTAAAGCATCTTCAAGAACTATAAATCAAACGAATCAAAAATCTTCGAAATGTCTTCAACTTTATAAGAAAATATACACATTAAAAATTTTGTTCGAAAATTGCAAGTATTAGGTATTATAGGTGTCAAAAGTAGATTAAACAATTGTACAATAGTTTATGCTTTATGTAAATTTTTGTAACAGAGCTGCCATATCAAAATGCACGCGAGAACAGGAAAAAAGAAAATTCTGCTTTTTTATACGCCAAGAAAATAAATAAGTTAAATTCCTGACGGTTGAAATATGCAAGAAAACATAAGTTTTGTTAATTAAAACACAAAATGCAATATAACAACGCAAGGTTGCTTGCATACTAATGCAACAAAACGCGCAACGTACGACTCTTTTTTCATGGATTTTTTATGCAAAATGGAGAATATTTAACGTTTTTGCAATGAAATGCGTCGAGGCAATTTCCATGCTATAACAGTTATAGTAACAGACAGCTTCGATTGTACTGAAAATAAATACAGTAATTGCTCTGAAATAGCAACGCATATTCAAGTTAAAATCTGTCTTTTTTAACTTAATCAGAATTACGATCATTATTTGGGGATTAAATAATATTGCACACATAGAAATATCCAATCTGTTGAATTGAGGCAATGTATTATGTGTTTAAGTATACACACAAAAAGAGCCTTACACCTACGTACAAAGACAACTATGTTTTTTTTTTTTAATTTGAAGTAGAAAGCCATAGGAGATAGGGCCTAGGCACAACGAGATTACGTACTTAATAGGAGCAAAAATGTAATCAATTATTCTACTTGTAATACGTAGATACCTTGATCTATTCATAGTGCACCAAATGGTTTAACAAAAATTAATAACAAAAGTCAATAATTAAATTAAAATTAAACAGATTTTGAGCTATTGCATAGCGTTTATCGCGGGTTTTGACCGTGGAGACCGAATCTAGAAATTCCGTAACGAAAATAACCTAACACCCTCCACTCAAATCGGCACAGCGGTGATACTTTTTACTTTTTCCGTCTATTGATGAATAGCACAACCTGAATGACTTTTTGAAATATTTTTTATTTCAGACTTGGTCCATAGCCTGTTAGCTGTACGATTGCGTATCTTCAAAACTAGTGTTCGTTTATAAACTAATTAATTTGACAAAAAAACATGAATTGACGCACACGGGGTGCGCCTATACACCTCCGAAGGTGTGCAGGCGCATCCAGCGCCGTAGCAACGGTGAGTCCCACCGTTTAACAAACGCACTGAGATTGCAGTTTGAGCTGCCCCTGAGTCGACTTATATAAGCGACGCATAAAGCTTTCTAAAAATAAATTATAGTTTAAAAAACAAAAAAACACGCATAAAAACTGATTGAGCTAAAAAAATAAAAATAAAACTACAGTTATCAATTGAAAAATTCATTATATTATACAAAAAACGTGGGGTGCTTTTTATGATACCCACATATTATAGTACATTATTTTTGAATAATAATATGATTTTTTAATTGATAACTGTAGTTTTATTTTTAATTTTTTAGTTCAATCAGTTTTAAACTCGTGTTTTTTTAGTTTCTTAAACTATTTTTTATTTTTTACTTATTAGTTTGGTTTATTAGATTTGAACTGTAATTAAATTATTGCATTGTTATCGGTCCTTGATACGTGTGCAAAGTTTCAAATTTATCAAATTTCTGGGATTCGGTCAAATTAATGCTCAAAGATTCCATAACATACATACATACAAAGATAGATACAACCCAAGCTAATAATAAAAAAAGCGTGGTAAAAATGGCGTGTTATCCAGCTATTTGTATTTTAGCAAACATGGTGGATGCGGTGCAGAACGGCGGCAGCCCAAGCTGCACCCTCAGCGCGCTATTTTATTGAACTGTCAGCGCGCCGGTAAATAGTCCTAAAAATAATACTTTTTTTACTAATAAGTACTTTTTTAATAAGTACTTTTTTACACCAACTATAGCTCAATGCTAGGATCAAAACGGTCACCCATCAAATTACTAACCTCGACAAAGGCTGCTTAGCTTTGATTATCGCTTCCGAATCGCCAATGCCACTGAGCCGTAAGCACCTCTACCTTTACCTGTAGTAAATCAATTTTCTCTCGCTTTGCTGTGCACCCGGAGGGAGGTACACGGTTCGATTACCACCCTCCACTTGTAAAATGACCATTGCAATTGAAATGGAAAGATGTTTCAAAGATGAAAAATGACACATTCACCATGTGTCCATGTTAATTTTCAAAAGTGTCACGCATAATGACGTATCCGTAAGAGACCACAAATTTCGCAAGGTCGGACTGACAGCACGGTAGCTCAATTGGTAGAGCTTTTGGCCCGGTTAGCCAGAAAGTTGCTGGTTCGAGTCCCGCCTGTGCGCAAATTTTTGGTTTCTTATTTCATCATTAAGAATATAGAATATGACACTGTGAGTGTTAAAAATACTTTAAACCATTAGATAGCAAAGCGTCATCAATTTCCAAGTTGAATTTATTCTATCAAGAATAACTACTTGGCCCACTGTTGCATAAACAGACGAGAAGATGGTGCTAACCGTAAGTGACCACAAATTCCGCAAGGTCAGACTGACAGCACGGTAGCTCGATTGGTAGAGAAAGTTGCTGGTTCGAGTCCCGCCTGTGCGGAAATTTTTGGTTTCTTATTTTATCTTTATGAAGTGTAACGTTATTTATTAACCGACTTCAAAAAAGGAGGTCTTCAGTTCAACCTGTATGTTTGAATGTATGTATGTTTCTCTGCTAATATCTCGCGTTTGGCTGGACCGGTTTTGATGCGGTTTTCACAAAAATATTTGTTACACTGAGGAGTGTAGAAATATTATTGAATTTACTGAATTTATTACTTGAGTGAATTTCAATAATATTATTATTTAATTTATAGATGCAAAAATTAATCATCGTATTGACTAAAGTATGAGTTTCCAATCATACAGTTAACTGTCATTCGGTTATTGATTTTATTGTTGTCATGGCAATGTCGGTTATATTGGCTTCCCAGTACAAATTGATAATATAAAATCTAAGTTATAATAACGGACATTTTCTTTTATTTCAAATTGCTGCCCCTCTGACCTAAATATCTATAGGTTATGGGCCCAGGGCTTCAAAATTAAAAAGTGAATTCAAAAATTACCATGTACATTACACCATAAACCATCATTATCATTTTGCAATATGGAGAATCTAAAAAGCAAACGTAATATAAAACCGTTTGATGGCGAGAAATATAGCATTTGGAAGTTTAGAATACCTACGTGCATTGTTGTGTGAGTTGGACGTGATTAAAGGGATCGACGAGGAACAGATAATACAATGTAGTGCGTGGGAGAAAAATAACCGAATTGCCAAAAGTGTGATAATTGAATATCTATCCGATTCATATCTCGGTTTTGCTAAAAAAGACGCTACGGCAAGAGAAATTTTTGAAAGTTTACATGCACTTTATGAGCGTAAAAGTATTGCCACGCAATTAGCAATAAGAAAATAGCTGTAGTTTTTAAAATTACAAGGTGATATACCGTTAATCAAACATTTTGCGACTTTTGATGATTTGATTACGGATCTTCATGCGGCCGGAGCTAAACTAGAAGAAAGTGATAAAGTGGCTCATTTATTGCTTACATTACCGACGAATTAGGACGGCGTTATTACTGCGATTGAGACTCTTACCGATGACAATTTCACATTAGCATTCGTTAAGACCAGGCTGTTGGATCATGAAGTGAAATTGAGAAATGAGAGCTGTGACATGAATTTGAAAGTTTTGCAAGTGGAGAACAGAAATGAAAATCTAAATAAAGGAAGATTTGATAGTTCGAGACCAGGGCAGAGCTACAATCAAATAAAACATTATACTTTTAATCAAAACAAGTTGAAAAAGAAGTCTTTTATAAAATGTCATCATTGTGGCCGAAGAGGACATGTCAAGAACAACTGTTTTTACTTTAAAAGAAATAATAAACCGAAAAATGCAGATAGAACGAGGACAGTTCAATCAGTGGAATTAACTGAAGCGACAAAATCAAACGAATTTTCAGGATTTGCATTTATGACTACTGACTATCAAGATCAGTGTTTGGATGGGAACAAAATAACATTCATATTGGACTCAGGGGCTTCGGATCACATAATCAATAGGGAAGATCTATTCTCTGACTTTACCGATCTAAATATTCCTTTAAAATATCTATTGCAAAACACGGTGCCTCTATTTCAGCAACTAAAAAGGGAAATTTAAATGTAACCAGCAACATGGGCGTGTCCGGCGTCTTGGCGGAGGTGCTGTACTGTAAAGAGGTGCCATGATGATATGAGCCATTTAACAACACCGCGTACCCCTCAGCAAAATGGTGTTTCCGAAAGAATGGTTAGGACAGTTACAGAAAAGGCTCGTTCCATGATTCATGGTGCTAAATTAGATAAAGTTTTCTGGGGAGAAACAGTTTTGACAGCTGTAAACTTGCTAAATATGACTCCTAATAGGGCTTAAAAACAATTAAAACTCCATTCGAGATGTGGCATGATAGAAAACCTGATATTAAATTCTTAAAAGTCTTTGGGTCTACCGTCTACGTGCATAATAAAGCAGGTGAAACAAAATTTGACGAAAAATCATGGAAAGGCATCAATATGCCTTTCCATGATTTTTCGTAAAATTTTTATCTTTAGGCTATGAACTATGGCTATTTATCGGTAGGCTATGAACCAAACGGATATAAAGTTTGGGATACGAATTGCGAAAGGTTCGTCACTGTCAGAGATGTTGGGGTAGATGAGACTAATTTCTTGCAAAGCAGGCCTGCATACATGCCTGAAGGGAATAGTGACAAAAATTCCCAGGACACAACTGAGAGTGATGACATCAGGTCTAAATCAGTGTCAAAAAGGTCTCAAAACTCTGATAGTGATAAATCAGATAGTAGTAAATCTGATGGATCCGAGAGTCCGAGTAAAATTCGCAAGTTAAATCATGATGTAATTGAACCTAGTTCTGGTACTGAATGTAATGATTTTAATAATACTGATTAAGTTTCTGAACCACGGAGGAGTGATAGACTTAAACATCGTCCCCCTGTATCATATAATGAAAACGATAACGTTTTTGACTATTTATTGTGTGCTCAGTCCATCATTTGTAATGTGCCGCGTTCTTATGACGAAATTGAAACACGGGACGATAAATCTCAGTGGGAAGGCGCTATTAAAGAAGAGGTGGCTTATTTGTTGGCAAATGATACATGGACATTAGTACCTAAACCAAATGATAGAAACATTGTTGATTGTAAGTGGATTTTTAGCATCAAACATGATGACTTCGGAAATCCTAAACGATACAAAGCCCGACTTGTAGCTAGAGGTTTTAGCCAAGAACACCTATCCGATTATGACGAAACATTTGCACCTGTTGCCAGAATACCCAGTTTTAGATTTTTATTAAGTTTTGCTAATCAATTTAACCTATGAGTTTATCATATGGACGTTAAAAAGGCATTTTTAAGTGGTAAATTAAAAGAGGAGATTTTTATAAAATATTTGAGCAAATTTCAGATGACAGATTTAAAGAAAATAAAATTGTTTCTTGGTAGAAAAATTAAACGAGATGACGATAAAATAGCGTTAGACCAAAGTGCATATATTTAAACAATTATGAATAAATTTAATATGTTTGATTGCAACCCTGTCAACACTCCTTTGGAGACTAAATTAAATTATGAAGCGTTAAATAGTGATGAAAAATATAATGCACCTTGTCGGAACGTTAATCGGTTGTTTGATGTACGTCATGGTATGTACACGTCCTGACTTGAGTTTAAGTGTAAACATTTTGAGTAGGTACACAAAAAAAACAATAAAGAGTTGTAGCAATGACTTAAACGGGTACTAAGATACATAAAAGGTTCTATTGATCTTAAATTGACATATAAACGGTGTAATTATAATCATATACTGTGTGGGTATGTAGACTCAGATTGGGGTGGAAACACCAGTGATAGAAAATGTACCACAGGATATTTATTTAAGTTGTTCGAATCGTGTACAATTTCTTGGAACACAAAGAAGCAGTTATCCGTTGCAGCTTCATCGACAGAGGCCGAGTACATGGCACTGTATGAGGCCGTTAGAGAAGCGTTGTGGCTAAAGTCTTTATCTGTCATATTAAATGTCAATATTACAGAACCTATAATTATCTTCGAAGATAATAACGGCTGCATAAGTATAGCTAGTAATCCTACGAATCACAAGAGGTCAAAACATATTGACATCAAATATCATTTTTCACGCGAACAAGTTGAGAAAAAGGTGATTAAATTGTTTTATATTCCTACAGGTAAACAACTGGCGGATGGGCTTACAAAACCATTACCTGCGGTAACATTTCATAGGATGAGAAATAAAATAGGCTTAAATTAAGTAGAAACATAATGATTTGATGTGTACATAACTATTGATTTATTTTTAACAAAGATAATGTAAAAATAATTTGTTTGAGATGGCTTGGTAAAGTTTTATCTGGGTTTTCCTTACCCTAGCAGCAAATGTTGAGCCATATTGTATTCCCCAGAGGTATTGGGAAGTTATGTGTACCGTTTAGAATGAATATTTTTGTGTAATGTGATTAATTTTTCAGGGGGCGTGTAGAAATATTATTAAATTTATTACTTGAGTGTATTTCAATAATATTATTATTTAATTTATAGATGCAAAAATTAATCATCGTATTGACTAAAGTATGAGTTTTCAATCATACAGTTAACTGTCATTATTGTCATATCGGTTATTGATATTTATTGTTGTCATGACAATGTCGGTCATATTGGCTTCCCAGTAAAAATTGATAATATAAAATCAAAGTTATAATAACGGACATTTCTTTTATTTCAAATCGCTGCCCCTCTGACCTAAATATCTATAAGGAGAAGGTTTTAGGAACTATTTTAGTTTAATCAAGTTTATTGTTTGACGACCTCCGTGGTGTAGTGGCAAAGCACGCTGGGTTTCAAGGGGTCGCTGCTCCGAAGTTCCGGGTTCGATTGCCGGTCGGATTAAAATATAAATCAAAATTTTCTACATTTTCCCGGGTCTGGGTGTTGTGGTACCACCGTTGTGTCTGATTCCCATAATACAAGTGCATTGGCTACATACTTTGGGATCAGAGCAATGTATGTGATTGGTGTCCAATATTTATTTATTATTAAACAACACAACTTAAACAATAACAAAGACAACGAAAAAAATTTTTTTTCTTAAAAAACTCACATCCAATTGGTGCATGATGTCAACCTTAACGAACAGCTGGACGCATATCATGCACCGTCTTCAAATGAGTTTGTTTGTCCTATTAGCGTTATGTGTTGGTTTTTGAAGACGGCAAAAAAAAAACACACAGTATTAAACATCTAATTTCATTTGACCTTTTCAACGCCCCTGCGTTAGTTTGCGTTCAGCAATAAATATTATATTGCTCCTTATTTTTCGCCGCTTGAGCGCTCAGAGTTAAAAAAATAGTATTTTATGAAACCTCAAATAAATACTTCAGCGCAGCTAAGCTAATCGAGTTAGGTGTTGCTGTCCAATATTGGCTATCTGAATGAACTAGCACTACGTCAGCATAGCCTTGGTAACGAGATTAGACAGGCCAGACATTCGGTCTACTCTAGTGAATAATGAATATGTGGAAGCAGCTTCTTTACAACACTTAAAAAAAACTTTACGTACTTGGTATCTTCTGGACACTTGCTTCACTTCATTTTACTACGAAGCTGCGAAGCATGAAATTTACTCGTATGTACACTCCGTTTATCTGTCCTATTAAGTGGCTTTTAAATGAGTTACAGAATCGTTATGATGGAACCCTCCTCATTATGGAAGAGGAGATGCAAAGCATAATAATATGCTTTTTACCACACTTTTATTAGCTTGGGTTGTATCTATGAATGTATATATATAATGAAATCTTTGAGCATTATATTGACCGATTTCTAGAAATTTGATTAATTTGAAACTTTGCACACGTATCAGGGACCGATGGCAATGCAATAATTTTATAACAGTTTCCCAATATCCTTATAAGGACCGCTAGGATTCATAAATTCTTTCGTAGCTCTTCTGTAAGGAAGTAAGAAAGATAGAGCTATCGCGTAATCTGCGAATGCAAATAAATAAACCAAACTAAAAAGTGAAAAATAAATTACAGTTTCAAAAACTATGAAACCCATGCGTTTGTAACTGATTAAACTAAATAATGAAAAATAAAACTACAGTTATCAATTTAAAAAATCATATTATTATACAAAAAGCGTGGGGGGCTTGATTTCAATTGTAGTAAACATTTTATCAATAATTCACTATAATCTGTGGATATCATAAGTTCATAACAAGCACACCACGTGTTTTTATAATCATATAAATTTTTAAATTGATAACTGTAGTTTTATTTTTAATTTTTTAATTCAATCAGTTTTAAATCCGTGGTTTCTTAATTTTTTTAAACGATTATTTGTGATACATTTCGTATCAGCGAGCTGAAATTAAGTCAGGTGAATGTTTTAAATAAGTGACATACATGTGGCGATAGACGCTTTAGAGTACATTTAACAGCAGCTACGTCTGCGCTACTACATATTTTTTTTCGGGTTATTTTTGAGTCTATGAAGTGCTTCCATATACTACCATTCACCGGTTACTCTCGATCGGGTCTACGGAGGTCCGTCATCGACTAATACGTCACGTAGGACGGTGAAAACCGTCTCTCGGACTATTTAAAGGAATTTCTAATATTTATAAGGACAGATTCTTTATTAGGTTACGCGTTGCATTGATAAACTATTTTAGAATTGATTACTTTCGATCACAAGCACACCAAGAAAGGCTAACGGTATGTGTGTATCTATGTATAGAACATGGACTGTTTGCAATTGTGGCGGTGACTACGAATTTAAAAGCATTCTTACGGATTCAAAAGTGAAAGTCCTCAATTTGATTATATATGTGAAGATTAACTAATCTTCATTAAATTTCATGTATGGCCACAGCTACAAAAAATATAATATTCCCAATTTAAATCCGACAACGGCCATCTCATTAGAGATCACTAACATGAGTTTACGACAGTTTTACTCGCTAGCGACGACGTAAAAAAAGTCTACACAAAATTTTACAGCGCCTCTAGAGGTCACTGACAGAACCAAAATTTTCTAAACAAATAAGTAATGTCGTCGCTAGCTAGTAAACCCGTCGTCGCTAGCGAGCAAACTCATGATAACGGTACAACCATCTGTGCAGAAAATATAAATAGTGTTCAGTGTGCGCGCAATATATGAGTGCACTCTCTGTGCTTCTTACTTTTATAATCTGATGCCACAACGGTGGAAACTTGGCGTCATATGGATTGGCTCACATCAACTATCTGTGAAAAGGAGTTGAAATTCATTGACCCCTACCTTTAACCTGCGGCCACAGTCTGAAGCTATCCAATTGTTTTTAGGGTTCCGTAGCCGAATGGCAAAAAACGGAACCCTTATAGTTTCGTCAAGTCTGTCTGTCTGTCTGTTGTCCGTCCGTATGTCACAGCCATTTTATTCTGTAACTATAAGCATTACACTGTTGAAATTTGGTAGGAAGATGTATCCTGTTAACCGCTTACCGATTCTCATACAAAAAATAAAAAATAATGTCATATAAGGGGAGGCTCCCATGGAGGCTCCCATATATGAAACTATCACCAAAAAATTTTTTTTAGTCAAACCTATGCGTGTGGGGTGTCTATAGATAGGTCTATTAAAATGATATTGAGGTTCCTAAAACCATTTTCTTTTAAAGTCTAACGTTTCATAGCTATCCGCTTCCAAAGTGGTAAAATGGGCGTCCCCCCCTCTAACTTCTAAACCAAGAGAGTGTAAATTAAAAAAAATATACATAATATAGATCGTAACAAACACTTTCAACGAAAATTGGTTTGGACGAGATCGAACGAGTAGCTTTTGAGATATAGCATGTTTTCATCAACCGCAAACATAACTTTGTACTTCATACAAACACTATGAAGAACAAAGTTATATTTGCAGTCAAAAAATATTGTGATATTTTACTGAGTAGAAGTAAGTGGATTCCCTAATTCATTTAAAGTTGGCACGGAACCCTCAGTGCGCGAGTCCGACTCGCACTTGGACGGTTTTATTTTTTCAACATTTCATCAAGCATGTGTTTTGTCTGGCGCATATCTGTTTATTTTTAAAAAATATATCAAAAATCAGTGTTGTCTGGCGCATATTTATTATTTTTTTTAACTTTAAAGTAGCCATCTTTAATATATGAAAAAATACAAAGTTTAACACTTCGACTGCCTTAAAAAATACGAAGAATAATCTAGGAAACCGTAATGTTTACGTGTAATTAAATAAAAAAATCATTTCTATATATTTTCGCTATTATTATTTTTTCGCTGTGTGGTTACCACTTATTACTCGAGCTCGAGTGGTCGGCACACAGCTAACCGGTGGCCAAGCCACCCGGGTCCGACTGCCATGCATAAAATGACGTCAGAAAAGCCGTCGCCGTAAATACTCGGGCCCGAGTGGGAGCCACCGCTGGCACTAAACCAGTCATGTAGTCACTGTTGGTACATGAATCTCCAGCGTTTTTCGGGCGCCGTCTGGCATTCGACAAAAAAAAATGTCTAGACTTCCACGCCTGACGTCACGGTCCATTGGGCTAACTCGGTCGTCCGTCATTCACAGGACACAATAGTATCGATTTCAACCCTAATGCGATTTCTTTAAGCAACAAAAGCACCTGTTTCTTGTCAAAGAACATATTTTCAACCTTCATCGAACGTGAAAACTTAACACTGTTGGAGTGTCTATTTTCGTATTTCATTTTTATAAAAGTCTCTGTTCATTATCAGCAAGGGCAGAAATATTGTCTGATATTCTGAATGTAAAAGATTTTGGTTTACAGATTCTGAATATAAATAATACTGATTGGTGAAAAGATTCATTTTATAGAATTTGTATAATTGGCATTAACTAATATTACTTTTGCATTGGATCTAACTTTTATCAAAAAATATGTTTTATTAGTACATATTTCCGAAATGTAAAAGTGTATGATGCTATGTGCAGTAAATACAAGTCGGGGGACTACTCCGTAACAGTTATTGTCTCTGTCGTTCATGCCAGGACAACTTTCAGACTGAAAGAGACAACTATATCTGACAAAAGTGGCGAAGACTTACATAGTAGGAATATAAAGTGGAATCAACTCATACGAACTGAAAACTTTGTCGTGAACAAACGGACTATAAATAATGCTTCAACTACTAAGCTGGACCAGCGATTTTTCAACTTCTAACATAGAGTTCCATTCTTATTTGTCCGGACAACAGCACGTCAAGGTACACACTGCGGTATCTTACACAGTTGCAATAAGGGCTAGTTTGCAACAAAAGTGGGTAATCTGATGTGCTGTCGACTGTACATATTAGTTTGTATTAGAAATATTTTTACTTTGATTACATTCAGTAGTTTAAAAAGTTAGAAACGTGACGAAATTTGACGACCTCCGTGGTATAGTGGCTAAGCACGCTGGGTTTCAAGGCGTCGCCGTTCGTATAGGTCCCCGCTTCGATTCCCGCTCGGGTCAATGTGGAAGTCATAATTTTCTGTAATGTCTCAGGTTTGGGTGCTGTGGTACTCTTACTTTGAGATCAGAGCATTGAATGTGATTGGTGTCCAATATTTATTTAAATATTTATAACGTAGGTACAATAACTAATCCAAATGACAAATAAGCAGAGCAAGCTATCTTGAATAATCGAATATACAAGTAGCAGATAGATAATGTTCAACAGAATATTACTTACGTTTCCGACTAACACGTTTTGTTGAGATAATAAGAAAAACTTTATTTTCTATATAAACTCGGATCAGCAACGCGATTCAGAACATTCGATAAGCCATTTGGCATGGGTTTCGGCTTGATTTTATATATTTTTTTTTAATTAATGTCACAGTTTGAGGATGTCGATATGTCAGTTCTGTAACAGATATTAAAGCAGAAAATAAAATATTTGCATCGGATAAATCAATGTTATTATAATTTTAAAAGTTTGTGGTTAGCGAATCGTAGCCGTATCCGGTTCTGAATCGGAAAGCTCTTTTCAACCGACAAAAATCTTTGACATTCACAACACTCCACGCGTTGCTTTCGCGCGTTAGTATTACAGTACATAATTTGACAATTTCCAGCTTCTGCATCGCAACTGCATCAATGCTAACGCGCGTTACCATCGCGACTGTGTCGATGCCAAAAGAAGCACAGTGTGTAAACAGTTTTCTACTGGATTGATGCTGCATCTCGACTGCATCGATGCTTAAAGTCGCAGTGTGTAAGGTGTCTCAGGGTAATATTTTGAAATCAAAGTATTGCATAATATGATTGTAAAATAAAACATGCAGTCGAATTGATAACCTCTTCCTTTTTGGAAGTCAGTTAAAATATGAACGCCGTTCTAAAACTGTTAATTGTTATAACCTAACGCCAACCTAATAATTTCCATAGTTGCACGCCCAAACTGTCAACGGGTCATGTGTGAGCCCGGACAAACGTGTCGCTTGGAAATTAAACCAACGGCTTCTATTACTAACTTTGATAGCAATTAGATAGTGTTATTGGAGTTAAATCTTGGTTGCGAGAATCATTTTTTCAACGCCATTCCGGTGCGCGCGTTCCTCCCAACTATCCACAGAAATATTGCAAGCAACAAGGTTGCGCCAACGCCGAGTACGGAAGACACGGCCAAAACCTACATACAACTACACCTTCAACTATGCAGGGTAACTTCACTGTTCACCATTTGGCCGTATTTTTAAAACTAAGTGCGGTTTTGCTAGCCACATCAGATCTATCACCAATAAGCCAAACTTAAAATGCAGAAATTATTGTTTCCGGACATGGTATGGACGATATGAGTGTGAAACTATATGTGACAAAACACGAGTGATAATAATGGTAAGGTTAAGTAAGTGATAAGTCATAAATGTCATAATAGTAGATTATTCACTATAGGAATAAAGTAATGTCTTACGGCACGGGCGCCATCTACGAGCGAAACGAAAGGATTATAATTTTGACTCCTGGGTGAAGCGAGGGAGATACTAGTTTTACTCCCGAGCGTCAGCAAGGCAGGTAATTTAAATTCCTGAGTGTAGCAAGGGATTTAAGCTGGCCCAAGACGAAGAAAACTTTATTTCCGTGGTGAATACTCTGCTTTTTGCTTCTCTTTGCGAGGAAATTTATAATATTATCTACTAAGTTCATGCTCAATATCACTTGAACACGCAATGCGCTGCATAAACTTACATGCTACCGTTTATAAATAAATAAGATTTAGTTTAGTCAGTAGGTATGTATGATCTGAAAAGAAACTACCCGCTCACCCTTTTCCAAATGTAGTGATTACTTGCTCAGTGGTTAACAAATCATAATGTTGTCACGTAACATTTTGTACTAAACAAACCTTTTCCTTACCGTAATTAAAAAATAACATTTACGAAGTCAAAATAATCATTCATTGTGATAATGATATTAAGTTTTAATCTATGTTAACTCCATATTTTCAAGGAAATTACAATATATTTTTTTAATTTTTTTTCTCAAAAAATTACTAAGAATTTACACACTTTTTCCTTTTTTCACTTAGAGGCGGGGCGTAGCCATCTCGATTTACGAATTATGACCTTTTTGGTGCAACCTCGAGCACACTGCCGCATTCATACGGGCTCGTCTTCCAAATTCAATCTCGTTACACGTCATGAGCCGAGATAGATTTTCATACAATATTTCGGCCCGTGACCGGAGATGTGTCACTTAATGTGACAAGTTAACAATACGTGACGTACAATCGAACGATTCTGAGAAAGTGAAGGTAAAAAGTAATTTATTTATGCAAATATGCCCACTGGGGGGCACTTTACACGTCCCAATAAAAACCCTACCACAGCTTCGAAACAATTTTGGGCTAGTGATTAGGAGAAACACGCCGCGCTGTGCGAACGCCGTAGACTATTGATCTACTTAAGTCGAAGATCATGCATCAACTCCAAAAAAAAAAAGTTTCACCTTAACAGAAGGCAAACGCGTTATTTTGAGCTTTCTAAATTATTTATTGAAAGTGGATCATTTTTTTTAGTAAGCAAACGCTATAGCTGTTCAGTTACCCTAAAGTTGGTATTACAGCCTTTTTCGATTGGAGGCCCGGATATTAATATCACTCATTTAGTCGAGCGACACACGTTTAAAATTCAGGCCTGTTCGAGTTTTTAATTAAGTAAGTTAATCAATTATACGGCTCCGTTTCACAGTTTAACGTAAGTCATGGAAACGATTAACCATTTCGGGGTTACTTTGAAACTTTAAATGGTAGAGGCGGATAAATGGGAGGTGCATATGAAGGGGATAAATTGGTAATATAAAGACATATTGTACATCAATAGAATTAATGGGGTTCACGAAAGGAGCCTCCCCGCAGATGTACCAAAGCTTTGTACGTCGGGCGTACTCTGGTTTGCGATAACCTAACGCTAACTGGCAAATCCTTTAACCACGATGGATCCCACAAATCCAGCACTAAAGCCGGCTTTGTATGTAGTCTCGATTAACATCGAAGGTTTCTCGCAAGTCAGAAATTCTTTCTGAACTCTGCCGAACCACACGCTGTCACATACTGTGTGTTCAATAAACCCATCGGGATGAAACACAAGGTCGACCATACATACCTGGACTTACGCTTATCGCCGAGACTTGCCACCCGAAGCACGGTAACGCAGTGTTTGTTACTCCCGGCGTTAGCATATTACATTCGTCCAATGTTCTACCCAGAACGGTATTGAGGTTATAACCATAGACCTCGGCCACTGCACCGTCACATCGGTCTACAAACCGTACGTCCCAACAACTTCAATGACCGACTCGTAAAAGTTGTAATAGGTGACTTTAACAGCCATAGTGCAACCTGGGGATATAACGACACAGACATGCTCATGCCAAGTCAGTGGATGTAGCCCTGCCGGGTCATTACTGGTTGTCTGAAACCTACCCCAGTGTCAATGCTATATCCACTGACTTATACCAGGCACCTCCGGAAGTCCTCAGGGCTGAAATGAGCTCTTCTGAAAGGGCAAACGCAGATCGCGACTCACGGCACCCCATGCACGGCTACGACTAGTGCCGCAAAAGCTAAAAAGTCGTCGCAGTTTTATTAAGTGTGTCGCGTTACTAATTTTATATGTTTTCCGTTGACAAAATAAGGCATAAGATGACATATTTTAATATGTTCAAGATTAATATTTAAAAGCTTGACACATTATCCCTATACCCATTTGAAGGATTAAGTATTTAAACTAAATTATAGATTGTTTTACAAGGTGAGAAAGTGACCCATTCCACTCGAGATGTTTTTGGCGCTCGAACGGAGTGAGAGCGCTTATAATTCGAGAGTGAAATAGGTGCTTTCACCCGAGTTAAACATACTATTTTTCATTTCGACTGTGAGGAAAAATAAATAAATATATCTGTGTGGTTATGAATCGATGATGAGATATTATTGTTTACTGTCGTTATACATAAAACACACGATTAGAAGGACAGCAACGACACAGAAGACAACAGAGTATACAAAACGCGGACGATATTATTTCAAATCATTGTTAAAAATATCGATCGATTTTTTCTTACAGACAATAATAATAGTATTATTAGAACGCAACCTTAACCTTGTCACCACAGGTTATGTCGAATTCCAGGTTCAATTTTGCCTCATGAGATAGCGCTATGAGTGACAGCCAAAGTGGGAGTGAGTAAGAAGATTAATGAACAACAAAATCGCGGCAAATCGCCTCCGCCTGCTTAATAATCTGTGCAATAATCGACCAAACTAAAAAAAAAATATCGTCAAAGACAAACAAAATGATACAATTTAAAATGAAAAAAAAAGTTGTCTCTATGTATGGCGGGCAACCGAATATTATATTTGTAGATTTTAAATTGTTGAAATTTGACCAACTGTAAATTTGTAAAATCAGTGACCATAATAAAAAGGATTTTAAATGTTTAGCTTATCTTAAAATATGGAATGCTTGTTTATTTTAATAAATGATGTGACTCAATTATCTTTAACTCCATGTCTGATAGTGGCAATTAAAACTAAATTACTTTCCACCCTAGAGATGGAAAAGCTTTCACCCGGCTATTTTCACATGAAAGTTCAATTTTCCGAACAGGAGAAATGAAAATATTATTAAACCTCAAACAAGTGTCAAAATAAATACCAGTAATAAATCAAAGTCACATAATATATGGCGTGAGACATCAATCGGAAAGAAATCAGCTCCACAGGCATACGGATCCTACTCTCTAAGCGCTGTCCCGTATTTTGATATAGCCATCCTATTCACTCGTACAGCCATTTTCGTATGAGCAATAGGGATGGATATAGTCGAAATAAATAAAATATAAATAGAAGTTTATGAAGTAAGGTTCCTAAAGTCCATCGGATAAACGTGGGTCTTCGGGTGACCGAGTGGAAACTGATAAAACGATATCAACCGACCTTGATCCAACCCCGTGTTTTACGGCCGGGTATATTTCTAACTGATTCAAATAACTCATAGGATTTTCCGTTGACGGTTTGTAATGGAAAGCGGTATTTTTTCTTACTATGTAAAAACAGAATAGGTACAGAATGTGCTTTAGGACTTCAATTTAGTTTATATACTATTACTTTGTGAGAGCGTAGGTAACAAGAGATATTAACAGAGACATATTATATAAATAAAACAGAAAAATATACAGCGTCAAACAAGTTCTTGTGTTTAAGCTAAACATACCGACTAAAATACCTTTTGAGCCATCGAAAATAATTATATCGAAAAATTAATATACCTACTACCTAACTTAATGACAATACATTGTTTATTCCTAGTTATTTAGAAAGCTAACAAATGAACGCAGGACAAAAGAAAAAACATTGATGCTATTTATGGTTTATTTAATGTTTAATCAAAACAAACCTACGCAATTTGAAAAGGGTAAAGTATGGATGTTTTGATAATACTCGTTTTCATACTGCGCCGCCGGGAAACATGATAGGTGTTCAAAGCCCTCTTTAATTGAAAGTTGAAAGTCTCGCTTAATATCCTTTTAAAACATTAACTTACCATATTTTACTGGCTTTCTAATAAAAAGATTTTACATTTTGTTAGTTCATATAATGTGTGTTCTATTCAAGTTAATGCTTATTCTATGTTATTAAGGCATGAATAGTGATGGGCAGACGTTAAAAGTTTAATTGGAACAAATTTTGGAAAGACAACACATGGGTTGTAGGATTCCGTAGCCGAATGGCAAAAACGGAACCCTTAATAGTCTCGTCGAGCCTGACTGACTGTCCGTCCGTATGTCACAGCCACTTATTCTGAACCTATTCGCAATACATAGATGAAACTTGGTAGGTACGTGTATCTTGATAACCACTTTACGATTCTTATACAAATAATAAAATATAATGACATTTGAGAGGGACTCAAATGGAGTTAAAACAAAAAAAACCTCTAACCTTGCATGGGTGAAGTCTTTCTATATGAATAGATTCTGGATAGAAGTTTAACATAATGAACCCCCCCCCCCCACCCCTAGTAGTACTAGTAGTTTTTGAGTTAAAGCACATTTTCAACAACTGCAAACATAACTTTGTCCTTCATACAAATACTATAAAAAAACAAAAAATAACGACAGTTAAGGGGGGCTCCCATACATGAAACTAAAACCAAAAAAAATTTTTTTAGTCAAACTTATGCGTGTGTGGTGTCTATAGATAGGTCTTTTAAAATGATATAGAGGTTTTTAAAACCATTTTCTTCTAAAGTCTAATGTTTAATAGCTAGACGCTTCCAAAGTGGTAAAATGGGCGTCCCCCCCATCTAACTTCTAAACCAAGCAAGTGTGAATTGTGAAAAAAATATGTAATGTAGACCTTAACAAATTCTTTCAACGAAAATTGGTTCGGACGAGATCGAACAAGTAGTTTTTGAGATATATTACATTTTCAACAACCGCAAACATAACTTTGTACTTCATACAAACACTATGAAAAACCAAGTTAAATTTGGAGTCAACAAAATATTGTGGTATTTTGGCTAAGTGGAAGTAAGTGGAAACCTAATTTAGTTAAAGTTGGCACGGGACCCTCAGTGAGCGAGTCTGACTCGCACTTGGCCGGTTTATTTATTTTTTGTACAAAAGTTAAGTTTTATGATTAAACGACGTTTTATAATTTCAGTTATTAATTATTTCCCGAAGTAATAAAGTGCTTTTTAACAACGTTTTTAATCGTTTCATATTTTTAATATGTAATCCATTGAAATGATAGGTACTGAATATTTCTGCTTTTGTTTCGTTTGATGTAAAATTATGAATGTGTGTCCTGATTAAATAAATCTTCTTAATAGTGGAGAATATAAAGCAGACAGAAATAAATAGCCTTATTTGTAGCGGTTTGAACTTAGCACAACTATACCTAAAGTTCAACTTGGGGTGCGTTTCCACTATATCTAGACGACAAATTGTCGGTGGACCGACTGTCGCTTCCAGTTTTATTCTCAATGTATGAGATACAAAATATCATGAACTAAACATCATATCGTTCAATGTGATCAGTTCCATTGAAACATACAAACCAGTAGGCGATTTACGAAACCGTCATCAAAGTTGTGGGCCGTTTTACTTGCAGAATTCCAGATTCATAGAAGAAATATCAAACTCCTAATCACGCAGTTCACAGCCGTGCGGCGCTAGTTTCGAACAGGGTTGAAAAGAAAATTAACGAAGACCAAACGCGCTGCCAACACGCTGCTGTAAAAGTAGCTGCAACCAGGTATTTTAAGCGACACGATAAATGTCCTGGCAAAGTGGAAACGCGCCTTTAAAGTTGCGTTCGCGCAAACGGATGCCTCGCAGTGCAATATGCATACTGGTAGTTAGCTCGTAAATAAAATGGCGAAGAACTTTACTATTTGTGCCGATGGTGTCTTTCTACTAGACTTGTTTGTGTACGAATGAGTGACTTGTTTACATCACCTATCAAAATAAAAATCCCTTTGTATGGGGATACCAACTTTTCACCGACTTAAAAAAAAGGTTTGTGTATGTATGTGATTTCGTTAGAATGTTATAATATTTGAATATGTAGATCTATTAAGGCTTCCAAACATGTGTGTAAAATTTTGTAAGTGTTTGTATGTTTGTAAATTAGTATTATTGTTGTTCACGCAGTTCTAGAAAACTGGAAGTCATGGCGAAATAAAAATATATTTTTTAATCAATCAGGTATATTTTAACTTAGGGTACAGTGTTAATTTCAGAAAAATCAGTTAAGTAGTTTTTGAGATAAGGGTAAAAACTAATAATCTTGAAATAAAAAAAATATGTTAGTAATTAAACCGCCTTCATAAAACGAACTAAAAGCTCAAACAAAAAACATTTTTACTCTGTGCAGGAGAAACAAATTCACGTAGAGTCGGTACATGATCTTAAGCTTACGTTCATCAATAGTCTACGCATATCATGCACCGACTCAAAATGAATTCTTTCTCCGAAACGAAGGGCGAATGTGTTAAATTGAGCGTTTTAGTCAGTTTTTTGAATTTTATTGCGGTTTTTTTATTGGTAGGAAAAGTATGTTGGTTTTATAAAAAATGGTAAAAAAGGTACTGAGATAATTGAAACTTCTATCATGCAACACCCTGACGTTCTTAAAACAGCAGTTTTTAAGCATAACTATTGCTGTAGAGACTTTTCTATGCAGGTATGTCCAATACTTTGTTCTAATATGGGTACTTTTAATAACACAGTGATAATTTAAGGACTACAACACTACTACAGCTTAAAATATTAATTTCGAGAATCTAAAAATGAGTGTAAAGTGTTACAACAAATTATAAATTATTTTGTCTACGCACACGAAAATAGATTACTAATAATCGGCTTAAAAATGGATAAACAGAGTCTCGCATTTGGATAATAAGACCCTGCAATTTCTAAAACCGCAGGAAATTTACTATATTTTATCATACTTTTATATTTATTTCCTGAATGCTAGAATAATGTATTGAAAGCGCTGCTGAAATGAAATAGGTAAGCGTTTGATGCAATAAATAGTGAGGAGAAACTATCGTTTTTTGGTTATTGATCGATTACCTTTAAGATTAAATATTTAAAAAACATAATTATTCAAAAGCAATTTTATTCGCACCTAAGTACAAACAAAAACGCATATAAAGAACGTAAATTGGTATTTGATTGACTTTATATAATATCAATGTTATAAATGAAATTAATGGTATTAATTTCACTTCAAGAATTGTGTCTCTTACATTGCGTCAAATGCATTTCACACCATTTATTTCCTCGATGATAACTAATTAAGTGTACTACACCAACAAGGCGTTGGCAAGGTACAGACCTTGACATCACTTGACACAAGAAAAGGCAGTTAGATTAATTAATAACACAATAGCTTTTTACCAAAAAACCGTGACTATAGTAATCGTAATTGTAGTAAAGCTAGCCTGTAAAGTCCCACTGCTGGGCGACGGCCTTTTCTCAACTATGAGGTAGTTTGAGCCATACACTACTACGCGGGCTCAGTGCGGGTTGGTAGAAGGGTGTTGCAAGGCAAGCGACTAATCCTGATGTCAGATGTTATCAAGCCGCCCTTATGGCCCCTGACTAGGCTTAACGACTAATATCAACCAAAATTTGCCGGGGCCAACGGCTTACGGTGCCTTCCGAAGCACGTCATAATTGTGTTTTATTGTAATGTTTGTTTTTTAATAATATTCTTAAACATAAGTATATTTATCCATATGATTGAAAATTATCATGTCTTTATTCATACATTAACAAAATAGCAACAATACTAATATTACCAATAAATTAATACCTCCTGAGTACTTCGAGTTGTATTAAATCAATTTCAGCAGTTTTAAACTATGAAGTGTACAACACTATCGCACATATTTTAGAGGCTCGTAAAATATTCGCGGTTTTTATTTCTCTCGTAGTTAAATTTTGAATATTGAAAGGTCGTTTGAAACCAGCACGAATTTTTTATAGGCAAAGTTAAAATTTGGATTTACACAAATATGGACGCGGTATGTTATAACTACAGACATCTTTCACTATTAGATGCTTCAAACAATACAGTTATTCGATCAATATTATTATATAACGACACGTATTGTTTTTAATGATCATATATTTTGCCGTTTATAATGAAATCTAATTTGGCGTCCCACGAAAAGATGGATAGACGACCATGTAAAGATTGCAGAAGCACCTGAATGCATATGAAAATCGCGGAAGAGGCCTATGTTTACTATAAGTGGTCATTCATTAGTTGATGATAAAAATGATGATAGCCTGTTTATTATTTTATAATGCATTTGTTTAAAGATTTAAAAAAAACAATGTAGCTATTTGCTTTTTTAATAGCATGTATATATTTTTAATATACTAACATTTTTGTGTAAATTTACCTGACAAATCTAACCTAAAAAAAAAACTACTGCTAGTTTTTTGTTTAATCTTCAAATGAGTGTATTACCTCACTAGTGAAATAATTTAAAAAATATATAAATACGTATAAATGCAAAATTTTCAGACCGCAGTGCGAATCGTTCACGTGCTGTTTCAGAATGGAACGTGGTTTAGCAGTTTTAATCACCTTTTGAATCTACCACTGGGGTTTGAATAAGTCAATTCTGAAACAGCACTTGGGCAATTGGCCCCACGGTTCGAAAACGTCGTGGTGCGAAACGCTCTAACATCCGATTATATTAGGTTACGATAAAAAAAAGCCTTTTTATATTTCACCATTTTGTCAAACGTCGTTTCATAATAAAATATATAATCATATTCACTAATAGCTAAAAAATAAATATATCACTTTGTTAAATAACTATCTTCAATCAAAACTAAAGTTTAATGTTTGGATATAGCGGTCTTCTTTTCTAAGCAGGAAAGCTTAAACAAGTAATAATATCCAATGTTTTTATCTTTTCCAGGGGTACATAGTAATTTTACTATCATCAGTATTCGTATCCACCAACGCAGTGCGACTTAACAAGCTATTTCAATACATAGACGGCTACAAAGCCATGTACAACCTCCGTGGATTTTTGCATGTGGGCACCGAATATGCAGTCTTCCTGAAGACCCCGAGACCTCACGACAAATACCTTATATACGAACTGTACGAAGCAAGGAACCTTCCAGAAAAGGGAAGATACAACCCGAGACTACTTGCTATATCCAAAATACCGGTAGAATACATAAAAGACCAATTAAAAACATACAGAAGTGAAGTTCATAACGCCAAGTATAAGGACGAAAATGTCGTGCCCGGCACTCAAGTGAAAACTGTGAGAGAATGGCAGATCGAAAAAGCGTTAGACAAACACGGAGGTGGCAAATCTTTAAAAAACGAGCTACCTATTCTGAGAACCATTTTGTAATCAACTGGGATATCACGTTTCAAAGGGAATCCGGCTAAATTAACACTCACTAGGTAGTTTTACTTTTTAAATATAAATTTGTTAAAAAACCTATCACGTTTTATTTATAGTAACATCATGATTATAACTGCACCGGTGGCGCAGCGGAAAGAGGGTCGCACTTTAAAGCGACGGCTGCGCCAGAGGTCCCGAGTTCGATCCCCGGGTCGGGCCAAAAATATATACCTGAGTTTTTCTGTTCAGAAATTCTTAGTGTAGAGTGGAGTTTGAAAGTTGGCGGTGTTTCAACCCCGTGCCTCGGAAACGTACGTAAAGCCGTTGGTCCAGTCTGAACTCTCTCCGGTCGTGTCAGATTGCTGTTACATCGGTTAGTGGGTCACAATTTAATGCGACGGCTGCACCAGAGATCCCGTGCTCGATCCCCGGGTCGGGCCAAAACATGTACGGACAACAGCAGGTCAAGATAAGCACTGCGGTATCTTATGCAGTTGTAATAGGGGCTAGTTTGCAACAATAGTGAGTAACCTGATGTGCTGGGTTTTTTTATTCAGAAATTCTCAGGGTAGCTAAAAGTTTCGAAGATGGCGATAATTCACCCCCCTCAGCAGCCTCAGAAAGAATGTCAAACCGTTGGTCCTTCGCCTGATCTCTCTCCAGTCGTGTCAGATTGCTGTCCTATCGGGCTATGAGATTAAAAGGAATAAAGAGTGCACCTGTGTTTTTGCAAACACTTGTACACTATAATATGACTCGAGCAGTCCGTTAGTCGTTGTCACCGTAGTCGAAACCGGTAAGGGGACTACTCGTATTATTATATACAAACTCTTGTATTACACATACACACTTTCTATGTCGTTTCCTTTCTTATATTAAGGGCAGGTTACGAATAATTTATAAAAAGTACTTCTGCGGGTCTTTGTTTTAAATTCCACTCTATCTTCACTATTCAAGCAAAAGTTTTACCTCGGCACCTAAAACTTACTTTAATCTGGAGAAAGTAAGTAATAGAGCGCTCTGTAGTTCAGTGTTGGTCACACACCTGTTGAAACTTAATTTACGAGACGAATTGGATCAATCGAAAGACGACGACTACGACTATACTCGTATATAAATATGACTATAGAGGTATAACTCGAAATGGGTTTGTGTTGTGAACTTGGTCTGTTCGTGAGGGAAATCGGAATAGTTGGATAGATGGAAATTCACTATAAGGTGTCATTGATGTTGCTCAAGATCATAAAATAATGTAAACGTATTTAGTAATGTGTTAGGCCTCGTTTTAAGTTTCCTGCGACGCGTGCGACTTTTAGCTGTCGAGAGCTGAAGCGTTCAAGCACATCTATACACCCGTCACGGTGACAGCACCGTATCAACTCGAGGTGTTCAGTATTCTTTGTTTGAAACTCTATACTTCAACGCACATCTATCAACTTCGTAACGTCACCACCTCGGATTGAGACCAACTCGAGACCCACTCGCGACCAGCGGCGCATGCGTTGTAACGCGCTTACGGCGCGTCGCCCGCTGGTGATGATAATCCGTCCACCCTGTCAAACGGGCTGTCACCCATAGACGAAATGTCATAGGTTAGCAAATAAGATCCGAGGCGAGTCGTTCGCTGTCCAGTGCTAATCCCATCTAAGGCGTTGCTTTTCTCTTTACCTAACGTGCTTCCGTATGGTTGACGCCTGGGTACTGGGCAGAATCGCTCCAACCTTTATAGTGAGGCGGCGCGTGAAGAAGCCAGCGTCATCCCACGCGCACTATCAAACAAATACACGTAGAAATGTAGCCGCGTCGTTCGCGGTGTCGCTTGCCGCTTCGTTCGCCGCATTCCCACGTTGCATAATCTGCTTATTCACCCACCGCGTTACTGATGGCCTCACCCACCGCGTCAAACGCCGCGTCAGACAGTTCATAACAAACAAACGAAAATCGCTTCTCGGCAAACGCTCTTATAAAACGTCATAAGTTTGATTTAAGTGCGAACCGCGCCGCCCAATTTGACGCGTGACGCCCGCGCCCTGAGTCTCCTAAGCGAGACTTTAGGAAGTTTAGGTAATATCTTAAAAATCAAATGAACAGCTATAGAGTGTTATTTGAAAGTATCCCAGCTAAGCTAGGTACAATAGAACTAGGAATCGTATCATATATCGATCGTTATTGTTTTCTTTTTCATTATCAATGTGTGGTTTGTAATTCATAATAATAATGATATCACACCACACAGTGAAATCTACATGAACTGAAGTCTGAATTTAGCGGGCTGCAAATAAATGATTCGCCGATTTAAATTTAAAATATGCGAACAAATACAAAATCGCATGCAACCAACCGAACAAACAACACAATTGTAAGTTAAAAACTTCGTCCCGAAAACAATATTGTGTGTGAACGAAAACAAAGGAACTTTGAAGCGGAAAAACTTTGGAAGGCTTCTCAAAATTGATCTTCTTAATAAGTGCGTTTTATTCAATAGATGTTTTTTTCACCAACGCGGACAAATAAGGTGCTTGAAAAATATTTTCCCTCTTGAGAATAAAAGTTGCGTAAAATGGGTTCGTTGTTATAATGTAATAGATTCAAAACGCGTACGACGCTACTTATGTGTTGAAAGAAACTCGTATGATTGTTGGTAAGAAACGAAGCAACTAATACAAATGATTAACTAATATAGCAACTGCATGCTTTGCTATGAAGCAATTATTATCACATTGCATTTTCCCTAACTTCAAGTGAATGGAAATGAAAATGGGAACGATAAACGAGCCCCGTCGTGTAATGGCTAAGCACGCTGGATTTCAAGGCGTTGCTGCTCCGAGATTCAGGGTTTGACTCCTGGCCGGCTCAATATAGAATTCGTAATTGTCTCGGGTCTGAGTGTTGTGATACGTGTCATCGTTGTTTACAAGCAAGCATTTGTTGAGCAATGTATTTGTTTGGTGTCCAATATTAATTTTATTTATGCAAATGCCTTATAATTAAGGTAACATTTGAATAACAATAACACAAGAACTAAAAAGAGTTAGGTAGACCCTCCACTAACGAACTGTGACAAGCTAAAAAGCTTCAACAATTTCAATTATAAAGCAATGAAAACAGACTCTCTAAAGAGCATTAGTGTAATAAAAACCCTCATTTTAGTTTGTTACTTTAATATGACAACATTTACACCGTTGTGTAATGTCATATTCTAGGAAAACTAAACGCACAGCTAGATTTGAAAAATAAATAGAATAAGTTGAATTTCAAAGTGAAATTAGCTGACCCGGATAACGTACGTAATTTTAGGAAAAAAATACTGTACGACCATACACAACCTAAGAAAGGCTTAATGCTTCAAAACTATGCTTCAACACCCGAGCGGTTGCAGGCAACCGCATAACAATAAAATTTGCATTGTGTCTCGTTCACATACGCTTGAGGGATTAAAGTCCGCTTTATTTGCTAGTCCAATATTGTACACTATTGTTTCATAACTTTTTAAATAACATCACTAAATAATACTATTTAATGGAAAAAATCTTAGTGTTCAACAACTAAGTCCCTATGTAGGTTTGAATTTTGAATATAATATTAAAGAGGAATGTCAATATTTGACTTAAAAAAGAAAAATAGACTTTAATGTGATTTAAATCAACCATTTTTTTCCACCGTAGCTCGGTAAAATTCACAAGCTTTATTATACGTTCACTCTCCTATTTGTGCAATTAAACGAAAACCATTGTCCACGACAGTTGGACATCCCAAATTTATGTTATTAGGAGAGCAATCAAATCGTATAATTATTCGCTTTGGAGTACTAATTAAGTATCCAGCTTAGGCCAACTTTAACCCTTACACTTAAACCATTGATCTTAATTAACATTTAACACTGTTGAAACACATAATTCCATCAAGTTCAGCATGAGAACACAGTCTGAAGCTGAAATTTTTGACATTTCGCCTCAATAAGTTCAACCGTCTGATTTTCTGTTGCATCAATCATATTTCACTTTCAGCTTATCTTAACTTATAAAAAATGAAATGTTTTGAGTTATATCTCGAGGTATATTTTGTCTCAGTGTTTTATGAGTGAACCTAAGCGGCGACTCTCGTGTCAATCGAACTTATTTCCTTCGAGTTTCTACCATTTTACCTTCAAAATCAAGTCAAATTGTGACAAAGAGAAATCAAAATCATTACTTTCTTCGGAAATCAAAATTCGATCGGTGAACTTTATCTTATACGAATTGCACGAGAATTTTCCCGTGTTTGACAGTGCTCGTCTGTCCGATTAGACTTGCACAATTGAACCGCAAAACAATTTATTTAATTTAATTTACAGAAAACTATGTTGAAATTTATAAAATTATTTTGCTTTAAATTTCCGCTAAGCGACGCCGGCGCAGGCAACTAACAACACAAACCGTCACCGCGTTTAGTATTAGTTCAAGCAAATGCAGGATGCACCGCCCGCCCTCCCTCAATACGCATGCGGCACAGCTGATGCAATTATTAGTACCCAACAGCGGACGAAAGTCCGTGCTCCGCCGAGGCGACAACATCTCCTGAGGATGCCACGTGTAGTGGCGAAACGCGTCGAGGTATTTTGCACGTTGGTGTTGGAACCTAATAATTGCATCAGCTGTGCCACATGCGTATTGAGGGAGGGCGGGTGGTGCATCCTGCATTTGCCTGAACTAATACTAAACGCGGTGACGGTTTGTGTTGTTAGTTGCCTGCGCCGGCGTCGCTTAGCGGAAATTTAAAGCAAAATAATTTTATAAATTTCAACTTAATAATGGATTACCGCAAAGTAACGCCTGATTCCATTAATTATAGAAAACTATGTATAATATGAAGGTACGTGTCAGAAAAATAATGTCTCATGAAGAAGAAGATAGAAATCATAAGAAAGTTAAAAGTAAAGTTGCGAATAGCTGTTTATCATATTAATGGTTAAAATAACAAATAGTAGTTGGTTATACAAGGGGGGAAAGTGACCCATTTCACTCGAGATGTTTTTGGCGCGCGAACGGAGTGAGAGCGCTAATAATTCGAAAGTGAAATGAGTGCTTTCACCCGAGTTATGTTATATACTATTTTTCATTTCGACTGTGAGGAAAAATAAATAAATTTAGCTGTGTGATTGTAGTGCGATGATGAGATATTATGTTTTTTGGCAAGAGATGAAACCTAAAGTTTTTACATAACATATCAGTCAGTCGGTACACAAAACACACGATTAGAAGAACAGTAATGGCACGGAAGAAAACAGAGTACATATAACGCGAACGATATAAAATATTTCAAATCATTGTTAAAGTTATTGATTGTTTTTTTCTCACAGTCAATAATAATAGAAGAAAACCGCAACCTTAACCTTGTCACCAAAATTACCCCAGGTTATATAAAATTCCAGGTTCAAATTTGCACCATGAGATAGCGCTATGAGTGACAGCTAAAGGTGGGAGTGAGTAAGAAGATTAATGAACAACAAAATCGCGACAAGTCGCCTCCGCCTACTAATAATCTGTGCAAAAATCGACCAAACTAAAAAAATATATTGTCAAAGACAAACAAAATGTGACAATTTAAAATGAAAAAAAAAGTGTCACTGTGTATGGCGGGCATATATTAAATTGTTAAAAATTAGACCAATTGTACATTTTAAAAATCAGTGACCAAAATAAACACGCTTTTAATGTTTAGCTAATCTTAAAATTATGGAATACTTTTTTATTTTAATAGTATGATATGACTCAATTATCTTTAACTCCGTGTCTAAACCTAGCAATTAAAACTAAATTACTTTTCACCTTAAGGATGGAAAATCTTTTTTCTACCCGTCTATCTGCACATGAAAGTTCAATTTTCCGAACAGAAGAAATGAAAATAAACATGTTGCCTAATATATTTACATATTCGGTAAGGCAAAAAAGATAACTAGCAGAGCGTGGTTTCGATCCACGGACCTCTGGGTTATGGGCCCAGCACGCTTCCACTGCGCCACTCTGCTTCTGGCAAAATTTTTAAATTTAGACGTCACTTGCTTTTAGGAAGAAAAAAGTTTAGATACCTCTCACTAGAACACCTCTCGAGTAATCATTCATATCAATACCATATTAAATTTATTTTTAATAATTCAATTAATTAAAAGTTTTCACATATCGTGACGCATTAATAACTAGTTGTCATACAAAAAACGATTTTATTGGCACTGAAACATATAAAAACTAGTTCAAGGACGAGATAAAACATTTCATTACTTTCACATAAAGGTATCATGATATTCATGTTAGAAAACGTGCGTTTGAAACCATAAAATTATTATTCCTTTCCGATAGGGGACAGTACTTCTATGTTTGAAACACAAACTCAGCGCTTATTCTTATGGACTCTTAAGAAACAAGTAAAATATTTTCAACTATCACACAAATGAAATCAAAATGTATAGAAATCGTTACCCTGAGAAATCAAAAACTATTTTATTTTCCACAAATAATATACGAGAATCTGCCCCCAAATCTTTTCGGATTTGAGTTAAACCTACTCAAGTTATTACAAAAAAAAATGCGCTATTGTTTTTAGATTTTATTGATGATAATGTAGCCACAATCCCCCTTTTAGGTTCAGACTTAGATCTTAAACGATGATTATAAAATACCTACGTGTAAGCATGAAAATATTGAGCGAAAGCAAAATCTGCATACACCGGGTCGGCATAATCGTACATCTTGATAAGCTGGATTAATACGTTAGTTCAGCTAACGCTGAAGAATTTTATAGCATGAATTAAGCTGGTGTTATTGTATATTTTAGCCTATAAATTGAGATTAGCTGATAAAAATAGTCTGCCTACAATGTTAGTATTGATCAGTTGGTAAAGCTATAAGATCTTCTCTATATTTAAAAACTAGCGACTCGCCCTGGCTTCCCAAGGGTGCAATGTATTATATAAGTACATATGAACCTTCCTCTTGAGTCACACTATTAATTAAAAAACCGCACCAAAATCTATTGCGTGGTTTTAAAGCTTTTAGCAAACATACATACAGAAAGCCGGAAATAACTTTGTTTTATACTGTGTTGTGATAAATCGTTGGTCTTTTGGTCTTCCAAAAATTTTCCTTGGACACGACATCACGCGTGAACGCTGGACCGATTTTGCTTATTCTTTGTTGTTGGAAATGTCAGGAGAAGGTTCTTACGAAAGAAAATAAAGGTTGAGCGGGTGAACTGTTTTTCATGATTTTTACTTTATCAGATTCGACCATCCGGAGAAAGTTTTTTTTTTTTAATAACGGAGTCGGGGCGAAACAAAGTTCACTGGGTCTACTAGAAATTGTACAAAGTTTAAAGAACGATTACAAGAAAATTCTTTCAAAAAAAATCTAAAGAATGGGATTCGATAAGCATAGTATTATTCTATATTAATTACCTTTTTTTAAATAAAATAATGAAAAAATATAACAAGTTTTTTTTACTTACCTAAGTGCAATTTGACGCAATAAGCTCAGTTTAGTTCAATAGTTTCGTCAAACTTACATTAAAAAGTCTTTTTTTATTTTTTTATAAGAAATGCGGCCTTGAAAAATTCATGCTACGCGACGATGTAAATGCATCCGTTTCAGTTTCCAGCTGTTTGTGTTGCGTTTTTCACCAGGGAGACATAATCTCTGCCCGGCAAGTCCATTAGTGAACCTTCTACCTTTAATAAGCACATGAAATTTCGACTTTTCCATCGCAGCCATTTCCTAAACTATCCTTAAGGCGTTAGGTATAAAACTCATATTGCAACAGTTGTGTTGTTGGAATTAGAAAATCATGTTGCCTTTTATGTTTCAGGATAAAGTAGTCGTAATTATTATTATGAAGTCGTGTATAATTTATGGTTCGTCACTAGTTTTTCAACTAAGTACTTAATGATCTCAGCATCTTTCGGATAAATACGTTATAGTGTTGTGTGTATCTGTACGAGAAAATGAAAACACATCTTTATAGCCGTCTCATATTATGTATTTGACTTGTGTACTAGAGTCAAATGAAATCGGTCGACCATCTATTTCATATATCTACAATACAAGATATTCAGAAAAGTTCTTGCGATTTGATACAATGATGATAATATGTGAATGAGGACTATCTTGGAATCGTTCGTATTATGTTAACAGCAAGAAGTAAGTTTTATTTTTTCTCGTCTTAGTTGCCTATGAAACCGGTGGTGGTGTTTTCGTGGATTTATTGATGAAGAAATATAATTGACTGAAACTTGAAAATTAAAAATATATTTTTGAAAATTGCTTGATAGATATCTACTTAAGTTAAAAGGATAATATTAGTATTATATAAGTATTATTAATAGTAAGAATATCTACTTAAGTTGAAAATTGAATTTCTAAATTTAATATGTGCTAAAAGTTGCAGTGTGTTAAGGGTCTAAGACCCCTGCGGTCTTAGACCATATAGGTCATGGGTCTTATAGCGATGTACTTAATACATAATTTAACCATTTCCAGCAATGACATTGTATTAAGAACTAGATCACCGGTGAGAGGCTGAAAGATGGCTCAGCTAAACAACACCTCACTTCAAATTGGGGTCATAATTTTGACGTAGTCTGTTTTTGATGGCGTCAGTGTCTCCATGCCTCAGTGCGCCTTTAAAACTGCAGAAAAACCTTACTAAATTAAAAAAAAAACAGTCCCAATATCATACTTTCGTTAAGTAAATTGTATTTAAAGGAATGACTGGTAGAGAACGCCATATGGCGTTAAGTCCACTTTTTGTACAAAATTTTACTATTGTGCAATAAAGTATAAATAAATAAATAAATATTTAATTAAGCCTATCATTCATGATTGAAGAACTTATTTTCAATAACATTTTTGAGTTTTGTTTCTTAGCCAAACCACTGACTAACATGATCGATATTCTAAGACAGTGTTATACATGGAGTAGTTTAGAGTAGTGTGGTGGTTTACGTTCCGAACTACAAAGATAAGCAGTCGCGGGTTCGAATCCCACCCGCACGACCTTAACAAATATGTCTATGACTGTTAATATGTCTGTTATATAACTAGAAATTACACCTTCAATTTTTTTAAAGTTACAGCGTAAACGCTCACGGACCAAAAGGTTACCGGCACTCGCGTTAACAAAAGTATAACAAAAGACTGTTGATAAACACATCTGTGAGGGATAATCCTCACGATTGTAGAAAATATATGTACGCTCACTATTAGCGTGTTATTTGAAGGAATCATCCTGTTTACATGATGCTAGATGGCTATGGTGTATTAATAAATATTTCTTTATTTATTAAAATAAGGACTGTAAATATTTTAATTAATTTAATTTGTAAAAAATATACCACGTCACGTGATCGTGAATGCCTAGCAGTGAACGTGACTCTGATATTGGCACTATGGCGTTTCACGTGATACATTTAAATTGCATTTATTAGATAATTATTCAATATTTTAAATGTTAAATAGTTTGAAAACGAAATGATTTGTTGATTAATATACTACCGAGCTAAAGTGTGAACTCAAATTTAAATGGCCAACGAGTCTATTGTAATGAACCTACATACTTTAAAAAATATATTAAGAAAGCTACTCTATTAAGAATCTGTTCCGAATATGATGTCTGATGTGATAGATGTCAAACCATTGACATCCATTAATCAGACTGTGCCATATTTGTATACTACGTACTTTTATTTCGCGAGGCGTCATTTACTTCTAAATACAATATCATTGATTTCCAGCTTCTGCATCGCGGCTAACTTAAAACTAGTATCGATGCTAAATTAAAACTGTTTACTGCGTGAGCCGCGATGCTGAAGTGCATTTTTAAAACGCACGACTGCATCGATGCTAAAAGTCGCACTGTGTAAGGTTTAAGTGTAAGGGGTCTTATACAAACTATGATGCGATGAGATGCGAAAAAACATTGGAGTTCCGTCCCATTAAAAAAAATATCCTAAATAACTAATTGCACAGGGCAAAGGTCTTCTCACCTTTCCTCCATTTCCCATAATCTTGGGCATTTACGCCATTAGTACGCCAGCGCATTTGCATGCAGAAGCTGTGCGGCTAAACTATACCGACAAGGATGTGACTGTCACATCTATCTATGTAAGAGCAAGATGGTTTATTCAGTCACAATCGCTGCCGCATGGGAATGCATTGGTGTACCAGATGAGAAAAGTCTCACGATTTAAGAATCATGCCTTCACCTTAGAAATAGCACGAATAAATGAAATACCTCAATATGATCAAACCCAAATATTACAAGAAGATGACTGTTGTGTTTTCCAAATGAAAGATGATATTGGTAACAAAACTTTATATTGTCATCATTTGGGAAAGACTCAAATAAGATTATTATTGACAATATTGTTTTTACCTGGCAATAAAATAAGAGATAAGTAGAATCATGGTATGCCGTGGAAGATATCGAAGTATTTCGTTGATTTTATATAACTTTCTGTAGGTACAAAAGTTTTTCAATGTCATTAAAGTGTTTATTCTTAGATTTAAAACTACATTATACAGGTGTAGAAAAGTATGAGCCAAATTCAAGGAGGTCGTTGTTAATCGAGTTAAGACCAGAGTAAAAATAATAATATATATAATAAGGTTTTAAAAAAAAGAACCACCCAAATTAAAAGGAGGATTAAGGGTCGAGTCTAGAATACAGAACAGTTTAATACTAACCCCCAGTAAATTTGTCTCGGACTTTTTTTATACCCTGTATTGCGAGATTCAATTGATTTTAGCCGCGTAAATCTGAAGACAAACCTGCATTTTCATCAATGAATCCCATAAAAAGGCACACCTTCCATGATTGATACAATTCCTTCGCGTTGTAAGGTAGAAGAGGGGCTTACCATGTCAGCTTGAAGCAGAATTACTAAAAGTATTTGCAATTTCTAATCAAACCGCACACTTTTCGGGATTCTAATGCCATAGAGTCCTGTTTACTAACAGTCCAATCTCTCATATCTAACAACTAGTGGTACCCCGCAACAGCGTCGCGGGTTTTGAGTTTACTCCCTCCTCTCCCGTTGCAACTTGATAAATTATAGCTTAAAATTTTCCCCGATAGATGAGCTATCCAAAACATGAAGTTTTTTTTTTACATTCGTCTAGTAGTTCCTGAGATTAGCGCGTTCAATCAAAGAATACAACAACCTGTTCAGCTTTATAATATTAGTATAGACTACTAGTAGTAGTACTACTACTAGTAGCCCCAAATAATATAATACTTTTTGCCTCTATTCTAAACAAAAGAATAAGTTCTACCTTGGATGCAAATCAGCCCGTTGAACAGGCTGGTTTTAGAAAAGGATTTTCTACCATCGATCACATTCACACGCTTGAGCTTATAGTAGAGAAATATCAAGAACAAAGAAGGCCTCTCTACATTGCTTTTGTGGACTACCAGAAAGCATTCGACACTATATCGCATGACAGTATATGGGAAACGCTAAAATCACAGGGAGTCGAAGACAATTACATTCAAGTTATTAAAAGTATATACAACAATAGCAAGAGTAGAGTAAAACTAGAGACGACCGGCCCTTGGTTTTCTATCAAACGAGGAGTCGGACAAGGTGACCCACTGTCCCCTAAATTATTTGTAGTTGTACTGGAATCGATAATAAGTAAACTGGAATGGAGAGAAAAGGGAATTAAGATTGGAAACAAGTATCTAAGCCACCTGCGATTCGCAGTTGACCTAGTGCTTCTATCGGAGTCAGGGATAGACCTTCAAAACATGCTAAAAAACCTTGATGATGATAGCAATAAAGCCGGTCTGGAAATGAATCTCTCTAAAACCATGCTTTTGACTAACAACCTAAACAGACAAATATCTATCGGCAACACACCACTTTAACATACAGATCAGTACACATACCTTGGCAAATTAATAAGTTTCAACCGAGATATTAACGAGAGAGAAGTTGACCGCAGGACACAACTTACATGGAATAAATTTTGGAGTTTAAAAGAAATATTCAAAAGTAAAATGCCGACGACACTAAAAACAAAAATATTAAATACATGCCTGCTATTTCCATGTTTTACAGGCATAGGTGAGACATGGTCTCACCTATGCCTGTAAAACATGGAAATATGTAGTATCAATTTTACGCCAAGCGTGGTTGAATGCCAACGCAAAGAATCTACTGCTTAATTATCCCATTAGAGGATTTTAATCGTGCAACGCTATATTGTGTACTAACGGGCTGTTTCAAAATGTCTTAGGAAGTTCACACTAACTATGTGTGCCAGACCGTTCATATAAAACGAAATATAATTTTACAAAAGATTCGTTCATTCATTCGTTCCACACAGATCGACACTTCCGCATGGAAGTGGATTTATCGTGTCAATTATTGACATTTAGTGCATACTAAATGTCAATAATTGACACAATAAGTTCCCCCTACCCCGCAGAAATTAGCTAATGATGTTTTCATACATTCGCTCTTGCGTTTCATATCCAGTGGTAAATTCATCCAAGTTCTTGAAATAATACTTAGACGATGATGTCTTGATGGTATCAGGGAGGGAGTTCCAGAGTCTTATAGCGCTGAGGGTGAAGGAGTTAGACACATATGCGACTATCGCTTAAATTTTATCTTCAAATGCGGTTTATATCTACTAGCTACGATTTCAACGACAATGTGTTGGACTGTCTATGAACCCAAAGAGCTTAGGTACCTATTGTGAAAAAATAAGAAATAAGAAAACTAATATATTTATTAAAACACATTTTCCTTCTAAGGCCTGATTTCTCCAATATCAAATTGTATATTCGTCTAATAAAAATCAATAAGCCTACTTTGAAAACGTCACCAATTGCTGACAAATCACTTATCATTAATGTAAATATCATTTTGAAATTGGTCGTTTGTTACTTTTTCAGTCTCTTTTGTATATTATTCAGTCTGATAAGTCTTGGCCCTAAGTGCTGTGGCACCTATTGCAGAAGAAATCACTCTTCCCTAACAAAATGTACATTCTGTATACAAAAGGACGTCATAGTAACACCCTAAGTAAAATTTACGACCACTACAGGAATTAACTAGCACGAAGCGTGGCGATCGGCAGTTTGTCTTCGCTGCGCTTCCTTGTTCATTCAATTAGTCCTGCCAATTATTATAGAAAATATTGCGCATACTTATAAAATTACTTTTCTTGGAACGTCTGACCTGTTAAAATAGGGTTTTTAAGTATCGGGGTGTAGCTGTAGCGTAATTATTTAAAGTTTATGATATCACTGTCTGGATTTGTACTTGACGTTCTCATCGACCACTAAAATAGAACGTTAATTAATTAAGCAAAAATAAAGTCCCCAGATCAGAACTTGTAGGTATAAATAAATAATTTAGTAAAATAATGCTTGTATATTTCTTTAAAAAAAATGGATACCAATCACATTCATTGCTTTGGTCCTAAAGTAAGTAGCTATAGCACTTGTGGTAGGGAAATCAGACACAACGGTGGTACCACAACACCCAGACCCGAAACAATATAGAATGTTACAATTTCTTCATTGACCCGACCGGGAATCGAACCCGGGACCTCGGAGCGGCGACGCCTTGAAAACCAGTGTGTTTAGCCACTACATCACGGAGGACGCCGTAAAAAAAATAAGACACGCAAAATGTTTTTTAAAAAAAGAAGGAGAGAAACTCCTTCAAAAACGTAACACGAATTTGTCGTAATAGCTACTTAAATTGCTACTTGTTATTACCCTTAACATTTCTTTGATGCTCAAAAAATAATGAAACGTGTTTTAAATTTTGTAAGAGAAAGTTTAAGGGAGTTAAAGCATTTTTCTCTTAATCAAGAGAGGGCGCGTCTTTCATAAACTTTACCGTTACATAATTATTACTCGATCTCAATTTGCTGTGTTATTTTTATTCTTTCACCGTTACAGTCTTTAATTTTCTTAGACAGATTTTACGGGTCACGGTTTCTCGCGCCTAGCCACTTTAAGAGCCAAAATTTTGTATGTGCAATGATTAACCGACTTCAAAAAAGGAGGAGGTTATCAATTCGACTGTATGTTTTTTAGGGTTCCGTAGCCGAATGGCAAAAAACGGAACCCTTATAGTTTCGTCAAGTCTGTCTGTCTGTCTGTCTGTCTGTCTGTCTGTCTGTCTGTCTGTCTGTTTGTCTGTCTGTCCGTCCGTATGTCACAGCCATTTTATTCTGTAACTATAAGCATTACACTGTTTAAATTTAGTAGAAAGATGTATCCTGTTAACCGCTTACCAATTCTCATACAAAAAATAAAAAATAATGATATTTAAGGGGGGCTCCCATACATGAAACCAAAACCAAAAAAAATGTAGTCAAACCTATGCGTGTAGGGTGTCTATGGATAGGTCTTTTGAAATGACACTGAGGTTCCTAAAACCATTTTCTTTAAAAGTCTAACGTTTCATAGCTAGACGCTTCCAAAGTGGTAAAATGGGCGCCCCCCCCCCCCATCTTTAAAAAAAAAATATATAATGTAGATGTTAACACATACTTTCAACGAAAATTGGTTCGGACGGAATCGAACAAGAAGTTTTTGAGATATAGCACATTTTCAACAACCGCAATCATAACTTTGTACTTCATACAAACACTATGTAAAACAAAGTTATATTTGCTGTCAACAAAATATTGTGGTATTTTACTAAGTAGAAGTAAGTGGGTTCCCTAATTCAGCGAAAGTTGGCACGGAACCCTCAGTGCGCGAGTCCGACTCGCACTTGGCCGATTTTTTGTATCTATGTTACCTCATATCTCAACCGATTCGAAAAAAAAATCGCCTACTTAGAGGGTATTCCTTCTAGTTGGTCCCATTTTTTCCAATCTGATCTGATGATGGGATCTTGCTGTAATCGAGGGAAACCCTCAAATTTTAAAGGCACGTATAGGGTTTCTTTACTAGAATCTTAATGTTGACGTGTTGTTACGTCTGATAGTTAACATCTTGTGGGGCTGAGCTGATGGTGGAACTCCTTAACGCTTAGAAGCTCAGGTATCAATCCTGGGGCCTCGGAGCGGCGACGCCTTGAAACCAGCGTGCTTAGCCACTACACCACGGAGGTCGTCGAAAATTGAAACAGTATCTACATGTATACTATGTTAATCAGGCATATAAATCAACCCACGTAGTGAAAGTCTATAAAGAAGCGTGTATAAACACGTCTAAAGCAACAGAGAACATTAAGTTTGTAAATTAAATTTAGAGTCGGGCTTGCTCAATACACGCCGAATCTGAATTTTGTAGCTGCGGCACACGCGTGACTCGGCACAGAATAAATAATTACAGACACTCCGGTGTGGTTATATGCATAAGTCGTCAATCGTCATTAGTAATGTAGAGTCGCCGGCACTTCAAGGCAAACCGTTTCATTCAAAACTAGACCTTATAGTTACCCTTTAGGATACAGCAGTGTTTATCATAGCGTTCTATGTATTGTCAGCGGTTCCGTACCTTACGTCAGTGTTGTCACTCTTGACAAACAGATCGACGCTATAATACAAGTATGAGGTAAGTTAATAAGTTATTTATATGTAATCAATTTCAGTAGGTTTAGGTACTTTAAACATAAATTCGGTATTTATTCACAAGAAGACACGTGTATAAATAGAATTAGAAGGAAAGGGACATAAGCTATGTTAGAAAATGCCTTACAATATTTATTGAGTTTAAATAAAATACTATAACTGTAGCTACATACTACAAACAAACGTGTTGTAGTCTACACTTATCTTTGGTAGGTCTGTGCATTCTTAAAATAAATATGCGCCAATTCAAAATCGCTATGCATATCGGGTTAGGTGTCGATAGTAAACGATAGGTTTATTTTATTAATAGTCATAATGACAGAACCAATCTATACTACCCGGTTTTTATAAGTCTTTGCCTGTCAAACATGTCAGATTCTGCCCGCTTCCGCGCTTACCTACCGGCGTTTGTCCGTCTCGTGTCAAAGCAGATGATATTTGCATACTCTTCTCATCGCGTAGTGACAGTGACTTTTCCTGATCCTGTCGTAATAGTAGATTGTTATACAAGACCCATTTCATTCGAGATGTTTCTGGTGCTCGAACGGAGTACGAGTAAGAGCGTTAATAAATTGAGAGTGAAATGGATGCTTTTACCCGAGTTAAACATACTATTTTTTATTTTTCATCTCTACTGTGAGGAAATAGTAGATTGTTATACAAGGGGAGAAAGTGACTCATTTCACTTGGGATGTTGATAATTCGAGAGTGAAATGGGTGCTTTTACCCGAGTTAAACATACTATTTTTCATTTCGACTGTGAGGAAAAATAACTATGTGATTGTGATGCGATGATGAGATATTATGTGGTTAGGCGAGAGATGAAACATTATTTTTTTACATCACATATCAGTTTGTTTAATGTCGTTATACATAAAACACACGATTAGAAGGACAGTAACGGCACGGAAGACAACAGAGTACATAAAACGCGAACGATAGGAAATATTTCAAATCATTGTTAAAAATATCGATTGATTTTTTCTCTCAGACAATAATAATAGTAGAAGAACGCAACCTTAACATTGTTATCAAAAGTACTACATGCTATGTCAAATTGCAGATTCAATTTTACCATATGAGATTGCGCTATGAATGACGCGAACGAAGTGAGTAAAAAGTTTTTTATTAACACCAAAATCCCGGTGAGTCGCCTCTGCCTGCTTACTAAGAAATTTTTAATAACAATAAAAAGTAAGTGACAATTTGAAATGAAAAAAAGTAACTCTATGTAAGGTGGACACCCGAATATTTAAATTTAGATTTTTTATTGTTAAAAATTAGACCAAATGTATATATTTTATCATAATTAATACGTATCTACCCACGAAGGCCTGCACACTCTTTTTTGATTGAGGAAAGCGCGAGGTGCGGGGAGGGGGACTCGATAGCTGACTATGGGCAAGAATGCCACGTAGCTGTGTATCTCGTTGGAGTCGGAGATGTTGGTACAGAAGAAGGTGAAGGTGAAATGTTTAGTTAAGCAAAAAAATATGGAAAGCTCTTTTATCATAATAATATGATGTGACTCAATTATATTTAACTCCATGTCTCATTGTAGCAATTAAAACGATAGTACTTTCCACCCTAGGGATGGAAAAGCTTTTTTCCAGCCGGTTTTCTTTACATGAATGTTCAATTTTTCGAAAAGTGTCGGAAGTCTCGACATAGTTCCATGTAAAACCACCAGGTGGCGCTCGAAAAATGCCGTAACTAAATTAGTGTTTTCGTGTATTTATTGATCGAGAAGAATTTTCGATATTTATTGAATTAGAAAATCTCAAAATTGAAATTGTCTACGCGAAATGTCAAAAATGTTGCATCAGACTTCGCCCGCTGGAAAGATGAAAACGTTATTGCTATTCATAAGTTGAGTAATAAAAGAAAACAAGTCTTTAGGAAATTCACTGTGTAGAAATCCCACTTTTTGTTCACTGTCACTTCTAAGACATCAAAAAGCTTACGTACGTCGTAGCTGTGTATAGCCGTTTGTACCATCTGCCACTTGATTGATCTCTGACGGCAAAGTTCCAAGTGAGCATCAAATCAATATAAGGAACATTCAAGCGTAAAACCAAACTTGTACGTATGGAATAGCAGGAATACACACCAGCCAAACTTCGAGTTAGGATGATAATTGGATTTCTCGACGATTTAGATTTAACCTACTTGTGAGTTGGGCACCAAGTTGGAAGTGAATGATGTGTAATATTCATAATAAACATAGATATAAGGGAACTTATCTTTAATTTTATAAATTACTTTTTCCAAAATTAATTACAAATATACTTTGGTTAGGATCATCATACAGGGAAAGATTGAAGAAAAAAGGAAAAGTGGAAGATCTACGAGAGCATATTTGACTGAAATAATAGTAATAATAATAGTCCCTCTAGCCGATTTCGACGACGGTGGCCAGTCACAAACGACTGACCGACTGCGCGGGACTCAAATTAAGATAATTTTGGACGTCAAGTCGCAAAAAGATGTTAAGGAGAAGAAAATCTTATTTTTTTTTATTTATTGTTTAGTACACAGACAGTTTACAGACGGTGACTTACAAAACATGAAAATGAAACTTATAGAACTAGACTATAACCTAAACAATACACCTACCTATTTAAAATAACATTTCATAAAATTATTTACGACCGCAACAGTAAGCAAATTTTGAAAATAATAAGAACTGTTTACAAATACTAAAAAATAAAAACTTTTACTAAATTTCACAATGTATGCATTGTTGTAGGCAGATATCAAGAATTCTGTCAATTCTCTTACGAAACAAGTGCAATTTGGGCTGAAATATATCGTGATATGTTCTTTGCCCTGTTTTGTTCTGCGTTAATGACCTTTATCCAAACCAACAGTTGAATTTAATTTAAAAGTTGATTATTATAAAACTTTTCTTTTTAAGAAACGTATCTAAATATATTAAATTTATTTACAAAAAAATAAACTTTAAAAAAAAGTAGAAACCGACTTCAAAACCAAAATGCACTAAAAAGTCTTAAATAAACTCTTCACCATTGAAAGGAAAGGAATCCGTTTTAGGCAAACAATTTCTTTTTGGAGTCGGTGCTGTGATAGTTGATGCTTGATGGTCAAAGTGATGGCACCGACTCCAAAAAGAAATTGTTTGCCTAAAACGGATTCCCTTCCTTTCAATGGTGAAGAGTTTATTTAAGACTTTTTAGTGCATTTTGGTTTTGAAGTCGGTTTCTACTTTTTTTTAAAGTTTATTTTATTTCTTTATTTTTAGTGATTACATAAGAGGGGGGGGGGGGGGGGGGAGTTGCACCTTATGATTCTATTTTTTACGAAGCTACAAATTACCTATCATAAGTTGTGTCATTATAATTACTGAACTCCTAGGCGTTAAGGAGTTCCACCATCAGCTCAGCCCCACAAAATGTTGACTATCAGACGTAACAACACGTCAACATTAAGATTCTAGTAAAGAAACACTATACGTGCCTTTAAAATTTGAGGGTTTCCCTCGAACACACCAAGATCCCATCATCAGATCCCAAAATGGAAAAAATGGGACCAACTAGAAGGTATACCCTCTAAGTAGGTGAAAAATTTTTTCGATTCGGTCGACAAACGACTGAGATATGAGGTAACATACATACAAAAAAAATATAATGATGATAAAAAAAAAACTCCTCCTTTTTTGAAGTCGGTTAAAAACTGTTCTCGAATAACTATTGAGTAAGTAATCACGACGTTCTGCGCATAACAACTTCACACTCCACGATTAGGTCAAATAGTTCTTGCTTCCTCTGTAGCCAGTTATTCGATTATTCATCAAGAATAAGGTACAATTATTTTTGTTTGGTCTTCGATCATCTACACCTGCGTATGATCGATTATGTTATTGGTGCATATGCTGAGTAAGAAACGAATTCTTATACGGCTCTAGTAGTTTCTTAGTAGAAGCGATTACCCGTGAATTTGCACGCGCATGTTTTTTTAAGAACATCTTAATATACTCCTTCAAAAATCTAGTGCCTCTGTGGAATATTTTTTGGGTTTCTGTTGGGAGTTTTTGGATGTTTTAGAAAACGCACAAAAGAAAAAACCTGCGTTTTCATTTAACTTGACTCTATGATAGTTTTAAAACTTTAACTAAATGATAAATATACATTTAAATGAATCTTGAGCTGCTCGCTTGGAGAAAACGCACATAAAGAAACTTGCTTATAACCGTACACATATGAATATTACAGTAAAGAATAAGGGATACGTGATGAAATAACATTTTGCATATTCTCCAATAACTTTATCAGTGTAAGCCGAAGCGCTTTTTTGCGAAAATCGCTCCTTTAATCTAAATCGCCTCAATTTACTAGCTAATAGCGGTCCCGAGCAGCGGGCGATCAAATCGGAGGTAATGCGGTGTTACTCCCTATTAATTTTATTGGGGCGATAAAATAATAATAACTCAGCACGATGGCATGACCAGAAATAATATCTACGCGCATAAAACAAAGGGAAAGTAATGACCACCCATTCTTTTAGCAATATTGGGGAATTTTGCGAGGTGTGGCCCCTTAGTAGAGAGTCGTGACCGGAATTTTCTTCCCATCGGAATGAATTAGGCCACATTTTCATTTTTTAATCAACTGGAGTAGGGCCAGAGGATTTGAGTCAAGGGCCCTCTGTTTTGTGTAAATTAAACCTGACGTGCCGATTAGTCTTATTACGAAAGGTGTTGTTTTTACTCGTATTTTTGAGTTTCTTGTTGTTTTTTTCCTTTTCAATCTGTTTAATTTCAATGTTTTTTTTACCTGAATTTCTGATGGACATAAATCTCGCTACTTCTAAAGCTTTTGTATTAAATTATTATTAAATTATATTCGAGAAGTGCTCCTTTATTGTTACAAAGGGCAGCAGATCAGAACTACCTTTGATGGCAAATGGTAAGTGTTCACTCATCCTTAAATTTATGACGCGAATATTTTTTTATACATTAAAAACTGTTTAGCTATTTTAAAAAAAAAACAGCTGTTCCATACTAAAGCTCATTTCATCTCGGAGAAAATGTATGGAACAGCAGTTTTTTTTTTCTCGATTTCGAAGTTGGTCCCATAGTAAAAGTTGGTCAAAACCATGAGTAGAGCACTTGCTGAAAGTTTGATCAAGTGTAACATTAACACACTGTATACAAGTGCGTGTTTCGAAAAAAAAAACTTAACCAATGATTACTAAAATTTGCATTCTGACATTTCAAACGTAACCGTAAAGTCCGTCATTCTGTGCTAGTCAAATATTGTAAACAATCTTGACATTCCTTTTATCCTAAATAATTAATTTTAAAATAAGATTAACACACAGCTCAAAACATTCATAAATAATTCATCATTGAATACTGAGATCTTTTAAAATCAAATATTTAGTTTATCTTATTTACTGATATTATTTTAAAAGTTATGAAAAGATTGTTAACATTATTTGACTAGAAAAGAAAATAAAATAATAAGAAAAGTATTTATGTAAATATATGTAGTTCAATCATTATGCTATTTTATTTTTATTTTACGCCGCCTCAACTGTTTCTGCCTCACCCAATGGTTGACTGGTAGAGAATGCTTTAAAGCATTCAGTCCGCATTTTGTTTGTGCAATAAGGAATATATAAATAAAAAAAGAAAAAAGAAAAACTGACTTAAAATATAAAACCACTAGTAACGATATTTTTTACCAATAGTTGAGATAACTTTCGATCACCTAACCATGCCACTTACTTGCTTTGCAGCATGTTATGTAGCTAAACCATTGGAAAGAGCGATTAAGGTACAGTGACCACATTTTTGTTGCAAACTAGCCCCTATTACAACGGCATAAGACGCCGAAGTGTTTACCTTGACGTGCCGTTGTCCGTACATACCGCATTATAGGTAACTTATATTCGTAAGATTCATAACCCTTACACCGGCACCAATATCTCACGGGGCCAATAACACCGCCGATAGCGACATCTAACGCCTGTTATTGGCCCCAGGTGTTGTTAATGTGGATCGCTGAAATATTAGCCGGAATCAACGAACCCTTCTGCGTGTATTAGGTGTTCATGTTGTATTTTTCCCAAGGTGCTTAGTCTATGTCAAGGACTAAAAAAACTTAGCTCTACGTATTGAACAGATATAAAATAAATAAACTGAGTTTTTAAAGGCTTTGCTTCTTTATTTTTATTGTATGCTTTACATAGAGGTGCTCGTAGCGCAGTGGTAGCAGCGCTTTGGTAGTGATACCAAAGTGTAGCAACCTACAGCGCGGTCGTGTTTGGATGGGTGACCATTCCGACCATATAAGTGACGTATATCACGAGCATCTCCGTGCTTCGGAAGGCACGTTAAGCCGTTGGTCCCGGCATATATCGGTTGATATTAGTCGTTAAGCCTAGTCAGAGGCCTTATGGACGGCTTGATAACATCTGACAGCAGGGTTAGTCGCTTGCCTTGCAAACACCCCTCCACCAACCCGCACTGAGCCCGCGTGGTGGAGTATGGCTCAAACAGACTCATAGTTGAGGTAAGGCCTTTGCCCAGCAGTAGGACGTTACAGGCTGAGTTTACTTACATAGAATTGAAGACGCGTTATGTAGTAGTTAGCACTCCTGAATATTACGCCGGCCGTCGCGGGTTCAAATCCCCGCAAGTGTTAAATGTTTGTGTGATTAGCACGAACATTTGAACCTAAGATAAGGATGTATTAAGTATTTATGAGAGACGCCTTCGTCATAATTTCTTTTTTGTTTTTTTGGTATTCGTAACATAATGGAGATTTTTTCTTACTTGCACATTAATTGTGACAGACAATTGGTGTGTTATCTGACACACATTTATTATTTTTATTTATATTTTGAGAATATTTCTTACGACTACAATCTACAGTTCGACGAATGATGTTGCATTAGCTGTGCGAAATTTGACATATGATTTTTTGCGAACCAAACTTCTTTTAAACAATGATTTAATTCCCTAAAGACAGTTTTATTAAGAGCCCTAACAACTCTGGACCAATAACACCGCCCATATTGATATCTAACAACGCCTGTTGTTCGCAGCCCCAGGTGTTTTTAATACGGCTGGGCTATTACCCACACAACATAACGCGATCTCTAAAGCGATAATAAGGTGTGTGTAGGGCAGCCAAACCGTTTATGTATGGCGCACGTAACATCAAGCATGCAGAGCAGGTATTACGAGTATTTTGTCAATTCAGTTAAGTGCCTGCTAATTTTATAAAGTTATACCAATGTATCATAGTTTGTATGTATTTATATTTATTTGATCGTCTATTCCTACTCTTCTTATTCAAAATATTAATAAAATCCACATACGACTGTTCCATTATTACCTTCTGTTTTCAAAACTTTACTTGACACTGGCCTAGCGCATGCCGCGCGTAGCCATATAGAAAAGTACTTCGGAGTTTTCCAATTGCTATCATGAAGTCAAATTGATTGCAATATAAAAACGATCGAATTAGGTAGTAGCCCTGTAGGATCTCACGTGGCTTATACTTGTGTGGTGTTATTATTAGGTGTATATGCACATTGGTGTATTGCTTGACTATATTTAATTGAGTTATTTTATTGGTAAATAGGAATCTGGGGGAAAAGAAAAAAATTTAACGGAACATATATATCAAATATAGTATCTTGGTAGGCAGAATGTCTGAATTCCATCACTAGGATTTATATACAAATTATAAATTTATTAGGGGTATTTTGCGGCTTATTATTATTCACAATTTCTCAGAAGAGACGCACATATAGACTGTCAATGTCAAGATGGCGGAAACCAGTGTTGCTACTGCTGGAATTTCCCATTTCAATAAATAAACCAGTATTAAAATAACTACCAAAGTAATAATTGCTTTTGCTTCTTTTATTTTTTTACACTCACCATTGTAGATCATCATATGTATGCTGTGTTCTCTGTGTACGAAGTTGTTATTAATATTTGTTTGAATTTTTAAATAAAGTATTAAAAAGCTTTCACGTTTGCACTGTAATTTGTAAATAAAGAATTACCAAACTTTCATATTTAATTTTGCAATGGGAATAAACAATGGACTAACATTTAAATACTAGATTTTTATGTTTTCCTTTTTCAAATACACCAACAGTTTTATTGTAAGCCATAGAAGTATCAGCAATATACACTTAAAAGCACAAAATTCCTCCTAAAATCCCGGCTTAGCCCAAATCTTGGCATCGAAAACAAAACAAGCGGCTTGAAACTGAAAACTACACCAAATAAAGACAGTAGCTTTAATTATAAGCCGGAATGTGTAAAAAAGGCGAGGGTGTCTAAATTTATAACAAGATCCGATGCTAAACGCGACGGAGTCGTCTTTTTTGACAGAATAAAACGAAATAATTAAGAGGGGAGACGAGGCGAGCCGAACGCCGTAATAAAACATTCGCAGCTGAGTCGCTTATTCTGACAGACTTTTTGGCTATAGCTGTTACCCGCGATTTCGCCTGCGTAAATGTCGCATTAAAAAAATACTAGATAAATTCTGGGATAGAAACTACGCGACGTCTACTGCAAGGTCTTATTTATCATGTGTATTTTTAAACAATTCTTATATACCGTAATTGGTACACAAAGCAGTTGAATCGATTGTGATAAATTGTTTATACACATAGATTAATCGTTACAAACGGAGCCACGAAGCGAATGTCAGATTTTCTACACATATTTTTGAGCATCTTGTTCATCTTTGTTGAAAACAATTATATGCTATAATCACCCTAATATGTCAAAAAGGTCAAATCTATAAATGCCATGCCATTCATCAAAATTGGTTAAGCCGTTTTGATGTATACTGATGTAAAATTTATTTAAATTTGCGCATCAACATAACTGACGGATGAGTCATTCTTTTCACTCGCGATATGAGTCTCGTACAAACGAGAGAGATGGCTAGAGTCGAAGCTGACGTATTCTAATCGTAGTAGTCTATTCGTAGTAAGGCCTTTCAAGCGTCGAGATTCAGTTCGAGGGCCATATATAAACTGGACAGTTGGGAATTTTTAACTTTGCACTAATGACTTTGAACACCTGCGACATGGTGTGGATTGTTAAGATTTTTAACAGTTCCGACAGAAGCGGGGATTACTGTCATCATTCAAGCTTTCGACGACTCGAGTATGCTTCAGTGATTTATAATAGTACGTTGTCCATGGATTCTAATATAGCGCTTACCTTACAAGTACCTATGGATATAGACGGTATTATATAATATGTGTTGTAACTGTAAAAAGAATCATTTGTTTGTACCTTCCCTGAACGATTATTTCATAGTAGATAGAACAATATTCAAGTAGCTCTTACATTTTTGTTCGCATACTTTGTGCTATTTATAGAAATGAAATGAATATTTATTAATAAGGGTACGTTTAAGAAGTTTTTGAAAACTATAATAGTTCAGCTATAAGAAAAACCATGCAAATATTTTACGATCTCCGTCATTAAATTGTGAATTATATAAGAATTATAATAAATAAATATAAAAAAATAATTTTTATTTCAGACTTACGTCCATATTTAGTGTTAGTAACATAGGTCTTATAATCTAGTGTTAGTATTAAAAGAAAAATAATAAGGCATAAAAACAAAAACATCCGTCGACTGCGACACTGAATCCAAATTATAAGTTACAGTGTCGCAGCCGTCGTATGCAAATGTACCCATCGCTTGAGTAGCGGTGAGTCCCACCGTTCAGAAAACGCACGCACAATACTGTTCGGACTGGCGCGCACGCGCGATAGCAACGACCCATCATAATATTATCATCAAAATGTCTGAGTCATAATATTCCTATTGAAGTCACAATTATGCAACAATTACAATAATAATAATAATAATAATAAAATGTATAATTTTAGTAACGTTTAATTTAAAAAATCATCAATATTATAAAAACATCACTCATTCAACTTAACGTCACGTAACACAACGTAAAATAAAATCTACGTAATTTATGTTCACTAGGTACATGGTTAATATTCAGCTCACGATTCAACAATTTTATAAGCCTATACTTGTGTTTTTTAAATGAACAAGCATATAACCAAATGACAGTCCTACACGTGCCGATCAGTAGCGCAAAAGGAATTGATTGAATCTAAAGATAAGCAAGCAGAAGAAATAACTTTCGCGAACATTCAAAACCATCGGAAACATGATAAGACAATTCATTCCACTTCAATCATTTGAAGAATCAAAAACAGTGTAAGCGTTCCCTAAGTGCTGGGGCGTCGAAAATTTCATTTTCAAAGTGCGTCCATTACCAGTCATTTAACTTTGCCCGTTCAACTTCGAAGAACTATTATGTAATTCAATTGCTTTCATATTTCAATTGTGAAAGACATCATAACAGTTAGAAAGCTCTAAATACAATCCCAAACATTTACACGTGCACGCACACACACACCACACACACCGCACTTACAAGAAAGAGTTCACCTCTGCATACCTAGTTATATTTTTATTTTATTTCATTTACTGAAGTAAGCACATATTTCAGTCAGACAACTATAGTCGGTGCGTTTGCAGATAAGTCATGAGGCTATATTATGTCAATTGAGATAGGAATATGGAGCGCGCTGTTCGTATCGTTAAGTTCAAGCCACGCACTAAAACGACTCAGTTGATAGCACGCCGACTAAAAAACTGTATTTCCAGTGGTCAGGCTACAGCATTTGGTCACGCTGAAAGAGAAACCATCTGACTATTCCAACCACCTATCGGCATTTAGTCACCACAATAAATAATTTTGCCATTTAGGTACTCCGTCTATACAATTCACAGATCGCAATTACATAGCCATTGGGTACGTATTAACTCTGTGGATGGAGTAAAATTAAAGACGGTTTCGTCTTTCACTTCTATAGATATAATATACGATACCTATAGGTCTAAAAGTCTAAACTATTAGCAGCTAAGTTCGTCTAGCCGCTGCAACTTTGGTTTTGCTGATCACGATGGATGGGGATGGGGATAGTAAACTATGGGTACGGAAATTTGCACGAGTATTTAGCAGTGGAAATTATACACTGTCTATTTACGATCCGTTAATTTTAAACTACAATATTAAGATTATAAAATGTTAAGGTTTTAAACACATAAATGAAGTCGTTAAGGGAACAACTCGGTATCAACTAGAGGCGTTCATTATTTTTTGTATGAAACTCGACAATTTATTTCATTGAATCGAAACCTTCAGTTGTCTGAAAGATAGGTAAGAATAGCATATAATAAGAAAAAAATGACACGAGGATGAAGTATTTTCAACAAAAGAAGCGTGGAAAGATTTGAAAAATAAGATAAAAAATAGTAAGCAGGCATTCCAAAAAATACATCTTAATAAATAAATACACCATGCATTAAACATAGAAATTTCGATATATCTGTGAAGGCAGAGTGAAAAATTCCGTGTAGTGAAATGGGAGCAGGTGATATAGAGAAAGAAAGAGGTTTCCTAAGCTGTTTTGAGCAATTAATAGAAATAATACTGCTATTTTTTCCAATAAGTATTAGGGTAATTTTAAATCAGGATACATATTTTAGCCCCATCCTAGATTCGAGTAAAACCGACCAACTTATTGACCACCAAACCAAAGAGGCATTGAACAACAACACTAAATAATGTAAACTAAAGCCTGTTAGGTTAGTATCTTTTTCGCAAATAAAATTATTAGTGCATGTGTCGTATAAAGGTAATAAAAGTGACGAGTTCAATATCGTATTTTAAGGTAAAATTAACTACAAACGTTCAGTTAACATTGCCGGGTGAAATTCTTACAAGAACAGACGACTTTTATTTGCTACCTAGTAAGGAAACACTTACCGCAAAGTTTCCAGGAGTTCTTTAAAACAACTAATAGCCTTGTCTGATAGCGTTCGACAATTCACCGGCTTTAGAACGACTTCAGGATTGTTATCTATCCGGGGTCTTACTCTACAACAGGTACAGTGTTTAAAAATGTAGGTAATATCAATATTGTGTGGTTTTACAAAATGTAAATAGTAACAGAAGTCAAACTCATGCATTGCTTCACTTTTAACACACACACTCGCCAGTCGCGCTAGGGATGTCAACTTTAGCTTATACACAAAGAACTATCATAGTCAACGCACACACATCTTGCCGTTTGATGTTTTGTTGAGAATTCAAAAAAACGAAATTATAAACAAAGAAACTAAGCTTACACCACTATAAATACAAATAACACTTTGTACAACAAATTAATCTACAAGGTGGAACTTTGCCAGGATGCCAAAATTTTGGAGGTGAATGAGACCACCAATATGAACAACTTTTACTATGGGGTCTTGGTCGAAATCTATACTAATATTATAAAGCTGAAGAGTTTGTTTGTTTGTTTGTTTGTTTGTTTGTTTGTTTGTTTGAACGCGCTAATCTCAAAAACTACTGACCCGATTTGAAAAATTATTTTTACGTTGGATAGTCCATTTATCGAGGAAGGCTTTAGGCTATATAACATAAAGATACGACTCATAAGACCACAGCAGAAATAAAAAATGTTGCGAAAACGGGAGAAAGATATTCCTTTTGAGAGCTTCCGCTGCATACGCTGCGGAAACCGCTTAAGTTACACAAAAATCATGTATGACAGGATTGTTCAGCATTAAGAGTTCTATACTAAAGTCCGCGACAGCATATGTCTATCTTTTATGGTTGACTTACTACAACCTTTTTTATGTTAATAAATTTGTAAAAAAATAATGCATTATTTTTAGAGGTGTATTATACACACAGGTATTTATTCTTATCAAAATAAATACATTCATCATCACGAGCATTTTATTTAGAACCAAGTTGCCCTTTATATCATTTGATTTCAATAAATATCTTAGGAGCTATCACAGTTTTAACATAACTCCGCACCAAAATAATGTTCGCAGCTTAAGTACAACGTGCGTTGTTTGTTTGAACGCGCTTACCTCAGGAACTGCTGGACCGATTTGAAAAAATATTTCTGTGTTGGATAGCTTATTTATCGAGAAAGGCTTTAGGATATAAAACATGACGCTGCGACGGGAGGGGAGGGAGCAAACTCAAAACACGCGGACGAAGTCGCGGGGGACCGCTAGTCTTAAATAAAATTTTAGGTGCCCCATACAAAATCAGTCAGCTACATTAACGATAATGTATGGGGCACCTGAAATTTGATATAAGATTTCGACCATGACCCCATAGTAAATGTTGTTCATATTGATGGTCTCATTCACCTCCAAAATTTTGGCAACCTTGCAAAGTTCCACCTTGTATAATACCTTTTCAACGGTTTAATTCTTGACGCAATTTCTTGACTTATCCGTTGTAGAACTAATCCTATCAAATGACAGTAAAAATTAGAAAATGATAGTATAAATTAAGTACATGTTTTCATCTTACGTAAGATTTTTTGGTATACAGATTCAAAATAAGAAACAGTTATAGAAAAGAACTGAAGTCACCTATATTTTTACATTATAAAAAGCTTCCGAGACGCGTGTCATAAGCGAGCAGCACTCGCGCTCGAACTGACCCGAAAAGTTCTGAGACCTCTTGTTCGTGAGTTGTGTCTATTTGGGCGTTGCTCCAGCGCGCTTTGTATAGAGGGTGTTGTTTTGGTCAGTGACATCCAGGTCACTGTCCTCAGAGAATACAATATGAGTTATGCTTATTCTAAAAAGCGAGTTTTATACAAGAAAACCTGTTCACAACATTAAAAAAAAATACAAAACGAATGGTAAAACTCGCAACCTAGCGCGTAGCTAGCGCTTATCTACGAAACGCTTACTACGCCATAGCTAGTAAGCTACGAAGAGGCTACCTGGTGTTGGTGGTTTTGACTCGATCGCTGTACCGGAAACAAAAAATTGCACTCCGGGAGTGCCGGCAGAAGTGAAAACTTGAATATCAACGTTGTGCATTTTTGATTTTTTGGAATAGTTATTATCAATATAAAAGTACTATCATTTTTGTGATAGAATACAATAATAATAATAATAATGATAATAATAATATATTTTTATAGAATACAATATTTATTTATTGCGCTATCGTACACAAACATTACAATTTATATTATATTAAATTACATTAAAAAGTTTATCTCTCAGAAAAATCAACTTACATCCATAATTTCGCCAACCGTCTTACGGTTTTTCGATCAGCCCACGTGTCCTGACGCGAGTTTCACATTTTTCCCCCATCCCCAAAAGTTCTCAACGCCGCTAAAGAAGTTTTCACTTCAAAAATATTTTTGTGGGTTTTTGCCATTTCAAAAAATGTATATTTTTCAATATTTTTTTTGGCATCAGTATCGTTCGTACAGGCACCCCTGAGACGCTCGTCACTGACCAAAACAACACCCTGAACAGTTTGAATTCTGTAGAGGTACTATACATATTTTGTGATTTTACTCTCTAAATGGATATTTCCAATCCCGACGTACCTGAAAATCATAGTTTAAGCATGATACATGATTGAGAGATTAGATTGAGTATTATTAATATGTACTTGGAAGTTTATTTTAAGCTCCATATGAGTATGTTGAGTGGAAAAAAAGTACTAGACAGTACATTACATACAGTAGTAAAACCGATTTGGTTCTATAATAAAAACAATAGATTTGTCAACTCATAAATCTCAGTTTGACCTGTGTGATTGTATGTTTGTCCGCGAATATCTCACGTTTGGCTGGACCAATTTTGATGCGGTTTTCAGTAAAGTATTTGCTAAAGTAAGTTTACTTTAGTTCAATCAGGTACATTGTAACACAGTGTAACTTAAACAATAACTAAAAGATTTTTTATTCATATTATTAAATGAATAAAAATTAGGTTTTGAACTTAATTCGCGATGCACGTGTGGAATAGCAAGTCATTGGATGTGAAGCAGTACGTTTGACATTTAAACCTTAAATTGCCCTTATCCCTCATTGAAACATGTATTTATAAGTGTGTTAGCTAATGACCAATATTTTATTTTGTTACCGTAGCGTAACTTTTTCCTATTTTCTTCGTTCAGTACCATCCCATTCGTATACATAGATAGTAGGTAATGTTGGTACCTACCTAGGCGTAGCCATCAGAACCGAAACACGGACTTCGTTAACGGAGTAGGGACTTTGAATCAGGCTCTGGTTAAGCAAGGTACCACTGAATCGAGAAATCAAAGCTTTTCTTTTGTTTTTCAATGAATGTTCAGTCAGATAACGATCCGATGGTAAGTCAAATTATAAGACTCTTTATACACTGCGACTTTTAGCAGCAATATATTCACAAAATGTTCACCTTTACACACTGCGCTACTTTTAGCATCGATACAGTCGTCATGCAGAAGCTGGAAATTGTCAAATTACGTACTGGCGACTGCATCGGTGCAGCGATGCTAACGCGCAACAGCATCGATGCTAAATTAAATCTGTTCATTGCTTAAGTTGTGATGCTGAAGCGCTTTTTGAAAACGCGTGACTGCATCGATGCAGTCGCAAAATGTCAAACTTTATACGAGTCTATAAGGTGTCGACGACACTCTACACACTGTGACTTTTAGCATCGATACAGTCGCGATACAAAAGCTGGAAATTGTCATATTATGTTCTGAACTTTGGCGACTGCATCGATACTAAATTAAATCTGTTCACTGCGTGAGTCGTGTTAACAAAACGCGCGACTGCATCGATGCTAAAAGTCGCAGTGTGTAAGGGATCTAAGGGTTAAAATACATGCACATTTTTTAAATAAAATTAGGACGACCTTATAACTGACTAAGTACCTTAATATTTTGCGTATTCTATTTTACGTATACTTACGCGTTTTAAATTGTACAATCTTAAGTCGTGCTCGAACGCATATCAAGTCCAAAAACTGCGTGATAATTTAAATGAATATTACATGCCTTGCAAAAATATTGTTGGCATACTCTTCTCAAATGCGGTATTTTCCCAGCGAAACAAAAGACTTGTTATCTGTATCAGATATCATTGACATTGATGGGGGTACAATGCTTCAAGTATCCATTACATCTCGCCAATATTTATAAAAGGTGACGTTCATAGCAATGGATCTTCTAGGTATTGCACTCACACGCACATAGGTACCGTGATGATGCGATTATATTATTATACATAGCTTTTCTTAAAAAAATGAGAAAATTTAATGAATCAAATATCGCTGTAGATCGGTAAGTACAGAACCTCACGGTATAAAGATATTGGATATTATAATAATGATAATAATCATTGAAGAAGTTTGTAGGTAATTAAAAACGAACGAACTGTGATTGAAAAAGGTTGCGTATGACTGATCTTCTTGAAAAATCTGTCCTGTAGTAAATTAAGTCTGTAACGTCCTACTGCTGGGAAAAGGCCTTGCCTTAACTGTGAGGCAGTTCGAGCCTTGCTCCACCACGCGGATTTATTGCGGATTGGTGGAGGGGTGTTTTAAAGCGATTGTCCTTGCTGTCAGGTGATTTAACGGAGATTAAAATTAAACTTTAGTAAATATGTGCCATATTTTTTTGACTTAAATACATCAAGTTTTGACTTGTGTTACACGTTATTCCACATGAGTTTGTACATAAGACTGGTATTCGTTAGTTTGCTTATTTCGAATAAGCTTTTGTTGACTTTAACACAATGGGAATAGAATAAGGAACAATGGGATAAATTATTCGCAACTCCAACATAATTATTATTGCATAAAGTAAACTTTGCAAATAGTTCGTTTATTTTTTTCAATTTATTTAGAATCAACCTGATTTTTAGAGAATTCAAAATGTAAAGCTAAAAATTGTGCTCCCATTTCAGAACTGTCTCCATTGCATTCTGAATATCAAATAAAAGTGTCTTTGAGTTCCAACAATGATTCAATAGGGCTATTTGAAGTGGGAGACAATCCGATTTTCTGACGGTAATATTAAATTTTAGAATATAAAGTGGTGACTGAATCAGATGTGTAACAATTTAGGTCTTTATTTGCAATGACTTTAAACAAGCATCTTTCCTAACCTGTAATAAATAACAAGCAGATTGCCCCAGCTTTACCTGCGTAAATATCGTATCTCAAAAAAAATAATTGTATTTTTTTAAATGTACGTACTATGTACTGCAAACTAGCCCTTATTACAACTGTATACACCACCACATTTGTTGCAAACTAGCCCTTATTACAACTGTATAAGATACCGCAGTGTTTACCTTGACGTGCTGTTGTCCGTACTATTATTCTCAGGTTTTTTCCGATGCAGTTATTTAAGCGTGAAGGAGTTTCTATGGATCTATCTATCACCGATGGAGCCTCACAAACTTTCTCATCTATATGGGTAAGAAGTAGGATAGTGTTTTTTATTAAATCTCTGATATAGGATAGAGATGTAAGTCGATATTATGTTAGATTTCTTAGTGTTGGTTTGTTCACAATGTTATGTATTAAGACAAGCCAAAATATAACACCTAATACACGTCTCAATTTGCATAGAATCCCAAAAAATGGCCGTCCTATTTACATACCACTTCGTATTCCAATGCTGTAGTGACCGCACTCCGCTCGCTAAATTAAATTTTCCATACGAATCTCCTCAAGAATGCAGGTGAAATATCCTCCAAGATTTATGTTATTGCATACGATGCAATTGCAGAGGATGTGTGGCATCAGACATCAGCACTTCATTGCAAAGACTGTATCTTATGCAGTGGTAATAAGGGCTCATTTGCAACAAAAGTGAGTAATGTGCTGGTAACCGTACAGTCATGCAATCTATAACTTTTCGTTGCAACTTCGCAGTTATTACATGTGTATAAGATATTGCAGAGTTTAGCTTAAAGTGCTGTCGTCAGTTCTTCACATGGATGCTCATTTATCATGTGAGTTACTGGTTATAGAAAGGAACATGGTTTGTGAAATATTTCCATGTGTTTTCAAAGTTTATGTTTTCGTCACTTCGTGATGGTATTATGATAATGATGATAATAATCATGATGTGGGACATTATCAAGAATTTCTCTATTTTTTGACGTTAGCAAAAGACATTTTGTTACTAAGTTCTCAATTGAAGATGTACTAAAAATGCACTGCATTATATAGGTCCTGAACTGCTCGTTACAGTCACTCAGTAAGCTTATCATTAACTTTGAAGCACCTCTTTAAAAAAAACAATATCCCAAATTCAGTGACTTTTCTCATAATAACTTGACTTTTTATGCCCTTCCCATTTTAAAGGATCTTTACTTCTAAAAAACTTGTAAGACAAGCTTTTTACAATTAACAAAAGAAAGAGTTCCGAGGGCTTCAAGACTTAAGAGATTTATTCTGTGAAGGCGACATCAATCAACGTTAACTCAACTCGATGGAGGGTGAGTGTTGACAATCCTATTAATATTCAACAATTAGACTTGGCCTGATTGAAGAAAAGTGAAGAAAAGTTTCATAAAAGGTTCATAGTTATAGGGAAACTACTCAGGCTAAAATTACACCGTTCTAAAGCGTTATCAAAAATTTCGACTGTGAAATATACAGTTATGTAAAGAAAAAGCCATCCTTCACTTAACTCCTAATTGCTGAAAAAATTTGGTTACATTTTTACTTTTAACTTCACATCATGTGATTAAGAGGTAAATAGTTTGAAGAAGACTCAAAGTCGGAGTCAAAGTTTTGGTTCTAAATTTCTGGTAACGATTTTTATATTAAAGCAAAGTATTTATGTGTTTTCTTTTGGCCGAAATTTGAGCTATTTATGCCAGTTTGTGGTTATCTTCCTTTATTTGCACAGTACAATTATACATAGTAGCTGTTTCCGAGTAGGTACATATTTTCAAGGCAGAAAAACCCAGAAACAAATTTCGGCCTGAACCGGGATTCGAACTCAGGACCTAATTGCAACCAGCGAGCTATCAGCTACACCAATAAGGCAGTCGAAAACAGCTTGGAGTCAGGAAGTTGGAGTTATGACACCTCAATGCCTCGGAGAGTACGTGAGGTCGTTGGTCCTGGACCTGCAATGAGCCACTATCGGTCATGTTGCAGCCGTCTTACTAAATTAATGAGAGTAAAAGAACAGTGAATGTACTTATATAGTAGTCCCCCTAAACGATTTCGGCTACGGTGGCCATTCACAACGACTTACGGACTGCGCGGGACATATAGTGCGCAAGTTTGTGTTTGCACACAAACACAGGTGCACTTTCTATTCTTCTTACTCTCATATCCCGATGGGACAGCAATCTGACACGACCGGAGAGAGTTCAGGCACAGGACCAACGGCTTTACGTGTTTTCTGAGGCACGGGGGTGAAACACCGCCAACTTTCAAACTCCGGGCAACCCTGAGAATTTCTGAACAGAAAAACCCAGGTACGTTTTTTTTTTAAGGCCCGACCCGGGGATAGAACCCGGGTGTACCTCTGGCGCAGCCGTCGCTTTAAAGTGCGACCCTCCAACCGCTGCGCCACCGAGACAGTAAATAACTTACTTATTTACGCACTTATATATTGTGCACACAGGTCGTCACTTATCTCCTGCGTACCTGATCTGTTACCAGAAATTGGTAGAAGAAAATTAAAATTACATAGAAGCTATCTATCTTAAGCCCCAACGTTTTAGGGTTCGGTTCACCATTACTTTTCGACAAAGAATGCCAAGGTCAGCGAACTATCAATCTACGCAAACCTTAATTATCGGTTCCTTAATGAAAGCGGACTCATGACCTCACCGTGATAATTAATCTTATTAACCACCTCTTTCGCTCGAGCAGCTCAGATAACAAGTCAATGTGAGTAAATAATGATATTTATGGGGTGAAGTGATATTGGATAGGCTATAAATTGTTTCTTGATGCTTTTATCCCAACATTAGTGTTGTGGTTGACGGTGATGCTAAGAAATTGACGTAAACAGCTGAAGTGATTTGGACGTCTGAAAAAAGACTGAACAATCTTTTGCTTCAATTTTGTATAGTATTTATTGTTAAATTATGTTAGCTGTTAAATACTTTTGTAGCTCTTTTTAGCCTAAGTTAGTTCTATTATATGTATCTGCGCTTATAATTTTTATAAATTTATTTATTATTTATTTACGGCCACGTAATTATTTATCATATAGTAAGCCATGGTATGGATGAGCCATGGATAGTAGGCCATGTTTTTATTTACATCAAGTGAGATAGTGGGCAAAGGTTGAATAGTGAATATAAACAATTTCCTTCATGATGTGTGAGATGAATTGACTCGAGCAAATGAAGAATTAAGTGTTTGGTAGATAACGCTAACCAGACCTTATGGAGACAATGGAAAATAAGCACAAGCCAACTAATAAATAAAATATGGAACGTCGTTTCGTATAAATCTGCGATAACCACAAGTTTAATCAGGATACGGTGAAACAGGCCGTTGGACTATTTGGTTACTCTTATACCTCTAGTACCATTTAATCTGTAATCTAACTGGTATATGAAATTATTATCTTTCATCTATAAGGGTTCCATAGTCCAACACGGAACCCTTATAGTTTCGCCTTGTCCGTCTGTCCGCAGTTCAGCGCAGAGAGCTCAGGTGCAAAGAGACTGTAAATTGTAATAGATGTATTCTAATTTCTCCGCCAAAGTGGTAAAATAAAAATTTGAAAATATTTTTTTGGGGTACCTCTTGTTCTCCTGCCAAACCCATCGTTTATTTAACAAGGTGTTTTTAAACAATTGTGAATTTTCTAACTGATCTAAAATATCATTTTTTGATAAACTGGCCTGTTTTCGTAACAATCAGTTTAAAAAAAGTTATTTTTGTTCGAGTCCAATAATGCAGGGAAAAAATTTAATCCCAGAATTTGGTGACTGGTTCAAATTTCAACCTGTTTGTTCTCCCCCACCCTCTCCCAACTAAATAGCGGATTAACGTGAAAAAAATCAAAACAATAGTATAATGAATTTAGAAGGAAACTTATAGCGGCTATTATAATTAAACAAATTACACAGTTATAATGTACATTTTTCTTCTTGAAAACGTGTAAATATATATATGAAACTGGAACTGTAGTCAAATATTGATTTCGATTTTCTCTTTAAGTTGTAAAAATATTACAATTATGAGTCAACGTTATCAAGAGATATAACTGGTTTCATCTCATAATTTTGAATATTTCGTTTGTTTAAAAGAATCATAACCTTAATGAGGCTATCTTAATCATGTTTTCCAGGTAATTTTTAAGGCAACAAAAGTTCTTACATACTTGTTAGATACGGAACCCTTTGTGCGCGAGTCCTACTTGGCCGGTTTTATTTGCTGTTTAAAAGATAGTCTCTACATTTTTTTTGTGTTTTTCTAAAGAGTTTGAAAAACGAAACGCTATCCTTATATTTTAATAAAAAAATGTAGCACAGCAAATATCAAATTAGTTTTAAAAATTAAATTTTGCTGTGAAAAGACGTGTTAAGACGCTTGACTAAATCATCATACCTTCTCAAATATTATCTCATTCCAACAATATCACGAAAATACACGTTAAATTAAATACCTTTTTTTTAGGTCATGTCTATTTTAACTGCTACCTGAAATGTCAAAGATACGGTTGTACGAGTATCACCTCAATTTTTTACCGCAATTAAATCGTCGCTCATGATTTTTCTTGTGTACTTTGACAGCCATTTAACACGTGTAATTAATATAAGAAGATGATAGCTACTTACCAAACATTAACAACCTTACATTCACGACCATAGTTGCTTAGTGAAACCCACTCTAAATCTAAGTTCTACAGTTCGGTTGCACCTGCAGCACTTATAATCTGGTGCATTTGTATCAATTACGAACAATTTCGCGCGAACAGCTCGCTTTATTAGCTTAGCTCGAGTGATAACGGCGGTCTGGATTAGGTTAACTTCTTAATCGGCGTCTGGTTAGTTATTTAGAGCCGGAACTCACTCGTAGATAGCAAGTGATTGAATTAGTATTTGGAAGAATCTTATTATAATAAATGAATATAAATATTGGACACCAATTACATGCATTGCTCTGATCTCAAAGTAAGTAGCTGACGCACTCGTGTTACGGAAATCAGACACAACGCCCAGACCCGAGACGATTTAGAAAATTTTGATTTCTACATTGACCCGACCATTATCGAACCCGGACCTCGGAGCGGCGACGCCTTGAAACCAGCGTGCTTAGCCACTGCACCACGGATGTCGTCATCGGAATCGGTCATGTTTCTGAAAATTTTGTGTTTTAGCCCGCTGATGCCAGGACTTTGCTTGACTCTACAAAATGTTAATGGATAAACTAACTATCTGCTTACCACACAATTTCAAAAATAACATTTTCTGTAGACGTTCTAACATCCACGTTATTCCAAAAGACACCAAAACTCGTCCTACAAAATCATTGTGGCGAGATAAGACTCCAAAAAAACAAAAGAATACACAATAAACCTCGCAGCACGTGTAGGGTTCATTCAAATAATATTCCAGATGAGGGTAGACACAAAAGGTGGCACGTTAAATTATGCGTGACGCAAGAGGTAAAGAGGGATAATCTCGCAAAAATACCGATTTCTCATTGGACGTGGGGTGGGTAACAACGGTTTTTTCCAAATACATACATCATTGGTTAAGCCATGGGGACGTGATAAAAAAATGCCAGTGTGTGGTGTTAAGTTAGGACATTAATGTTTAATTAAGCACTACAGAAACTGAAACAATGTCAGAATTAAAGCTGTATACCTACCTCTTACACAACTGAGCCAGAAAGATGGTTATGTTTTGTACACATAATATTTACCCCAAGCTTTGTGTAGCTACTAGGAATTTCAATTACAGATGTTTAAGAATTGTATTACAATATGTAGCTATACATACAACACCACGGAGCGAATAAAAACTGCTAGTTTAATTTATGTGTAGTATTTGGACTATTCTTTGTCGTTTGAATTTAACTTATCTCGTATTACTGAATTCTCTAGGCTGGTAAAAAGAAATTCACATTACATGTTCTTGCCTTGATGAGGGTTTTAGAAACTCAAGGGATTTCGCATCTACAATTCATAGTGTATAGCAAACATAATGCAAAACTAGATTTACCCAAGATTCTCTGGAGTAAAAAGGGTTTTCAATTGTTTAGTTACATAAAGTTAGTTACTAGTATTTTAAGTTTACTAACCTCATAAAAAATATAAAAAAGCGTTGAGCTTTCACCACCAGCAGGGCGATTCAGCCATTCGACTTGGGTTTCGGCTAGATTTTCTATTCATTATTAAATTAATGTCGCACTCTTATCGGATATCGATATGTCAGATCGGTAACAAATTAAAAGAACAAAATAAAGTATTTGCAATGGATAAGTTCACGTTATCATAATTTTATTAATATATGAAAGTTTCCGAATCGTAACCGAATGGTTCTAAATCGGTGGCCTGAACCGTTATCATGAGTTTACGGCAATTTTACTCGCTAGCGATGACGTAAAAAAGGTGTATGAAAAATTTAAGTTCTGCAATCGACCGCTAGAGGCGTTTTGCAATATTCCATAGACTTTGCTTTACGTTGTCGCTAGCGAGTAGAACCGCCGTAAGCTCGTGGTAACGGTACAGAACGACCAAACGAAAAACTTCCAGTAATTGAATCCGATGTAAATTAATGGAACCTAAACAGATGAATAGTAAACAACAGCTCTCTTTCTATTCATTACGGTTTAGTTTGATTTGACCTCGATTTCTTTTCCTTCTCACCAAACCGTAAAAACTGTTCTTTTATTTCTTTAGTAGGCCACATGCACGCCTCGATGCCATTTATCAAGTCGATTAAATAAGTTTATTTCCTTATCGATAAACTTTTGCACTTTTTTTTACTGGTAAAGGAAGTCTAATTGCTTTTAAGAACAAATGAGTATATTATAGTTATTAAACACCGTTTATAATATGTTAAAAGGACGTTTGAAATTCATCGATCGCCTCAATATATTGTAAAGAGTCATACATCTAAGACCTTACGTGAAAAGCAGCGATGCAGCATCGATGCAGTCGCAAATTGACAACCTTAACACACTTTCGCTACTTTTAGAATTGATGCAGAAGCTAAAGTCCGTTCGTTTTTGCAAGTAAAATTTTGAAAAAAAATGAGACGACCAGACAGACAAGGAATCAAACCCTGTGACTTACGGTATCCGAGCGCATGCCTACACTACTTGGCCACCGACACATTGGCAAGACTGTTAAATTTTGCAAGTGCTTTTGTTTAGCGCGTAGGCTGCGTGACGTCCATAATACGTATTCCAAGATTCAATAAATTATTTTGAGAACATAAGATACTTTTTAGGGTAACGTACCAAGAAAGTTAAAAACCGAAACCCTAAACTTCATTGTCCATCCCTATATACACATAATAAATGTTTTTTTAATTACATCATATTAAAAAAAAGGAGTTTTAAACTTATTACTTCTTCATTCATGAACGCGTAAAGGTATTCAATTGAAATTTTATATAAAATACTCAAGTCTATAATACCTTTAAGCTGGAACAAATTCAAACTTCCAAACCAATGCAATCAAAAGATACTGCCGATAATATCGCAAGTTTTCGACACTCGGAACTCGAGAGGAACTCAAAACCTACAGGATACTTCCCGTGAACTCGGAATTCTTGAAATTTGAAACGAAGCGACATCTTAGCACTGAAAGGAAAAAATACGAAAACCTTACATTTTTAGTTACTTCACATATCCCATATATTTATTATTTTAAATGAACAATTCTTGTTGATCTCGGAAACCGCTTCATCGAATTTCATGATTTCTTGAATAAAGCGGGTTTTGAAAGCAACAAATCGTTCTAGCCAGGTTTAACTATCAGGAATAAAAAAAATCGTGTTTTCAGGTTTTATAAAATAGTTGAAATATATCTAGAATGTATATGGAAATTTAGCCACAACTGAAGACGTTGTGATACCTTGGTGGCTGAAGGAGTAAAGCTAGTGAGCACCGAAAGTGAACTCCCTGGTTTCAAATCCAAATGATACATATTAGATTTTTGTTAATTTTTGAATTGATTATTTTATCATAAAAGTCAACAAAAAAGAGGAAAGATTTTTAGAAAATACGAATTTCGTTTTGAAACTTTTTACGACGTCGTCGTCATTGTTGACTTCTTCGCCTTTTCTGGGCGGTTGGGGTGAAGGGCGATAGTCCTTTTCCCTGGCTTTAACTCAGGCGCAGGACCCCCAGTGTTCTGCTGGGTGACGGCTGCACGTTGCCATGCAGCCTGAAAGGTGCTGGATGTGCCCCAATCTTCCTGTTCCCGTAAGCGTCTACCATTCTACTTGCAGTGGAGTGCCCAGGGTGCCAATCACCCTGGAAGCTCCACTGGTCACTGGGGGCTGGACAAGGCCCCTGAACTCTAGCCTTCTTCGGCAGGATAGCGATACCCAGGGTTCAGGCACGAAATGAGGGGCAATAATGCGGTTATGCTTCGTCAAATCCGGTAGTTGCAGGCTATGCCTTTTGCGATGTGAAAATTGCTACGTTTATTGTCATTTAGAATTATCGATACAGACTTTTTGGTAGTGAAATCTGTCTCTCACCATATAAATCCTTAAAACAACTTTTTCTTTTGCTTTAATTGATAGGATTAGCAGGTCAAATACATTGAATTTCTTATTTCAACGCGGTTTACTAGATGGCGCTGGAATTTGAGGAATCGCAATAGTCTACTCAAGCTGAGCTTTGTTCTACCAAATTATACCTACATACCTAAGCTAAATGTGTTTCCCCTTATTCCGCATCGGTGGTCAAATGGACATACGGGAAATCGAAAATACACGCGGGGGTATATACGGCGAACCGCTAGTAAATAAATACCTTTTGATGTCAATAAAGGATTACTGAAACGAATATGATACCTTTGTCTTGAATTTATGCTCCGCCAGCTTTTAATTATTTTAATGTTTTGAATAGTACTTAGCGAATAAAAATACCATAACTATATTACCCGATTGTCGTATTGGGTGACCATTAACTTTACCTACAGATTTGTACGGAACCCTCAGTGCGCGAGTCCGACTCGCATTTGGCCGGTTTTTTTACTCTCACACTGGAGTGCTCAGCTGATATTCGAGCGCCTCATCACTTAAGTATTATTTTGACATGATTCCTATTACATTGGACGAGACAACGAAACTCCATTATGAGTTTACGATACCCCAAAACCGAAGGGAAAGCTCCAATAAAAGATTTTATGTTATTCCGGTTTATGACGCCATTTAAATGAAATGTTTGTTCCAAATTCACTGCCGGTTTTAAACTAAAGGATAATCAAAATGTTTTATCGCACAACAAAGGGAAGCAACGAGATAATGACATTGCAACATAGAAATACAATGTTTTCATTTTTGAACAAAGCAACGATCCATTTAGTCTTTAAAACAATACATTTTTAATTAGGGTTTGTAGTCTTTATAATTATTTTTCCTCAGCGGGCGTAGTCTGAAGAAAATTTTGACATTTCGCGTAGACGATTCTACGCGAAATGTCAAAATTTTGCTGATTTTCAGCTGCATAAAATATCCTTTTAACTTACGTAGCTATATATCATAAAAAAAAATTAAAAAAAAAAATATTTCTTAAACTTCATTAAACAAATCCTCTGTTTACAAAATACACGAAAACACCAATTTTGTCTCAGCGTTTTTCGAGTGATGGTTTTACAGAGAATTATGCAATTCTCGCGTCGATCGAACTTTTACATGTGGTATTTTAAATTACCTAAAAAATCAAGTAACACTACTACTAACATACACACGTAAATATACGACCACACATACGAAACCAAAATGCATAGAAATCGTGACCCTAAGTAATGAAAATATTTTTTTCCTCCTACAAAGAAAATTCCATCAGTGTTTTTTTCCGTATACAAACTAGGAGAAATTCTCGTGCACTTCGTATACGAAAAAAGTTCACCGATCGAATTTTCTTCGAAGAAAACATTGTTTTTGATTTTTCAGGGTCACGATTTCTATGTACTTAAATTTCAGTTTTTTACGTGTTAATTTTTCTCGATTTTTAGATAAAAAGGTTAAACTCGCAATCGAATCACCACACGAAAAAAGTTCGATAACCACGAGAATCGGCTTCCTGCACGAGAATCTGCCCCTAAGCGATACTTGACGAATGTACGTAGTTGATCGGCCGTATTGACGGCTAGCTCCTGTACCCCAATCATGAACTTTTGACGTAATCGTCACGTTAGCGTAGCGAGTTTACGCAGTACAACGTTAGTCGGCATCACGAAGCACTCTCGTGTCGTGTAGTAAACTCGATAGCATTGACGAAGATGACGTCATACTAACGTATATATGACCATTGAATGACACGTCCAGAAACAAGTTAAGACATCTTTTTTATGAATACTATCGAAATATATCATGATATTCCAGTAAAATCTACGAGAAATCAATAACGGAACAAAATTACGATCAATATGTTTGGCAGGGTTTGTAAATGAAAAAATTTAGTCTATTAAAATATGAAGATATGTGTTTTGCTGTAATCTTTATATTTTTGAACAGTTTACTAGACTGTCTATTGACAGATTGACGTTATGCCATCATATTGTGTCAGATTCAAAAGTTTTACAAAAGATTTAGTTAAAAATAATGAAAAATATTTAAAATAACGAGGACAAATCGTTTACAGTAGAACGTAACAATATTTGAGTTTTTGAAAAAGTAAGTACGTAAAAGTAATACAAGGATTTGTGATTAAAGTGCTTTTATTCATTGGCTATTAAAGTGAGATAAACTCTAGCTAGATCTTATTTCTCAAGATATTGTGATTTATCCAAGCTCTCCAAGAGGACGCTGTTTCTAACAAATGGAATGAAAAGCATTAACGTCAATCTAAAATATATATATCGAATCCTCGGGTAGCGGTTCAGGATCAGACATGGTGTGGGTACGGGCAAATAAGAGCAAACTTCCTTCACGATTCGCAGCTTTTATTGCAGAACTTTAATTACACTTAACAAATCAACTACTAGGTCTAGGTCGCAGGAAAACACTGCGCAGTTCCTAGGACAGTGTTGACTCGGTGGCGAATACTTGTAAACTGAGCTGCCACATTCGCACACCGATCCCCACTCGTTCTAGACTCTGCGTAGCGCCGCTAGGTGGCGCTTGTGTTGATTTCCGGCGATTTAATAGAGGGCGCTGTAAGCATCCGTACTCATGACCGGCAGTGTCCGTACTAATGACCGGCGATGCGACACGGCCATCCTGCGCTCTCACGTCCTCGGGAGTCAGAAGTCTGAATCTGAAACAATGGAGATCAACGCACAGTATCACACTCGCTCGGTCTTTCCTGACACTATTCGCCTATACTAGGTTAAAAAAAACTCTGATTCTATCAAAAAAAGTGTTTTATTGCTCTTATGATTAATTAAAGTATCCTAAAGATTAATAACATCTACAAAAACCGAAAGTTCAAGTGCCAATTAATCCCAATAAAAAAAACAGCTTAAATACCAAGTGGCATATAAGTGCCATTTATAAGGCTATCCCTGTAACCTTTCATCTAAGCAATCCCTGTTGCTTTATCTTTTATAGCCATCCCTGTGGCTTCTTACTGTCATCCCTGTGACCATCGCTTTTACAATCATCTCAGTGATAATAAACAGCATATCGCAATCATCCCTGTGATTTCGATTCTGGTTGTAGTCATCCCTGTGACTACTACTCTGTGGCCTCTACGTTGCTTTCATTATCACTGACATCAATAGGCACTTGACCTTTGGGCATTCCTCTAATTCTATCGTGTGCATATTTGTAGGTGCGTTTTGAGTTCAAAGCTTTAAGCAAATAGCGGTCACCATCGAGAACCTCAACCACCTTAAACGGACCCTTAAATTTTGGATCTAATTTGGTTTGGTTTCTTTCTTCATTCTCTATCAAAACAAAATCACCAACCGAAAACTTTTTGAGACTTGCCTTGGTCCTATCAAACCTATCCTTATCATATTGAGCATTTTTCTCTATTGTTTCTGCTGCACTATCTCTGACAGCCTCTAAGTCAACATCTATTTCTACATCACTAGCTATTAGAGACAAAGGCCTTGCAACTTTACCTATCATCAATTCAAGAGGTGAATACCTAGTAATGCGATTTTTAGTGCAATTCAAAGCAAGTTGAACCTCGCCTAATGAATCTTGCCAAGATTTGTCGGAATTTGTCTCTATTGCTGTAAGCATTGATTTAAGGACGCTCATAACGCGTTCAACCTGGCCATTTGCACGCGATGACCCTGTGGCTATTAGGTGTAAATTAATGTTTTTACTATCACAGAATTCCCGAAAATCTCTACTTGCGAAACATCTGCCTTGGTCTGCAATAATGCGAGATGGAGCACCAAAAAGCGAAACGCTATTAACGACGGACTGTATGGCACATTTTGCGTCAATATTGGTAGTGTGATGAAATAAGACAAATTTTGTGAAGGCATCTATCAAAACAAAGGCGTACTCTTTAATGTCATTCTTCCCACTTAGTTTCCCTGTCGCATCAATATGGATCGTATGCCAAGGAGAAGTCACTTTTGGTATAGGGTGCAACTCTGCCTGGACCTTCCCCGAATGTGATTTAGCTACTTTACATGTTACACAGCAATCTACAAACTTTTTGACATATCGTGACATGCCTTCAAACCAGTAGTGATCATAAACTTTCTCTAATGTTTTTTCCCAACCAAGGTGAACTAGCGAGTCATGGATGTTATTAATAACAGACGATTTTAAAGCATGAGGCACAATAGGCAGACAATGAGTACGTCCATTTCGTTGGATTTTTCGATGCAATATACCAGATCTTAACACGTATGTCTTGGCTACGCTATCTTCAAAACCATCGCTTTTTAAATCGTCGATTATCTTAGTTATCTGGCTGTCAGGCTGTTGTTCAGCAAGAAGCCAGTTGGAAGAAAGCTCTACAATATCAACATGTTTATGCTCAACTTTTGAAATGGGACTGGAAGGAATAGATAAAGAGACAGGGGGTAATAAATTATGAGACAAAAAGTCTGCATGGGGCATTTTCTTTCCTTCCCGATAAACAACCTCAAATTCAAAGGACTGGAGATAGGCCCACCATCTATGCACCCTAGGCGTCAAGTCAATTTTTGTCTGTGAGGCTTTTAATGAATTACAGTCAGTGACTACTGTGAATTTGCGGCCATGTAAATATTGCCTAAAATGCTTTATAGCGTTCACTACAGCTAGAGTTTCCAACTCATACGAGTGGTATCTAGATTCCGCAGGGGATGTACGTTTACTGAAATAACCTACAACATAACGTTTATGATCATGAAGTTGAAACAATATGGCGCCATAGCCTTCCGAGCTTGCGTCTGTATGTAACTCGGTCGTAAGAGTTGGGTCAAAAATTTGGAGGACAGGATCACTGGTCAAAACTGAAATTACTTTTTGTCGAATTTCCTCGTGTTCAGGTTTCCAAACAAAACTTCCCTTTAGAGTAGTAAGTTTGTAGAGAGGAGCCATAAAGCAGGAAAAATTTGGAAGAAATTGACGGAAATATGAAGCCAATCCAATGAATTGTCTCAGCTGTGTGACTGTTTCAGGTGGTGGCAATGAAGTAAGTGACTCTATTTTTCGTTTGTTGGGACGTACTTCACCATTCTCTACTTCATAGCCTAAGAACTGTACTTTGGTTTTAAGAAAAGAGCACTTTTTAAGGTTGAATGAAAAACCAGCTTTAGTGAGTACATCAAGAACAGTGTTAAGTCTGTCTATTCCCTGAGATACCGAATCTGATGAAATCATGACGTCATCAACGTAAACTGTGACGTAATCATGTGCAAGATTACCTAGAGCAGTAATAATCGCTCGCTGAAATACGGAAGTGGCATTACGTAAACCAAATGGCATGGCGAGATATTCATATTGGCCATCAGGTGTAATAAAGGCAGTTCGCTCTATAGACTCACCATTAACTGGAATTAAATGGAACCCACTGGCGCAGTCGATTTTACTAAAGAATTTGGCGCCATGAAGTCTCGATATTTGATCACTTATCAAAGGGACAGGGAATCTATCCGGAATAGTATTGCTATTGAGCTCCCTGTAATCAATACACATCCTATCAGAACCATCTGGCTTTTTGACTAATAACGCAGGACTAGCAAACGGTGAACAACTAGGCCTAATGATATTGGCATGTAAAAGTTCGTCTACTTTATTTCGCATGGATAAACGCTCTTCAGTTGAAAACCTATACGGTCGTCTTTGCACAGTTTTATTGGGATCTTTTAATCGTATCTCTAATTCACCGGTTGTCACACGTGTAGTAGGCATGCCAGTGATAAAATTATCAGAGAAACGTTCAAGGGTCTCTAAAAGTTTCGGTTTGTGCTCAAAAGGAATATCAGTATCGATCTCGTCAAAGTTAGGCAGAGAGTTCTCGATAGTGCAGCTGTTAACAACGTTATGTTTTGTTAGCTTAAAATCATTAGCAGTCATTTGAATACAAAGGATTTGATTTAAAACTTCTCGCCCAATTACTCTTTTACTGCGTAAGTAATTATCAGGTAAAACATGTAGCAAAAGTTGTAATGAAACACCGTCAACCACGACTTCACATAAAATCTGTTGTAATGATTTTACATTGCTATTTCCAATGCCAGTTAATTTAACAACGTTATTTAAACGTTTTCCATTAAACATAACGGCTACACTTTCTTGAATTAGTGAACACTCAGCCCCGGAATCGTAATGAAATTGATAGGACTCACCGTTGTGTTGTAGTGTTGCGGATGACGGAGAGACCTCACAAATGTCTACCCGACGCTCCATCTGCACGCTGGAACTCGGGCCATTGCCTTGAGTACCGGTTCCAGCGTTGCAGCGACTCGCGACGTGTCCCACGGTGCCACACTTAAAGCACACGACGCTCGGCCTAATTGTTGCGGGTTGTGTTGGTGCAGTCTTCACTGGTGGTGTTGAAATCCGTGGCCTCTGGTCCTGGTTCACAAAACGGCATTCAGATTTTCGGTGTCCCAGTTTTCCACAAACAAAGCACTTCAGCATGGACGGCTTAGAAAACTTCATCCGCTTCAATTCGGGTGACGCCTCTTCAGTGGGTGTGGCTTTACGTTTGCCATAAGAAAACGCTTGCAGTTCTCTTTGTAGTTGATGGCGTGATGTAATTTCATTCGTAAAAGCAAAGCGCTGTAATCTTGAGTCAAATTGAGATATATGCCCAAGAACGGTTGCTACGGCGATCTGTTCCTTCGGACAATCCTTCCACCGACTGAGCAGTGAAGTAATTAACCGATTGGCATACGCAGAGAGTGTTTCGTTCTCTTTAGGTTTATCCGAGTGTAAACTAATAAGGTTACCTGCACATGTGTCCGTGCAAATGAATCTTGAAGTAAATACGTCCTTAAACTCCGCCCAAGTCATTCCGGGGTACGTTACTTGAGGCAGCCACGTTGATGCCGTGCCTTTCATAGCTTTACTTATGACCACGATGAGCTGCCCTCCTTGCGGCGGTTTGTTGTCGAAGCAAATATCAGCGGTGGTGCACCATGCTCGCGCGTCCACGTCCGACTTGTCGGGATCGAAATCAGGCAAGATGATCTGGCGGCTTGAGCTTGGGGCTTGAAGTGCACTTATTAACGCCATCATGTGGTTGTTTTGTTTTTCGAATAATTCACGCCATTTTTTATCTTCATCACCCATACCACTGGAAGTTTGTCTAGCCCGCTCGGATCCCGCTTCTGATATCGAATCCTCGGGTAGCGGTTCAGGATCAGACATGGTGTGGGTACGGGCAAATAAGAGCAAACTTCCTTCACGATTCGCAGCTTTTATTGCAGAACTTTAATTACACTTAACAAATCAACTACTAGGTCTAGGTCGCAGGAAAACACTGCGCAGTTCCTAGGACAGTGTTGACTCGGTGGCGAATACTTGTAAACTGAGCTGCCACATTCGCACACCGATCCCCACTCGTTCTAGACTCTGCGTAGCGCCGCTAGGTGGCGCTTGTGTTGATTTCCGGCGATTTAATAGAGGGCGCTGTAAGCATCCGTACTCATGACCGGCAGTGTCCGTACTAATGACCGGCGATGCGACATATATATATTATACTCGCTTCGTCCGAAGAGATTAGCATTGACAACTTGTAGTATCGTGTAGCGGATCGCCTTATACGCACTAATTTGAGAGTACTATAAAAATAAAAGGGTATTTTTTTTATTAACATAAGAGGGGGTAGTTAGTACAATCTCTGCCTTTCCGCTCCTACTTCGTGTCATTCGTGCTTTTAGTGCTTCGCCTGTACGTACGTGCCTTAAAAATCTCCGCTAAATTGTGATTTGAGTGTTTGTGAAAGTATTTACAATGCCTAAGCGCAAGAACAAAGATGATTACGAACATTTAAGTAAAAAATTACGGAAGTTGGAAAGGAAAATACGTCGTAGGACGCGCCACGCGTCGTCTTCGTCGTCGGATTCTACAACTCAACATAATTCAGAAAAAGAAGGTCAGTCGAGTGTAATTGATACTAATTACGGGTCACATAATGCACTTGTTTGCTTGAACGCAAAAATATGGTATTGCGAACAGTTCGAGGGGCTGTTTCTTACCGATTTATAGTATTGCGGATAGCTACCGGGTTATCTCTTACTACTTACATTAATATTATGTGCACCCACTTAGCTACATGTACCTGGGTTTGCGTGCTTCTCTGTGGAGTTGTCACTACCCTATAATTTAGTTTGGCGAACAGTATTTAGGACTGTTTTGTAACTAAATGTGGTACTTACCGTTACGTGTTCTGTCTATTTTTTCAGGCGAGGTAACGTTAATAGATTTGGATATACCAACCGAAGTGCCAGTCGATGCCCATGATAACAGGCTACAATCAGAAATCGTTATACCCCAAAGTTCTGAAATCGAGATTTCAGCTACAGTTGAACCTATTGCGAGCACAAGTGGTGCCTCAGACCCTGTAATTGAGCCTACAGAACCATCATTAGACAGTGATATTCTGGAAATTTTGGGCATAGACCCCACAACAAAAACTAAATTCGGCAAAGACGTCAACAATGACTTAGCTATTCGATTGCAGCATTATTCAACCACTGGGTTGACTAAAGAAATGCGTAAAGAGCTTACTGAAAAATACCTCACTCCTGGTAATTGTAAATTTATCGACGCTCCGCAACTAAATCCAGAAATTAAGGCTGCCTTAACCGAACCACTGGCGAAAAGAGATAAACACATTGAAAATAGACAAAAACAAGTAGCCACCGCTTTATCATGCTTAAGTGACGCACTTACATCTATTTTTTCATCCCAAAATAAAGATACAAACTTGATCCGTTCCCTAATGGATATAAGTCGTATTTTATGCGATTGCCAATACAACGATTCCATCACGAGACGCAATTTCATTCTTTCCTCTTTAAAAAAAGAGATGAAAGAACAATTGCAGAATACGAAGGTAGACAGCTTTCTTTTTGGGGAGAATTTACCAGAGACGATAAAGGCCGCAAGAGCGATCTCTAAATCTGGAGCAGAACTCAAAGCTAACCCGCAATCGAGGAATTTCGCCCCCAAAAAGCCGACACCGGGTCCTTCAAAAAACTGGAAAGTTCCTGCGAACAAGAAACCGCCTCCCTCGACGACTCAGAAGATGAAGGAAGCAGCTACACCCAAGAATCGGCCATCAACGTCATACAAACCGTCGCAGCCTCGGCACAGCTCCAGCAGTCGACGGTAGACCCGGTAATGTACGCTGGCAGATTACCTTCATTTTATAATCAATGGGCAATGATAACCCCAGATCCAATTATTTTGCCGTATGTACAAGGTTATAAAATACCTATTATTGGCCCCATTTACCAATCTTTCGTCCCAAAAACGCCAGATTACTCAAGTGCAGAAAGAGTTCATTTTAATGAAGCCATAAATGCCTTACTATCAATTGGGGCCATCTCTGTGTGTGAACCATGTGAGGGTCAATACCTGTCTAGTATATTTTTAATTCCAAAACCGAATGGTAGAATGAGGTTCATACTAAATCTTAAAAGTCTTAATAAGTTTATCAACACACAGCATTTTAAACTCGAGGATTTAAGAACAGCTTTAAAATTAATTTCAGTAAACTGTCACATGGCTAAATTAGATTTGAAAGATGCTTTTTTTTTAATTAAAATACACTCAGAGTCCAAAAAGTATTTACGCTTCCAATGGGATCAAAAAATATATGAATTTAATGTTCTACCTTTCGGACTTAATACGGCACCGTACATTTTCACCAAAATAATGAAACCGGTTGCCAGATTATTGCGTTGTGCGGGACAGGTATCGACCATATATTTGGACGATTATTTATTAATAGCCCAATCATATGATTCATGTAAGTTCAATGTCAATCTTACTATCAAGTTACTAACAGCACTTGGTTTCATAGTTAATGAGCCTAAAAGTTGCCTTATTCCTAGTAAATTATGCACCTTTTTAGGTTTTCAAATTGACTCAGAAAATTTTCAAGTAAGTTTACCCGACGATAAAAGACTCAAGGTAGAAAAAGAAATAAATAAAATTAGTAAATTAAAACGATGTAAAATACGAGATTTTGCAAGATTTGTAGGTCTTTTAGTCTCTTGTTGTCCAGCCGTTGAATACGGATGGCTATATACTAAAAGTTTTGAGCGTCACAAGTTTTTAAGTTTGCAAAAGGAAAATAACTATGAAAGCTATATGAATATACCTGAACATTTACAATCGGACATGCATTGGTGGCTTAATTCAATTAAGCACTCGGTAAATAAAATTAAAACTGACGATTACTGCCTGGAAATTTTCTCAGATGCCTCAACAACGGGGTGGGGCGTGGCATGTGGGAGTGAGACGGCAAGCGGGTTGTGGAGCGAAAGCGAGCAAAGCCAACACATAAATTACCTTGAAATATTAGCAGCTTTTATTGGCCTAAAAATTTTTGCGAAACATCTTAAAAATTGCTCGATATTGCTACGCGTTGACAACACGACTGTCATCTCCTATATAAATCGTATGGGTGGAATACAATTTCCACACCTTACGGATGTTACGAAACAACTATGGCAGTGGTGTGAATGTCGTGAACTGTATGTTTTCGCTTCATACATTCGTTCATCAGATAACAAAACTGCTGATGCTGAATCCAGACGTTTACATCCCGATATAGAATGGGAACTTGCCGAGGAATATTATCAAAAGATAATTTCTAAATTCGGTAAACCAGACATCGATCTTTTTGCTACCAGAATTAACAAAAAGTGTGAAAGATATATTTCTTGGCATCGGGACCCAGATTGTTATGCGGTGGATGCTTTTACAGTTTCTTGGAAAAAAATCTTGTTTTATGCTTTCCCACCGTTTTCTATGATTTTAAAGGCTTTACGAAAAATCATAGCAGATAGGGCAACGGGCATTATGGTTGTACCGCTCTGGCCGACCCAACCATGGTACCCACTGTTCCAAAAGCTTTTGTTATCTGATGCACTAATATTAAAACCTAGTAATAATTTGATTAATTGTCGTTACAGTCATCAAAACATACACACCAAACTTACCCTGGCGGTCGGAATGTTATCAGGACAGCGTGGCTGAAAAGAAGCATTCCCCCCTCAGCTATAGATGTTATGCTTGCATCTCTCTCTAAAAATTCATTGAAACAATATGATGTTTATTTAAAGCAATGGTTTATGTTTTGCCGTAATTATCATCTTGATTTATACGAGGCGTCAATCCCTAACGTCATATATTTTCTGAATAAATTATTTACTGAGGGTGCACAGTATAGCACACTCAACACGTGTAAATCTGCATTGGCCCTTATCTTAAGTAGTCTTAATAATAACGATGACCGTGTTAAAAGATTCCTGAAGGGCGTCTTTCGCCTTCGTCCACCTTTGCCTAGGTATAATATCACTTGGGATACGTCTATTGTACTGGATTTCTTAGGAAATTGGTATCCCAATGAAGATATGTCATTAGAAATTATCTCTAAAAAATTAATAACATTGTTAGCTTTGGCTACAGCACACCGTGTTCAGACGTTTGCAAAAATACAAATTCAAAACATACAAATTTTTACTGACAAAATAGTTATTAAAATCCCGGATTTAATTAAATCTTCTCGTGTAGGGTCAATGCAGCCCGTTTTAATACTGCCATTTTTTTCTGAACGATTACAAATCTGCCCTGGGAAAGTCCTTACCACGTACTTAGACAAAACAGGGTCATTACGTAAGGATGTAAAAACCCTTTTCATAAGCTTTAAGAAACCGTATAAAGAAGTCACGACTCAAACATTGAGTCGTTGGATAAAAAATGTTTTAAGCGAAAGTGGGATTGACGTTTCGCTGTTCTGTGCGCACAGCACGCGACATGCGTCTGCGTCTGCTGCGCACAGGATGGGCGTTAGCCTAGATTCTATCAGAAGGACTGCTGGTTGGAGTAGCTCCTCCAACACGTTCTTCAGATACTATAACCGGCATATAGGAAATCAAAATAATGAATGCGATGATTCTTTTGCTAGGGCTATAATAAATAACACTATTGATAATTAGTAACATAATGTACAATAAGTATATTACTTATGTTTAATATCTAACTACTGAATAAATTTATGGTAGTAATACGTAGATAGCTACGTCTTTGTTTAATCAGATATATCAGTGCAGAATAAATAAGTAAATCATTAATATTAACCTTTCTTTCAACTCATTACCATCATCTTGTAACAGCAAACACTATGATATTTTGCGACAATGCTCTAAAAGTCTACAAGTTGTCAATGCTAATCTCGAGGACGAAGCGAGTATAATTAGTGATTAAACGAACTTACCTGAAGTGAAGTTCAATCATAATTATACGAAGGCTTCGTCCGAAGAGATTAGCATCCCTCCCTCCCAAAGTATAACCCAAAATATGTCGCAAAATGTCAGCTCTAAACTAAATGACACGAAGTAGGAGCGGAAAGGCAGAGATTGTACTAACTACCCCCTCTTATGTTAATAAAAAAAATACCCTTTTATTTTTATAGTACTCTCAAATTAGTGCGTATAAGGCGATCCGCTACACGATACTACAAGTTGTCAATGCTAATCTCTTCGGACGAAGCCTTCGTATAATTATGATTGAACTTCACTTCAGGTAAGTTCGTTTAATCACTAATTATTTTTCAGAATGAAGTCAGACCAAAATGCAATGTATAGAAATACGCCTACCGAGCTAGAAGAATTAAAGTGAGTCTAGCAGTTCCGGCGGTCATCGTTACTCCCTTATGTCATAATCAGAGAAAAGATGAACCCAACAAGATCAATATAGATACACCGATTACAAGTGTCCCTGTTCCTGATTTCTTTTCAAGTTAAGAATAAAGAGTAGAAGATAAAAACTTTTGTAATAAATTTCATATTTCTACTGCAATGTCTTAATTTTAGAATTATAAATATGACCACAAATGTATTCTTTATTTCACACGTTTTTTATTTCTCGCCAAAAGCCAAAGCTCTGTCTGTTGTTATATGTGAGATTTCGAGCACAAATAGTAAGAAACTATGTGATGGATCCGTACGTTCTCACTAGTACACATACACTCGTTAATGACTTTTGTCTGCAAACACTGAGGTTAATGAAACGAGCAGACGCTCTTGCGCAGTTTCCCGGCCTCTGCCTAGCCGGCCGCGTTGGATTCGTTGATAGACCTCTTTCTTAGAAGCACTTGTAAGGCTCGGTCGAGGCTTTCGACTGTAGTTCCAAAATCTCATCTTCGGCTGCACGAATAGTATATTATCAGTAAACCGGAGGTGAGAGATGTATTTGCTATTGACGTTAATGCCGAATCTTTCCCATTCCAGGAGCTTGAATCTTTCTTCAAATGCAACTGTATGATAATTGTAGAAAAAAAAAAACAATTTAGGAGTTCTTATCCGTAAAAATAACCTAGTTTCTCTTTTTTAACCTAGTTGCTCATTGTTGACACTCAGAATTTCAAGTAATTTTGTTGCAACCATAAAATTATTATCCCTTTGGAATAGAACGACAAAAGCGAGATGTCACTAGCAGCAAACTGTGTGATAAAAAGAGATGGGTAGCAGAACCATTTTTGTCAGATGTCAAACAGTTGACCGCCCTGCAGAAGCTCGCTAAAAATTACGTGCATTTGATTTTTTTTATATTTAAAAGTGAAATTGTGTATATTTTGGAGAAATAATGCGTCTGAAACATGGTGACTTGATCGGTGATTGATTGTAATGCATTACAGCGGCATAACCCCAACAAATAATCATTTAACAGGTAGATTAGTCCAAATCGAAGCCTCTTAATATACGACTTATATTTACCAATGCGCTTGAAATTTAAAGTACGCAGTTTGATTATTTTATTCTACAAATGTTAATTTACGTAAAAAATAAAGACAGAATAACACAGGGAATGTATATCGACGAATATTTTGAATAATGAAATAACATTTAGTTTTACACTAGAGCAAAACAACAACATTAGGAACATTGTTATAAATCACCTGATCAAAAGGGTATCTCATTTAAAGCTACAAATGTTACTTACTTATGTTAGTTACTGACATCTTAAATCGGTTTCGTTTGACAGCTTTTACTTGTCCTTCTATTCCGATAGGAAGATTAATTTTATGGTTGCAACTTACGATACTATACGTCAAAGAAAGGTTCGTGATCGCAAATCCAGTTTCACACTATTGAAAATGTTCACGCACAATTAATGTCAGGTATTTGAGCTGCCAAATTTAGTTTGTTTTACGTCCGATAGAGGCGCTTTCAGATTCTCATACAAATGATTACGTTACTATACGAATACTTTGACGCAAATAATTCGTGATAGGGGTCCTGGTGTCGGCGACAGGTTTGGCAAGTCGATAGTAGCTACCGACAAACCACTTTTGAAATTGATGTCAACATAGTTTTGACGGCACATTGACGTTAACCATTTATCTCTCTTGTCGTCAGCCAACTGCTGATCGGGTGTAAAATCTCTTACCGACTTGGCGAGTGATTTATTTAATGTGCAATACATCAGCAACTGATAGTGAAATATGCATTGAAAACAATGCACAACTTAAAGAACAGTTTACAGGATTCCGTTCAAGCCAGCGGGCCTAAGATGCACGCCCATTTATCATTTATCGTGGCAATCGATAAATTTCAAACAATTGCTCTTACAAGCAAGCAATTTGAATAGATTTACAAATATAAAATATCTGGAAAAAAGGTTGTTTAGGATAAAAAAATATTTTATCGACGCGATAAACGGTATCGAGGCTTGCATGTTAGGCTCACAAAACTATTACTTGAAACTCCATTGTGACTTTTTTTATATACCTCGACCCAACCATGTATCGTTTTTATAGTTGACTTCATAGGTGTATGCAGCATATATAACACTTTGCTATAAAACTTTTACATTGAAGTGACATAAAACCAATGATATTTGCAGCAATAATCTTTTTCTGTTGACCCCGAATTCCGAACAAAGCGCGAGCTCCTTAGGGATGACCAAGGTTATTTATTTAATAAAGGCAATAAATTGTACCCGTGCATTTCAACGTTTCTGTTGTATATCAATCCATGCCACTACTTCTGTCGGTGGTTGCTAAAATTTATTGCTCAATTTAGTGAAGCCAGGAATGGCAGACGCCTGTCTGATCGGTGCTATTAGGCTGCTGATGAAGGAAGTTGTGGCTGCCAAATTATTTTGATACCGAATTTATCACTGTTGAATTGATGGCCATTGTTGCTGCCAGTGGGAGATAAGAAAGTCTTTCTATCCAGTTCTGCTGCCGGCACAATGATGATGATAACTCACACGAATTTAACTGTCGATCTGGATGAGCCAACCTTTTTAGATTTTGCGCGACAAAAATGTAATTAAAACTAAGTCCCGTATTGTTAAATGTGAAACTAGCTTAGCAAAACTAAATTAAACCAAAATCCGAACTTTATTACGTGGTTTCATAAATAGGCAACTTTTTTATAACAGTCAAATGTGGGATGAAATACAACCTGTAATCTTTCTACTTTTTCGAAATCGATGAAAGTACCTGAATCCTTTTGTAGCTTAAAACACACTCTTAAACACATGAGCTCTCGTGCACATCAAAGCTTCTTCACTCAAAATGGGCCAATCGAAGTTCGGAGGTACACAAAGAAAGTGCCTCTTTGAAAGACGTCGTAGGTTGGCATCGCAGTGAATGTGTTGTAGACTTACTTGTTTGTATATAGATACTTGTATGGAGCCCTAGGGCTTAAAATACTTGTAACTACTTAACCTATAATCCAACGTCTTTTCCGCCCCGTTCTTGAAATATATGCTACTCACAATAGAAATAATTATAAAACCGAATAAAGGCAGCACTTTTGTACCACAGAATAGGTAGGTAACTAATAAGACATGTATAACTAGACTCATAAAATCAGACACTTCTTTAACCCAGTTTCCAACTTTTAGTGCTGAAAACTCATCCTAAGAATAGTTTTATGGGGCAGTAAGCAGACAACAGCTTTTACTGGTGCATCGTGGCCCGTATCTGGGTCTCACACGTAAAATACGATCTGATTGGAACCTAGGGAATGTAATTCTGCCAAGCGATAGCATACCGGAATGTACTGAATAGGATTGCTCAGCCATCGGATGCTATGTTAAGAATTAGACTGGGTCAGTTAAAATAAATCCTGTTAAAATAATAGTAATTAAAATAATACTCAGCTACTAAGTAAATTTGTGAAATCTTATTTCAATTGGTGCCGTAGCAGACACTACGTCAAAAAAAAACGAAAAGCCTACGAATAGGAGTTGACAGGACTCAGTTGACAGACAACCGTACCTGTAAAAACTGTCGTGTGAACACACCAGAGATTTCTGCGGGATCCATTAATGCATTCATCATCATCATTAGGTATCAGCCAACGTTGTCATTGACGACATCCGTGGTGTAGTGGTTAAGCACGCTGGGTTTCAAGGCGTCGCCGCTCCGAGGTTCCGGGTTCGATTCCCGGTCGGGTCAATGTTGAAATCAAAATTTTCGATTTTGTCTCGGGTCTGGGTGTTGTGGTACCACCGTTGTGTCTGATTCCCATAACACAAGTGCATTGGCTACTTACTTTGGAATCAGAGCGATGTATGTCATTGGTGTCCAATATTAATTAATTTTAAAAAAAAACGTCTACTGCTGAACATAGGCCTCCCCCGCATGTGTGGGAATTGTGCCAATATGTCAATTAATTTAAACAATATCCCGTAGAACTCCCGCTGGAAACAGCCCTAACAGAGGGACCAATTTACTTTCCCTATTGATTCTATTTGAAACATATTATGTGTAATCGTCGTGTTTTGGCAGAGACGTGTGCTAATGAAATCAAGTTATCTGTTTAATGATGAGAATATTGCTGTTGCGGCTGTTTTCTGTTTTGCTTGCCAAATATATCTGTAATCACGAAAGATAAAAAAAATAGTTTATGAAGTCGGTTTGTACTTTTTTACATATTCAAAGCTCTTTGACGTTCAGATCTAACAACATCGCTTTTAATTACTGTCTTATATATCGTAATATTAAACCGTTTTTGGTCAGCGACGAGCGACTCAGGGGTGGCTGTACAAACAATACTGATGCCATTTTTTTTTTCAAAAAAACACAAATTCGTTTATTCATGCGATACAGCGATGAAGTCAAAACTACCAACACCAGGTAGCCTCTTCGTAGTTTACTAGCTACGGCGTATTATTTCGTAGATACGCGCGAGGGTGCGTGTTTACACATACGTTTTGTCATTTTTTAGAATTTTGTGAAGAGGTATCCTTTTCAAAACTTGCATATAATTCAAAGAAAATATATTTTTTAGAATAAGTATCTCATATTATCATCCCTCAGTTGGATGTCACTGACCAAAACAACACTCAGTATATTTATGAAAGTAAAACGTCACCAGGTATTTAGAATTCCTCCAACTATGAGTATTTCCTCATGTATGTCATATTTGCAAGTTGCTGTCATGTCACCAACTGATATATCAGTCAAAGGCACCTCTCGTGTCTCAAACTTTAAGTTGACAATATGTACCTTGTTACGAGAATCTAATAATGTTAAGCATATCCTTGGCACGTGTTTGATAAAACTTTCGAAACGAAGTGTACCTTAGAAGTGTCTTTACAAAGTTTTTTGTTATGTTAAACAAGTAAACACTGCTTAAGTTTGGTTAAAAAACACAAGTTTGGAAAATACTCGAGCTGATGGAATATTTATTTAGTCACGGTCTCACACTTTTCTAAGTTATAATGATTCTGTTACCAGTTTTTTCACCTATCTTATGAGAGATACAAAAATAGGTATCAATCAATACTAATTCATCAGTGGAATTTGTTGAAAATACATCTAACCACCGTATTGATGTAGCAGGGTTAAATCGAGCTCTTTGTGCTAACGCTGTCAGCTTATAATTGATGTGGGGAAAGATTCCACTCAAACAAAAAGTAGCAAAGTCAACAACTAAGTTTCATATTTAACCGACAAGGTGTTAACTCCTCGGTCCGCCAAAATTTCACAGACTTACCTTTACGAGAATTCGAACGTCGAAGCGAGTTATTAGAAAACTTCTAACTGCTTCCAGTTTTATAATAATAAAGGGTAAATGCCAGGAGATTGAACTCCTGATTGCGGAGATGCCATTTCGCTAAACTTTTAACAAGTTGACGCTTGTTGCGGTATGCCTTAATTATGTTGGTATTTGGACAAGTCGGTTTTGTGGCAGCGTCTCACAGGTATGCTTTTTGTTTCGAATTTAATCCTTAACCACAAGCAACATAGTCTGACAGGACCATAATAGTTAGATACTGAAAGTTACTGTTTATATTTTTTTTAGTTCAGGCTCTTAAAAAATAGTTTTAGTTTAGATACAGATTACGCATGGCAACATCGGCGTTAGCGCTCTAATGATAATATAATGAATGAATTAATTAATGATTTCTTTCTTATAAGTAACAGTGACTCATTTATTAATAAAACTTATAAACTATGTTAGAAATAAAATACAGTCCAGTCTAACAGCAATCATATTCAGAACGCTGTTACCGCTCCCTGCGCATACATATATAATGATTATATCAAGAAATTATATCCTTTTATCGAATTCATTTATTATAGGGAAAACCATCGATTTCTCCAGTGCCAACATATGCCTAACTAAACCAATCAGCATTCAGTTAGTTAATGAACACATTATGGTGTCAAAAAGAGATCATTTATTTTTATGTAGTATTTTTACCAGCTTGAAAAAAGGGGGGGCTAACAATTCCACATATGTTTTATTTTATCATCCTATTATCAGTAGGATTTATTAATATTTGAGTATAATGTAAAATTCTTTCTGTACCGTTTTGTATTATTAAAGTAATTTGGTACAGTGGCCAGCATATCAGGTTACCTACTTTTGTTGCAAACTAGCCGTTGTAACAACTGAATAAGATACCGCAATGTTTACCTTGACGTGCTGTACCCCAATCACGAACTTTTGACGTATTCGTCACGTTAGCGTAGCGAGTTTACGCAGTACAACGTTAGTCGGCATCACGAACACTCTCGTGTCGTGTAGTAAGCTCGATAGCATTGACGATGATGACGTCATACTAACGTAAATATGGCCATTGAATGACACGTTAAGCCATCTTTTTTATGAATACTATCGAAATATATTATGATATTCCAGTAAAATCTAAGACAAATCAATAACGGAACAAAATTACGAACAATATGTTTGGCAGGGTTTGTAAATGTAAAATTTTGGTCTATTAAAATATGAAGATATATGTTTTTCTGTAATCTTTAGATTTTTGAACTGTTTGCTAGACTGTCAATTGACAGATTGACGTTATGCCATCATATTGTGACAAATTCAAAAGTTTCACAAAAGATTTTGTTAAAAATAATGAAAAATATTTAAAATAACGAGGACAAGTCGTTTGCAGTAGAATATAACAATATTTGAGTTTTTGAAAAAGTGAGTACGTAAAAGTAATACAAGGATTTGTGATTAAAGTGCTTTCATTCATTGGCTATTAAAGCGAGATTCTAGCTAGATCTTATTTCTCAAGATATTGTGATTTATCCAAGCCCTCAGCTCACCAAGAGGACGCTGTTTCTAACAAATGGAATGAAAAGCATTAATGTGAATATAAAATATATATATTATTTTTCAGAATGAATACGGACCAAAATACAATGTATAGAAATACGCCTACCTAGCCAGAAGAATTAAAGTGAGTCTAGCAGTTCCGGCGGTCTTCGTTACTCCCTCATAATCAGAGCAAAGATGAACCCAACAAGATCAAAATCGATACACCGCTTAAAAGTGTCCCTGTTCCTGATTTCTTTTCAAGTTAAGAAGAAAGAGTAGAAGATAAAAACTTTTGTAATAAATTTCATATTTCTACTGCAATGTCTTAATTTAGGAAATATAAATATGACTACAAATGTATTCTTTATTTCACATGTTTCTTTAATTCTCGCCAAAAGCCAAAGCTCTGTCTGTTGTTATATGTGAGATTTTGAGCACATATAGTAAGAAACTATGTGTCGGATCCGTATGTTTTCACTCATACACACACACCCGTTGAAGACTTCGTTCGACTTCGAAGACGAGGTCAGACGAGAAGACGCTCTTGCGCAGGTGCCCGACCTCTGCCTAGCCGGCCGCGTTGGATTCGTTGATAGACCTCTTTCTTAGAACCACTTGTTGTAAGGCTCGGTCAAGGCTTTCGACTGTAGTTCCAAAATATCATCTTCGGCTGCACGAATAGTATATTATCAGTAAACCGGAGGTGAGAGATGTATTTGCTATTGACGTTAATGCCGAATCTTTCCCATTCCAGGAGCTTGAATCCGTCTTCAAATGCAGTTGTATGATAATTTTAGAAAAAAAAAACAATTTAGGATTTCTTATCCGTAAAGTTACCTTGTTTCTCTTCGCTCATTGTTGACACTCAGAATCTCAAGTAACCTTCTTGTTGCAACTCACGATACTATACGTCAAAGAAAGTTTCGTGATCGCAAATCCAGTTTAATACCATAGAAAATGTTCACGCACAATAAATGTCAAGTATTTGACCTGCCAAATTTAGTTTGTTTTACGTCCGATAGAGGCGCTTTCAGATTCTCATACAAATGATTACGTTACTACACGAATACTTTGACGCACATTATTCGTGATTGGGGTACTGTTGTCCTTACAACGAATCTAGTTCTTACTCAAATGTCATTATTTCAAACTCCTTATAAAAATACAGCTCCACTGTTCACCCTTTACCAGCCAGTGAGGTTGACTTACAAGTGAGTTGAAGACTTGATTAACCGAAGAAACGCGTATGTTTGACGAATCTTCGTAAAGTACTTCTCGCCTGCTTAGCATAATGCTCCAAAGTTCCGATACTGCTTACATCATGCGGCTGATTCCCACTTCGAACTCCATTGGAAATTATCGTCATTTTGTGTGTGCGTGTCATTTTACACAACCTCTAGTGGACCTCCGCGACTGCGTCCACGCGTTTCGAGTTTGCTCCCTCACCTACCGTCACAGCGTAATGTTCTGTAGCCTCAAGCCTTCTTCAATAAATAAGCTATCTAGCACAATAATAATTTTTCAAATCAGTCTAGAAGTTCCTGAGATAAGTGCGTTTAAAAACACAAACAAACATTTATAATGTTAATATAGATTTACACTCACATAATAACATAAATCTGGACGATTGGAGGCCCTTCTATTCAGGCGCAGCATAGGACGTCCATTGGACAAAGGACAGACGACCATGTAAGATCTGAGGACGCACTTGCAAACCCGTCGCCATAAAATACTATGGGTGAGTCCATATTCAAATGTGGATGCCGAGTAGTTGATTATAATGATGATGATGACTGACACTCATACTTGAAACATAAATCTTGTTCCATCTCTTGGAGCCACTTTTTAAGTCCTTTAAAACACGGGCTATGGCTATTAATTAATGCCAATGAATAAAATATTAATTACTGAAATGTTTTCCCTCGTAAAAGTATAGGCGCTAAAATAAATAATTAAATTCCCATTTTAGCGCCAGTTCATTTATTTTAATTGAATTGATTTCAATCTTTTTTCATTGCGCTTTCATTAATTCAATTAAAATCACATTGCCTGATACTGATCATTACGTTTTGCATTTAATTTACTATTTTGTAATAAAACAATCACTTCTTCAAAATACATTTATTTGCTGAAATTTAATTAAATGTTTCCCAATTCGTAGTATCCTGATTTTGTATTCTCGATATTTGGCCATCCATATTTTGCTCTGAGTATAACCATACCACATCTTTGTATCCGTCAACATTTTATCAGAAACATAATAGTTTGATCTTAGAATAACGCACAACCAGACATTAGTGTGAAAATGTTAGGTTATGTACACAACTATTTACACTCACATAATAAATCGATTGGCAGTGGGCAGGTCACATAGCGCCAAAAAGTGATGGCCAATGGGGCAAAAAAGTTCTAGATTGGAGACCTATCGATCAATAGCGCAGCGTAGGACGTTTACTGACAAGATGGACGGACGACCTTGTTAAGATCGCGGGATCACACTGAATGCAGACCGCTTGTGATCGGTCGCTGTGGAAAACTGTGGGGGAGGCCTATGTTAAGCAGTGGACGTCCTTTGGCTGATAATGATGATGAATTCATTCAATTATTATATTATCATAAGAGCTCTAACGGCGTTGTTGCCATGTGTAATCTGTACGTTGGCTGAAAATGATGATGATGATGAATTCGTTCAATCATTATATTATCATTAGAGCTCTAACGACGTTGTTGCCATGTGTAATCTGTTCTTTGGCTGATAATGATGATGATGATGATGTACACAACCACCTTATCATTTTCGAACTAAAATCGCTTGCACGAGCGTCACTTCATACAAAAGACGACTCAAGTGATTTTGGCTCTAGAACTGGCGACAGTGGCACTGAATATTTTCATTAAATCAACCCTAGGTACATCGCGCGTAATGTACGAGTAGTTTTCTATTAGCATTATAAATCACGGGCCGCTTTAATTCAGCTTAAACGGCGTACTAGCGTAATCCTTCCCGATACGCATCTATTAAGCGTCTAACTCTGAAGCCGCGATTCGCTCGAACATTAAACCGATCCCCTCGTTCACTGACTCACGCCTCAGAATTTGTTTGTAGAACAGATTTTGGGCCCTACTATTTGCTTGAGGCTAAGTCAAACGACACGATAAAAGTTTATCGCGGCAGGCGATATAATCAATGGTCGCATTTTAGCCGGTTATTTTTAGCCGGGCAAAAACTTCTAAAGTAATTTTAAAAACCGGCTAAGTGCGAGTCGGACTCGCCCACTGAGGGTTCCGTGCCAGCTTTAACTAATTAGGGGCCCACTTACTTCCACTTGCTAAAATACCACAATATTTTGTTGACAGCAAATATAACTTTGTTTTTCATAGTGGTTGTATTAAAAACAAAGTTATGTTTGCGGTTGTTGAAAATGTGCTATATCTCAAAAACTACTAGTTCGATTCCAACTAAACTATTTTTTGAAAGTGTTTGTTAAGATCTACATTACAATTTTTTTTCAAAATTTACACTTGCTTAGTTTATAAGTTAAAGGGCGAGGGACGCCCATTTTACCACTTTGGAAGCGTTTATCTCGCAAACGTTAGATTTTTAGAGAAAATGGTTTTTGGAACCTCGATTTAATTTTTAAAAACCTATCTACAGACACCACATGCATAGGATTAACTAATATATTTTTTTTTGTTTTAGTTCCATGTATGGTAGCCCCCCTTAAATATCATTATTTTTTAATTTTTGTATAAGCGGTTAACAGGATACATCTTTCTACTAAATTTCAACAGTGTGATGCTTATAGTTACGGAATAAAATGGCTGTGACATACGGACGGACTGACAGACAGACTTGACGAAACTATAAGGGTTTCGTTTTTTTCCATTTGACTACGGAACCCTAAAAAGAACGAGGACGCAAGTATGTTCTGTCTTCCGTGACAAATTTACATCATCACCATTTAGGAGTATTCTTCTTCATAGTCATAACTTTTTTGGATTGGTCACCTTGTTACTTACTCTTTGTGTATGATTTTATCGTTCAGTTGCCACTGTGTTCTGTGAATGCATTATATGAATCACAAGAGTAAATTATCAAGTTGGTGGGAAACAACTGACAACTTTATGTGAACTCACAAAGAAAACTCGCATGGGAACTTCTGAAAAACATTTGTCGATTGTGTACGAACATTATAATTCAACCAAGCAAAAGTAAAAATATTTTTCATACAGTTGCGAAATGTGTTCATTGTGATTAGTGTGTTGATAATAGTGTGCTAGTGAATTAGTAAAAATAACTCTGCAAAAAAACGCAACATGATATATACAAGGTAAGTTATTTTTGCAATTACTGCTCTACTTGTTCAGTTATTTGCTTGAAATAGAAAACCAATAGTAGAGAAATCGAAGTATCACACAGTGGTTACACACATCCAGTATCGAGAGATCCTTACATATCAAACAAAATGTTTATTTTTCTACGCATATTTTGAGATTGGGAGGTCAGATTATACTGGTAAATGTTAATGCTTAATTGTGCTAATCCCTGTGTAATGGAACTCACTAGGTGAATCCGCGAAGCAAACTAGATGCTTTGAATTAGTGAATTAATTAATTTAATGCTAGTTCAAAAGTATTCAATTTGAATTAAGGCAGGAGGATGATTTTCTGACATGCCCCAGCTTAAGTGTAATTTTGTAAAGTAATAAATAATTTATAAAGATTACTGAATAGTAAATACTTTAACCACTTAAAGCAGCTGCCCTTAAATTCAGTTTTTTAACAAATGACACACCACAATTAAAACATATTTAAGAATACCAACTATCAAATTAATTTATGATCGCTAAAATAAACTTGAATACGACAAAGCTATTTTGCGAAAAGAGTTTTATCAAAATATTTATAGGCCCGACCAATCAAAAATTTGTCATCAACGGCCTGCTATTCAGCTCAGCTCCGAATATTCGAAATTCGCTTTATACCGACCGTCAGTATAAACAGGACATAAATCCTAACTCGGTTAATCGCATCTTCGGTTCAGTAAGTTTTGCCCCTACCCTTACCAGAGAATTGCCCAACCTTCCATTGGAAAACTCGGGTAGGTATGAATACGGGAAGTTCACAAGTATGCAGGGTTCGTATTATAAAAATTTCCTACGAACTTTAGGGTAGCCAGAAGTTTTAATCAAAGTCTGTTTACACGCATTTTTGGATATTTACCCTTTTATTATATTGGGTTAAATGAGAGTTATGTGGTTAAAAAATTAAAGCTAAAACAGGTTTTCAAAATGTCAAAGTCTGTCTTTTCTAAAGGTCTTGCAGATTTTTCTTAAAGGATTTCAGTTAACTTAAAATAATGCTCGAATGAGGTTGGTTTGTAAATAAGGTTTGGGATAGATCAATTTGAAAGCTTAATGTAAAAATTTACTACAAAACTGTTTTACTTGCCCAAAACAAGGTATTTAGATGCATCCTTATATTCGATATCCTCGATTCCGTCTCTGGAAGTAATATATATCTTGACGCCTATGACCCTTATGACACACCACGACTTATAGCAGCAATTTTATTTTTATTTATTTATTTATAATCAGGCTACAAATAATTACAAAAGCAATTAGGCCCATAGAATAAATACCTTACAGACTAACATACATATAACATAACAGAAATAATATTAAAATAAAACACTATTTTGCGGGCGTAGTATTGCGCAACTTGGTGTCCGGTAACCGTCCTCGAAACCGACGATACAGGACACCCTTCGGCCAAAACTCTGCTTTCATGAAGGTCGACAGCTGTTCGGTCGGAACCCTCACGACAAACGAATTGAAATTCGTGTTGTGACGAGATTCCAACCGTTCGACCCTCAGTAAGTATTTGGTCTTCACTCTGATGTACTCTACAATCTCCTCGACCTTTGTGGAGTAATGGAGCCGGGACACGTAGAGCAGCGTCACTGGTACTGCGGGCCGAAGCAGGTGGTTGGGTCCAGTCGGTGCGGTGCCGCATTGATTACGCGTGGAGGGCTTCCTTTTCTTCCTCTCAACCTTAGTGAAGCCCTCGTTATCACATTTATCGGCCTGTGATGCCAGCGTCATTGGAACAGCCGTGAAACTGCTCTTCCCAGCGGCAGCTGCAGCATATGCACGTGACGGGGTTGACGTCAACACGCGTGATGTTTCCCGCGGTGCTGCGGGCGGGGCGGCGGGGCGCGCAGTAGCGCCGACGATGTCAGTGACCGCGACGGTTGACGCATCATTTCGCGCCGAACTGAAACTGCTGAGCGATGCATTCGGCGCCTCGCGACGTGTAATGACATTGCAGGCTTCAGGTGGCCTACTTACTGGGGCAGTGTTGCTTAATAGCGACACTTTGGCACGCAAGTCACTTATGGTGTTCTCTGAGGCCTCCAGCTTTGCGTGCACTTCGACCAGACTCGCTTTTAGGAACATGATGTCCTTTAACAGCCTAGTGACATCTACATGGTCGAATGTGACAGGGGGCAGCTTGTGCAGCTCCTTTGCCACGAACGCAGGCACTTCGTCGGGATCTGTCTCCTTCAGCAGGGTTATTATGTCCTGCACACTTCTTTCACCTCCATCTCTCCGACGAGACGGCATCTGGGCACTCTTCCCGAGCGTCTGGAACAGCAGCGCCTTGCCACTGCAAATCTCTTCCTGCTTGAAATTGGATTTGCAGATCTGCATGATGCTGACCTCGTCCATGGTATCGATGGCATGTTGAATGAACGCCAACAATTCGTTAGCAATGAGTTGTTGTGAACCCATTGTTTACTGAGCGCAGTCGGGCTGAACTAGTCACGAATAAAATAAATATTCTGTTGTGCAACGGACACGTCCGCTTCCGATCGCACATAGCGGCGACTATGATAGCAATGCAGTCACGATGCTAACGTGCGTTAGCATCGGTACAATCGCGAGGCAGAAGCTGGCAATTGACAATTAATTATGTACTGAATTTTGGCGACTGCATCGATACTGACGCGCGTTAGAATCGATGCAGTCGCACTTTTGCATCGATGCTAAAACTCGCAGTGTGTAAGGGGTCTAATTTCAGGTCTACAGGAAAAAGTACACAAATAAGTACTTATTCGATTCTGAACCCACCAAGTTTAGTGATAATATTTTCCTAACTCGCTCCAAAGACAGAGGTCAAATGCACCAAAGTTTCCTCATTGTGCCCCATTGGCGCTTCCCCACCCCAGTGACCTTCACCTCACTGGACCAATAACTGCAAACTTTTCCCATGATCTGGGGTGTTTTACCTTTATCGCACTTTCTAGGGGAATTCTTTGATCCGGATAACAAATGATTATGAATACGCTTCGATGACAATCGTTAATGACTTGTAGAATAAATGAACAGAGTTTACAGTATTTGTTTTCTTCAATTAAATTAAAGTTTAAGATGTTTAGTTAGTAATTGGAATACAAATATCGGTCGGCTTAGATATACAGATTGTTGTTTTGGTCAACGACACCTGACTCAGAGGAAGTTGTACAAATAATTCTGATGCCAAAAATACAGGGTGACTTAGTTATCAGTACCGAAATTTTGTGTGAAGACTCCACTGATTAATATGAACAACTTTTACTATGGGGGCAATAGTGAAATCGAGAAAAAAAAATCAGCTGTTCCATACATTTTGACCGCGCGCCAATTGAACTTTTGTAATCGAAATTCCAAGCCGAGCCAATTGAAATTCATCAGTGGAGTCTTTACAGAAAATTTCGGTACTGATAACAAAGTCACCCTGTATATATAATTTTTTAATAGAAAAAACACAAGTCATTTATTAGTGCGATACTTACTAGCGAGCGAGTCAAACAACCAAACCCAGGTCGTAAGCTATGAAGAGCCTTCGTAGTTTGCTAGCTACGACGTAGTATTTCGTAGATACGCGCGAGCTACGCGCGAGATTGCGAGTTGCCCCATTAGTTTTTTTTTTTTTTTTAATTATGTGAAAAGGTTTTATTTTATAAAACTTGCAAATTAATTTAAAGTTTTTTTTTTAGAATAAGCATAGCTCATACTATTATTATCTTAATGGTGATGACACTGACCAAAACAACAGCCTGTATTATTTGACTGGTTAGCTTTTGATATTGGACTTTACATTATAGAAATAGAACTATCACTGTGAGAGCGTAGGTACAGTGCTGATAAAATTGCTATGACAAATTGGAAGCTTTTAATAAAATGAACAAATTGCATTCAAAGTTTGTAAACAATTTGCGTTAATTACCTTACAAAAATCAGCAAAACATTGAAAAAATAATATTTTTAAAAATTATGCAATCTTCATAAAACTGAAGCTCAAAATTACGCAATTGCCCTCTGTTTAGGAGGAACAAACACTTTTGGTATTCGTGCATGATGTGCGTAGACTATTCAATTTAATTATTATATTGCAGCGGGTTGCGGGTTCGATCCCCGCAAAATACAAACATTTGTGTGCATGAACATGTCTGTTTGTATTGGTCTGGGTGTTTTCTATGTATATCATGTATGTATTTACAAACATAAAGTATTTAAGTATTATATCCGTTGTCTGGCACCCATAACACAAGCTTGGAGTAGCTTACTTTGGGACTAGATGGCGATGTGTGGGAATGTCCAAAGGATATTTATTTATTTATATTATGACTTCGTGATTTTTAGCATAATAATGCATATCTCAAAAACTACTAGACCGTTTTTGAGACATCCTTGGATTAACATACAAATTTACAAATTTACATACTTACGAAATTCAGTACACGTGTTAAGAAACCTTACTAGATCAACATACTCATATTTTTTTAAATTCCAACGATAATACATCACATTGAATTGATTACCTCCTTTTTTTAGTCGGTAATAACACTAAATTTCACGGCGCAAATCAACGGGATAAACAAATCCAATCCAGCCACAACAAAACAGAGACGTTTATTAAACAGACCCCAATTTCCACGTTTGTTGTAATTTAATAAAATGCTGCGTTTAATCAAATTAATAAACGTCAAATTGACGTCGCGAGCACGGCGCTCGCGGTTACCGAAATCGAATTCGTCGCCTGATTAACTGGCCCGGTCGGGCTTGTGGTGACATACGGGTACATAGTTGAGGCAGGGCCGCTAATAAGTACTTTGACAGTAGGTAAAATTTTGAAGCTTCACCAAATTACTGATATTAATTTATTTCGATGATTTATAAACATTAAATCGAATACAAAACAATGTTTTAAACCCTAGAGCTATTTTACACTGTCTACATATCGACGGCAGAAAACAAGTATGTAAGTACCAAAAATGGCGTAAGTAGACTTAATGTACAGTCAAAATACTAATTCACCTACGTCGTGCGGAAACACTTTTGATTAAACTCTTATAAGTTACTAAAAATATATATGAAATGTCTTTAAAATTCGAGTTCTATTAACAAATATCTTTGTCACAGGTTTTGCCGTATTTCGTTATTGAAAGTGGTTGCGCTGCAGAGTATCTGAAACCACTACGCTATATGCATTACTATGCATAGTATACTCAAACATATCAAATTATTCTATAACTATTCTTTTCAACACACTTGCTCAAAATGACGCTTTTATTCCACCGATTTATGGCACATAATCATAAATATTAAACACGCGTGCTTTTTCAGTATATTATTGCACTAGTGCCTTTTGTTTATTAACTCGACCAATTTACATTTGTACCCTAGTACCAAGTAGTAAGTAAGAAGATGAAGCGATATAATTTAGTCGGTTTATAACTTACACAACAAACAGTATTTATGCGAAAAATAACAGTATGTACATATTTATTTCAATAAATTGTAAATCCAGCTTTATTTCTAAAAATAACTCAAATTCATTTAAAATTTTCTGTAATTTGTGTTTTAAATAAGGAATTATTACATTTTTAATCTTGGCTGTTGGCCGATCTAGTTCGCGCCTTAAACTTGCGCGCGCATCGGTTTCGCGGCAAGAAAAAAAACAACGCGCCATTTTTCGTAAATAGTTAGCGGCTGTGGTGTGACGAAGTTTGGATTAATGTGGCAAGTGTGTTGAAAAACGTTGTATGAAACACGTGTGCCTGTGACCATAATATACGCGGCTTTCTTATGGCGCACTCGCTTTCGCTCGTGCGCATACAATATCGCCTTGCATATAATGTTCAACTTAGCACACTTGTATCATAATGTACTATTATTAAATAAGGATCTCACTATAATTCAATTATGCGGACAAAGCGGTGCCTCAAATTTTCTCTTTGAAATTGTTGCCAAACGCCTAAAAAGTTCTTAGCAAAATTGGCTTTACATATCTTTCAGAGATATTTTTTTTTTAATACACAGGTATCATACGTAGTCGTTACATGAGAATGTAAGATAATTATATTATAAATATTCTACAGTAAAAACTTAACAAATATGTGTTTATATTTAAAATGATTTTACTGAAATTAACACTTTTAGTTCAATACAAGTTGCAGAATTTTAAATGAGTTCTTGGTCCAGGGCACAAAAGATATAGTAGTACTACGACAGACGGATTACAATAACTTTTTTGACGGATAATCAACAACTCTTTGTTAAACACAATAAAGTGCAGTTCAGCTCGCACAACTTTCATTCAAGGTTGATTCTACTGCCAAAAATGCGTGTCTCTTTCTAATACGTAAATCTATCCCCCACTATAGGCTTGATTGTCAGAGAGCTAAATCGTTTCTGTTGTAATTTCTTTTTACATCCAAAGACATTGCAGTACTACATTTTTTTATATATATTTATGGTTACGAACGACGCTGAAACATAGTTGTGCGCGTGTTTTTAAATTATATCATGATACAGCGTGAGGAAATAAATCCAAGAGCCGTGTGTTTCGCCTGTTAAGATTGAATGCTGTTTGCATTGTATTTTGCTAAAGTAGGAAAACAAATTAACATCACAACAATATTGTTTTTAGGGTCCCGTAGCCGAATGGCAAAAAACGGAACCCTTATAGTTTCGTCAAGTCTGTCTGTCTGTCTGTCTGTCTGTCTGTCAGTCCGTATGTCACAGCCATTTTATTCTGTAACTATAAGCATCATACTGCTAAAATTTGGTAGGAAGATGTATCTTGTTAACCGCTTTACGATTCTTACATAAAAAAATAGAAATAATGATATTTTAGGGGGGCTCCCATACATGAAACTCAATCTAAAATATATTTTTTTAATCATACCTGCGTGTTGGGTGTTATTAGATAGGCTTTTTGAAATGAAATAGAGGTTCCTTAAACCTATTTCTCTAAAAGTCTAACGTTTCATAGCTAGACACTGCCAAAGTGGTAAAATGGGCGTCCCCCCCCCCTTTAACTAAACTAAGCAAATGTAAATTTTCAAAAAAAAAATGTAATGTAGATCTTCAGAAACACTTTCAACGGAAATTTGTTTGGACGGGATCGAACTAGTAGTTTTTGAGATATAGCACATTTTCAATAACCGCAAACATAACTTTGTTCTTCATACAAACACTATGAAAAACAAAGTTATATTTGCTGTCAACAAAATATAGTGGTATTTTAGCTTAGTGGAAGTAAGTGGATCCCTATTTCAGTTTAAGTTGGCACGGAACCCTCAGTGGGTGAGTCCGACTCGCACTTAGCCGGTTTTTTTGTCATTGGTAAAATTATTTTGTTTGATTTGTTTTATGAATTGTAATTGTTTAAAAAAAATGGTATGTATAGCATAGGTTAATATCTTAACAAAATGCATTTTTCATCTTTGTAAATGTTATTAATTATGGCAAGGCAAACGCTTGCTTAAAGTAAATTCTTACGTAACAATATCATTTTGTTTTGTTGATTTTGTATTCTGCAATAGCTTGCACTTGGAAAAAGGATGGGCGCGCAGTTTATTTCAGATCAAAATTGTAACAATGCAGTCTCGTAAGTATTTTGATCTGAAAGTGTATTATTCGATTTATATTAAACTAGTATTCACCGCGGGAATAAAGTTTTCTTCGTCTTGGGTCAGCCTAAATCCCTTGCTACACTCAGGATTGTCTTTTACCTCCCTTGCTTACGCTCGGGGGCTCAAAATTGTGGTTCTTTCGCTCGTGACTCAAGAAGGCGCCCGTACTGCAAGACATTACTTTATTTCCTTACTGAATAATCTACTATTGCAACATTTTCAGAGTGCTAAACATGACTGCCTCGGTAACGCAGCAGTTACAGGGTTGCACTTTAAAGAGACGGCTGCACCAGAGGTCTGAGAGAGAGGTCCCGGGTTTGAACCCCGGGTCGGGTCAAAAATTTGTACCTGGGTATTTCTGTTCAGAAATTCTCAGGGTAGTCAGGAGTGTAGAAGCCGGCGGATGCCTCCGAAAAGCACGTTAACGCAGATGGTCTAGCGCGTCTAGCGTTGATCTCTCTCCGGTCGTGTCAGATTGCTGTCCCATCGGGCTATGAGAGTGTTAGGAATAGAGAGTGCACCTGTATCGCAACACACACTTGTGCACTATAATATGTCCCGCGCAATTGGTTAGTAGTTTTGACTGGCCACAGAAGTCGAAAACGTTCACAGGTCATTTATAGTGCCAGATTTTGTTACTAAGGTAGTTTCACACTTTTATACACCTACGATTAAAGCGATTTTTAAAGACTACAATTCTAATCAATCTACCAACCAGCACTCCATTAGGAACGAAATTAACACATCCATTTCTGAATTGCGACTAGCCCACTATGATCGCCGTATTGAAGGACAAATATTTCAAGTGGCTGGGCGTAATCAAGCTAGGACCGAACTCAGTTGAGCAAGATTAATTAATGTTCCGAGCATCAATCATGGTGCAAAGATGCCTCATAGTGGCAGACGTTCGCATTTCTCTGTAACATTTGTAGGTAAGTATGCCTTTCGTCGACGTATTGTGTTATGCATGACCGTGAGAAAATTCTAAGGAGATACGAAGTTAATTTATTATTAAGACGGCAGGATCATTACGTTACTTTGCGATTAATGATCGTTATTAGAAAATGTTTTATGTAGTTGTAATAGGTACTCGTATCTGCTGTTTTCTATAATATTGCAACAATATTATCAGGCTCTCTTAAGAAATCTTCCTTTAACCATTTTGAAAAATCCATATTAACTTTTCTAAATTTACGGTATGCTAAGATAAATATTACGCGATGAAACACTTCCAGCATTTCCAAGAGGCCAACTGCTTGAAAATTCCCTAAGTCAATAAGTTCGCAAAATCACAGTGCAGTAAAATTGAAAATGAATAACAATACTCTGTATTGTTTATTATGTGGACCTACCACATAGTGTTCTACTCGTAGTATTTGCATATGCATAGTAATCTTTGGTAGCAGCAGTCAGATTACATAACATACATTTTTGACTCAAGTGTAATAAAGTGCTGTAATTTTCAAATAAAGTTAAGGTTAGTTATAAAGTTATATTGCTCTGATCCCAAAGTAAGTAGCTTATGCACTTGTGTTATGGAAATCAGACACACACAACACCCAGACCCGAGACCTCGGAGCGACGACGCCTTGCAGTCAGCGTGCTTAGCCACTACACCACAGAGGTCGTCGAGGCGTATTGTATTTTATTCGACGAATATTCCTTATCTGACATTGGAAATCCAAGCCTTATCTTAAGAATGTTATTTAATTGATTTTAAAGTGTAGTTCAATTTAATTGAATCAAATTAAGTTTATTTTTATTTACCTGGCTGTGATAAAGCAGAAAAGAAAAAATACACGTATGACTTTTATTATATCTAGTAGTTTTAGATAGAAATATCACATTATTTAAACGAAATTGACTAATTTAGCTTTACGATGTCCGATGAAGCAACGGTAAACGTGGCTCTGATTAAACTAATCCATCAGTGCCTCATTTCTGGAACCTTCAAGAATTTGCTCTGAGAAAGTTTCCTTCAATTGTACCAAGAAATGCTAGACAACCAGTATTATAAAGAACTCCGAAAAATAGGACGGTGTGTGGAGTAAAAGTTCACGTTAGAAAGGTTATATATGAGTTAGCTCAGCCATATGTAGGAGTTCGTCACGCAGAGAATTAGGTCTTGTAACTTAATTGATGTGAGTTTGTTTCTGCAACGAAACGGTTCTTAATTTGTCTTAGTGTTTTTGCGCACCAATAATTGCAAGAAAGAAGTCTCGTGTAAATTCTTCTTTCTTATTTTTAACCGACTTCAAAAAAGGAGGAGGTTATAAATTTTTTGTTTGTTACCTCATATCTCAGTCGTTTGTCGACCTATACCTTCTAGTTGGTCCCATTTTTTTCAATTTGGGATCTGATGAATGTAATCTTATAATCTTGGTGTAATCGAGGGAAACCCTCAAATTTTAAAGGCACGTATAGTGTTTCTTAACTTGAATCTTAATGTTGACATGTTGTTACGTCTAATAATCAACATCTTGTGGGGCTTAGCTGATGGTGGAATTCCTTAACGCTTAGGAGTTCAGTAATTATAATGAAAGAACTTATAATAGGTAGTTTGTAGCTTCTAAAAAACAGAGTCATAAGGTGACCCCCCCCCCCCCCCTTTTCCATGATTTCTCTAAAAATGAAGAAATAAAATTAACTTTAAAAAAAGCAAAAACCGACTTCAAAACCAAAATGCACTAAAAAGTCTTAAATAAACTCTTGACTATTGAAAGGAAAGGAACCCATTTTACTCTCTAAGGACTCCAAAAAGAAATTGTTTGCCTAAAATAGGTTCCTTTCCTTTCAATAGTCAAGAGTTTATTTAAGACTTTTTAGTGCATTTTGGTTTTTGTTAGTCAAAAACACTCATAAGTACGGTCTAGTGTTTTAAGACAATCGTGTGCAGGCGGAACAATTGGTCAATTGCCTACATTTGCGGTTGAGACTTGCTTGCAGGCGATAACGTTTTCCTACAAGTAAACCAAAAGTTTATGAAATGAGACAAATTTAAGAACAGTAAGGATAGAGTAAATATAAGAACCTAAACATTCACTTTTTTCACAAAAATACTCTTCATAATGTCAGCCATCTTCAACCAATCAAGCATTTATTTAAAAAAAAGGGCAAGTGCGAGTCGGACTCGCACACTAAGTATTCCGTGCCAACTTTAACTGAATAAGAGATCCACTACTTCCACTCAGTACTAGTTCCAGTAATTTGCAGGAATAACAAAATTGTGTTTTAATTATTGAAAATGTGCTCTATCTCAAAAACTACTAGTTCGATCTCGTCCAAACCCCCCTTAAGTATCATTATTTTTTGTATGACATTCGTAAAGCGGTTTACAGGTGACATCTACCTACTAAGTTTCAGCTGTGTAATACTAATACTTTCTGAATTAAGTGGCTGTGACATACGGGCGGACAGACTTGACGAAACTATACGGGTTCCGTTTTTTGCCATGCGGCTTCGGAACCCTAAAAATGAAAACGTACAAGCTTAGTTTGTTCGGATGTATGAAAACAAATGAGATAAATTTGTCTCATCCATATAGGTTTATGAGCAAGAAAACGTTTAGGTTTTTATACAACGCGCAGCGGCATCGCGACTCACGCAATGAACAGATTAAATTTGGTATCGGCGTTAGCATCAATGCAGTCGCGTAGTAGAATCTGGACTTTGACAAATTATGTACTGTATATAGGCGACTGCATCAATAGGAACGCACGTTAGCATCGATGCAATTGCTCCTATGTATCGATACTAACGCGTGACAGCATCGATGCCGAATTAAATCTGTTCATTGCGTAAGTCGCGATGCTGCCGCTCGTTTCCAAAACGCGTGACTGCATCGATGCTAAAACTCAGTGTGTAAGAGGTCTCATACTCGTAGTCGAATTAAACTCGTAGCAGTAAGTCTTATGCATATTGATATTATAAAGTGCCAACACATAACAAGTTATGCTAACACATATTAATGATTATAACCTGACGCACAATCAAATTGGCGTTACTACAGCATTAAAAGCAAATTATACAGGCAACAATAAAGCTTTTTACACCATAAAGGCGGCCAAAACATTGTCGAGATTAGTCAGATTATTGCCGTCGGCACACTTCGATAACCCAATTAGCATACTGGACCCTGCATACATTATCTTGGCCCACAGAGCACAGATCAAATTGCGTGTGATTTGATTTAAGTACGAACAAACATCCAGGGAGTTATAGTTTGGTGAAATAATCAGGAGGTCGTAAAGGTACGGAGAAGGGTGTAAAACATACATTTATCGCTCGTGTTCACAGTTGGTGCTATTCAGTCATAATGATAAGTAGGAAGAGTACAGAGAGACACATATTGATTTGTGTTTAGTTCCATCTTCCGTCTTTCCAGCTTAGATATTTTGGTAATAGATGCCTATTTGCTTAGTTCTGGTCGTTTCCCACGAAGACATCACATGTACTGTTTCTGCAGGAGCTTTTAAATGCTAATATTCACACGCACATTAAGTTTGTAGTGATCAGAAAAGCTATTACTATGGCAACGCTATTCAAGAGGAATAGGAGTATACAGCGTGCCGCTTTATCGGTAAGTGCAAGCGAGTATGCATCAAGAAAATGTCAGAATGATCGCGCCGAACTGAACAAACGTTTGAAACGGCCCTTATTATGGAGAACAATATCAAACAAATTTCAATTAGCATGTCATTACAGTTGAGCAATGAAAACGTAAGGTTGAAACTTTTTTGTGATAAAACTCAATCTGATTAAGACCTAATAAAACATTGATTCAGTAACCAATTCTAGTTTTTGGTAAAACGCTGAGCGCTTAAGTACATTTGTGAATTGATTTGATACAGGCTTCTTCCTAAAAAACCCTAACCAAATGTCGAAATGGCTATTTTAATTACCATTAACTCAGGGTCAGGGACAAACGACCTTGTAAAGATCGCAGGAACAGACTGGATGCGATAGGACAGACCGCTTGTGATAGGTCGCTGTGGAAAACGGTGAGGCCTATGTTCAGTGTTGGACGTCTTTTGGCTGAAAATAATGATGATGATGAAGAGCTAAGGAAATTGGGCCTTTGTCGCACTTAGCTTTGTCTCGAGTCGAGCAAAATCAATACTAAATAAAAATATAAAATACTTTTAGTCATGTATGACATCATAATGGATTGCGATCTTGAAATCAATTAAGCTACGTTGCATCTTTCCGATTATTTTCTTAGCATTTTACCTGTAGCTGATAGTGTGTGTCGTAGTTTATTTTATTCTCCTTGCGATATAACAATGTATTTTTATCACACGCCTATTTTTTATTACATAATAACACCTATTTTTCAGGGATTATTTGATCGGATATTTTGAATTCAAATCTACGTAGGTACTGGAACGTGAAATACGGAGTTCGATCAAATAAAAAGCAATTTTGATAGTCTAGCTAGTAGAAACAATTTAGTATTCTGGTAATCGAAAAACTTTACACATAGGTACTAGAAGTTTTGCGTTTAGAACATTTTGTTTACTACGTGATCATTATACTCATTATGAAACTGCGGCCTAGGCACGCAGATAATTTCAATTGTCTGTTTTCCTGCTTCATAATATCATTTGAACTAACGAGTCTTCATTTTATGTATGTGTTATATTATGTAAGTATTAAGTGTATTTATTTGGTATTCATTTTATTGCATAAAATCTTAGAACGTATGGATTACTTATCTAGACTTTTTTTTAATAAAATGAATTTTGTTCCTTTGTCGCACGGCCCACAATCATTTCTGCTTAGCCCCAAGGAATGACTGGTAGAGAACGCCATATGGCGTTAAGTCCACCTTTTTACAAATTTTTTTTATTGTGCTATAAAGTATAAATAAATAAAATAAATGAATCTTTAATAAATCGTAAACAAATACACACATCAAAAGTGTCTAGGGATAACATATATTTTTGCAAAAACTTTTCTCCTGATTGATATTAATCAAAATGTTCTTAAAGGATTCATCAAATAAAGTGTTTTCGTTTGTCTACAGTAACGATAAACCAAGTCACCTTTGCATTAATAAAGAAATTTGCCACTTTCCTAATAAAGGGATTTTTGACATTTGAACCACTAACATTAAAGTTCGAAAAAAAGACTGAAATAACAGTATTCTTTAAAATTTTATTGGGTTACTTAAACAATTAATAATCCGTGATTCTACCGCGAACACTAACATTACATGAACATCGGTTTGGCATACTCAAAATGAGTTCATCCAAACCACGCTGTGGAATGGCCGCCCATGTTCGTTGCAACAACAAAAAAAGGTCTTCTAGCGACTGAATACCCTCCATATTCAGCAGAGCTCTTCTCTGTAGCATATCTCATGCATGCTCAATCGGGTTCAAGTCTGGCGACTGAGCAGGCCAGGGCAGGACATTGATGTTAGCTGCGGCGAGAGTCTGTCTTACAACTCTTGCGGTGTGCGGTCGTGCATTGTCATGCATTAACTGAAATAAGGGACCGATTTGCACTTGTAGAGGAACGATGACGTCTGATACAATCGTCTCAGCATAAATTTGAGCGTTGAGGTTGCCTCTGATCCGAATCAAATCAGTTCTTCCGCCGATCCAAGTACCCGCCCATACCATGATGGTTCCACCTATATAAGGATGGACTTCCTGGCAGGATTTTAATCGCTGTTGGCGTCCAGGGGATCTCCAGTGTCGTATACGTCTTGTATTTGGTCTCATACCAAAACGAGACTCATCAGAAAAACACACGAAACGCCATTGTTCTTCTGCCCAATTTCTGTGTTCAAGAGCCCATTGAAATCGAATCCTAAGATTGTGCATTACTATAGTTGGTACTCGTAGCGGTCTTCGGGAATGAAGGTTCACTTCATGCAAGCGGTTTCTGACTATTTGGTCGCTAATTAAGTTCCCTGAAGAGTGATGAAGCCTCCCGGCGAACATCATGGCGGTTATTGTTGGAGCTCTTCGAGCTGTGATTTGAATGTATCGGTCTTGTCTCCGTGTGGTGCAGCGATACCGTCCTCCATGGCGCTCAGCCACGGTACCAGTGCTTCGGTAACGTGTCCAACGTCGACTGATAACACTCTAACTTGTATTCAGAGCTAAAGCCACAGTACGTTGCCGGGAACCAGCTTCTATCATTCCCACGGCTCCGAGCATTTCTTCCCTGCTTAAATGACGTCGCCGCTCCATAATAACGTTGGTTTTAATCAGTAGTAGGGAAACAGTAGCACTAATAATGTCTTCAATGCGTTGTATGTTTTTATAGGGAAAATATTGACAGCTGATTTTCATCTTTTACCCGAATTTGATTGACAGTTCCTGTTTCAAATTATGAAATGCACCAAAAAGGATCAATATAAATTTATAAAATCATAAATTTATTACAAAGCCACATCTCAATCTCAAGAAATTCGCATAAAAATGCTTGATCCCTAGACACTTTTGATGTGTGTATTTGTAATTGTGTCTCAGCGTTTTACGAGCGCCACCTGGTGGTTCGTCAGGAGACTATGTCAATCCCATCAAAAACAATACTTGTCAAAAAAACCCAAATCTCGCTACTCAGTTGTTCTGCGGTAAAAAATTGTGAGATCCATGTAATACCAAGTCGGTTATTAATTTATTCAGTCTCTACTTAAGCGACTTTCTGTCTTAATACGTCCAGTCTCTAAGACCACGATCGTGGTCCATAACAATTGAAAATCAGTTGTGTCTGGAATCTCCGTACTCGAAGCATTAAGTTGTTACGTAATAATTAACAGCATCTTATAGTGACGCATATCAATATTAAAATTCTTTAATGGTTTATATAAATATATTGAGACTTGGCCATCGCCAGAAAACACGTGCAAATTCAATCGCCTGAAAACACATGTAAATTCAATTATTTAGTGCGATGGCCAAGTCTCAATTCAGTTACGGAATTAACAGTAACGGCGATTCAGTGCGTGATTCTCGCGCAATTCCTATACGAAAAAAGTTCACCGATCGAATTAACTTTGTCGAAGAAAAAATTGTTTTTAAATTTCTCAGAGTAAAGATTTCTATGTTTTTAGAATTTCTTCATGGGATATTTTTTACGTGAAGATATTTTACTTGGTTTTCGAAGGTAAAACGGTTAAACTCGCAATCGAATTACCAGAAGAGAAAAGTTCAATTGCCGCAAGAATCGGCGTTCGATAAGCCATTCGGCTTGGGTTTTTAAATTAATGTCGCAGTCGATCGGATATCATTATATCATTTAATCGGATTGATCGGATGTTCGGTAACAAATATAATAAAAAAACAAAATAAAAAGTTGCATCAATAAATCAGGTATTATAATTTTATCTTCTTTTTAATATATAAAATTCTCGTGTCACAGTTTTCGTTGCCATACTCCTCCGAAACGGCTTGACCGATTTTGATGAATTTTTTTGTGCTCATCCGGTATCTATGAGAATCGGCTAACATCTATTTTTCATCCCCCTAAATGTTAGGGGTAGTCCACCCCTAAATTTTTTATTTTATTTTTTAGACAAAATGGGAGTGCTTAACTTTTAAAATTACGGGACTCGGCGGGACGGGGCTGGGGGCGAAACAAAGTTCGCTGGGTCCGCTAGTTAATATATGAATTTGTCGGGGAGCAGGTACGACCGATGACTTTCACTTATTAAAAATCATAATTATTTGGATTTACTGGATGTGACCATTTTTTTTTCTTTTATTATATTTTTTATCGACATGACATGTAAACATCCAATTAAACTACGATAGTTACTTAGATTAACTTTAAATTATTAGAAAATATGTAAAAAAAAACATCGAATCAGTTTCATTTTTAAGTGCATAAGCAAATAAATTCTCGATCTAAGCAATTTTCTTTCAAATTTGAAAATGAAACCCTTTTTAATAAGATTCCAACATAACATTTATCACAATCCTATCCGTCGAGCATCATCCATTTATGTACTAAGAAACCAAGTTTTCTACGTGCACAAAAGTTTTCCAATAGATAGTTCGCAATCGTGGGTTCAATTACAGTCCCGTTCGTACCCTTTGGGTGTGGAACCCAAAAAATTACATTTGTACATTAGAAAATCGTAGGGCGCAGGTGGTTTGTGACCTCTGGGGGTAGTTTTGTAAGATTGAAAAACAAAATAGGGGTCTGAAGGCAGTTAGGGCCGCCGTAAAATTGACCTCTTATCTTGGGCAGGTTCGCCAGGCCCGCAGTTCTTTCTCTTTATTATGATCTGCGTACTAAAATAATAGCTATTCATTTTTTATGTCATTATACCCGCTATTAGGAGATCGGGAAAGAGGGTTTTTGTATTACCTTACTCATTTTAAGCTCTTTTGTACAGTATGAGTTTTCATAAAATGCACATAAAAAAGTAAAGTTAGCCTGTAACATCCGACTGCTGGGCAAAGGCCTTACCTCAACTATGAGGTAGTTAAAAGCCATACTCCACCACGCGGATGCACATACTCGTATTGAAATATCAAATTATATGAACAATTCTATGGAAAGTAAATGTTATTATTATGTTTTGAACTGATTAAAAATGAGTGCCCTGTTTGATGAGGCTTTATTCTCCTAATATTTTAAAACCAGACGATTTTTAAAATAATGAAACTTTATTTATCATGATCATGATAAAAAAATGGTAAAATTAAAAATTAAATTAATCAGAAAATTCCTTAAAATATATATATATACAGGAATATTTCGTTATCATAAATTGACATTGTTTTAAAATTAAAATTATGACTTTGTTTGTATACCGTATACGTACTCTATACCTTTGTAAATGTCATTAATTATGATAAGGTAAAGGGTTTATTTAGAAGATAATAATATGAAACACATTTTTAATTTGCTGAAAAATCGATTTGGGCAGTTTCTTGCAAATAAAAAAAACTTACTTAACTTAATAATATTTATATTAAATGGTAACTCATGATTCAATACAGCGCGTTGCGTGAGTTCATGTGATAATAAGTACCTATGAACTTTATAGACAATATTATAAAATGCATCGCAAAGAGAAGCGTAGAGAGAACCTAGGGAATAAAGTTGTCTCCTTCTTGCTTGGGCCAGTTTAAAACCTTCGCTTCCCTTGCGTACGCTTGGAAGTAAAACTGATTCCTGCATCGTTCGAATGGCAAAATTATAATCCTTTAGTTTAGCTCCTGACTCAAGATGGCACCCGTGCCGTAAGACACTTCTTTAGTCCCTTAAAAAATAATCTACTGTTAATGTTCTTGTCGTCTATAAAATAACGCATCAAACCATAATATTATTATCCATTTGGAATAGAACGACAAGAGCAATATGTCACTAGCAGCAGACTGTGTGATAAAAAGAGGTGCGCGATGCGAAGTAGCAGAATCGTTTTTGGCGGCTGTCAGTCAGTTTGGAAGCCCATGAAGCCTCGCTGAAAATTTCTTTCATTTGATTGTTTTAAAATTTAAGAGAAAATGTGTATATTTTAAAGAAATAGTTCTCCTGAAACATGGTGACTTGATCGGTGATTGATTATTGCTCATTACAGTGAAATAACCCCAACAAATAAACATTCAACAGGTAAATTAGTCCAAATCGAAGTTTTTTAATATACGCCTTATATTCACCAATGCGCTTCAATTTTAAAGTACGCATTTTGATTATACTATTGTATAAACGTTAATTTACGTTAAAAGTAAAAACAGAATAACACAGGTAATGCATATCCACAAATATTGTGAATAAATAAATAACATTTAGTTTTACACTAGAGCTGCATGTTCTAAATTTTGTGTCAACTGATTATCATGCGGTAAACTAATATGTTTAACTCAAGAAGATTGGTATAAATCACCTGAACGAAAGGTAATCTCATTTTAAACTACAAATGTTACTTACTTAAGTTAGTTACTGACATCTTAAATCGGTTTCGTTTGTCAGTTTTTACTCGTCCTGCTCTTCCGATAGGAATATTAATTTTATGCATAAAACTCATTATTTTACTATGTGCACTTTGCCTACATTACACACATCGATGCTCAAAATAAACACTTGATTTTCCGATACTAATCGTGTCCAGGTAGTTTAACAGTATTTTCAGCGAAAGAACATTCAAAAGCAGCATAGTGGACAATATTAGAAGTTTTGCTACACACCGGACGTGTCGAAGATACTTTGTTGCAAACTGGCGAGATGAAAACATAGATCGATGTTGGTAACTCTATTCATAAGTACAACAATGCAAAATAAACTCGGTTTGTCTATGGTGGCTTATAACTTATGATTTTAATACCTACCATTATGAAATACGCATTGTTTTGTTTTACTTTCACTCTTGTGGGTAGCTGATTTTTAGGGTTCCGTAGCCAAAAAATGGAACCCTTATAGTTTCGTTAAGTCTGTCTCTCTGTCTGTCCGTCCGTCCGTATGACACAGCCACTTTATTCTGGAACTATAAGTATTTTACAGTTGAAACCTAGTAGACAGATATATCCTGTTAACCATTTTACGATTCTATAATGGGGGAAAGAAGGGGGGCTTCCTAAGATTAAAATAAGAAATTTAATAAGGAAATAAGTGAAACGAGATAATATAAAAATAAGAAACATTTGCACCTGCAGATTGTCGAACCAATGCGGGAAAACGATCGCCACTTAATAGATTATTCAACATATTTAACGAAAAATTTAATAACCTAGATATATTTAACTTAAAGTCTAGCAAATTTAAAAGTGAGATTGTGGCAATATCAAGGTGTCATTAGGTTACTTGACTCATACACAATGATACAGGTACCAGTTGGCGGCCTATACCGGTCCCAAGGAGTAAAATCCGTAGGGCCTATGGGTACCTATAAACACAAACACACACACACACACACACACACACACACACACACACACACACACACACACACACACACACACACACACACACACACACACACACAAACGGCAAATTTATTAGAGTATTTGCGCAAACAATCTATGTTAAGCAATATCATTTGTAACGCATTTTTTTATTTTTATTTTAAGTAAACAATGTTTTGTTTTAACTTCTTTCTTCTGATGTAATATGTGGACAATGGTGCTGGTTCTCCAATAACCTTTATATTTCTTTAAATAATAAGTAGTACTCAGACATATTGTAAAACTGTTTTTTTGTCTCAAATAAATAGAAAAAAAAACTGCGTCTTTTTTAATCTAATGCGGTCTCGTGTTCAGTTTTGAAATGAAATCAATACCGGTCGGTTCACCTCGCCGCTACATTAATTACGATTGTATGTTACGATGAATATGACACACAAACATTTAAAAATGCCCTAAGACTAAGTAAAAGCTTATAATGGTTTCTTCTATGGTTTGGTCTTACTTTGACCCGTACACAACATTCCCCAATCTCGTGTACTTCTTTCTTGTTCAAAACAAGCTTTATCACGACGAAATAAAGACCACCTTAATTTAGTACGACCCAATCCTCAGCGGTTCGTATCAGTTCAAAGTTTAAGCTGGCAGAGAACGCTGTTGTCTATACAGGCTCATAGTCTGGATCTTAGGAAACTTGGCTATTTGCCCGATATCGGGAGATTCTAAGCAAAAATCCTCCAAGTACTTTATATCCTTCAAAAGTAAGTAAATGCGATTTAAAAACTTTTTGCTAAGGCCAGTTGTGTTGAAGAACCAGACGTTCCGTAACTATTAACATACCTTAACAAATGAATATGATAGTTTGTGTATTAAATTACGAGAATGTAAAAAATATACTTAGACCCTTTACACACTGTGACTTTTAGCAGCGATGCAGTCGCGATGCTAACGCGCATTAGCATCAATACAGACGCGATGCAAAAGCTGGAGATTGTCAAATTATGTACTGAAGCGTCGATGCAGTCACGTTTCTGAATCGATGCTTAAGCGTAACTGCATCGATGCTAAATCAAATGTGTTAATTGTGTGAGTCACGATGCTGAAGCGCGTTTTCAAAACGCACAAATACATTGATGCTAAAAGTCTCTGTGTAAGGGGTCTTAAAGTTCACTGAATAATATTTGCTATATGAACGTTACTTAAAGTAACCTGGATTTCATTCAATTTAGCCTGATAGTATACTCGTACATAATGATGACTAGTTTTACCATAATACTAATTGAACATAATCTATTTACCTCCATCACAAATCCCTTCGTCATTCATTCCTTCGCTAAATACTTAAGACTATACACATAAGGTCCGATTTGCAGCGTATCCCATAAACTTCAGGATGACATCAGGTATACGTGCAAGTTCACGATACACGCCAAAGGTTGGTCATGCCACAGTCATCAGATTGGGAGACGTAAGCTATAACATTGATATAGCTGGTTGGGAAAATACTGGAAGTATCATGAGGCAAGACACTTTAAGGGAGGAATGTTTTTTGTCTCTAGTTTACAACGTCTAAGTCAAAGTCAAAAATAATTTGTTCAATTACGGACACAAAATGCTACTTATGAACGTCAATAATTACGTCAATTAAAGGCCCAGGTGGGGCAAGAACATGTCTCCTTATCTTTTGGGCCCTGCCAGCGCTTCGAGACAAGACACAGACAATCTGTCAAGTGTTGAGAAGAAACGCCGGAACAAACTCGGTCACCCTGCCACAAAAATTATACAAATCAAAATAAACAGGTAGGATTCAAACTGATTAGAAACTGATGTATTGGTGCAGGCTGGACTGTCCATACATTCTCGTCATAAAAATACTTACTCTTTGTTGTCCTTTATAAAAAAAAGGGGAAAAGGAAATTTAAAAGAAAACTCACCTTATACTACTCTACTACATAAAGAGAATGTCATGACGTTAAGTCTTCCATTTTTAGGGTTCCCTAGCCGAATGGCAAAAAACGGAACTTTTATAGTTTTGTCAAGTCTGTCTGTCTCTCTGAACCTGTCCGTTCGTATGTCACAGCCACTTTATTCTGAAACTATAAATATTAAACAGTTTAAACTTAGTAGGTAGATGTATGTACTGCTAACCGTTTTACGATTCTTTTACAAAAAATGTTAAAAAATATATTCTTGCACACATGCAACTAAAACCATTTTTTTTTTGTCAAAACTATTTGTGTAGGATATCTATGGATAGGTATTTTAAAATGACATCAAAGGTCCTAAAATCAGTTTTTCTAAAAGTCGTTTGAGAGATAGACGCGTGATAAAGATCTTGCCAAAAACTTTTAAGATCGAACTAGTAGTTTTTGAGATAGAACACATTGAATAACCGCAAACATAACTTTGTTATTCATACAAATACTACGAAAAACAAAGTTATATTTTCTGTCAACAAAATATTGTTGTATTTTGGCTAAGTCAAAGTAAATGGATCTCCAATTTAGTTAACTAATCGACTAGTATGAGTATACTTGTGTCAATGCTTTCGTGAGATTCCTTTGAGATACTATATGATGTCAATTTCAAGTTTTGCTACATTTTTTTATATGTCTACACATTTTACCGAGACAGATTAGTTACTCAACATACCCAATGTTTGTTTTCTTTTCCATTTTTATATACAGGGTGTTGTTTTGGTCAGTGACATCCAACTCAGGGATAAAGTTTATTCTAAAAAATAATTTTCCTTATACTATTTGTAAGTTTTATACAAGAAAACCTCTTCGCAACATTCTTAAATAAATCTAAACGCATGGGTAAACTCGCACCCTCACGCGTAGCTCGCGTGTATCTGCGAAATACTACACCGTAGCTAGTAAGCTACGAAGAGACGACCTGGTGTTGGTAGATTTGACTCATTTGTTAATTCGCAATAATAAATTGATTTTTTGGGTTTATCCCATATTTTTTTTCAAAATGCGTAATTATTAAGCTTGATATATATATTTTTTTCACAAAGGAAATGGAACTCTACGCAGTCCGCAAGCCGGACGAATGCTATCTAACTATTTTATGTATGTAACTAATCAAGATGTATTGCAAACTATGTTATTGTATATTATAATAATTAAATACAGACATGTTGTGTGCAACTACGCAAGTTGAATATCCATATAGCAGAAGAGCGTGGTTGCGTTTCACTCCCAAGCAGGGCTTGAAACCGGTTCAAGATTTACCGTTATTATAACGGTTAAACCGGTTTTATCGTAAAATTCCGCTCCGGAGCGGAACCACATAAGAGCGATACTGTGAACCTAAATAAACCGGTTAATTCGTAGCCGCTCGCGACGATCGCAACGCGACTTGTTTTTAGACCGCATTTACTTCAAAAGATGTTTAACTAATTATCAGATGCTTCAGAATTATTTCTGTTGCCATTATATTGTTTAATATTATAATTGAAAGTTACAAAAACAATTTGAAGAAATACCACTGTACGTATCTGATAGGATATATCAACAAAATACGTTTTATTGAATAAAAACAAACGTCAGATGCGCTCACCGCTCGCTGATGTTAACGAAGTTCAGGGTGGTTGTCCTGCCTGAACGAAAAGTTGAACCGGTTAATGCAAAATACCCATATTTTTCCAAACCGGTTTAAAAACCGGTTTAAAAGAACATAACGTTTTTCAAAAAGTTCCACCTGTATTTTCGTAAAACCGGTTCAAAAAAATACCGGTTTCCAAGCCCTGCTCCCAAGGTCCGATAGTCGGGCTGCATTTCATGTTCTTTATTGTGATATTATTGAGGGCGTAACATGACGTCTTTAAAAATATCCTTACCATATCCAGTTCTTCTATATCAGCGATAGTGGGTAGTGATTGATCGCGCGCTATCGGTGAAGTGACGGCGCATGATGGATTGCTCCCGCGCCGACTTACTGCGCTCGTCTGTGGCTTGACGACGACAGATCATGTGCCAAGATGCGCAGTTTGCGGCTTCGTTGCATCTTTTTAAATGCAAATATGATTTTGAAGAAGTCGTCATATTGTAAAGTGTTCCCTTTATTTCTTTATGATCCTGATAAGATATGGAACGTAGTGCTAGACCGTTAGCAGATCAACATCCGATGACAGATAGACGCAGCCTACGTAACGTAGTAAATTACATAAAATGAGTATTTTAAAGTTAAATACTTTGCGCCTGCAAACCGGGCATGTGTAAGGTATATTTATGACAGAGCTGTGAGAAACAACATTGGTTGCCTCAACAAGCCCTTATCGACAAGCTTGAACGTCTCCTCAACAATTGCATCAGGTTCATCTTCGGCCTCCGTAAATATGACCATGTATCCAGTTTTAGAGCACAGCTTAACTGGCTCCCTATCCGTCAACGTAGAGACTCTCGAATCCTTTGCATTTTACATGCTATTCTTAATAACCCCTCGTCGCCTTCTTATCTTAAAGATTCCGAGAACGTTCCCGTTTTTATGCCAAACTCACGATCGGTCTATCCGTTCCTCCGACAATCTCCGGCTGAGCACACGCTGGCACACCGCTCCACATACGTCTCCAAGTCATTTGCAGTCACGGCAACACGACTGTGGAACTCTCTTCCTTTGGATGTCAGGAAGGCCGAGTCAAAGGTATCATTCAAGAGGAAAGTCTGACATTTTCTTAAAGAATAGATAATTGCAAAATAATATTTATTTATTATGTGTACTATTTATGTATATTTTTATATATTGTATTTATTTTGTGTAAGTTTAAGTATATTTATTGAATGTAAAATAATTTGCAGTAATTAAAGTACGTTTATTTGTTACTATAAATATTAGTTAATTGTTACTTTTTTTGTTGTTTTTCTCAAAATTTCTTTTCGCTGCACCCATTGCCATCTCTCTGCATGACCTAAAGGTTTGACTGGCAGAGAATGCTTTTAGCATTAAGACCACCTTTGTACACTATGATTTGTGCAATAAAGTTTTAAAATAAAATGATTTAAACCAAATACTATATGTTGTCAATTTCAAATTTTGTTACAAACAGGTTTTTACTATTATTTTACACAGATCAGTTACTCAACATGTTCGAATCCCCCTTTGCTTGTTTTCTTTTCCGCGACAATCTTATTATTCTATTTGTACCCAAAACAGTTCAACCGTGATGGATGAAAGCACAAGTTTAACGGCTGATTGCGGAAATTCCTACATTTCACCTTTCGGTCGAAAGCCCACGTATGCACTGGCACGTAAAGTAACGGCGATATATCATCCCGTGTCCAATACAATCTCAATAAGGCGAGGAATTCAAGGCCCTTAGCAATAGTCCCAAATAAATGTCAAATATTATGCCTTAACTAAAATAAACAACGGACCCGACTATCGGGACGGAAGGGTCACTGTACACGAACGGATTTGAATAGATGGAAAACTTAAATTGATAAATTGTATTGTTTCTTTAACGCGTCATTTTTAATTTAAACCATATATCCTTTCGTTTCATTTCGTTAATTTATTCAGTACCTAACAAAATTGAAGTTATTATACAATTAATCATTCATCAAAATTTATGTTTAGACTAGCCTGAATAAACATGTTTGATGTTTTGGATTATTAGCAGAACAAACTAAGTCCCAAGGTTTTACTTCACAGATATATTTAAAATCCATAAAATACACATTTTTTACAAATAAAAAACACAAAATTAGGATTGGTAAAAACCTACTGTGTGAATAAACATGAACAATGTCACTAAGTGATTAGTGATTTTGGGAGCCCTCAGAGACGTCAGCCAACGCCTCTCATCACTTTATTACTAGTCGCTAGTGCTACTAATGATTGTTGATACACGATTTTAATACGCTTCTGATAACGAAAATCTGTTCCGTTCGCTTTATACGCATTTTACCTTGATTTCTATCAACATTTCAACCAATTCATAAAAAGTTTTAAAAATGTAAAATCTGATACAGAGAAAGTCTCAAAACGTAGTGACATAATTGCACTATACGTCACAAACAGTGACAGTAACTTCGCCCAATAAAAAGAGATAGTGTGATCGATTGCTCGATTAAGCGTTCGTGAGCGGCTACCCTAAACCGATGCGACCGGAATGGATACAATAACAATAAATAATGATACGGGAAGGAAGCCGGAACCAAATGCTACGTTTATACTCAAATCAACTGTAAATACGCATATTTCGAACGAATTTACATGGGTTTTGTTTTCGGTTAAATAAAAATCGGGATAAGTATAAATATTCCAGAGGTATTGCTTTTAACGGTGAAATTTTGTCGTCCGCTTAAGTAAAGCCGTTAAGAGGCGATTTTACTAACGTCAGATAGGACTTATGCGACCAAATTAGTACATATGTGTATAAAACTTTCGATTTTAAAATGTAATTTTCATAAATTATTATTGCAGCCAAATAGGTGAAGTTTTCAAAATAGACGTTTTGTAACACGACGACTTCCGTGGTCGAGTGGCTAGCACGCTGGTTTCAAGCGTCGCCATCTCTTGAGGTTCCGGGTTCGTTTCCCGGTCGGGTTAATGTAGAAAACGATGTAGTGGTACCACCGTTGTTTACGATTTCCATGACACAAGTGCTTTAGCTACTTAGCTTGAAATCGGAGCAATGTACCTGTGTGATGTTGTCAAATATTTATTTATTTATCATATTCTAGGAATATTCATTATCTGACGTTGGTAATCGACTCTAATACGCAAATTGACAACTTTACTTACAATGTTATTTCTAAATAAATATTAATAACAGAACTTCACACAAGCGGGATTTAAACTATAACTTGTTGATAACGAGAAAAGTGGCGAGACAGAGCTGTCAGTTGATATTCGGTTAGTACAATATCACAGGGAATTTGTATCATATCAAATCATTTATTTATAAAACATGTAGTTAACAGAATTCAGGTGGTATATGATAAGTAGAGCTATATGTTCGGCCTATGAGTGGCGTACAAAATTTACAAACAAAACACATGCTAGTTTAATCACAGAATTACTGTAAGAATAATTCAATGTCAATTTTTAAAAAAAACTAAATATTTTACAAAAATATCATAAATTTTATAAAAGTATCAATTAAAAAAACAGTTAATGTATAATATGATTTCCTTATCAAAAGGATCAACAATTCTTTGCAAAATGTGTTCAATGTGTGTATCATTCCGTCATTTATATGAAAGTTGATACGAGTAGTGTTAAACGCTCGCTATTATGAACATGTTATTATTACTACACCATCATGAATATCATGACATGTGTGATATTATTGGATAAAAGCCTACATCCAATTTAACATGTCCTAGCTAATTTACTAAGTATAAATATTCTAATTTAAGCCTCTAGAAATCCAAATAGATTATTCACAGGTTTGGCAGTATTGAAATTGACGGCTCGACGGGTCTGTTATAGAAATCTATACAAATCGAATGACGAATTACCGTTAGATACTTAGTTATTAGAAACGTTGTATAATAGTGATGGGTTGAGCGGTGACCGCGGTCGGCCATTTGCTTTTAAATGATAAATCATAGAATGCGCCTTACAAAGCTCCATTTGCAAAATTGGCACGTGAAAATTTCGAGAAATCGTAATGGATCAGCAAATGGAAATAGCCAAGAGCGAAACATCATGAAATGTCACTTAAAATGTAAATACTTTAATTTCTTGTAGTCTAATATTAGAATGATTTTAGAAGGTAAAAGTAGGTAGGTACTCAATCCTAATTCTTTTGTATGCGTTGATTTGGTAATAGGTACCTACTTCTGTCAACTTTTTTTTCTTCGTGATATGATATTTTGAGTCTCATCTATTTTTCTATTTAAATTTGAATCCACAGATTCTGTGTTCGTGCCTTTGTTTTAAAATAGCTCATCTCCTCTTCCAAACAATAAATTTTAGTTTGCAATTAATTTCTTGATGTGTCATCCACTGAGTACTTTTAAATGTTGTAATACGATATTGTAGATAGGTGTCAAATTGGCTTATCTTAACTAAAATACTACTTACATTTAAATAACAAATGAAATTATTAAGCAAAACTTTACGGTGTATGAATAATGGGTTTAATTTTAATCTAGAAATATTTAGTGAGTTGACCTTTCAATGAATGTAAAGTCTAGTTAGACTAGGCTCTACTATGCCCAGTGGCACTTCTCAAACTCGATCATAATATATTTAAATTAATATGAATCTTAGACCCCTTACACACCGCGACTTTTAGCTCGATGCAGTTGCGATACAGGAGCTAGAAATTGACAAATTAAGTACTGTATTTTGGCAACTGCATTGAAACTAAATTAAATCCGTTCATTGCGTCAGTCGTTCAAAGTCTAAAATGCTAAAAGTCGCAGTGTGTAAGGGGTTTAAGATTTATCAGGTAATCAGAAGTTTTTTTTTGTTTAAAACTCAACCTTGTTACAACTGTTTAAGATAACGCAGTGTTTACCTTGACGTGCTGTTGTCCGTAGGTTGTTTGATCATTGGATACATGTGTAGAATTTTTCGTTGTGCACGTAGAAGGTACTGTCAAATAACTTACCTCCATACGATTTGGTTTAGGGCCAGTTTTTTAAACGTCAGATAAATCTCATCTCGGACGGAGCAGTTTTAATATATTAATTTCGTTTTTTTTTTAATTAAGCGTAATAGCCTAGAATATCAAGATGGTGAGATAACACTAATTTGCAAAAGGCTAACAATTATTATAATTAAGTCACGCCTGGCTATGTTTTAAACAAGGGTCGGTTTATTTAAAGAAAAAAGATCCTGTGTAATCCTTTTGCGAAGTGTCACCAAGTTGCTAATTGGCTGACTGGGGAGGAATATTAAGAGAGGTACTTGTGACATCAGTGCTGTTTAAAATATTAACTTAGTGTGCCTTTACATTAGAGCGACGGCAGCGCGGCAGCAGCGGCTGCCCATACATAAAAAACAGCGGCGCTGCTGCTGCGCAACTTCCGCGCGACTGTCGCGCGACCGTCGCGCTGCTAAAGTCGCCTAAATGTGAAAGCGCTTTGCGCGTGTTTCCTGCCTTGGAGTATAAAGCTAGGGTTCAAATTAATAATAAATGTATAAGAAGGTGTAAACAAAATCTTGGTTATCATAAAATTCTACCTGTGGTAGGATCATAAAAATATCGGCTTAAGAAATCAGCGACCATCAAAATCAATTAAGCCTATTTTGCCGTAATAACTGAGCATGCATGTATTGCACGCATTCTTTATAACACAATATTAGTCAGATTTATTTTTATGCTACCGGAGTTTAAACATAGTCACCCTGTGATATTTAATGATAATCGCGAAGTTCTTTACTAATCCCGTACTAACGTTACACCAGGGGATTCCCACGCGGCATGAAAAATTGCTTTGTCTCGTTTTAACATAGCTAGATGTGATAGTGGCACCCTTATCGGTATCGTCATCTGCCTCACTACTGCATGCGAATACGTTAGTTTATATATATATATATTTATAATTATTGTTCACCAATCACATACATTGCTCTGATCCCAAAGTAAGTACCCAAACATAATGGTGGTACCACAACACCCAGACCCAAAACAATATAGAAAAATATGATTTCTACATTGAACCGACCGGGAATCGTACCCGGGACCTCGGAGTGGCGAAGCCTTGAAGCCAGCTTGTTTAGCCACTAAACCACGGAGGTCGTCTAACATAAAGGCATCCATCCAATTTTAACGGACCAAAGTAGTTTAATTTAATTTTTCAACTTTCTATTTGTTTATCTCTCTTGTCTTACGCCAATAGATAGGGCACGTGTGTGACGCGAAACATAAATTCCACATGTCGGGGCGCAGGGTACTCGTCCTCTCGCCTGAATTCATATAAAAAACGTGACGGGCCTGCAGACACCTATGATCGAGGATGTTGGTGGACTAGATAGGATTTCCACTAAGTCTTTCAAACTCCTTCTATTATTCTTTCTGATTAATTTCGTTGCGGGGCCCAAGAAATTTTAACTCCCTCCTGGGACTCCCTAGCCTTCACTGGTTAGGACTTTCAATTAAGCCATGCTATAGATCCTGGCTACACAGGAGTAGCAGCGGGCAGTAAACTTATAAATCAATGTGGCTTTTTAGATAGGAATTGCTAATCACTTACCTAAGACCCCTTACACACTGCGACATTTAGCATCGATGCAGTCGCGCGTTTTGAAAACGCGCTTTAGCATCGCGACTTATGCAATAAATAGATTTTTAACTTAGCATCGATGCAGTCGCGCGTTAGTCCCCAAATTTCAGTACGGAATTCGTCAATTTCCAGCTTCTGCATCGTGACTGTATCGAGCTGAAAGTAGTGCATTGTGTAACGGTCGACATTTTCCGACTGCATCGAAGCTACATCGCGACTGCATCGCTGCTAAGAGTTGCAGTGTGTAAAAGGTCAATGACTCGTGGAATTTTTATTTTAAAAATAACGTAAATTACTCGAAAAACAAAACCAGCCAAGTGCGAGTCGGACTCGCGCACTGAGGGTTCCGTGCCAATTTTAACTGAATGAGGGAATCCACTTACTTCTACTTAGTAAAATACCACAATTTGTATTTTGCTGACTGCAAATATAACTTTGTTTTTCATAGTGTTTATATGAAGTACAAAGTTATGTTTGCGGTTGTTGAAAGCATGCTATATCTCAAAAACTACTTGTTCGATCTCGTCCAAATTATTTTTCGTTGAAAGTACTTGTTAAGATCTATATTATTATAATTTTTTTAAAATTTACACTCTCTTGGTTTAGAAGTTAGATGGGGGGGACGCCCATTTTACCACTTTGGAAGCGGATAGCTATAAAACGTTAGACTTTAAAAGAAAATGGTTTTAGGAATCTCATTATCATTTTAAAAGACCAATCAATAGACACCCCACACGCATAGGTTTGACTAAAATATATTTTTTTGTTTTAGTTTCATATATGGGAGCCCCCCCTCCCCCCTTAAATGACATTATTTTTTATATGAAAATTGGTAAGCGGTTAACAGGATACATCTTCCTACCAAATTTCAACAGTGTAATGCTTATAGTTACAGAATAAAGGCTAGGCTAGGGCTAGGAATAGGCTGTGACATACGGACGGACAGACAGACAGACAGACAGACAGACAGACAGACTTGACGAAACTATAAGGGGTTCCGTTTTTTGCCATTCGGCTACGGAACCCTAAAAATAATACTGGTTGCCTTTATGTCAGGTAAGTCGAGTGTTCAATCCCGCATAGGCCGTTCGCTTTTCTTTAGTACCTTAAGCAAAGGAATAGGAATGATATTAATAATCCGTATTGAATTCGTCATAACGATTGATCTTATAGTTAAGTATCAATAGACAAAAAATACACAGCTTAAAAAAAAATGGGAACCAAATGAAATTAACACGTTTCAATGCATAATTCAGTTCCTTGACTAAAACTGTTTATCGTTGTTTGTGCTTATCCAACAGTATTTATCGAGTCAAATGACCGGGTATCTTTCAAGACACATATTTTTTTTTGATACCGAATTTAATTTAAGAGATAACTATTCAATGAATGTTCATATCTTTTTAACCGACTTCAAAAAGGAGGAGGTTATCAATTTGACTGTTTGTTTTTTTAAATCTATTTTTTACATATTTCAGTCGTCAGTCGACCGATTCGAATTTTTTTTTTCGTTTACCTAGAGGGTATACCTTTCAGTTGGTCCCATTGTTGCCAATTTGGGATCTGATGATGGGATCTTGGTGTAATCGAGGGAAAACCTCAAATTTAAAAGGTATGTATAGTGTTTTTTTACCAGAATCTCAATGTTGACGTGTTGTTTCGTCTGATAGTCCACATCTTTTGCGGCTGCGCTGATGGTGGAACTCCTTAACACTTAGGAGTTCAGTTATTATTAAGACAGAACTTATGATAGGTAGTTTGTAGCTTCTTAAAGAACAGAATCATAAGGTGCTACTTCCCCCCTCCTCCCTCTCCTGTAAAAATGAAGAAATAAAATTACCTTTAAAAAAGTAAAAACCGACTTCAAAATCAAAATGCACTAAAAAGTCTTGAATAAACTCTCGACCTTTGAAAGGAAAGGAACCCATTGTGCCATCACTTTGACCATTGAAAGGAAAGGAATCCATTGTCCCATCACTTTGACTATCAAGACTCGACTGTCGAAGCGCCGACGCCAAAAAGTTTTTTTTTTTTTTACCGAAAATGGATTCCTTTCCTTTCAATAGTTAAGAGTTTATTTAAGACTTTTTAGTGCATTGTGGTTTTGAAGTCGGTTTTCACTTTTTTTAAAGTTAATGTTTATCCCGCAAATCAATGTCGCACTAAAGCAGAATGGTGTGAAAGTAAAAATCCTGTCAACTTAACAATGTCGTATTATACCTTGGAAAAGAATCGACCTGTCAAAGGTTTTGTATTTGACAACATTCTGACATTATGACAACTCGCATGTGCGCCAAAAAATGTTTTTTAACCCTCTAAAATCTTGATTGCTTCTGACAATATTTTCCACTTCGCGAATTTTCGCTCTGAGTACAGCTTCAATGGAAGCTTCTATGTTCCAATATTTTGTTTAGATGCGAATTGTGTATTTCTGTTAAAGGGCAACATATTTCTTCTTGTCGATGGTTAAATGACTTAAATTTGTTATGCCCAGTAATTGGCGACGTGGATTGCCATGTCGTTAGCAAACAAGGTCTTCTAGTATGCATGCATCAGGGCACGCAGGACGAAGCAACAAATGGGCCATGTCTTGTGGAGTGAACCGCACAGGACAAATGAGTTTCATCGGAAAATCCCCACCCGAACATGGCGTCCATGCATCTACCCAGTTGGGACCGGAGTCTGTGAAGAATCTTCCAAGTAGGCTAGGGTAGAACCTACCTTGTTCTATGCAAACAATTTCTGTTTGGAGTCGGTGCCATCACTTTGACCAAATAAACTTTAGATAAACTATCAGAGCACCGACTCCAAAAAAAATGTTTGCCTAGAACCTACCTTTCCTTTCAATATTCAAGAGTTTATTTAAGACTTTTTAGTGCATTTTGGTTTTGAAGTCGGTTTTTACTTTTTTTAAAGTTAATTTTATTTCTTCATTTTTAGAGATTATAGGAGAGGGGGGGGAGTTGCACCTTATGACTCTGTTCTTTAAGAAGCTACAAACTACGTATTATAAGTTATTTCATTATAATTACTGAACTTCTAAGCGTTAAGAAGTTCCACTTTCAGCTCAGTCCCATAATATGTTGACTATCAGACGTAACAACACGTCAACATTTAGATTCTAGTAAAGAAACACTATATGTGCCTTCAAAATTTGAGGGTTTCCCTCGATTACACCAAGATTCCATCATCAGATCCTGAAATGGAAAAAATGGGACCAACTAGAAGGTGAACCCTCTAAGTAGGCGAAAAAATTTTTCGCATCGGTCGACAAACGACTGAGATATGAGGTAACAAACATACAAAAAAAAACATACAGTCGAATTAATAACCTCCTCCTTTTTTGAATTCGGTTAAAAATACAGTTCAATCATTCGTTCTGTTATGCGATTTTAGCAATTCCTATGACATTTTATATCAAAAACCAACTTTGAGTTAATTTTATCGAAGAACAAAATTATATGCGTAACGCGTGTGTAGGTAAGCCTGATCTATGTATTTTATGTCAAGTCCAACGTTTACCAATGCCACTTCCAGAACTTGTAGATCTGTGTGCTACCTAAGTTCCCCGTCAGATAAATGGGCAAGGTCAATGATAGGGCTTTTACCCTTGTAATCTGTACGCCGATAAATAAGTGGAGTAGCGGGCCGAAAAGCGAGATGTGTTACAATATAACGCGGACAAATAGGTAGGTACGAATTATATCTTCTGCAGATTGATTTTATTGTTGAGTTTAAAAAAAAAACTTGTAACTAGTTGCAAATGAAATATATGGTCTTCCGTTTGTTATAAGTAATGCATACTTTATTCATATAATACAAATATGGTAGGAAACTAGCGCACGTAATTAGGTATGAAAAGACCAACATAATGTTATTCCGTTACTAAGGGCCTATTTTGCCAACGTCAGATATAACTTATCCGACGAAATAAGTATAAAACGACTGATTTTAAAATTACATTTATATAAATGATAACTCACAAATAGGTGACGTTTTATAATTAAACGTATTGTATTTTATTCGATGAATATTCCTCATCTGACGTTAGAAAAATCAGGCTATATTAGGTCAAAAGACAGCTCTAAGGCCTAATTTCTTCATTAAGAGTAATGGTAAAATGTCGTTACCAGCGGTTGAAAATTACGATTGTGTGTGTTATGAAGAAAAATTACCTTAACCAATGGTCAATATAATAGCCATTCTGACGTTTTCCTAAGGTATATTTTCTTCAAAACACACAATCGTAAATATTCACCAGTCACGAAACGTGAAAAGTTGATTAAAGTTATGACCATACCTAAGACCTAACCCGCATTTTAATAGGAACATCCTTGGCATCTTTCGCAGTGTAATAAATTCGTAATCTTACCGGAAGGTTGTAATACAAAATTATCTAGATAGTATTAACGAGAAAATATAGGTTGTAAATTCTTATCTACCAAAACGGGACACATCAATCTTTCTCGTTTAATTTCATTCCTCGATTTCAAAGGGTTTGAGCCTAAGCAAATATTTGACGCAATTAATCTTAATTCTTTTCAAAACATCCCTTGAAAGCAGTTAATTAAAATCAGTTTTATAAGATGGACAGAATTTTAATGATTTTAGTCAAATTTACTATGCTGTGCTCGTTTTTTCCGTGTCAAAGTATCACAAATCTAAATAAACCTGTGGAGTATTGCTGTTGTATGAAAAAAAACTTTTCAGTACTTCATTAGTCAAAAAACTTGATATTTCGTAAATATATTATACGAAACTAAATTTATACCTAATACCCGAAATATGTGTATAATTATCTTTTTCATTAGACGGCCTTATTTGTCAGGAATACGCCCTCATTTATTCATTAAGAAATTAAAGAGCCGTAATTTACGGTTGCTTATTTAGTAGCCTGCTATATTTTGCCAACTTACTTTACTCCCTTAAGATATAAAAAAAATAAAATAAAAGCCGCATCAATCGTTTCTGTTATCGCCCATAAAATAAATATTCCTATCGGAATAGAAGGACAAGTAAAAGCTGTCAAACGAAACCGATTTAAGATTTCAGTAACTAACATAAGTAAGTAACATTTGTAGCTTTAAATGAGATAACCTTTTGATCAGGTGATTTATAACAATGTTCATAAGTTAAATATAGTAGTATACTGCATGATAAACAGTCGACACAAAATATTGAAAATGCAGCTCTGGTGTAAAACTAAATGTTATTTCATTATACAAAATATTCGTCGTGATACATTCGCTGTGTTATTCTGTCTTTATTTTTTACGTAAATTAACGTTTGTAGAATAGAATAATCAAACTGCGTACTTTAAATTTGCGGCGCATTGGTAAATATAAGTCGTATATTAAGAGGCTTCGATTTGGACTAATCTACCTGTTAAATGATTATTTGTTGGGGTTATGCCGCTGTAATGCATAATAATCAATCACCGATTAGTCACCATGTTTCAGACACATTATTTCTCCAAATTATACAAAATTTCACTTTTAAATATAAAAAAATCAAATGCACGTAATTTTCAGCGAGCTTCTGCAGGGCGGTAACTGTTTGACATCTGACAAAAATGGTTCTGCTACCCATCTCTTTTTATCACACAGTTTGCTGCTAGTGACATCTCGCTTTTGTCGGTCTATTCCAAAGGGATAATAATTTTATGGTTTCACCCAATGGTTGACTGGTAGGGAATTCTTTAAGCATTAAGTCCGCCATTTGTACTTTAGTTTTGTCAGTGCAATAAAGAATTAAAAACAAGGCCAAAGGACTATGTACGTATAAGGTACATATGTACGTGGCACAGATACCTCAAAATAGAGATAATATTTGTGCCACCTACAGATAACAGCTCCTCAAGGTAAACACTGCGGTATCTTATGAAGTGGTAATAAGGGCTAGTTTGCTACAAAAGTGAGAAACCTGATGTGCTGGCGACTGTCCATAATCCTCATATGAATAGACTATTCAGCAAGTTAATTCGACCGCTAATTTAACTACAGCGTTGACGACAAGCTCCTACACCGAGCATAGCATAAGACCGTAATTTGGACAAGTTATAAATTTCGGGTTGAAGTGACAAATGTCTACCATAAACTGGTGCTAAATGAAGGACGCGATGGTGAAGCCGTAAAATTTGTACATAAACCGTTAAAACTCCGTTTACGATGGCAACTGAAGGTGCTACGGCCATTAACAGCTCGTAAAACTCCATATGCTAAGAAACCTTTGAATTTTATATAAAGAGTAATTTGTCGAATCCGCGAAATGGAATCGGGAAAGACGGATGTAGGTAACTGAGCTAAGTCTTTGCGGAGTAACACCGTTAAAGAGAAGGTTGAGAATAATTTAATCACTTAAAAACCTGCAAGTCAGAATAATACAATTGATAACACATTTGATTGATTACACTCGTCATTCGGAAATACAACCCGTTGAATAAAGATATATTACTGTATTCTGATAGAAAGAAACACATTAATCAAAAGAATTTTACATATAATAATAATATAAAATAGTATTCCTAGCCGATTTCGACTTCGGTGGCCAGTCACAACGACTAACCGACTGCGCGGGACATATTATAGTGCACAAGTGTGTGCGCAAACACTATTCCTTTCACTCTCATACCCCGATGGGACAGCAATCTGACACGACCGGAGAGAGTTCAGGCACAGGAACAACGGCTTTACGGCTTTACGTGCTTTTCCGAGGCACGGGGGTGAAACACCGCCAACATCCAAACTCCGGGCTACCCTAAGAATTTCTTAACAGAAAAACTCAGGTATATATTTTTGGCCCGACCCGGGGATCGAAGCCGGGACTTCTGGCGCAGCCATCGTTTAAAAGTGCGACCCTCCTATCGCTGCGCCACCGAGGCAGTTTCACATAGAAAGGTTAATAAAACGTAACGAAAAAAAACCAACGCCCTTTATTAAGAGCTGACGTCCAGTAAGACTTATCCGAAGAAATAAGTATAAAATTTTAAAATGACATTTACATAAATGATTGCTGGCAAATAGGTAACAAGGCGTAATGTGCTTTATTCGACGAATATTCTTATCTGACGTAGGTAAAATTAGGCCTAAGCTGTACACAATTAGTCCGAAGGTTTTATAAAACCGAATGTCAAAAGACCAAGTTTCGCATCGCAATTACACGTTTGACCGATCCGCATTAACTGCCAAATTTGACAACAATAAAATAAATAGCAGTAGCACCTCAATTTATTATAAAAATATATTTTCAAAAAAACAAAGACTATTCATTACGGTGTAAAGATATAATAGTAGCCATAAGTGCTTACCAATAGAAGAATAAGTAGTGTAGCTTCAACATCATCATTATTATCAACCAAAGGACATCCACTGCTGAACATAGGCCTCCCCCACTTTTCCACAGCGACAAGCGGTCTGCATCCAGTTTGGTCCTCGATCGGTCTGCGATCTTTACAAAGTCGTCTGTCCATCATGTCTGTGGACGTCCTACGCCGCGTCTTTGATCGAAGGGTCTCAAATCCATAACTTTTGTTTGTGTTTTAAACACAGTGCAATTTTGTTCTTCTACAGTAAGTAGGTTTTTCGTGAACTAAACGAGTACGTTACGGTAACTGTACGTTCATCTTAGAGTTGTTAATCTGGCCCATTATCAATTTATATTGTCATCTATGGCGTAAAACATATCATTTTTTGAGAGGAAATAATACCGTCATGCAAGTAACTGTCCACTTTACTTCGATCACCTTTCCATAGCTATCCTATAAAATAATTATAATGAAGTAACAAAAAAAATATGATGGGCCTACTGCACATGCTTTCATAATAATTTGACATGCCTATCTATTCAATAAGGAGTTAGTACCTTCTACCTATCTACTCAATAAGGAAAGTTATATTACTTTTGTTCGATTTCACCCTGATTCAGATTGGGTAGGTGACTATATCCCCTTAATCCACCTTTTGGTAACGTTTTCACTTTTGAATCTGTAAAGTTTTAATGAAGGTAGAGTATTTTGATTTATTTTACGCGAATTGAGCGAACGATTGCACGGAGATAGAGTAAATTGGATATGTTTTTGTGTTAGGAACGAGAAATAAGAGCCGTTTCGGGTTAAAACAATTGATCAATAACTCAAGTGTTTTTTTTTTAAATGATTTTGGTGCTCCTTTGCGTGGCTTTCAAAAGGATTCTATTCTATTTGAATCCAAACCAATCAGATTTTAGGAAGGGTTTGGAAAGAAACTAACAGTTTAATTTCTTTGACAAATATATCAACGTATACATAAGTACTCATTAAATGCTTAAATTGTATGCGGCCGTTTGCTTAGGCAGGCTCTTAGTGAAATACTTACATAATGACTCGGCTATAAAAAAGGGTTTATTTTTAACCCCACGGACGCTGTCACAGCCTCTTAACTCCCAATTTTATAACCGACCTAGTGTAAAAGTCCGTGAAAAGGGCGACTAAGTGGGGCAGTAAGAAGACTATAATTTTACCAGGTTATGTTCGGTGCGTGCTTTAGCATAGTCTGTGAAACCTAAGAACCGGTGGCCAAAGTGCTAATAACGCTTTTGTTTTGTTTACATACGTAATTGGATACTTAGATATTGAAGCACTAATGCACGCCTGTTTCCACCATTTTTAATTAGGCTAGGCCGCTTGTCTAAATTTTAAAAATAATAAGAGGCTACTCTTCTTCTTCAACTAAAAAGCTGCGCTCTTGTCTATGGAGTGATCGCCGTTCTCTTCTTTTTCCGCCTTCCTCTTGACCTCCTGTTACGGCGTGACACCGACTTTTTTCCTTCACTTGGTCAAAATAACTTCTCCTAGGCCATCCTCCTTCCCTCTTTCCTTCTACCTCTTGTTCCATGATATAATCTGAGAGCCTTTCATGTCGTATCAGCATAGAAAGAAAGAAATAAAGAAAATACATGTATTCGACTCACAACATATACAAAAACACTTACACGTAAACACCATAGCGATTCAGAACGTTTGATAAGCCATTCGGTTTGGATTTCGGCTAGATTTTCTGCATTTTTATTAATGCCGCAGTTTGAATGGATGTCGATATGTCAGTTCGGTAACAAATAAGAGTATAATAAAATATTTCGTAACTAAATGGTTTTGAATTGGGGGAATAGTATCCTAGCATATTTCCCTGTCTATTTTCTTTTATTTTCAAAATAGTCCTTTCCTTGTCTACAATCTTCGTTTCTTTTTTTCACTGTTCAGCTGATTCTTTCATTCTCCTCCAATACCACATCTCAAATGCTTCTAACCTCTCTCTGTCTCTCTGCGTTAATGTCCACGTCTTGCGTCCATATAAGGCTATACGCCAGATATAAGTTTTAATAAGTCTTCTCCTAATTTTTAGGAGATAATTGGTCATAGTACTTCTTGTTGTTGAAAAGTCTCTTTGCCATAGCTATTCTTGAAATTACATCCGGAGTACACCTAAAGTCTTGTGTTACTTTACTACTAATGTACTTAAAAGCCCGTACGTGTTCCAAATCTGCGTTACCGAATTTCATTTTAATACTGAATGGGCTGGTTTTAGATGCACAAATAGCATTCGTTTTAATGTATGTAAACTTTAGGCCAAATTCTTTAAATAATTGTAAAAAACCTACCAATAATTGTAAAATCATCATATTTACTTCAGATACTCGATGCGAGTATTATGATTGATGAACAAGACCAATAACCATCCGTACCTACGTCCTATTCACTTATTTATACCGTTGCTTTAGATTTCCGCCATTTATAACGTTTAGTATTAGTAATGTAAAAATAGAGGATGCACCGCTAGCCTTTCTTAAAACATATGCGGCACAACGAATGTAACTTTTAGTACCCAACACCAACGTGTAAAATACCTCGACGCGTTTCACCACTTCACGTGGTATCCTTAGGAGATGTTATAGCCTCAGTGTTTTTAGGTTAAGTAAAGGTTAAAGCACATCTATCTATCTGTATCGAGAATAGCACCGTATTATTATCAACCAGTCGTCAACCATACGGAAGCACGTTACGTAAAGGTATCATCAACCGCTCGCTATGAGAAAGGCACCAGATAGCAAACGCTTCGCCGCGGATCGCGTTTGCTACAAATTTTGATCGTCCGTGCTCCTTTTCTCCGCGCTCCGAAATTTGAAGCAAGATGTATATATTTTAAATACAACTAAATTCACGATTTTCGCAAGGAAACACCTAATTCCATAAATTCTGATTATATCGCCGATATCTGAACGCTACTTAGTACTAGTAATATTTTATTGATGGCTCTCTGTTTACTTCCATATACCTTTATATTATGCCTGCGTTTATTTAAATTTATTTTAATGACCGACTAGGCAAACTATTCTTAACGCCAGCTTTCAAGTTTGCCGCTCAGAGATCCCACTCTTCTAGAGGTCAATTCAGAAAATCTTTTTTCTCAGGACTGCGTCATTGTTCTTTCTGATTTGATAATATATATATTAGTGCTGTGACTTTCTTTTGAATGAGATCTACTAGCCAAAAAATTTATTTATATATTTTTATTTATTTGAACTTTATTGCACTGTTAATGGTACAATTGGCGGACTTACTGCCTTATGGCATTCTCTACCAGTCAACCGATTGGGAAATGGAGAATATTTAAAAGTACTGAGATTGGTATTGTGCTCTTAACCTATTTAATGTCTTGTCTGTCTCGTGTTTGCCCACATGAATGCCTAACTAATATTTTAGTTCCACGCCACGTTCCTACTCGAACGAGCATAGTAAATATTAGCGGCTCGTGAACAATACGCATATACCTCGCTAATAGGCTGTCTCAATCCGATACGACGTCCGATGATCACGTTCTAGAATTATTATTATAACACCTGGACAGTGAATACGATAATTACATATAACACGATTGTGGTTTTTGGCTATACATATATATACTCGTATCTTATATACGAGTATTTTACTCAGATGTTACTCCTAGTAGAATTTTTTTGGTATAACAATGTAGTATAAATTGCACTTGTAAAAAGCAACTTTGGCTGTGTGACACACGAGGAATCGAACCCCGTGTCTTACGCAATCCGGGCGTATGCCTATACCACTCGGCCACCGTCACATTAGCAAGCCTGTTGAATTTTGCAAGCGCTTTCTTTAACGCGTAGGCTGCGTGATGTCATCAATGTTGTGAGATTGCTCTCACAATATCCGAAGGAAATATTTTTACATTCGATTCCTCGTCTGTCACACAGCCAAAGTTGCATTTTACAAGTGCAATTTGCAATTTATATTATTAAGTTTGTATAGTGACAAAATATTATAAAAACCAAAATATAATTATAACAATGTAGGTTTTAAAAAAAATATTGAACACCAATTACCTACATTGCTCTGGATCCCAAAGTTAGTAGCTAATGCACTTGTGTAATGTCAATCAGGTACAACGGTGGTACCGCAACACCCTGACCCGAGGCAATATAGAGAATTTTGATTTCTGTATTGACTCGACCGGGAATCGAACCCGGGACCTCAGAGCGGCGACGCCTTGAAACCAGCATGCTTAATCACAATTGAAAAACAACGTGACTTCGTATCAAAATCGTTTTTGTAAAGAAGCGACATATTAAAAGTGTCTCAAATTAAGCAGAAGTTGATTTAAAATAAGGTGATATTAAGGTTTAATTTCCTCCTACGCTGACTTCAGCGTCGCTTGTGTTTATTCGAACGCTTGACTGACGTACGCGACAGAGACATCAGCATAGGATAAAATCCATAAAATTATATAGGAATATTAATTTTATGATAAAATCAAACCTCTCTTTAATACATTAATTTACGGCCGTAGGTGTTCGTTGGAATTATCAATCATTTTTATTGAGTAATTTATACAAACACAATGTTGTTTGTGTCTATTACAAAATAACGAGAAGATACTCATAAATTTAAGTTCACGGATAGTAATTTGTAATTTTTTTCACATTGTAATTTTTTGCGGTACAAATTGTTTTGCAAAAAACGTAAAAGCCAGCGGATGCATGGAATGTTTTTATTGATACAGTTCGTAGACCTTTTCTGTTTACAATCTAAAGTTGGTAACAACTTTTATGAAATCGAACGCAATCTGTACTTTTGTTTTGACTGAATTTCAGCTTCGAACAAGTTTCACTCCTATTGGAACTGTTTCGTTCACAATATTGGATCCCTGAATATATTATGCTAAGCGTAAACGACGGACGGATTTAATCTGAGAATCTCTTTCTAATATAAAAAAATACATTAAGTTTGTGGAGGAGTTACGAATATCTCTACGTTTTTATAGACCAAGCGATAGAAGTTTTCATTTTCATATACAAGTAACTTAGGATAGTTATCAAATCTCACTAATACTTTTGTTAACACGACGTCATCAATGATGAATTAAATTAAATGTGATGAATTAATCCCTTTGAGCGTTTTTTTTTCGGAAGGAAAAAGAAATCACACGGTGCTAGATCAGGGCTGTAGGGAGGGTGACCCAGGAGTTTGAAGTCCCTCATTTTGAGCGCGGTGTGTGCAGGCGCATTGTCGTGGTGGAGCAATAGTCCGCGGAGCCCAGTGTTTGGTCCTTGTTGCTCACCACAGAGAAAACTTCTGATAAAAATTTGGTAGTATACCATTCGGCGTTGATGTTTCTTTGATTTCGTAAGGGAATCGACCAGTCAAATTACAAAAGCTGGCGATTGAAATCTTCCCTCCGAGATTGATTCACTTTGGTAGGCGTTGATTAATCTTGAAACACCCAAACTGTCGACTTGCGCTTTGTTTCTGGATTGTATTGATAAATCCAGGACTCACAGATCACCTGTAACGATGTCGAAAACGCGCCGAAACGAGCCTCCTTCAGACTTGTTCAGCATATCACGGCACCATTCCACCCGGGCCTGCTTCTGAGAGTCAGTGAGGTAGTGCGGCACTCGCGTGATACTATCCTCATCACGCAAAGATGCCCGTGTAGAATGATGTGAAAGCTTCCTGATACAAACTTCAACATGTGCTGAATCTCCTGATATGTAATTCTCCTATGATCTTGGATTTTTTACTGCTAACAAGTTTTCTTCCGTAAAAGCCGTCAAAGGGCGATCGCTTTGTTCTTCATCCCCTTAGGTTGGTCGACCGCGCTTGAATTCGTTGTACAATTGATAAACGGTGGCCTTGAAAAGGCTCTCATCCATAAATGTCATTTGAAGTCTAACGAACAATTCTTCCGGTTTCAAGCGACACTTGAAATCTTAAATAATCATAGGTCTAAATGTTCCCGGTGCAGATTCATTTTTCAGTCAGACACGATACTTTGAATTGGCTTGCAAAAATGTGGAATTGTTCGTTTTCATAAGAAACCACAAATTTCGCAGGGTCGGACTGACAGCACGGTAGCTCAATTGGTAAGAGCGTTTGGCCCGGTGTGCCAAGAGGTTGCTGGTTCAAGTCCCGCCCGTGCGCAAATTTTTGGTTTCTTATTTCATCTTTATGAATATAAAATATGACACTGTGAGTGTTAAAAACATTCTTAAGCATTAGATAGCGAAGCGACATCAATTTCGAAGTTGAATTTATTCTGTAAAGAATAACTGCTTGGGCCATCTGTTTCATAAACAGAAGGCTAGATGGCGCTAAGCGTCACGCAATTGACGTTTTCATAAGAAACCACAAAATTCGCAGGGTCGGACTGACAGCACGGTAGCTCAATCGGTAAGAGCGTTTGGCCCGGTGTGCCAAAAGGTTGCTGGTTCAAGTCCCGCCCGTGCGCAAATTTTTGGTTTCTTATTTCATCTTTATGAATATAAAATATGACACTGTGAGTGTTAAAAACATTCTTAAGCATTGACACATTTTGTTTGTCTTTGACGATTTTTTTTTTAGTTTGGTCGATTATTGCATGGATTATTAAGCAGACGGAGGCGACTAGCCGACATTTTTTTTGTTCATTAATCTTCTTACTCACTCCCGCCTTTAGCTGTCATTCATAGCGCTATCTCATGAGGCAAAATTGAACCTGGAATTTGACATAATCTGTGGTAGTTTTGGTGACAAGTAACCATGTTTTCGCAAGGTTGCATTCTTCTCCTTTTATTATTGTCTGTGAGAAAAAATCGATCGATATTTTTAACAATGATTTGAAATATTTGACATCGTCCGCGTTTTATGTAGTACTCTGTTGTCTTCCGAGCCTTTACTGTCCTTCTAATCTTGTGTTTTATGTATAACGACTGTACTGATATGTAATGTAAAAACTTAAGATTTCATCTCTCGTCAAACAACATAATATCTAAATAAATTTATTTATTTTTTCTCAAAGTCGAAATGAAAAATATGTATAACTCGGGTGAAAACACCCATTAAACTCTCGAATTATTAGCGCTCTCACTCCGTTCGAGCGCCAAAAACTTCTCGAGTGAAAAGGGTCACTTTCTCCCCTACCACACATACATACAGGTCGAATTCATCATCCTTCTCTGGAGCCGGTCAAAGCATACGACAATAATGACAAGCGGAATCAGATCTTTGCATTCGATTATAAGATGTCTATTTTTAATTCATGCATTACAATTTCGACGCTCCCAATGAAAACAATACGAATATGTTATTTTATTTTTAAAGCGGATCGAGATCTTTGGGTGGAGTATGACTCATACCCACTCATACTTGAGGAAAGGCCTTTGCCCAGCAGTTGGATATTTACAGGCTTACTTTAGTTTACGTTTTATGACTCCGCGGTCCGTGTGTCGTTGAAAACATGACTCCATCGCCTGGACTAGCAGCTTTTTTGCGTCGTAAATACAAATTCTACGCGCACCTGTCTTGTGCAGTTGCTGTCACATAAAGTTTGGTATAAACCTTCACGTTATCATCTACAAAGACCGTCGCGTTTATTTCAATTTGGGATTCTGTACATAATGTCGCCATTATTGAAATTTTAATGAAACCCATCATGTGCAGTGCGTAGGCGTAATAGAAACATTTATGTGATGTTTACTCGTTTACAATGACACCGGATTATTATTAAAGCTTTTGAATGAATTCATTGTAAATAGGGAGATGTGAAGCTATACACGTGACTACAAGTTTTCTGCATAATAATTTTGCTTATTACGTTGTAAATCTTTGCAGGAATTACAATAATTTAATCTTCTTATTTCGGTACGTTAGCATTAGTTATGTAGATATGATTTAATAATGTCCAGGACTTACCTACATATAAGAGTCTTCTCCAGTTTATATATCTTAAGTAGCACACAATATTGAAATAAAAAGAAAAACACCTTTACATTAGTTCAGCATAAAATTATGTATCATCTAGTAAAACCGACTCTTAAACCCCGTTTCACTATGTCTAAGTAAGTTCTGTTAATACTATCTGCCAGATACTTAGTACGAATTAATGTTCTATTTGAATTTTCTCGTTGGTTAGTGCTTACTTGTCGATTGTGGTCCTTAGTCACAAAATGGGAGTGGACGGGTCATGTGTGCAAAATGCACCCCGAATCCATAGATAGATGGGCTCAAGTCATAACGAGATGGATACTACTGACGGCTACCGACGAAAAAGTAGACCTAAAAAGACGTGGTATGATGATTTGACCAGCTTTGCCAGAGATTGCGTATTTTAAGCTGCTGACAGGGACCAATGGAAGGTGTTGGGTGAGACCTTTGCACTACTGCCAGTAGGATGTTTTTTTTTTTAAATACGTAGGGTTTGTTTACAATCGATCGATATAATATTAAACTCAAGTTTTAACGTATTCAAATCTACCAAACTGCGGGAGCCAGCGAAACTTCACATTTAAAATACGAACGTTAAAAAAACAGCGCGCTAACGGAACTCGCGAAGTTGAACGCGATCGTCGGAAACACGGAACTTCGGAAGTTCGAACAAAGCTTATGACTCCTAACTTGTGTGCGAACGCGGCGAGAATGATAACGGTATGCCCAGAATAGAACGACGTACGAATGAAAATCGACAATTTCGTTGATTTATAATCAATATAACCTCAACCGCATCTACCTCTTCTTCTATTTATTTCCATGTTTCTCTATAAGAGTGACTGTCACTTTACAAACTTGCGTCTTTTTAGAAAACTATTCATCATAACTATAAAAACATATAAAATCTATTAAACCTTGGTCTTACCTTTTACTTTGGTCTTCAGAGTGTAAAAAATACTACGCTTTTGCTATATAATACGTCCTCACGTATCCGATTTATCTTAAAAACCTATTTGTTCTATCCTTAAGTACTTTATTACTTCCCGAGCCTCTAGAAAGTGACTTCTTCCAAACAAACGGATACGTGGTATATTAGGGCTGAACACAAAACACACTCGCACAAAGATAATATACATAGAAAAGAGATCGGGAGTGCTCACAGGGCGAGTCTCGGGAATAATCTCAAAAACCAAATGGAGCCTATAACAATAAATAACTTTCCTTAACGACTCGAAGCTCCATCGGACTGGATTTGAATCGGCTGCTTATGTAACAAAGCTCGTTGTATTCACATTTCTTCTCTGAATATCTATTTTTAACGTTTCCGCGACAACGTTTCCTCTATTTATAACGTTTTCGAGGCCTAAAACGACCTCCTTTCAGCATTTTGCAAGCGGTTGTTAGATGATTGTAACAAAATAGAGATACATTCGAAGCACGAACAGGGACGGCACAAAAATGAATAGAGGGACTTTGAGCCCTAACACACTGCGACTTTAAGCATCGACGCAGTCGCGCGTTTTAAAATCGCGCTTCAGCATCGCGACTTACGCAATGTTGACGACCTCCGTGGTATAGTGGCTAGGAAGCTGGTTTCAAGGCACTACCGCTCGTCCCGGGTTCGATCCCCGGTCGGGTCAATATAGAAATAAAAAAAATAACTATATTGTCTCGGGTCTGGATGTTGTGGTACCACCGTTGTGTCTGATTTCCATAACACAAGTGCATTAGCTACTTACTTTGGGATCAGAGCAATATATGTGATTGATGTCCAATATTTATTTATTTATTAAGCATCGATGCAGTCGCGCATTCGAATCGATGCAGAAGCGCCATGACATTGATGCTAACGCGCGTTAGTATCGATGCAATCGCCAATATACAGTACATAATTTGTCGATTTCTAGCTTTTGCATCGCCACTTCATCGATGTTAAACATAGCGCAGAGTGTAAAGGTTGACAGTTTGCGGCTGCATCGATGTTGCATAGTGACTGTATCGATGCTAAAAGTCGCTGTGTGTAAGGGGCATTATTGTGGAGGAGGCGCAATAGCAGTAGATTCTATATCATTCTAAACTTAGAACCGAATGTCGTTAGGGTTAATCGCGCATTCAAAATAGCTTTTCAGAGAATTCATATTATAGAGATATTAAGATTTCATTGGTGTGTTTACAATTAATCACAATTTCATACATATTGTACATATATATTTGTATTTTAAGGAAAATACTTCCATTTTTCTAAAACGCTAGTTTTATTCGACTTAATAAAATAGATCACGTTAAAGCAAAAAGAGCAGATTGTATTTATCACAATAAACAGCTTTGTAAATAATTATAACGCCTAAGTAATTTCTCAGAATTGAAAGAAAATGTTTTATATTATTATCACCTAAATTAATCACATCTTTGCCGCGTCGCTTCTTTCTAGTGAAATATAGCGCGAACAAAATAGAATGTTCATTAACAATCACGTTTCTGTTTTAATAGTCTTGTTTTAGGCTTTGATGGCTGTCAAAACTATTGCTTTTGCATTATTTGTTAATATTTGCTCCTATATGTTTTATTTCATTATACTCGTATTAGTAAATGCAATAACTCCTATGCAAAAAAATATTTTTAGTGGGGCAATTATTTGAGGTATTAAGGGTAATATTCAGGTATTTTCGGATATGAATAGCTGTTAAGGTGCTGGCTTTGGAGAAGAAAATTGCTGCTATTGAACCTATTTGACGACCTCGACCACTAGACTACCCGTCTACACTACACTACCCGTCTGGTGTAGTGGTCGAGAAATCGCCTACTACGCAGCGGGTGCGGGTTCGATCCCCGCACAATACAAACATTTGTGTGCATGAACATGTCTGTTTGTATAGGTCTGGGTGTTTTCTATGTATATCATGTATGTATTTACAAAAAAAAAAGTATTTAAGTATCCGTTGTCTGGCACCCATAACACGAGCTTTGAGTAGCTTACTTTGGGCCTAGATGGCGATGTGTGGGAATGTCCGAAGGATATTTATTTATTTGAAATCACGGGCATCGTATTACACTGTAATGCGGTGATGACTTTCGATCTCAATTAGTATAATATTATTTATTTTAATTACGGCGCGATGTAAGAGACGTTAGCAAATTTTGAAACAACGCCACAACTTTCAGATGCAAATTAACGATTTGAGAAATTTGATCCAGTTTAAACCTTGCTATCGCCTGTGTACTTTAATAGAAGTGTGCATAATAGAAGTCACATTATTCATTAGTAGCTGCAATATCTTACCATAAGTACCGAGCCGGAGATAAATTTGCGTTAAGTCGTCGTCCCAGCTTATCTATTGATCATTACAACAAAGCTTATGTTGTAATCTCAAGGATTAAACCTAAAGATTATGCAGATTTTGTACTATCAGCTCTCGGAGATGTGCTTTGGTTTAATCAAAATTCTAGTTCCAATTAGTTTATGTTGATGTTGTATTAAGTATTTACATAATAAACATTACTGTCTTTCACGCATTATACCATGTTTATAAGTTCACATGACACATACAATTTGTCTCTTTAGGAAATCAGCACATAATAATCCCCCTGGCCGATTTCGACTACAGTGCCCAGTCACAACGACTAACCGACTGCGCGGGACATAATATAGTGCACAAGTGTGTGCGCAAACACAGGTGCAATCTCTATTCCATTTACTCTCATAGCCCGGTAGGACAGCAAACTGACACGACCGGAGAGAGATCAGGCGCAGGACCCTTCAGCTCAGAGGCAGGCTTTACGTGCTTTTCCGCGAGGCACGGGAGTCAAACACCGCATACTTCTAAACTCCGGGCTACCCTGAGAATTTCTGATCTGTTCCTGGCCCGACCTGGGGATCGAACCCGGGACCTCTGGCGCAGCCGTCGCTTTAGGGTGTGACCCTCTTACCGCTGCGCCACCGAGGCAATTACTCGGCTCATATACGGTATTATAATATTAGATTGACGTTTATACGTCTACAATTTTCAAATGTGTGCACTGTGTACTAAACAAATAGGCTATGTGTACCCTTGAAATAAATACTTACCTATTTTTTAATAATCCGAACTGAGATCACATAGTAGGCCTCGTTTGTTCCTTATAAGTATAGAAATTATCAAATAAACGATATTCTAAACCCTTTTATTAGTTTCTGTTCTATATTATAGTGGGTTAAGTAAAGTGTTCCCTATGTTAAGTAAAGGTTAAGTAAAGTGTTCCATATCTTGGGCATACTGAATAGGCTGTAACTTGTCAGAGATTATCCAACCCCGACCACATCATCACTTACCACCAGTGTCGGAAGTCTTGACATAGTTCCCTGTAAAACCACCAAGTGGCGCTCGAAAAATGCTGAGACGAAATTGGTGTTTTCGTGTATTTATTGATTGAGAAGATTTTTTGAAAGAAGCTTAAAAAAATACAAATATTTTTAAATATTTATTTAAAATATAGCTACCTAAGTTAAAATAATATTTGATGAATCAGAAAATCATAAAATTGAAATTGTCTACGCGAAATGTCAAAAATTTTGCATCAGACTTCGCCCGCAGGTTAAATCGTGGTCACGTCCTAAGTTTGAAACAAAATTTTTGACATTTCCCGTAGACAATCAAAAATCAGAAGCTCTATTTTTTAATCACTCGCTTGTTCTAGTGAGTATAGGCGTATAGGCGAGTGATTTTCGTTCGAAAGCAAACTGAAAATCAACGAAAATCTAACAGAATCAATACGTTATTCACGTAACGTCACTCACAAAATTGAGACATCATTTTTAAATCACTCCCGTGTGGAAATAAACTGTTTTTCATTCGAAAATTGGACATTAATCAATAAATGTCACACGCCATTTTGACGCGAGTGATTCAAAAATAGGGCCCCAGGAGGCCAATCTCGCGGCAATCGAGCTTTTTTCGTGTGGTAATTAGATTGCGAGTTTAACCGCTTTGCCTTTAAAAAATCAATTATAAAGTAATATCTTTTTTAGCTATTGTTGATTTTTACTATAATATACAGTGTTTACACCATATTTTTTAAATTGCCGGTCTTTTCCGGTGCCACCTTTCATTAGTCAGACTCTATATCTTTAATCAAATAATCTTAAAAAATGTATTTATTTTTTTAAACTTAATTCAACAATTCTTCTCAATTAATAAATAAATACACGTACACACCATTTATGTCTCAGCGGTTTTCAAGCGCCACCTGGTTGTTTAACAAGGAACTATGTCAATACTTGCGTACCCCCGATTCAGAACCATTCTTTCACGTGTTAATAAATTTATAATAACTTGGATTTATTCGATGGAACTATTATATTTTGTTCTTCTATTCTATTTATTTAAACCCATGCCGAATGGATTATCAAACGTACTGACTTTCTCTTTTATTGAAAAAAAAAACAGTAACCACGAGTCTACTTATCACGCCGACCTAATTCAATTTTGGGCGTATAAAATATGATGTTAGTAATTTATCTATGGCTGAATTTAATACCCCGGTATTAACCGCCCCCGCTGTTCCTTGAATGATGACCGTCATGTTAGTCCATCCTATTTGAAATAACAATATCGAACACGCGATCTTAGTGAATTTTCGACTTATAGTATCCAAACCTCCGTAGCCTTACCACCATGTTCATATAATCGTCAAGGTGCTAAGTCAAAATTGCATAGTTTTGTTGCAAAACGTGTTTATCTTTAAGAAGTGACTGATTTACTTTACTTGCAAAATTATGTCAATTGTGATGATTGATAACTATGGCCTATGGCAATCACATTTACCTACTTACGTTTTCTTATTTTTGAGCTTCGAACGATAAGTTATTAAAATTGTTGTTTAATTAAAAAAAATACTGACGTTACGGAAGTAGGTGTTATGAATCTATCGGAGTAATCACCTAACGTGCTGAAAAAATATTTGATCAGAAAATCTCGGCAATAAAATAATTTATATTTTATTTATTTATTATAAAAAAATAAAAAATATGTATTTCATTTATTTATTTTAGACACCTCATATATTGCTCGGATCCTGAAGTAAGTAGATAGCACTTGTGTTATGGAAATCAGGGTGGTGATTCTCGCGGCAATCGAACTTTTTTTGTTTGGTAATTCGATTGTGAGTCTAACTTTCTTACCTAAAAATCAAGTAAAATATCTACACGTAAAAATAACTATCGTACGAACGAAATCGAAATGCATAGAAATCGTGACCCTGAGAAATCAAATAAAAAGTTTCTTCGTCAGTGAAAAATCGATCGGTGAACTGTTTTTGTATACGAATTGCACGAGAATTACCCCCAGAAACAACAGTGGTACCACAACAACCAGACACGAGACAATATAGATAATTTTGATTTCTATATTCACCCGACCAGGAATCGAACCCGGGACCTCGGAGCTGTGACGACTTAAAACCAGCGTGCTTAGGCGCTACACCACGTCGGTCGTCAATATGACAACCATTATTGTTGCATCGCTTTAAATAATTACTTCAGCCGATTTTATTATTATTGCTTGCTTGGAAATAGCACACAGTTTTTTACAAAATTCATAAAACAAAGTTTTTTGATCACAGAGTGGATAGAATAAAACACAAACTTTGCAATGTTTTATTAAAAAAAAACAATACAAAAAGTTTAAAGGACATGTTTTTGTTTGTCTGGAGAAAATGTCAACACCTTGTACACGACACTAAAGATTACCTCATGAAAAGCTATCGTTTTTAGAAAGAGTTTCGTCAATAAACTATTATATTTTTAGACAATATGAATTTTAATGACACGGCAGGCCGCAGCGGCTTTTTTTTACATGGTATCTGAGAGTTTTTGTGTGTATACACAATACATAATTTTAGACATGTAATTGCCAGGTTTATGAAAGTTAATTATTTCATTATCTAAAAATTATGAAATTAAGATTTCATTTAGTCTGTCTAGTTACGTATATTTTTGGCTATTTTTAGAGATACTGTACATGGTCTTGGCATTTTTATAAACATCTCCTTTTGTTACGAGAATTTTAAAGACGTTTTTTTCAACCAAGGACATAAAGCAGTAGTTTAATATTTACATATAACATTGTCTTATTTCAAATACTAAGTTAAATATCTTTTAATTTACAAATTACATTTGAATAGTATAGCTCTATAATAATATAAACGTATTTTATTTAATCACAGCTTGTTAAATCAGTAATAATGAATTTATGTGCTAGTAGGTATAGATATTTTTGCCAAGAATTTTATAGTCGACGTGCATCTAAATATTTGCAATATTTTATATTATAATGAGGAAAATAAGTATAATTACATTTTTGTTTTATAGCGCTTTGTCACTATACACACTTAATCATATAAGTTGCACTTGTAATAAGCAACTTTGGCTGTATGACAGACGATGAATCGAACCCCGTGTCTTATGCTATCCGGGCGTATGCGAGAGCAATCTCGCAACATTGATGATGTTAGCCTACGAGTTAAAGTAAGCGCTTGCAAAATGCAACAGGCTTGCTAATGGCCAAGTGGTAGCGCGGATAGCGTAAGACACGGTGTCGATTCCTCGTCTGTCACACAGCAAAAGTTGCTTTTTACAAGGGCAATTTATATAATATCTCACAATATACTCGAAACACATTGAAATTTCCCGTTATTACAAGATAATTTTAAGGTTTTTTTGTGAGTTCAGACTAAGTAAAATATACTTATTTTTATGTATACGGTCTGCATGACACCCATAATTAAATTACTTTCTGTGAGGCAATATTATAAAATCAGGATATCTCGCTCAAATTAATCTCGATATAATTTAAATTTTCAATAATTACCATATATATTAAAAGTACTAGGAATTCTAGTAAATCTCCGTCAGATTAGACTGCAGAAGCCCCATTGTAACTTACTTTTTATCATTGAGACACAAATAAATATAAAGTACTAGATCTAGAAATGTAATGTGAAAGAAAACCTATTTTGATAAAAAGTTGATAAATAAAATATGTTTAATTTCCAACTTTGTTCTAGTACATTAATTACCCATCAAGCCTTACAGGACCACTTTACACGTAAAATATATCGTCATTATTAAAAGCAGTACGTTCTGGAGACGTCTTTACTGCCCCCAGGATCTTCTTGTCACCCATAATAAAACTGGGCATTAGAATAACTCCCTAAGCTCTTAGGACTGGTCACTCTCTCTCCTTCTTCCTCTTTGAGAGGTCTAATTTCTCTGGTCGATGGAACGTAATCATTTCCATACATACTTACGCCAGAACAAGGATATATGGTTGATAAAGGTCTCATTGCTCTTATAGAGCCTTTGTTGCCAGGGCAATCTCTGTAGAGAATCATATCTGGGTGCACAGGATCATAGAATGTTCCAGAAATGTGACTGACGTCTATATCGTTGTCAATATCTGAGACACCGTCGCTAAACACGTTTGGTGGTTCCGTAGAGAACATGTCACCGTTTTTAGAATGTTCTGAGGATCGCCGAATGTAGTAGTACCGGCATCCTAGTAGAGAAGCTACTAAAATTATGAGTAAAATAACGCTTATGCCTATGTAGATGAATATTTTCTGCTTCGTTTGCGTTTGTGATGACCCTGGGGAAAAAGCAATAGTATGAGTGCACAAAGTTCTGTTTGAATTTTTGCTTTAGTCACATTCGTATATGGTGCGGGGTGCCTCTTGTCAATCAGCGCGTAGGTTAAACTTTTTTTTTTGTTTTGAAATACAAAATGTGTGACACAACTGGAACCTGGAAATGACATCCAAAATTTATAATTTATTTAGTCGGTTAAAATATTATGCACCGGTTTTCTTGCTTCTGCACTGTTTCGTTTTCATACATATTAAAATATCTTAAAAGAGTTCTTCGAACTTACAATCAAGTAAATGTATAAATTAATAAAATCTGCGACCGTAACTGAAAATGTAAATGTAAATACGAACATTACGCGTCGCAGAAATTTAATTATATTTATTTATAAGTTTTTTCAAGTTACAGAGTACATTCAAAGCTGGTAATCCGGTCCGAGACCTTTTAAATTAACGAGTAGGATTCGTTATGATATATCAATGTTAAATTTAAACAAACAATGAATAAGGGGGATTACACACTGCGTAACATCACACACAACAATACATCCCGTATTCAATGCATGTTGATATGATACGTGGTAATAACACGACAAGACCTGATTTTCGACTAATATTTTTATAAATGATTTACAGTTATAGTATAATAGTTTTACTATTAAAATGTTACCATTTACCATTAAAATGTACGAGTACTTTGTGTTCAATAGATAATGGTTTGAATAGCCTTACAACAGACATTATGACAATGTGTCCTATAAGATACAAACGCCCAAAATGATGTTTATTAATAGAAAATAATGTTCCATCTACAAGCGCCCTAAAAAAACTGAAAACTGATAAGTGTGCAATATTTTATCCAAATAATTAACTGTTTTAATCACTCCCGCTTGAAACTACGTTTTCAATTACCGAATATGGCTTATATCGAGTAGGACGAACATGGCATGATTTATTTCGCTATTAATATTCGAAATATGGCGTTGATGATTTTCGGATGGTTTGACTGAAATTAATAATATAAATAAAAGTATTTATATTTGATTATCTTATTTACGATTTTATTTTATTGCATTCTCATTATTTTCTAAGTAGGCACAAGTATAAAGCCAAATCTTGCTCGAAGCCCAGTTATACTAGCAGCGATTAATCTATTAGGATTAAAACATTATCTATTGATTTTCAGTGTTGATTGATGATATAAGCCTGTTTTTACTATCAAACTTTTTTACTCAAAAAATAATACATAAGTGCTCCAAAGAGAGGCTGGTATTTAAATTTAAATAAATATCATATCTATATCTATATATATAGTCTGGGGGTCCCAAAAAGGGCGTGACACACTGAAACTGGAGATAGTAGCTTAGCCATAGATCTTTCAAATAAGAATAACATGACTCTAATAAAAGTCTCATACTTTGGGAGATTATGCCATTTTTTTGTATATTTCTTGTATGAAGAAAACAAGAAAGTGGCACTATCTCCTAAACCATGTAACTTTCATAAGATGCATGTTATTTTTATTAAAAAGGTCTTTTGCTAAGCTATCTCCAGTTAGTCTGGTGTGCCATTTGTAAGACAAAAAGAGGCATAGTTAAAAAAATATTTAAAAAATTAGAGTATATCTGAAGGGTCTATGGCTAAGCTTACTCCAGTGTCAGTTTGACATGCTATTTTTGGGACACCCTGCATAAATTAAAAATTCAATTAATGTGTTTGTAATTTTGAACACATTAAATATAATTATGAATTTAATTTTAATTTTAAAACAGTATCATGTTTTTTATCTAAAATAAATATTTTTAATTGATATTACAGTCAAAACTTTTGTTATGATTATTATTATGATTGATGTCAACTATTATTGACTAAAAGTCTGAAATAAATGTTTATTTTTTATTTTTTATAAGGTAGTAAGAAGCAACGTTACCTGCGCTTATATCAGCAGCCTTCACAGTTCTCTGAGTGGTGGTAGCGGGTTCTGACCTCGTCACTGTCACTTGCACCTCTTCCGGTTGCCAAGATGGATTAGGATTCGATTCCCCCCATTTTTCACCTGCCCCCTCTATTCAACATAATATTTGATAATTATACTTTTGTTTTTATAGTGTTTTATCACTATACAAACTTAATAATATAAAAAGCACTTGAAAAAAGCAACTGTGTCAGACGAGGAATCAAACCCCGTGTCTTACGCTACATAACAGCAGCATACAGCTACTCGGCCAACGACACATTGGCAAGCCTGTTCAATTGTTTTTGATACCATCTTGTTTCAGTTTGCTCACTGAATTTATTTGCAGTACTAAAATAACGTTATTTATTTGCTTTATTATAACCATAATTAAGCTTTTGTGGGAAGCAAAATTAAATTTAAAAAATAAAAGGATGTTAAAAAGGAAACTGCACACGTAAAGCTATAAAAAATCATTATTATGGCAAACAAAAATTAACAAAAGTGGTTTCAAAAGAAATTCGGTAAAAACCATAATCATTAATAATTTTTATGCAAAAAAATACCAATATTAAAACGGAAAATTAACAAAAAATGGTTTTTAGTGCCGTGCAAAATGAAGCGTTATTTCATATTAAAATAACAATTATTTACCCGATTCGTCGAAAAAGTTGTCATCACCATTATCATTTATTTTATTTTTACTATTTGGTATTTCGTCATCTTCGAATTTACTTTCGTATTTCTCCATGAGAACCCCCAAAGGTACTGAAACAATGACAAAGTGATTAATTTTACGATACTATGTATACAATCTCTTTTTGTCGACTATCACTTTATGATATTTTTAAACTATGGTACTAGTGTATTCGTAAGTTGTTGTTAAGAAATTCTATCGCAACATCGTGCGATTTTACACAACAACATCTGAGACCCTTTCCACACTGCGACTGTTAACATCGATGCAGTCGCGCGTTTTGAAAACTAAATTAAATTTGTTCATCGTGACTCGCACGATGAACAGATTTAATTAAGCATCGATACTAACGCGCGTAAGCATCGTTGCAGAAGCACGACTGCATCGATACTAACGCGCGTTAGTATCGATGCAGGTGCCAAAATTCAGTACATAATTTGACAATTTCCAGCTTCTGCATTGCGACTGTATCGATGCTAACGCGCGTTAACCCATTACACACTGCGACTTTTAGCAGCGATGCCAACGCGTGTTAGCATCGATGCAGTCGCAAAATGTCAACCTTTACACGCTGCGCTACTTTTAGCATCGAAATTGTCAAATTATGTACTGAATTTTGGCACGCTTCTGCATCGATGCAAACGCGCGTTAGTATCGATGCTAAATTAAATCTGTTCATTGCGTGAGTCGCGTTGCCGAAGAGAGTTTTCAAAACGCGCGACTGCATCGATGCTAAAAGTCGCAGTGTGTAAGGGATCTAATAATTCTTCATATTTTAAACTTTATTGCACTGTAAGTGGTTCAAATGAGCAGTTTTCTCCCATCATTTTATATACCCATTAGATGGCGCTAGGATAGCTTTAGGATCATTTTTTTACGTTCTCGGAATACCATAGACAAAAAAAGTTTTTAAGTAAACATTTTACAATACGGTCATAAACTTTAGGTTAATAGGACACTTTTTTGTCATTATAAAGTCTTTTATTTACTAAAAGGTACACATGAATATTGTTTTACTGTTTATTAATTACCTTGGCAAAAAACAATTACCCTCTGCTATCATACCTAAATAAAGTTTAAAAGTATTTTCAAAAGTGACGCTAGCGCTATTTCTCTATGGTGTTATCTATCTGATGACAAAAAAACTGCTCATTGGCGCAATAAATTCCGTTATTAGATATACTTAAATATCACTAACCAGTCCTAAGAGTAGGGACTTAAAATGTTCAACAAGATTTAAGTTAGGTACAGTGTTACCTGAATTTCACTGCCCCGTGCACTATAATTTTAATGGAGCAAAATGTTTACGTCATTAAAATAAATTACGGAACAGTAGTTTCTAGCTACACCATGAATGGTCTCGACCTTATTTTACCAGCACAGGTGTGAACTAAATTCACGAATTAAAAAGGACTGTGAAAGTGTTTGCAATTTTATTATCCATTAGCTGATTGAGACCACGAAAGAATTATAATAAACCCTATGACTGAACAAAACATTTTCTATTTCAAGTTTTATCAGAAGTGAAGGTTTGTTCTAGAAAGCTATAATATGTTTTGAACATCAGAGGCGGAAAAAAAGAGCCGACCTTTTCTGTATTCTAAGTCTTTTATAAACTTTTGGACCCCTTACACACTGCGTATTTTAGCATCGCGACTCACGACGCAATTAACAGATTTAATTTGACATCGATGCTGTCGCGCGTTAGTATCGATTCAGACGCCAATATACCGTACCTAATTTATCAATGACCAGCTTCTGCATCGCGAATGCATCAACGCTAACGCACGTTAGCATCGCCACTGTTTCGATGCTTAAAGTAGTGCAAGTGTGTAAAAATTGACATTTCGTGACTGCATTGAAGCTGCATCGCGACTGCATCGCTGCTAAAAGTCGCAAAATGTTATAGAGATAACTCGAGTTAATTAATATTCTTCATTCAATACCATAATAATTATACAATATTCGATGCACTACCCGTGGGACAATTCAATCAATATTTATCTAATGTCAAACACGATCTATCTGACAGCCTAGTGCTGTCCATATGCTAGTATTATCTACAATAGAAATATCATAATCGATTATCCGTCTTACAATACGGATGTATAACACTTACCACAAGCGTATATAACTTTCAGGTATGTCCGGATGGATGGGTCGCAGGCGTCCCCAAACACTCTATCACTGGCTTCGATCAAGCACCTTCGTTTCCCATGGCATATCTGCATCACGGTGTCCAAGGTATGAGGTGCCATGCATGCTAAATTAGAACAAAATTTAAATACAGCTTAAGTTTATTACATTTTTTTATCACATGGGTAAGTAGCCTTACAAAATCAAGACTAATTAGATAGAGAAATATAGATTAAGTATGGCAGAAGAATACTTTACACGAAAATCAATTATTCGAAAAACGAACGTCACTTAAAACAAAAGACGACGCGAGGTGCAAGCGATTTGAGCTCTTTGGTCGGCGGTTGGTTTTGTGGTCAGGTAGTGACTGAGTATACTTATTTAAAAAAAAATAAAGGACTAAGAACGTTATATGTTTTATGATAGAAGACAAATTGTGATAGATATATTAATATCTATCACAATTTGTCTTGTATCATATTACACTGTCATTTATCGTTTTGTTCCGCCGCGACTTTATTAAGAGCAAAAACTGCGTTAGTCGGATCCTGTCAACATCTATTTCATGGAGCCAGACAGGCAACTATTAATCTAATGAAAATAAAACGTGCCAGACACACCTGGCGAATGAGCAGCTATCACTTAACTGTTTCTTGTACGGAGTTGCAGTTTAACAATGTTTTTCGATAAAAGTGTCACGAAACATAGAAATTACAGCGTTGTTTGTTCTTTTTGTATTTTTGTAGTACAGCTTTAAAAAAATGAATCCTAATTTGAGGATTTAAATGAAAATTTCATCTAAAACTTTTTTGATAGTTATGTTGTTTACATCCTAAACCTCTAATGTTATTTATTATGCAATGTCATCAAAGACATTAGCTTTAATAGGATATCCGGCTGACATAAGCGTCATCTATTCTTTGTATTTGGTTAGGCGTATTCACTGCCTAACGTTTTATTTATATATTAACTGCACTTATTGCTCTGGTGGTCTTCATAGTATACATTGGAGACTATTCAGTCTTGCTCTCCGAGATTAGCTCTTGGATTGTCCGGAGACTGCCCTCGGCGCGAAAAAAGGTCATACTAAGACCTCCCGTCAAAAATGTAATAAAACTCCTTGGTGAATTTTATGAAAAGTTATTGACACTTAAAATAAAAAAATGACTATCTCTCTGTACTTTATCTTTTCAACGTAAAAACATTGTGTTTTGTTGTAAATAATATATATATATCTGTTGTATATTGTGACGTGAGTGGAATTTAAACCGAAATAAGTTATCGACGGACGCCCCCGCTACTGCAGCTTGAAGGCTGTCCTCGGCTGATTCTCTGGTGAGTTTATTCTGAATATCTTTTATGTAGATTGTGATACCACCAGAGTTTAGTATCAGTTCACACGTTACATTTACAATTTAGACCTAATAAAACCTTAAAATTCCTTGGGTGAGTTTCCCATTTGGTGCCTGCTAGTTATAAGCGGCATCAGTATTTAAATATTAAAATAAATCCAACCGGATATCCATGTTACAGTTTATATTATTGGTTATAAGAGTGTACTGTAAAAAAAATATTCCAACGGATGGCCGTCATGCAGCGCCGTCTCTATTTAATGTGTAAATTATAAAATATTATATCTTTACGGATTTACGGCTAGCAGCACCTTTAAATTGTATTTGTTAAAGCACTGGGAAATATTCAAATTTAAAGGGGCATCCGCCTAGCAGTGCCATCTATGATCTTTGATCTTCAGTTTATTGTAATCCTCGACGGTATACTTCATTGAGTCTATCGGTGGCCGTAGTGCGAGTTGGAGCAATATTTACTCGATCAAACACATCGAGCGCGTTAACGTGAATTTATATGGGATTGAAACAGCGCCGTCTAATGGCTAACGATTACACTAAAACAATCCCATATAAAAATCACGTTCTCGCGCTCGATGCGTTTGATCGAGTAAGTCTCGCTCTGACTCGCACTACGGCCTCAAACTGACTATTGCCAGTTATCGGAAGTGTGCAGTGAGACAACAATCTTCTGGCCGATAGATGACATTGACAGAGGTGCGCTAGCATTTAATAAGTGCGTCAGCGTCCAGAAGATCCACGTCACACACAATTGTTAAATACCCAATATATATATATTTCTTTTATGTGACTTTGTAAGTTTCTTTTTGCATCACGCCGAAGAGTACGCATATATCTTAAAAGTCACGTGTCCAAATTTAACCACGACTAAATATGTTATAAGCAGAGATGTGAATTATTTTAAGTACTTTATATAAATACTTAGTATGTTTAAAATACAAAATAGTTTTGTTACATTTTTTATTAATTTTTCCCATTTTTCATTCTTAAATCAAATATTACCTTATTTATGAACGCACTGATCGTGATCGTAGTACTGTCATTGTCAATTACAGTCTTACAAGACTTTTTGGTGGAATGATTGTAAGGACCCATAGGCGCAACATGAAAGATAAACTCTTTGAACAAATACTAGTTTCAAAATCAGTTAAATAAAAATAATTGCTTTTGCTTAATAAGGTATTTTATTTTCAAAACCAATTTTGAAAATACGTATTTTGCATTTTGTATTCAATAGTACATTAAGATACAAGTGTGCTAAGTTGACCATTATATACAAGGCGATATTTTGTGCGCACGAGCGAAAACGAGTGTGCCATAAGAAAGCCGTGTATATTATGGGCACAGGCACACGCGTTGCATACGACGTTTTTCAACACATGTAAATTGGTCGGGTTAATAAACTAAAGGCACTAGTGCAATAACTGCAAAAGCACGCGTGTTTAATATCTATGATTATGAGCCAAAAATCGGTGGAATAAAAACGTCGTTTTGAGCAAGTGTGTTGAAAATACTTTTACTAAACTTTTTTTCACATGTCTGGTTGTTAGTAAAAGTAAGTACTTACTCTCATTGTGCATCCCAGTCTGGTGACAAGTGACGGTCTCGTAAGCAAGTCTTCCGTACATGGCGTCGAATATGACCACCCTGGAGTGAGGGTTACAGCTCAGCTTGATGTGTTGTTCCTGACAGCAGGTCCTGCTGCGGAATTCATCTGTTGAAAGATTGAGTTGGGGTCACGTTGGGGACTTTAAGATATTACAATTAACATTCCTATAGTTAAAAATTAAAATATCATTTATTTACAAGTTTAACTTTCGTGTCTGATTAAAAAAAAAGTAGATGGTCACATCCTCATATTCAGGACTTCTCGTTAATAAATCACATTACATCACAAAAAACTCTTTCATCTTAAACTACGCTTACTGATAAAACTTTTATTTTTGATGGTGCCTGTCAATTAATTATGATATTATGTAAAACATAACTATGAATTTTCTTTGTTATCGACTTCAAAAAGGAAGTAAAAACCGACTTCAAAAACTAAATGCATTACAAAGTTTTTAAAAAACTTTTGACTTTCAAAGAGCAAGAACTCCATTTTAGGTGAACAATTTATTTTTGGCTGGAGTCGGTGCCATCGCATTGACTACCTATTTCAAGCATTATCCATCTGGGCACCGACTCCAAAAAGAAATTGTTCACCTAAAATAGAGTCCTTACTTATAAAGAGTCAAGAGTTTATTTAAGACTTTAAAAGTGAATTTATTATTTGCATTCTATTATTACTTTTTTTTAAAAGTTACTAAACTTTGCTCTGCCATCAAAAATTAGTTTGCAACCATTGAAATTTCTGTTATTAAAACACGAAATAAGTCCTTGAACGAACATTCCTCAAAAGATCCCGGCTTATATAACAAAGTATTGAATAGAATACTAAGACATAATGAATCTCTTCGCAAAGTCTTCAGAATCCGTTAAGATGTTTTGGCGAAGATGGACAAGAAACAAAGAAAAACTATCGTGTTTCTAAGCCTTTGTGCTCGAAGATGTTATTCTGCCCTTAAATCTGTATTATTGTTGGCTGCCGGTTCATTTTGTAAAACAAATAATATGTTTTTAAACATTAAATAAAAATGTACCAAAATGATGTACATTTGAATTAATTTTATTTTTACGTCTCGGTTTGTCGGTTATTCAAATCTATTATACCAGAAGTAAATTAACAACACAAAGATTTTCGTTTATTATTTTGGCTCAATTAACGCTTTATGACATTTCCATCTCGACAAAACAACAAACAAGTCTAACTCATTTCCAATGAAAACAATAGAAAAAGGTGAAAACAATACACGTCAAAGGAGAGGAGTCAAAGAATTTATTGCTTTGTTCTTTATTGGCCACAATAGCCGAAGGCGATAAGAGCGCCCTCTATTACTAAAACAACTGACTATAAAGCTCTAAATAACGTATTTTTCCTTTGTTTAGGAGAAACAAATTCATTTGGAGTCGGTTCATGATGTGCAAAGACTATTGATGCACATTAGCTTGTAATCGCACACCGACTTTAAATGAATTGGTTTCTCTTAAACAGATGGGAAATATGTTAATTTGAGCTGTTTTATTTCATTACTCTTAGTTATTATTACTCATGTCTCAAAAACTCATGAACCAATTATTACGATAACAAGCAATAAAACTTACACTGTACCCTTAGTTGAAATATACCGGATTGAACTAAAGAATCATCTTTTTATTGTTACTTGTTTTCGAGAAATCCGTGAACAAACATACATACTTACTCGTACTTAATTTAGCACCCATGTTTGGCAGATTTTATTGATCAAAATACACAAATATTATCATATTCTAAGGATATAACATACATACAAATTTAATTGATTACATTCCTTTTTTAAGTCGGTATAAATACTTGCTAACTTAACTCTTTTTGACATGGCCTTTGTTGAAGAGCAAGCCCAAAATGTGATGACCGAAAGTGATTCACTCAATCAAGGTTACGGATCTTTTCCACAGAAAGTTATAAAAATACATCCTGCTATCAAGAATGGAATAAAAATACAATGTGACAAGAAAAGCATTGAAAGAGCGTCACATTATTGTCTGGTGAACCGTGAACGTATATTTGTATTAGACAGGTTTAAACGACAGTAAAAACTTATGAGTAACGATATTACTTACTGCTCGAATGACATCGTATATTGCTACTGTGTTTGTAAATACTAAGCAACTGTACACGTGTTTACGTAAATAAGTACATCTTTCTTTCTTTCTTTCTGTATTTTTGTCGTTCTTTATTTCTTTCTCGACGTTTCGGCTGCGTTGCAACTGCCCGTGCTCACGAGTCAATTGGTTAAGATTTATACCTGTCATGTCTAATACTTATTGCAATACAACGCGAAAGTTTAAATACCTATTTATAAAATAAAGTAAAAAAATAAAATATTCCAGTTTTCATGTAACACTAACACGGTTCAGCTAAAAATTAAATAACGAATAAGAAAACTTTTTGATACATGAAACATCTTATTAACCATTTCACAAACACACTTTTGTTGTAATATAAAAAATCCTTCTAACTATCTGGGACTGTCTGTCCTATCTGTCTTACGTCTCACCTCTTTTAACGTAATTAGTGGCAAACACACCGCAACCCTTCCATTCCATTAGTCAGTAACCTGAGACCATCAATACGATAAAAGCTAGCACGTTTTTTACTTATTTCGTCTGTCCGAACTCTCAACATTGTTGTTTAGGGGAATAGTAATGGGCGTTGCAGACGAGCGGTTATTGACTGATGTTGTAGCGTGTAGCGGTGTATGATTACTTCGTTGCATGTAAAAGATGGGTGCGGCATGAAGGTTTTATGTATCATTTTTAAATAATAAACCATATTTTACGCTTTCTTTAAAGATGTTTTTTTTAAATAGGTATAGGAATCGAACGTCAATGCCAATTTAAATAATATACAATTGGCACTTATTAGTTTCCGTGTCAATAAAACCAAGTACTTAATGGTTTTCACGACCGTGATGTTAGGTAAGCAGATTGCAAACGGCCTGTTTTGCAAGAACCGCCACAATTATACCAATAAAATAACCCATAAATCAACGAATAAAAACTGTGAGCTATCGAGTCAGTTAAATATCACAGTAGGAGTCATTATCACGCCCAAACAAGGGTCCCAGATTCGTTTCCCTAATAAGTCAGTAAGAAAATACCTTAACTTTACCATGGCTACATATCGTTTTAATACTTAGTTGCTATGTATTCGTATAAGAAACCTAACCCTGCTTCTAAAGTCCGTTTCTCTTCGCTAGTCGAATATTGTAAACAATTTTTTCATAACTTTTTAAATAATGTCAGTGAATAAAACGAATTTACTGTCTAAATAAAAAAGATCTCAGTGTTTGACGATTAATTGTTTATGCAGGTTTTAGGTTTTGTGTTTATATTATATAATAATGAATCATTTCGTTAAAAAGAAATGTCAAGATTGTTTACAATATTCGACTAGCAAAGAAAAACGGATTTTAGCGCAGTCAGGTAAAAACAACCAATCAATCAACAAAAAAAAACTTAATATGACATGTGAGTTGTAAAGTCCGTTAAATATCATAGCAAAAGTCATTTATACACCCAAACAAGGGCGCGCGTCCATGTAATGAGTTGGCCGCGCCCCGCCGCTCCTGACCGCGCCTTACCCCAGGTATTTATTAGCGTGTAAATCACATCGATACAGGACCCTTGTGGAACGACACGCGAGGGGCGATGTCCTGTGAGTAAGTGATTTGAAAGAGTCCAGTTTTGCTATCCTAATGGCTATCAAGTAATGGAGTGATTCGAGAGGCCATAGACAAAGTGGCAATATTGAAACAATTACGCTGTTCAACAAAATTAATGAACAAATTATTGGTTGTTGTTTGTTGTAATTTCATTAACGCGTTGGCTTTATTCAGTCATAAATGGTTGACAAAGTCCGAAAAGCCAATGTTACACATTTTATAGCGCTAACAATTTACTTTGCTAGGCTTACTTTGAGGCTTCCAAAATATTGTCATAGCGGCTTAGAATATATTTAACACCCACAGTGTCATATTTTATATTATTAAATAAAAAACAAAAAAATGTTTGCATAAACAGACGGGTAGATGGCGCTATCGTCACGCGTAATGACGAATCCTTAAGAGAGCAGAAATTCCGCACGGTATACAATTGGGTTACGTAATAACTTGTTCGTTATAATAGTTGTAAGTGATGTTGAAAATAGGGTTTTAGTGATTTAATAGTCCACTAAAAAGGTTGGTTCTATTTTTGCAATGTTTTCTTTTGTAGTAGCTACTGTTAATGCTTGTATTTTTTTAAATTATCTTGTCTAGAAATGTTAGCCAGTAAATTCCAAATTGTTCTTGGCTACTACCATGTAATTTGTTAGCCGAAAACAATTTAATACGACGATAAAACGTCGATAAACGACATACAGTGTCATATTCAAAGTGCTCATAAACTAACAGCAATACGGAGTCACGCTGCGAGGGAACTATTATCTCCCTCGTAATGTTCCGAGGGTGGCTAAGTGATTTGCTTAAGTAGACATGATAGCGTAAGTTATTCTGGTGTTCGGGGTTAGGTAACGCATCAAGTTTGAGTTTGATGCAGGCTAATAACTAGTTATTTGGTTATTGATTTGTAAATTCTTTCGGTTAATATTACTCAGCTTTGACGAAGAGCACCCGTGCCCCAAATTTATTTTTTTAATTATTTTTTCTCAACGCAGTGAGTTAAGACAGGTAATACGTTAGAATTGAAACTGGTAAAATGATATGAATTAGTATGAGTAAAATAACTACCTTTCTTAATTTTCTGTTTAATTCTACTCCTTTACATATCATGGTAAAGGTAACAGATGTAAGCCTTGGTATAAACACAATACCTCGTAATTAAACTGTATACAATACCTATGTGATTTAACATTTAGACTCAGCTCAGTAACCTAGCTTAAGCTTATTTGCCCAATTGCCTTCAAATGAACACGTGCATCGCTCAAATTGTGGCTAAATGTTCAAATAATCGAGTCCGATTTCTCGAATGGAACTGTTAATTCAATGCGGCTGTAATCAAACCAAGTCGTGTAATCGGTACACACGCCAGACCAGTCTGCCACAAAACGTTTAATTCTGTCAAATCAAAGTGCACTTTATTTTATCATTAGTTAAAGGTGAAAATGGGTTGTGAGAATTTGTAATTTTGAGGTAAGTTGACATGCTGTTGGCTGTACAATAGTTGCGAAAGGACGCGCTGGCTTGAGCGATCGGTACGAACTTTGATGTATCCCTTTTGGGGGGTCAAATTGTGCTTCGTTCTAGTTTTGTGCCGAAACCAATTACCAACTTTACAACGTAATTCTGTTGGCATGCCCTCTTTTGAATACTTATTACATTTAAGTCTTCTTCTTCTTATCGTGTCGATGGTAAAGCGACTTAAATTTGTTGTGCCCAGTAATGGGCGACGCGGATTGCCTTGTCGTTAGCACACATAAGGTCTTTTAGCAAGCACGAATCAGGGCACGCAGGACAAGACAGTAAATGGGAATGTTTTGTGGAGTGAACCCGCAAACACAGGACGAATCAGTTTCGTCGGAAAATCCCCACTTAAACATGGAGTCCTTGCATCTACCCACTTGGGTCCGGAGTCTTTTAAGGGACTTCCAAGTGGGCCATGGCAGTTTGGTGTCCTGCAGGAGGATGTTTGGAAGGAGGAACAAAAGGAGCACGCGGTACATTTAAGTAAAACTTTAGAGATAAACATCAGTCAAAGAAGAAAGAACCTTTCCAACAAAGGTTGCCCTTTATTCACCAGCTATGCTCGTTTAAAATATGTGTTATGGGTATTTTTTTTAAATAAATAAATTTACATGTCTCATAAGAAGACTATATTTTTAGGTCCGCCTTATGGCAGTGGTGACCCACAGGATATTCTTTAGTTTTTTTTAACTGGCAGTGCGTCTTGCCAGTCAAGCGACTGGCAAGACGCACTGCGCACTGATGAATTTAATTTTTTCACAGTTTTATTTTGTGTGGACAACATAACACCACAAATGACAACCATGTTTTTTTTTCTTTGTCAAACTAATTAACAAGCCAGTCTCTTCGAATCGATTCTACTGTAATTGTCAGCAGTTGAGAACGACCGAGCGATTAACGTCTAAACGAGGACCCGGGCGGACTTTGATGTATTCCTTTTGTCCGGTTAAATTGCAACTTCCAGGAAGTTTTTATGGTTAAACGGAGTTTTTTGAATCAATCATTTCTACATTAAGGAGAAGTTATTTTTAATAATAGCAATAAGCTTCTATGCAGCTCGGGTATGCCAATAACGATTTTTATTTCTATATGATTTTATATAGAATGTAAAAAAGGACGAGCCTAATTCAAGTGTTAAGAGCAGGAGTGTGCAGGAGAGGTTAAGAGTCGACTCTAGAAAACAAGATTTTTACACTTGTACTTTTTTGATACTTTGTATAGACTTAATACCTCAGCACCCGAGCGGTCGCATGCGACCGCATAACAATAGAATACCTATTGTGTCTCGTTCACATACGCTTGAGGGATTAAAGGACCTGTGGACATTTTATTTTATATATACTCTTTTCAAATTTAAAAGGGCGTGGTTTAAAAGTGGAGTCTACAGGACACAGAAACAAACTTTATCTTTTAATTTTTCATGCATATTTTTTATTTTTCCTGTATTCTAAACGCGATTTATAACCACCCACCCACCAACCAATATATATGAAAATAGTTCGTACTTTTATTTCACTCTGTATATTCATATTTGAAATCATACAAGTTATGAGCGATGGAGATAGCTAGATTCAATAATCCAGACATCCCCTTAGCCACCAACTTTCCAGATTTAAAATAAGATAGAACTATTGTCGTCATAGCGGTTTTATTTAAAACAATTTGCTTACTTGAATTGCTTGGTGGAGAGCTTTATTTAGAAACTTACAAAAACATTTGTTTCTCTCAAACGTTATGCTCTATGATAGTGCAAAGCAAAAAAGCATTATTATCTATTAAAACAACCGGTCTGGGAAAATTAATATCGTATAAAAAAATATCTAACAAATCCCACTGAAACTCGTGCGTGGGTGTGAATCAAAAGTCAAAAATATTTAGTTATACTTTTTTTTCAGCTTTTGGGGTTACTGTTGATACTTAATGCATTAAAATAATGTTCGAGTTGCCATTTTTTTATTTTAACGCTTTCAAATTCAGAAAATAATGTTTTACCTCACCGCTATATTTCCTAGAATAACGTCAAATACCCTACGTAGTAGGAGACTCTTTATAAAGAAACAATGACCTCGATATAAATCATCTGAAACTATTGGTGCGTATCCGAAAAATCTTCCTGTAGTTATGAAAACAAAGCCAGCGGCCAATAACTCACTCTTAATGTTGACTACTTTTCCTTCATTTGGTAAGAAAAGGGAAGTATTATGAATATTGTTTCTTGCTTACTATTATTTAACACGATAAGGAACTTGTTAAAATCTTTGCATCGATCTTTCGTTATATATGAAAAAATACATTTCTATGAATTGCTGTTCGTTAGTCTCACTAAAACTCGAGAACGGCTGAACGGATTTGTCTTATATTAGTCTTGAAATGTTCGTGGAGGTCTAGGGAAGGGTTAAAAGGAGAGAAAAAATCGAAAAACGCGCGGGCGAAGTCGCGGGGGACCACTAATAAAAAATAAAATGTATATTCTGTATACAGCAGCATTATTTCGCCTACCTAAAAGGTTTACCTTCCCTACCTAGTTCGTCCCATTATTACCAAATCAGGATCTGATGATGGGATCTTGGTGTAATAGAGGGAAACCCTCGAAGTTTAAAGGCGTAAATAATGTTTTTTACTAAAATCTTAACGCTGACGTATTGTTACATGTGATAGTCAACATCTTGTGAAGCTAAGCTGATGGTGGAACTCAACGCTTAGAAGTTCAGTAATTAATGACAGAACTTATGACAGGTAATTTGTAGGTCCTTAAAGAACAGCCCCCCCCCCCCTCTCTCAAAATGCACCAAAAAGTCTTAAATAAACCTTTGACTCTTGAAAGGAAAGGAAACCATTTTAGGCAAACAATTTCTTTTTGGAGTCGGTGCCATCACTTTGACCATCAAGCGTCAACTATCAGAACACCGACTCCGAAATTGCTTCACTTCCAATAGCAAACAATATGGCATATTAAAAACCAAGCCAGGAATATGAGATAAGTTTATTTTTTATATTTATATCACAACCTCCCAACTTTGTTTTGAATGACTTTATATGAAGGTATACTTCTCATCGTGATAGAATAGTTAATCGTTTTGGGAGTTGATAAAAACTACTAGCTAATTTGCATCGAGCCCTAAGAATAAAAGTGTCGGCGCCGACTAATTAACCCGGCACCGGAACGGCACGTTACGTAAAAAGTACAGCAAAGCCTCAGATGGGATCGGCACCGGACAGCGAACGCCTCGCATCGGATCGTGTTTGGTACAACTTATATCAGTTCTTCTTGTGAATGGCAGCCCGTTTGACAGGGTGGACGGATAGTCGTCAACCAGCGGGCAACGCGCCGTAAGCGCATTACAACGCATGCGCCGCTAGTCGAGAGTAGGACCCGAGTTGGTCACGATTTGAGGTGGTGACGTTACGAAGTTGATAGATGTGCGTTAAAGTATGGAGTTTCATATAAAGAATAGAGAACGCCTTGAGTTAATACGGTGCTGACATCGTGACAGGTATATAGATGTGCCACAACCTTAAGTACATATCACAGACCGCGATAGCAATTGATTAGCAATAAATATAAGGTACTTGCGGACCCAGCGAACTAGGTTTCGCCCCAGCCCCATCCCACCGATTCCCGTAATTTTAATAGTTAAGCATTCCCAGCGAATTTTGTTTCGCCCTTAAATTACTAAAATGGCTATTAAAAAATAAGGGTTGATCGTAGAAGGGTGAAAATTGAGGATTGTATGTATTTTTGTATGTTGTATCATAAAATAAATTAAAAAAATTGTCTAAAACATATAATTTAGGGGTGGACTACCCCTAACATTTAGGTGGATGAAAAATGGATGTTGGCCGATTCTCATAGATACCGGATAAGCACAAAAATTTTCACCAAAATCGGTCAAGCCGTTTCGGAGGAGTATGGCAACGAAAACTGACACGAGAATCTTATATATTAAATTTATGAACTTACAAGGTCTGCACTTGTAGGCAACGTCGACGAATTTTCTAGTGTGTGGACACGGGTCTTCCAATCCTGGTTTTGGTTTCGTGCTGAACTTGCATTCAGGTTTCTTTTGACAAGCCTCTACCACCGTTTGAAGAAGTGAGTACTGTGGGAAAAACAGAAATCATTGTTAATGTAATTAAAATTAATATAATTAGTAACTCCAGTAGTATAAATAGGGTCAAGGTCACTGACGCCTAAACACTTTTGAACAAAATCGCTTACACATATGACACAAAGACATTTTGCATTTGATTGGACTCCGAAATGGAAGAATTCAATAATACATGCTTTGCAGGAAAATGGAGAGTTATTATCTCCTTGTTTTGGCATATTGTTATTTACTTGTAACCATAATTTGATAATTATTTTAGTTCAAAGGTGCCTTAGGCCATTTTTCAAATACTCGTACGTAGCGAAAATTGTTTGGAATATTTGCGCATGACATTTTCGTTCTGGTTTTACTGCCACTGATTACTATACCCAAAATACGTTATCAATTTTTGGCGTTATATTAGCCTTCTTCTAGCCTCTCAGTATGACAAAGTGAGATGGTTGCCACCAAAAACGCCATCAAAACCCCTATTTTTGAATCACTCGCGTCAAGATGGCGTGCGATATTAATTAAATAATATTCGACTTTCCAATGAAAATTAGTATAATTCCACACGGGAGCGAGTAAAAAAAAAGAGTACTGAACTTTGCGAGGACAAATATTGTGAGTACAATCGCTTCGTTTTCAGCTCGATTCCGAATGAAAATCACACCCCATATTCAAGCGTGTGATTCAAAAATAGGGCCCCTGGGGTTTTTAAGTAGAATCACAAGCATTAATACGACGGACGACTTTGGCTGCAGATCAATAATGCTTATCTAAACTGTAATGTATATTGGAGCGGATTTACGTACATAATTTAGCGGCAGAGAATTAGCAGTTCACTTCATTTTAGAGTTGCCCTCTGTCGATAACTTTATCGACAGAGGGCAATTGACGGACAGAAGTCTGTCAGTAGTGTCGATAACAGATATAACTATGGATATATTTGACCATGACTGATAGATCAATCTCATTAAAAATACAATATTTTATCTACAAATACCTTCCAATAGATCATCCTTTATGCCTCGCAATTGTAAAAGTTATATCACGTAAAGCCAAAGCTTCTAACTTTTCAAAACTTTAGACCCAAGTTGTTTATCACAAGTCTAACTGTGTTGCTTGGCCGTTTCAATTAACAAACGATTTATTTATTTTTTACCAACCGATTTCAAAAGCAGAGGCTCTCAGTTTGACCTGTATGTTGGTATGTATGTAGATCTTCTCGATTACATCGCGTTTGATAAATTATGGAAAAGGGTTTTAATTATTATTATTTTTGTTTAATCAAATACGAAAATAAATAAAGAAGAGGGTTAAAAAAATATTAATGGTGGCAAGAGCTCTTCTGATGGCGTCATTAAGAGTAGCGTGACGGGCAAGATTCCCAGCACTTTGCTGGCCCTCTGCCACAGGGACACGTAAATATTTAACATATAATATACAAGTATTTCACTAAGGCGAAAGCTTACACACACCTGGAAAGACTCACTATCAAAAAGCGTGCCCAAATTTTTCAACGGTAAAGCATGTCAGTGACCAGAAGCTTTGCAGGAAACTGCCAAGAGCCTAGCGCGACCTGACGGAATTTAGAAATAAAGATTTGCAGAAAAGTTAGGTTCTTTTATTATTTAATAGAAACACAAAACTGAAATTCCGTGAGGAAAGCTACTTTACTCAAGTGCGGACTTAACAAACAATAACGAATATCGATACAAATTAAGTAACGTAGACTATCGATTGTGTTAATAAGCCATTGTTAAGCCCTATTGCATTTGAATAATGAGTGAAGTTTTAAGAGTTAGTGCTCATTTGTAAAGGCTTTGTTGCCTTATACGAAAAGCTAATTTATTTGTGTTTGATTGCACGTTAACTTATTCATAAATTAATTATCTAATAAAAGATAATTGTAAATTATTATTTATTTACTATTTATTATATATATGAATTATGTACATTTTTATATATTATATTTATTTTGTGTAAGTTTAGGTATATTTAAAATATGTTGTTTCAGTAATTAAAGAAGTTTTCTTTGTTACTATAAATATAAGTTAATTGTTGTTTTTTTCTTGTTGATTGTCTCTGTTTTTCTTATCGCTGCACCCATTGCCATATCTCTGCATAACCTAGAGGTTTGACTGTTTGAATACACTTTTAGCATTAAGTCACATTTAGATCTTTTTCACGCGAATTTCAAGTCATTAAATATCAATTATGCCCTTTTATCCAAACATCTTAACTTCTTCAATATATCTTTCTTAATTTTTTTTATTATTTCATAAAAAAAAATGTGAAAAACGATACTCTTAATAACAATTAATGTCACAACATTACAGAAATGAATGAAAAGTGATCACATTTTATATTTATATATTACGTATTTACAAAACGTATCTTATTCCCCTCTTTTTAGAAAGTACGAGTAACATTGCTATGGTTTAAAGAAAGCCAAGTTTGAACATAAGAAGAGTCGATTCTGGATGTTATCTCACGCTTACAGTATCACAAGTAAGGTAGTTTATAATCTGAATAGGGTACCTGCATTGTATTCGGCCACAGACAGTCTTCATCAGCTTCTATAACCCCTCTGTCACACATAAAGTTGTTACTGGCCTTTCCGTACTGTGCCACCTGTATGCTGATAGTGGTTGCTGCAGGGCAGACTAGTGAGACCACGTCATCATCGCACGAGGCTCGCTGCATCATCTTTAGTGTTCCCAGGAGAAGGGCTGTAAGAAAAAAGGCATGGTTTATATTTTTTTGTCGCAATAATATGTGTATGTTAATATTTTTTAAGATGTTATATTAATGTATGTCAACATAAAACATCCCTGTTTGAGGTAGAAATCTCTTTAGTTTTTATTTTCTATGCAATTTTAAGATTTGATGCTACGTACGGATACATATAAAATGAGCTGCTGATACCTATAAACTTACTTGAAATTTTTAATCAATTATTACCATATTTACAATCAAATTATTCTGAAACTAATTGAAATGCAACACTTTTTAGTAATCACATTATAATTCCATGTATGAGTACATACTCTGAGCTGTTTAAAGAGATATGCAATCTCAATGATTTCATCGGCCTGATAGCTTAAGCTAATGTTTTCACGACTTTTACTCATAATTAAACTTACGGTACCTACCGTAGCTACAGTAACTAATGTTCTGTAGAACATCATACACTTTCTTTAAATCAAACGAAAAGTGAACACTGCATCACACAAGAGTCTTACACAAGCTAATCTTGGTATATTTTTCAAGTCAAACTTAAGATTTCCCTATGCTCAAACTCCTCAAATTTTTCCAATCTATAACAAATGAAGTAAAGAAACTTAGACTCCAATTCAATAGACTGAAAATGCCTTGCACAAGGTACTTTGAACCATGAACCTCGTAATTTTCTACTCAAGTGTAAAACAAGCAGCTACTTTGTAACAAAAATAAATCACGCCTCTTAGAACGATCATTAATTAAAAGTTTAAGCACCATGTCTTATTTTTTGGAATCATTATAAATATGAGCAAAGTGCCTTTAAATTTGATTTAAAAAAGATTTAAGATGGCGATTGAAATTCAAGCAATCTGGACCTAAATAAAGTTTACTAAGAAGGGATAACGTGATACAATAGTACCTTCATTTTTGTGTCTAACTATAAACCTTTAAATCATATTTAAAGTTGGCGGATTTTTCCGAAATTTCAGTTAGTGTAATACTGAAATCATTTCAAATATCAAAAAGGTTAATCACATTTTTAGCTGCTTTAAATTTAATTATTATTTCTATCGTTTAGAGCTCGCTTATATAAAATAGTCTGTTTAAAGGGTTCATTTAGTCACATTCACCATCATCATCATAATTATCAACCAAAGGAAGTCCACTGCTGAACATAGGCCTCCTAACGGTTTTCCACAGCGACCGATCACAAGCTCTCTGCATACAGTTTGGTCCTGCGACCTTAGATCGTCTGTCCAACTTGTCGGTGGACGTTCTACGCCGCGTCTATGGTTGAAAGGTCCCAATCCAGTCACATTCATGACTAGGTATAAATATTACCGATGTTGCTATCTTAAGTAACTGTCCATACAATATCCAGTCCTTATTTTACGTTAATAGTAATTGTATTCAAAACAAAACGAATTATGTCAAAACTCGAACACATGCTTTACGATCCGTTGACTCTTATGTAGTAGACCCCCAAGAGCAAAATGGGATTCCCTCAACACTCAGTAGAACCGATGTGGAACAATAACCGACAAATAGTGCAAATAAAACGTATTTGTGGAGTCCCCAGAGATAAACTGCTTAGGCTGACCGACCACGAAATAGAAGTTTAGAGTGCGACGACTCAAAATATCGAGACTCTTTAAGATATCTTTCCTTTATTTCTGATATTAACTTTGGTCTTTCAAACATTATTTTTAATAAGAGTGGGAGATAAAAATGATTGAAACTATGATTTCGTATTTTTAAATGCTATAATTAAAACGCTCTACTAGACATCGCGGTCGGTTAGGTATCTTGATTAAAATTGTATTTTAGTAACATAAGGCTTGACCAAAGATCCCTTACACACTGCGACTTTTAGTATCAATGCAGTCGTGCGTTTTGAAAACGCGCTTCAGCATCGTGACTCACGCAATGAACAGATTTATGTTAGCATCGATGCAGTCGCATGTTAGCAACGATGCAGAAGCGTGACTTGTTTAAAATTGCCTAATTAGCTAACAAGCTATACAAATAGCAAGAAAAAATAGCGTGCGCCTTGTGAAGCACTGAATTGCTTGCGACAGACGTCACTAAAGTGGTCTAAAGGATCACCTTCCTAATTAGAACTACGACCAATTTGCGTTATATCGGTAATGACTGCTACATCAACATAAACAGTATTATTTTCAAATGTCTTAAATTAAATTTTACGCCTATGAATACTTATTTTAGTGTGAAGACAGCCTTAGTTGACTGAATTAATGGCTTTTAGCTGCCAGTTGATAAAAGCGAACGAATGGTCTACCTTGCGTTTACATACAAACGGAAACTCGGACTCCTTGTCTGAATTATGCGTCTTGAACTAGATATTACTTATTTTAATCTACATTTTAATTTATATTAATCTACTCTTTTAGTGATATAAGGGAATAATTACCTAAACGATGTCTAAATAAGTGAATTTCCTCTTTTCAATCGAGTTCAAAAAGGAGAATAGTAGATAATTCGCCCAATGCTTAATGTTGCGTCTTTCGCCGCGGGCGCTACCGTGGAAGCTTAAGGTTTGTAGATTTGAGGCTCGAGCGAAGCAAGGGCAGTAATGGCTATACTCCCCATCGTCAGCGAGGAAGGTAGTAGAAAATCCTTGTGTAGTGAGGGAATTACGTTCGCGTAAGGCAAAGACACATTTATGCCTGAGGTGAATACTCTGCTTTTCACGCTTCCTGCGAGTTAATAAAATGATGTTAGATGTACGCGCCGGTGCACGCTGTATCTTATCATTTCAACAACATAATTGTAAATATCAAATAATTTTTTCTGAAATTTAAAATAAAGCTATTTAAATTAATATTTTTTGCTTCTAACAAGTCATACAGCCAAATATTATTGCACTAATAATTGCGCCTTTTTTGTCTCTGGTGGTCAGTTCGATTTTTTATAATCTCCTCTTTGCTGGATGATGGTGCAGGCGCACAGTGCCACATTCATATCCACTACTTCGGCTTCACTTGCATACGAGCGAGTATTCCAAATTAAAATTTCATTACTGCTCATGAGGCGTAATGGATTTTTATACAATATTTCGGCCCGTGGGCCAAGATAAGTCAACATTACGTAACATGTAATTGAACGAGTTTGAAAAAAATACACACTCTTTTCGTTTTTTTCAACCGTTATGCACTTGTTTTATACATACTCATAAATTTAAAGGCAGAATGTTATAAATATTCAATTGGAAATTGTAATCTCCAACAATGAACAACCGATTTTGAATATTAATTTTGCATACATTTCCAAGGTAACTTAATAGGCTTACCCACTCATGTCTTAATTTGTTCCTTCACAATATACACCTGCCAACAGAATATTAAGGTTGTTATTAGACAAAATTACACATGAGATCTGAGTTGAGCCTTTGAAATAATTAAATACATTGTTTAATTTGTCAGTAACAAATTACAAATTAAATCCTCCCCAAATGTTGGCTATGAAAAACTATGTTCTGTATTTAATATTCTTATCCAACCTAATGTGTCAAATTGTTTTTTTCGCCCATGTTCATCGTCGAAGGTGTTTTTTTGTGAAAGAACTTAAATACCTATTTAAAGGCATCGTCCGCAAGCACAAGAGAGTAAACAGGTGCTGCTTCGTACACCGTACCCATGTTTTCTAAGAAATTCTTGAGTGTCTGTAGTCGAGGTCAAATTTTCGAGTTGAAATCTCCCAGTACCATTGTCTGTGTACCGCGTTTTTCTTCACAGGCTTTTGTAAGGGGATCGTAAAAGTCCTCAACGTCTTCGTAATTGTGATCAGTTGTACGCTTGGATTAAGATAAAATAATCGGTAGGTGTACATTTTAGCTTTAGAACTGCAACCTTCTCTGAATACCCAACAAATTCGATAATATTGTCTTTCCACTTCTTGGATCCAGAAATCCGACGCCATCAAGTCCTTTCGTTTCTCCTCAGTAATAAAAAATACTCTCTCTTCTGATTTTTTTCCATTTCTTCTTACCCTAGACAATCCCACCACATCCCATTAATATGCTTCAACGAATTATTCAATTCTATTAGACTATCGTATGTTTATAAAGAATGAACATTATAAGATAAAACGTGCAGATAATTAGTGTCCATGTGCATGTTAGCTCGTTTAAAGAGAGATACTTTCCGTTCTTGACCAGGGATTCTAAGTACCCCTAGAGCCAGGACTGGTCAGGTGACCGTCATCATCTTTGCAACTACTAGCGCCGCTGAAAACTTGGGGCCTCAGTTTTGTTTGTTCTGGCATTTTTTAGTTTGTGTGGCGGGTATGGACCATTGAACCCGCCACGCTAGTCCAATGCGTGTTGCGTCGTTAATTTTTCAGCATGATTTTATCTATAACAAAAATTTGGAAATGGTATACTTTGGTCCAATTTTTTTTTTTCATTAGTAAACAAAATTTTCTCAATTGAAAATTTCAATTATGTCTCAACTTAATGCGAGTGAAATATGGTATTCGACAGGTAAAACCATGTCGAGACTAACAACGAAGATTTGATATCTTCGAATTGATTACTTGCGAAAATAATATACAATTTTGTCATTAAAATTTAAACACTAACCTTTCAACAAACATACAGTTTACGTTGCTTAATTATAAACGTAAGTTCTGTTATTCTAAGGCATCCAAGCTACCTAACTTTGCTATTTGGTTACGAGCCATATTTCCAAACAAAACAACAGTGTCCTGGGGTTGTATTTCTTAAGTATCGATGCGAAAGATGATCTCATGCGGATGGCACAGTTACCCATAGTTCACTCCACTGAAGCAGTGTACAGTGAACATTAAACTGCAACATGTGTTGCAAAATCAACTCTATAACAACTGCATAAGATTGAGCAGAGGATACGTTACCGACTTATAAGCAGTATAAATAAAGTAATAAAGTTGTGAGCGCATACCTGTTATAAACACAAAGTTGAGTATAAAAATGCAGTGCGAAATTTTTTTAGTTTAATATTTATAATCGTAGCAAAATATGTCCAAGTAAGGTCCTGAATGTAAGAGTTCTTTAGGACATAATGAGACTTTTGGCACATAATTTCAAAGCAAAGTATTATGCTGGTGAAATGAAATTTCGCCAATATTGTAATATGTTTTCGCACTTATAACGGCACGGTAACGTAAGCGATCGTGTTCAAATATGCGTAATCAATTGTATCATATTTTTAAAATACATAGATTTTCTACAACTAAGTCATTTTATCATAACCTCGACGTTACAAAGATGACAAGGCAAAGAGAATTTGGCAATTTCCTTAAAAGCCGAAAGCTGGGTTCTTCAAAAACAAATGCCGTATGAATTTTAGAAGATTTTTTGTACGCAAGGTGTTCTTGGCTTGTTTTCATACGGCTTTAGAAGTTAAGTGCTTGCGGGAACGAGTATGTAGGTAGATACATGTGAATATAAGGATACGTTTATTATTCGTAAGGAAATTGATACGCGAACTGATTTTGGTGTTTCTTTTTCCTTAGAACTGTTTGACGAGTCATGCTTGTTTGGGGTGTCAAATGCAAATTCCGGTTGTTTGTTTTCTTTGTTTTGTATTTACTGAAAGCTACAAGCTTCTGAAGATATGATGCGATTACGCAATAAGTCTGTAAGTCAGCCCTTAGTTTTAATCCGTCACAAAATGGACTTATATGTTTTTGATAAAAATCACGACCTGTTTCACAATGCCCTAATAAGTTCTGGTTTGCGTTATGTGTCTAATTCTTCATATGAAATTTGAGTTATACGTTGGTTAGTCTTTATTTTCCGATAGTGAAATTAACCCTGCCCGGGTTATTCAAATTGCTCTACCTCTTACTTTCCATTTTTAAATGGGAATTTTAGTTTGATCGTATGTGGAACTTTGTTCATATTTTGAATCTGAAATACGGATGATCAAAATGTCAATCTGCCCGAGAAAACATTTTCGACCATTGTTAATAAAACCTATTGTTTACCAACAAGGCAAAATTAAGCGGAATTGTAGAGAGGTTTTGATTATCAGAAAACAAACTATTCGCATAGCGCATATTAGTTCCTGTATTTTAAGAATGATCTCTCAGTCTGTATATTCGAATGTCTGAGATATCCTTGAATAAAGCAGTATAAAATAAACAAACATATAACTTGTATAATTTTACTTTATTTCACTTGATTATAGTTAACTTTAAATTAATTAAGTATATCTTCAATAAAACATTGGAGAGTATCATCATGATTCAGCGACTTCTTAGTAAGATTACCTTAATCCGATCTCTTTCCAAGATTGCTTCTTTCTTTGCTCAAGATATATAAATTGAATAGGTCGTCTATGAAGGCAATATTTTGAAAGCTTTCAATCCTAAAATTGGGTTGCGCAAAATTCAAAATTCAACTTTGCATGGTCATGTTTAATCCAATCTCCTTTAATTTAATTCCACGGATTAATTGATGATTTCACACAAACATGCGACCGTGAGGTCGGGGCTAGGCCTCTCATATATTAATTAAAAACGTGACAACCACGGATAGCGCCCTTTTCGTGTCGTGACTATGCTGGTGCAAAATAAAAACGGCCAGTACTTTTTATTACACTTATAAAGAGGTAACAAGATAGTGAGTTCGTTTGTGAATAGATTGATAAAAGTCTATTACAAGGTCTGTAAAAGTCTATAAAAAGATTCATTCCTAAAAGCACTCCCTACAGGACGGAGCCAGGAGCCAACATTTCTTTACAAAATGGACTTTTAAGTAGTTGCAACGCAATGAATTGCATCGTGGTCATTGTCGCGAGGGATTAATTTTATTGCCATTAGAAATTAATTAAGGTAATGTGTCACGTCATTTTGAGGGTCTGTCTGTCTGTCCGTCCGTCCTATAAGCATCACACTATTGAAATTTGGTACAAAGATGTATCTTGTTAACCGCCTTACGATTCTTATACAAAAATGTAATGATACTTAAGGGGGGCGGGTCCCATACATGAAACTTAAACTGTTTTTTGTGAGGTGTCCATTGATAGGTCTTTTACAATGACATAGAGGTTCCTTACACCATTTTCTTTTAAAGTCTAACATTTAATAGATAGACGCTTCCAAAGTGGTTAAATGCCCCCCCCCCCCCCTCTTACTTCTAAACTAAGCGAGTGTAAATTTTGAAAAAATATTTAATGTAGCTCTTAAAAACACTTTCAACGAGAATAGGTTTGGACGGGATCGACTTAGTAGTTTTTGAGATAAAGCACATTTTCAACAACCGCAAACATAACTTTTTTCTTCATACAAACACTATGAAAAACAAAGTTATATTTGGTGTCAACAAAATATTGTGGTATTTTACCTCGTGAAAGTAAGTGGATTCCCTAATTCAGTCAAAATTAGCACCGAACCCTGAGTGCGCGAGTCCGACTCGCACTTGGCCGGTTTTTTACACTTCGTATTTGGGGTGTAAACTTAAAGTACACTTGCATACAAACGATTTTTTATTACACCTAAGAGAAAAAAGCTTTTATATTTGGGCTATCTTTTTGTATGGAGTTAGTCCTAACAATACAGTAACGTATAGGGTGAAACTTAAGAGGATTTAAATGTTAATAATGTTGGGGACAAATGGCCGACGTCAGGATGTGACTAAAATATTAATAAGGATTAACAATTGACGACGGACGACAGAAGAAAACACCATTGTTTTCATTTCGGAGAAAAGCTTATTTTCTGTTTTGGTAGGTAATACGTCAGTGATTACGGAATTGAATCACGATTCGGTTATAAAAACTTAACTGAGAAAAATAATAAATATAAATCGATTGTGAAATAGTAAAATAAACAATACATTGTGATTAAGTGTATGCTAAGGCATAATGGAGTGATTATGTGAACTTTAACTATTCATTTTTTCATTTTGTTCAATTTGATAATAATAAATATTGGACACCAATCACATACATTGCTCTGATCCCAAAGTAAATAGCCAATGCACTTGTGTTATGGAAATCAGACACAATGGTGGTACCACAACACCCAGACCCGAGATAATATAGAAGAAATCGTTTTTCTAGAATAGAATAGAATAGAACAAATTATTTGTATTTGAATAGGGTACACTGAAGTTCTTAAAAATTAAAAAATAAACTTTAAAAAAAGTAATAACCGACTTCAAAACCAAAATGCACTAAAAAGTCTTAAATAAACTCTTCACCATTGAAAGGAAAGGAATCCGTTTTAGGCAAACAATTTCTTTTTGGAGTCAGTGCTGTGATAGTTGATGCTTGATGGTCAAAGTGATGGCACCGACTCCAAAAAGAAATTGTTTGCCTAAAACGGATTCCTTTCCTTTAAATGGTGAAGAGTTTATTTAAGACTTTTTAGTGCATTTTGGTTTTGAAGTCGGTTTTTACTTTTTTTAAAGTTTATTTTATTTCTTCATTTTTAGTGATTACACAGAAGGGGGGGGGAGGGAGTTGTACCTTATGATTCTATTTTTTAAGAAGCTACAAATTACCTATCATAAGTTCCGTCATTATAATTACTAAACTCCTAAGCGTTAAGGAGTTCCACCATCAGCTCAGCCCCACAAAATGTTAACTATCAGACGTAACAACACGTCGACATTAAGATTCTAGTAAAGAAACACTATACGTGCCTTTAAAATTTGTGGGTTTCCCTCGATTACACCAAGATCCCATCATCAGATCCCAAAATGGAAAAAATGGGACCAACTAGAAGGTACATCCTCTAAGTAGGTGATTTTTTTTTCGATTCGGTCGACAAACGACTGAGATATGAGGTAACATACATACAAAAAAAAAAAAACATACAGTCGAATTGATAACCTCCTCCTTTTTTGAAGTCGGTTAAAAAAAGTTCGGCCCACTCAGCCATCAACAATAGCATACAAATATTAAAAATTACATACGGAATTAACTATTATAAAATTAATTAGTACATTGACCCGACCGGGAATCGAACCCGGAACCTCACAAGATGGCGATGCTTAAAACTAGCGTGCTAGCCACTCGACCACGGAGGTCGTCATTGAAAGTATGTTAACAAGAACGTTTATAAAAAAACTCCCTCTATTGTGCGGTAACTGCAATTGTGATTTAAGCTGCAACATATTGTTTACTGTCGGATGGTTTATTACTTTAAAAATTAGGAGTGCTCATAAATTATTGCGTACTCCTGCACTAAGTAGTAAAGAAACCACAACATACTTTGTTAGGTAGACGAGAGCGGAATCTTAATCCGTAGCGTTGTAGCACTCAGCTACGAGACTTGCTACGAACTACGGTGGCTACAGGCTACGGTAAATCACTAGTTCTGTGTTCTTTGCTACTTAGCTAATTGAAATAATTAAATGCAAACTGCAGTTTGCCGGAGTTGAAGAAAAACATAATGCTACTTTGTTTGAACTTCCCGTTGAAGAAAAAAATATCTCACTTTTAAAGCGTGTGACCGGTAATAGGAAGATAAATTTTATCAATAATTCTAAGGAGCATACGTAGTTACCATGACATGATACTAATATACATGGTCATAGTGTTTTTAATTGCATAACTCATAGTCCTTTAATTTAGAAGATAACTAAGGTATAGTGATCCAAAGTTATAATCACTAATCAATGTAAATCAAAATCGCTGACTCGTTGTATTGCATGACAACGTCAAGTTCTGTGACTGGACACATTTGCTTGCGATACATTTTCATCGTAATAAAATTAAACCATTTTAAATTAATTACTTTTGCTCCTATCACAGGCCACAAAAACATAAATGTTATTACTGAAGTGGAAAATGGGTCAGACGTCGATTGTTTTGAAAGCAAAAAAAAAGGATCACATGTTTTGTGTTACATAGAAAAGTATGTTCTTCGAATGCTCCGTGTTCCTGCATGGCGATTTTCAATCTACTCAGCCTACTAAATAGTTAATGTGACAGAACTGATAAGATAACCTTAATTAACTAGAGTCATCCAGTAAGAAGCTTTAACATATTTAAATATAGTCAAACAAAAGCAAAAGCAGTTAAAAGTTTGTACTTATTTACTCCGATTTTAGAACTATGTCGTAATACACGTGGTAACTTGCAACAGGCAACCGGTTGCGCGACCAAATATTTTAAGTTATTCACAAACTAATTTTGTATGCTTGGCAACTTGTGAGCTACTAGTGTGAAAAGTTCCATACATAATTCAGGTGCAGGAGGGAATGCTAAAAATGTTTTTTATTAGGGAGAGATTTTAGTAACTCAATGGAAAAAATGAATTTTCTATCAAATAAAAGTAGATTTCATAACGTTATAAAAAGGTAATGTACTACACCTGCAGCCATCCCAAACTGGGGTATAGTTAAATTTTATAATCGAACGATCGTACGATGACTATACTTCACTCGCCATTTACTTTAAACTTATAGTAAATATCTTATTCTTTATAGCAGCTAGATGCAAACTTTACTTCCAGGTAATATCACAAACTAGTAGTTCGGCATACTTTTTCTAAAGATGATACAAAAAGTTTCAAGTTTCTTTTAATTAGAAGTTGAGCATTAGCCCCGGGAGTTTCAGGTTCACTAGTTTTCCTCCATTTTGTTTCTAAAACAGCGGACGGAAAAGCTAAAAGCCAACATTAAGAAGAGTAAGAAACGTTTATCAAAGCCGCGATTGAGTGGTTCTAGCTCGATGCATCGAATGCAACGTGAGTTGACTAAAAATGCTCCGTAATGTGGGTATGCTAATTTGCTGACTGAGTTAGTTAAAAAAACAGCAGTGCTTATATATGGCTCGAGCATGAGGTATTACACTAGGAATTTTTTATTGCAATTTTGACTGTGAATCGTAACTTTAGTTGCTGACTGTAAATTAAAAGTCATAACTTAAACCGTTGGTGACTACTCGTATCAGTCATAATGCATTGTGCATTTTTGGCGTACAGGTAGGTTAATCTATACCGATATTATAAAGCTAAAAAAAATTAATATAACAAACACACCAATTGTCGTGGTTTCGAAGTAAGGAATTTTCTTCCATGTTTTACGAATACCAGACAACGATTATGACGGGGGCGTCTTCCATAAATACTTAAATAAATATAAAACATCCATGACTCAGGTACAAATATTCAAACTACACAAACATTTGCCCCTTGCGGGATCCGAACCCGCGACGGTCGGCGTAATAGTCAGGAGCTCTTACCAATACACCAAACGCGTCGTCGATTTTGTTTCCTTAACCGCGCTAATCTCAGGAACACCGATTAGAAAAAATGTTTTTGTGTTGGATAGGTTATTTATCGAACAAGGTTTTGGACTGAAACACCACGATACGACACAAGAACGGGGGAAAAATATTCCTTTTGAGAGCTTCCATTGAGAACGTAGCGTTAACCGTTTAAGATACACAAAAGACATGTATGACAAGATTGTAGTTGTAGATTTTTTAAAGGGGAATTTAAAAAATCTACAATAAAATCCGCAACGGCATAAGTTTATCTTATATGGTTAACTTACTACAAACTTTTTTATGTTCATAAATTTGTTAAAAAATAAAGAAATTTTTTCAAGGGTGATTAGACACACGCGGATATTTATTTTTATCAAAATAAATATATATATCATCACGAGCAATTCTTTTTGAACAAAATTGGCCTGTACATCACTCGATTTCAATAAATTTCTTAGAAACTATCACAGTTTTCAAATAACTTCGCCCCAAAATCATTTTTGCAGTTTAAATACAAAAAACGCGCGTTTACACTAACTTCTATGGTTTTTGGCTTCTTATTTCCAGTTAAAATGTGTTTTGCGTTAAAATATTTGACGGGAAATCTGAAATTGACGCAGGCGGCGACGCCGCGGGATATCGCTATATTAAATATAGAACGAAACTGTTTATGTAGTATACTTTATAATGTATGTTTACTACAATGTTATGAGACTTTTTGTGAAAAAAGGTGTATCACAATGTTTTTTTGCAATTAATATTATTTTTGAAGTGAAAACTTCTTTAGCGGGGTTGAGCACTTTTGTGGGATGGGGGAAAAATGTGAAACTCGCGTCAGGACACGTGGGCTGATCGAAAAACCGTAAGACGGTTGGCGAAATTATGGATGTAAGTTGATTTTTCTGAGAGATAAACTTTTTAATGTAATTTAATATAATATAAATTGTAATGTTTGTGTACGATAGCGTAATAAATAAATATTGTATTCTATAAAAATATATTATTATTATTGTATTCTGTCACAAAAATGATAGTACTTTTATATTGATAATAAGAGCAATTCATTCAAAATTATTCCCTAACTATTCCAAAAAATCAAAAATGCACAACGTTGATATTCAAGTTTTCACTTCTGCCGGCACTCCCGGAGGGCAATTTTTTTTTTTTTTTTTTAATAATATTTAACTGGTCAGTCACATCCTTGGGTCAAGATGGTATTGTAGCACAATAAACTTTTCAGACGTTACACGTTACACAAGTATGTTAAATTACTTCCGCAGTTTTATCCGACTTTAAAAAAGGAGGAGGTTATTAATTCGACTGTATGTTTTTTTTTTGTATCTATGTTACGTTACCTCATATCTCAGTCAGTTGTCGTCCGATTCGAATATTTTTTTCGCTCACCTAGAGGGTATACCTTCTAGTTGGTCCCATTTTTGCCAATTTGGGATCTGATGATGGGATCTTGGTGTAATCGAGTGGAACCCTCAAATTTTAAAGGCACCTTTAGTGTTTTATTTTACTAGAATCCTAATGTTGAAGTGTTGTTTCGTCTGATAGTTAACATTTTGTGAAGCTAAGCTGATGGTGGAACTCCTTAACGCTTAGGAGTTCAGTAATTATAATGACAGAACTTGTAGCTTCTTAAAGAACGGAGTCATAAGGTGCAATGCCCTCCCTCTCTCCTGCAATCACTAAAAATTAAGAAATAAAATGAACTTTTGAAAAAAGTTAAAACCGACTTCAAAACCAAAATGCACTAAAAATCTTAAATAAACTCTCTGTAAGTGCTCTGATAGTTGATGCTAGATGGTCGAAGTGATGGCACTGACTCCAAAAAGAAATGGTTTGCCTAAAATGGCTTCCTTTCTTTTCAAGGGTCAAGAGTTTATTTAAGACTTTTAGTGCATTTTGGTTTTGAAGTCGGTTTTTACTTTTTTAAAAAGTTAATCATATGCGGTTAGTGGTAAAAATACACCACTATCGAAAAGTAATTTCGAATACACTCCAATTTGTTAGCGTAGCTTTTAATTTAATCATTGGCATTTAATAATATGAGTAATAGTGTTCCATTCACTATCGGAAACTGTTCTGATTCACGCATCGTTGCATATTTTAAGCGGTAAATAGGTATCGACCGCCTCCCGCCCGACCAAAACCTGTGATTAAACTATTACCTGAAAAGGTTATTTACTGCACATGTTTATATATACTGACTTTCCGCCCACGGCCTCACCTGCGAAGTAAAACCCTTTTTGACTTTTTAACTCTCAGAATCAGAATTTTCTCACAACTGTTCTCAGCTGCCATGTCTTATCCTGTAAATACCTTTCTGCCTTTTAAGTGCTTAAATCAAATGAGTGCAAGTAAATTAATATGTAAACACGTAAGCACATGCTTGACATTATAAACTTTCGATTACGACTCGAACTGAATAATTTCGTACTTCTATTGTAGCGCAGAGACGCCCCCCTTTTTTCCCCTTCAGAAAGTAGAAACAAACTCTAAGGCTCACTTGCGCATGATGATTTAACCTAGGATTACTTGAATCCTGGATTAAACCTTCATTCTGTCTCGGTCAGTTTATTAGACGTTAACAGAGACAGAAAAAATATTTTGTTCAGGATTAGCGTGATCCTGGGTTAATTCAACATGTGCAAGTCCACCTAAGCTTACTTCAGAAACTAGCGCCATAAAAGTAACGCGTTATGAAAATGATGTACTAAAGTCCCTTTATGTTGCTAAATTAGGCCCCTGGCAACTTAATAATTAGCGTAATCATACGTTACCAAAAGCTTGTTAACACAATAATTACGCAGTAACTGGGCACCTAAATATTCCTAAACTATTCCAATTCATTACATCTTAACGGGAAATTTAAGTAAAGTTTAAGTTTCGTGGAACAACCCGCCTCTAGATTTACTTTGCGCGCGATGAAGTTGGCCAAAGTTAATTAAACTTTTCTTCTATTATGTTAATAAAGTACTGACAATAAAAACCGACCGCTTAGTCCGTGTACGGCGATTTATGGAGAATAGAAATGGATTAAGCCAGCGGTAAACGGAGTACTAACTAGGTGGAATATTTTGTCGACTTTTGAAATAATATCTGTGAATTAAAAGTAGCTTTTTTTTTAATAAAAAAAAACACGGAAAAATATGTTTTGCCTGGCAAAAGTACCTTTGCTGAAAATACAAAATGCAGGCTAATGAGGCTGGGACGAGAGGGTGAAATGGCGATTTTACTTAGGAAAGGCGAATAGGCGAATTATCATTAAACTACAAAATTAGACCCAAGAATCTAATAAAACAAAGACGTATAAAATCATTGAAAACTAACGTTAAATCTTTCTATTCAAAAACAACACCGTTTAAATTGAAATAAAAATACAGTTCTTATGAACACGTTGCGACACAACTCTTAACCCATTTACTGTTATACCATGACTTAAAAAAAGATCAACTTAACACGCACCGGCGTATGCTGTTACCGTAAAACAGTTACAAAGAATATTCCTGAGTTACGGCATATATGCAGCTAGACTAAGATTCAGGCAGGTCTGTTGAATGCAGAACCACCTCAGTTACACTACAGTACCGGCACTGCATGTGGCTTGCATCGTCAAAGCCTAACGAGCCTAAAGGCCGGGCCACAGTATATAAATATACAGTTTACCAGTCATATTTGTTTATGTATCAATGTCCTTATTTACAAATATTGTTTGATAATATGGTTTTGTTAAATATAAAGCTTGAATGACATTAGGTATTCTTCCGATCCAGACTAACCAACCACCAGACCAGACACCAACTCCAAAATAATTAAATACAAATGCGTTATTTTTATGTTTTTAGTCAGTTATTTGGAGGCGTTTTTTTTTCATATTCATGATTTTAAGTTTCTTTTCAAAAAAATTAGGCATCTTTTGATGAAACTTACACTGTACCCTAAGTTTGAATATACTTAATTAAAGAATCATATCGCTAAGATTTGTCATTTTCGAGAAATCAAACGTACAAACTTAAATACACTTACGTAATTTTGCATACGTGCTTAGAAACCTTACTAGATCATCATACTTTCACATACCTACACATTGAATTGATTATCTCATTTTTTTAAGTCGGCTAAAACATTTGGCTTTCAGATTTGAACCACAATTAAGTTGATGACATCCTGACAAGTTTATACATTTACTGCTGGCCCGTTTTAAGTAAAATATTGAAGGCTATTGGAATGGTGTTTTTTTTTTTCAGCTACTTGCATTTTGCGACATTACTCAAGCTTATATTACTTTTGACGGCTCCAATTACGCCGTCAGTACACCAACACATAGGTATGCTTGCGGAATGCGAATTTCGATTTGCATCGCAGCCGCATGCGGTGGCGATATTTACTAACGGCGTCAATTTTTTCGCGACGCGATGTCGTCTGTAATCAACGAATCATTGTGTAAGTGCAATTATTATCCGATTTTATGGAGGACGACTGAATAAATGTTTTTGAATAACTATGTCTGTCTCCCAACTTTACGACGCTTGTATAGACTTCGGCTGTTATTTGTCTGGAATTAGGCCGCTGCCATTGATATAAAGTAGGTATATCGTAAAATTTGAAACGTAATATTATCATGGTAGATGAAATGCAAAGGTCTGTCATACCTAGGATTTACGAAGTATCAAACATTTCACAGCTACTTAATGGGAGTTTAGTTTTGCTATATTGGTACAGAATACTCGTAGTATCTCTCACCATATTGGTTCCTATTGACTCTAGTAATAGAAAAATCGTATCGCTGTTAGTCCGCATTCGCATGCGAAATGTGCTATTGACATTGCTATCTTTCTCTAACATAGCTAGATGCGATATTTGCGTCCTTGTCGGTATCGTTCTGCCGCATGCTTAAGCGTTGGTGAACTAACAGCGTAAGGACTCAGTGACGAGTTAAAATTATGCACCGCGTGAATGCGCACGCATGAATGGTTTTCAATTTACTTACGCTATAATACCTCTAAATACAGTCTCCTTTAACGATGTTGGTAAGTCTTAGACCCCTCACACACTGCGATTTTTAGCATCTCACTTTTAGCGACTTACGCAATCAACAGATTTAATTTAGCATCGATGCAGTCGCGCGTTAGCATGCTAAAAGTCGCAGTGTGTTAGGGGTCTTAGGTACTAAATATTGCTCAGTTGATATGCTATCTAAATGACCTAAGGTTACACTCCTTGACCTTATTGGATTATCATTTCAGTATCGTTGCAAATACATAAACACGGTACATGTTCGCGATTTAATTACTTGGTAAATCATCAATTTGGTGTTTAATTTAGAATAAACCAATCATAAAATGACTTAAAACGGTGTTAATAATAAACTAGCTGACCCGGTAAACTCCGTATTGCCCCTGCGTCGTCCCACCTTGGCCCTGTTTTATGGTTATTATCTATAGACCAAAACAAATCCTACAAAGTAAAAATCATGAAAATTAGTCCACCCGTTCTTGAGTTATGAGTGGTGTAACGAACACGACTTATAGCATGCTAAATGTTTTTATTTATTCCAAATGTGACGTAGCAAAATTGAGTTAAACACTAACTTAGGTGTATGAAATGTAACTTCATGGAAACTGGGCTATTTCAATCTGCCGCGCATGGCTGCAGGCGTCAGATTCAAAACTTAATTAAATTCACTTTAGAAGGCGGTTTATGGCCAAAAATTCTGCTCCACTTAACGCATGCGCTGAAATTTATACGAAAATACTCCCTTAACTTATGAAATTGCTTAAAACAATAGTTATAGCGAGATTGACATAAAAAAATGTTGTAAATAGCAATAACAACTATTTTACTGTTTTCATTATTTTCTGATTGCAATAAAAGTTGATCGCGTTACAATATTTCTAAACAACTTAAAATACTGCTATATTACAACATATTACCACTACAACATGCATGAAATATCCATAAATCATTTACATTATCTATCATCATAAATCACACCGTAATTGATAACCCACGCAATTAATGCATATCTTTCCAAAAGATCTTAACCAAACTACTATTTCTATTCAGATTTCATCTACACTAATGAATATGGCAAGTCCGTAAAAGCCGAAATCAAAACGATGTCATACGAAAGATGCGCATTAATTAATTACTGATACTACAATGAATACAATCGCGGCTTCGCTCGCTGTCGCTAATGTTATTAACTTAACTCCATTAGCCGCAGTCAACGGAACCGCCTGTAATTATGTTTGCAATAAATCGTACAGACCCATATTATCTGAGTTAGAGCAGGAAGGGCTCGGGAGAACCAGGAAGGCGAAAGCGAGCGCGATTACACCACACACGTTCATAATGACCACGTTATTCCAAAAAAGAGTCTCTATTTGCTCGATTCCGCAAATCACAGTCCAACAAAAAAGGTTTTATTCCGAGTCATTTCAGTGAAAAAAGTTCCTCGGCACTGGCAGCTAAAAAACGCCGCCTAAAAAGTTCGGTTGCGTTCGGAAACGCACGCGGGTGCCAAAAGTTTCCCGCCTCGCGTGACGTTTGTCACGTGACAACAACATTCAGTTCCGTTATGTTGGCAGCAGGGCGTGTGGCCACAATGACTCCGGACGTTCGACTGACGCGACCCGACGGCACAACGCCATACGACTATTGGTCACGACTCAGGGCCAGCCCATCAATTTAGCTTGACGTTTCAATGAAAACCCCCTTCTTTTTTCCCCGGAGAGAAATAACCGAGTTTCGTCGAGCTATAATTAAAAACGTGTATCGATTACGAAGATATTAAACTTGAGTTTGGGCTTAGTAATTTTAATACCAGTATTAAAATTACTTTTACTAGTATTATTAACAAGTAAATTAGAATGTCGGTCTCGTAATCCTTTTTACTGAATAGAATATTAATATTTTTAGGTAGATTTATCAATTGATTAACAAATGTGTCTTTAATTATTTTTGTCTACCTACAATTAAGAGCAATTTTAATATCTTAGAAAACAGATGAATTAATTTAAAAATAATAAATGATGATAACGATTCTTTAAAAAAAAAGGCTCATTTTTATACGAAAAAATAACTAAACACTTCATACGAAAAACTCAATGAATTTCCCAATAAACGTTAAACGCGTTATATATTTACACTATAAGGTAAAGCAAACTTTAACAAACGAAATGTTGTACAAATGTTAAATAAGAAACAGTTCCGGCGAGAATTGAAAGCGCTTTAAACATTCATATCGGGGAAAGCACGGTTGTTGCATATTTATTTTTTAATGGCCGCCTCACTGTTTACAATTTCGAACTAGGTTGAAATTAATAAAATCCATTTTACACTGGAAATAGTTGTGTACGTCTGCAAGTTGAAACTATCGATATTGAAAAGCGTGTTATCGATGTAGAGGTATAGATACATAACACCAAGTTATATTTATAGTTAATTTTGCATAGGGATATTCCTAGTTGATACATTTAATAATATCATCATCATTATCTGCCAAAGGATGTCCACTGCTGAACATAGGCCTCCCCCACGGTTTTCCACAGCGACCGATCGCAAGCGGTCTGCATCCAGTATGATCTCGCGATCTTAAGGTCGTCCGTCCATCTTGTCGGTGGACGTCCCACGTTGCGCTTTATAATAATATATAATAATTACATGCTCCTTACTTATTTTTATAACATTAACCGTACCCATACAAAAACTATCATAATAGGCAGATAAAGTAAAGAAAAATATATAGTGACGAACCTTTTTCTCGTACGGTTTTCATCACTAACTTATGATAAAGACGTACGTGTGTGCCTAAATATCAACACTTTAATTATTTTCCGCGGTCAGGTATATCGATACTCAAACTTATCGATAAAACAGTGAAAAAGGAAATTGAAAACTACTTATTCAGTACGATAAGTAAAGACGGAGAGCAATATGAAAAAAATATAAGGAGCAGGGCAGCTATTTTTGTATTGGATACTTAGTTCATAGAAAAATTTACCATTCAATAGCGCTTAAGTGTTTCATTACAAATAAAGTAACTAAGCCAACCTTGTAATAAAATTAATTCTACCTAGCGCTGGTCCAATTAATACGTCTTAATTTATGTAACACACGTGTCTCAAATAACCAATTTATAATGAGAACACGAAATAATATGCTACGTAATTAGGCCGTACACAATAAACATAATTTATTACTTAATCCATACGCACGGCATACTCATAGCACCAGATAAAAATTACGCCTAAGTGATTTTAATTAATGTTCCTCTTTTGATCGGCTTTGAAAACAAAATCAAATATAATTTAATTAGGTTTGAATATACTACAATCATTGTTTGATTGTCAATTCGAAATAGGAGAGCAAAACAAAAGACTAATTAAAATATTTTTGTCCTTCGAAGAGACGATATTTGAGTTGTCCATACCTACTTAATTAAAGTAGGTAGGTATTATTTTGATTCAAGTGTTTCTTTTTTGTTACTTTTATTTGACAAATGTTTTAGTCCAATGGCTAATGCAATGAGTAGGTACAATATTTATGTTTTTATTTTGGCAATAAGATTTTTATGACAGTAAAGGTCGAGGCCCACTTATCACCCCATCCCGGTGACAGCACCGTATCAACTCCCTCAAGTTCAGTTCAGTATTCTTTGTATGAAACTCCATACTTCAACGCACATCTATTAACTTCGTAACGTCACCACCTCGGATCGGGACCCACTCTCGACCAGCGTAACGCGCTTACGCCGCGTCGCCCGCTGTTTGACGACTATCCGTCCACCCTGACAAACGGGCTGTTATTCACAATGACAGTTCTGTCATAAGTTTTATCAATCACGATCCGAGACGAGGTGTTCGCTATCCGGTGCCGATTCCTTCGAGGCGTTGCTGTTCCCTTTACGTATCTTGCTTCCGTATGTTTGACGCCTGGTTAGTGCTGTTTCTGTGCCGGGTGGGTAGATTTGCTTCAACCTTAATTATCTTTTCTGAAATAAAATCCCTAAAACGGCATTTAATTGTTATATTTACCTACTAATCGCCGGGGATTGCATCCGCGCGTTTTGAGTGTGCTCGGTCCTCTTCCGTTGCAGCAGCGTAATGTTTTCCTCCTGCCTCTTTCAATAAATAAGCTATCAAAAAGAAATTATTTTTTTAAATCGGTCCAAGAGCTCTGTTTTTACATCATTCGCGACTATATTACAAGAGATTTTCGTTCGAAAATCGATTGACACGAGTACTTACAAAATCGAATATTCTTTTATCAAATGACTCTTGTGTGTTATCCGGTTTTCATTCGAAAATAAAATATAAATAATGAAAATCACACACCATATTAAGGCGAGTGATTAAAAAATAAGTCCCCAGAAATGCCTGAGTTACGCGCGTTCAAACAAACCTATAAAGAAACTCTTCAGCTTCATAATATGAAGTATAGATTTCAAGCTTGACCTATGCATTCGTAGAAAACCGAGTATTAATGCAGCTGCATAAAAGTGACGGGAAAACTCGTTCTTAATCACCGCATACCTATTCGCTCTAATTGAAAAGCCAGCTATTTCTAAAGGCATCAGCCAAGTCGAAACAAAAAAATATCATCGTAGCGCCAGGAAAGGGTGTGAAATACGTACGAGTACGTATACGGTATCTGTGCTTGTGTTTTTCTTGTATTACATTTGCCTGAGTGTGTTTAGTGTGTATGAACGTAAACATCAAAGGATTTGTTTAGGGTGGCTGACGCAGATCATAAAATAACCTCTACAGACATGTCTTTAGATGGAATCTTCTATTCAATGTGATAGTCTTTTCGTGGAGTACCTCGTTGGAAGTCTTGACATCATTATTTACCCGTCGAACACAAGATGGCGCTCGAAAAACGCTAATACAAATTTTGTGTTAACGTTATTTTATTAAATGTATCTATATTTTCAAGAAAAAATATTTTGGCGGGCCCAATCTCGTGGGGCCAGATAAATGTTTGGAACTGTTATAATGCTACTAGCGCTCCCCCGCAACTTTATCCGCGCGTTTGCTTTCTCTCTTCCCGTCACAGCGATATGTTTTATAGCTTAGAACCTTCCCTAATAAATAAGCTATCCAACACAATAATATTTTTTAAACGGTTCAGTAGTTCCTGAGATTAGCGTGGTCAAACAAACTCTTCAGCTTTAAAATAAATAAATATTAGACACTAATCACATACATTGCTCTGATCCCAAAGTAAGTAGCTTATGCACTTGTGTTATGGAAATCAGACACAAGGATGGTACCACAACAGCCGAAACCGAGATAATATATAGAAAATTTAGATTTCTATATTGACACGACCGAGCGGCGACGCCTTGAAACCAGCGTGCTTAGCCACTACACCACGGAGGTCGTCATCATACTATTAGTATCGAATCAAAATTCTTCTCAATCAATAAAAAAACGACAGCAAATATCACCTCAGAAGGTCAAAAGTTTGCGGCTGCGTACGTCCAACCAACGAAATTCAGATACCACTTCGAATACAAGGGCGAAATGAAATAAATACCTACACATCCAATATCAGGAGCTCAACGATGTGAATGTTATATCTCCCAAAGCTACTATTCTGCGCGTTCAAGAGATTTTTCCCTTGTTGAGTACACAGAACCTTTTCACTTTCATGTTGAAGACATCGTGGATTGTTTCGGCATCCGTTAAAATATTTGCCAAAGCCCGTTCGTCAATTCGAACAGTTTCGTCGGATATTGGAATCATAGATGCGTGTCGCCGTGCAAATTACTTGGCTTACATGTGTTGCGGGATCCCGCAAAGAAATGTCACCCCTGTGCGTAGCTGCTTATTGGCTATAATAGCGTGTGTATAATAAACATAAGAGAGATGTTGGCAGTAGGAACAGATACACATGTACGCGGTAAAAAAGAAAAACTGACTGCAAAAACCAAAAGCCCTGATGGAACTTGAATGCGATGGCACCGACTCGAGAATGAATTTGTTCGCCTGAAATTTACTTCTTTCTTCCATGGAGTAAATTATTTATTTAGGACTTAATTGCATTTTGTTTTTGAATTCGGACCTTCTTTTTATTATTGTTAATTTTATATTATGAGTGCGCCTTTTGACCTTATTCTTATTATACTTTAATCTTCTACTTCGTTCTTCTTCGTATTATACCTAGTCATGCCATAAATACCTATATAATACCTAACAAATGTTGTAGTGTTTGAATTACTAAACTCCACAGCGTCAAGGAATTCCACTATCAGATCAGCTCCACAAAATTAACTTTAAAAAAAGTAAAAGGAAGGATTCCTTTCCTTTCAGTGGTCAAGAGTTTATTTAAGACTTTTTAGTGCATTGTGGTTTTGAAGTCGTTTTTTTTTTAAAGTTAATTTTATTTCTTCATTTTTAGAGATTACAGGAGAGGGGGGGGGGAGTTGCACCTTATGACTCTGTTCTTTAAGAAGCTACAAACTATCTGTCATAAGTTCTGTCATTATAATTACTGAACTGCTAAGCGTCAAGGAGTTCCACCATCAGCTCAGCCCCACAAGATGTTGACTATCAGACGAAACAACACGTCAACATTAAGATTCTAGTAAAAAACAGTATACATTCCTTTAAACTTTGAGGGCTTCTCTCGATCACACCAAAATTCCATCATCAGATCCCAAATTGGCAACAATGGGACCTACTATAAAATATACCCTCTGACGACTGAGATATGAGGTAACATAGATACAAAAAAACCTTGCGACCGATTCGATAAATGTTTTCGTCTTCCTAGAGGTTATACCTTATAGTTGGTCCAAATTGGGATCTGATGATAGGATCTTGGTGTAATCGAGGGAAAACCTCGAATTCAAATGCCACATTAGTGTTTTTGTACTAGAATCTTAATGAAGACTTGTTGTTGCGTCTTATAGTCGATATTGTGTGGAGCTGTGATGGAACTCCTTAACACTTTTAGGAGTTCAGTAATTTTAATAACATACCTTATGATAGGTTATTTGTAGCTTATTAAAGACCAAAATCAAAAGGTTAAACTCCTCCTGTAATTAATAAAAAGTAGCAATTAAAATGAACCTTAAAATAAGTAAAAACCGACTTCAAAACCGAAATGTACTCAAAATGACTCCGAAAAGAAATTGTTTGCCTAGAATGGAGTCGTTTCCTTTAAAGAGTGAAGAGTTTATTTAAGACTTTTCAGTACATTTTGGTTTTGAAGTCTATTTTCACTTTTTTGAAAGTTAATTTTTCACATGCCTTGTGTATCTGTAGACGAGGCGCTACTCATTATTATCCTAATACGTGTGAACTGATACCACGGTTGCCAGCGCTAATTCGGATCCACCGAGGCGTTAATAGATATGAGAATTATGAGATGGTATCAACGGCCACCTTTGAATTACGGACCCACTAAATACTGTATATTGCTTTATTCGTTTTTGCAGGGACAAACAAAGTGTCTGCGGTAAGCTCATTTCTTGAACAAAAATATTATTGCCACTTGTCTTATGCATGAATCGTCTTGAAGAAAATAAATACTAAATAATAGTGTGATGAGTTTACATTTGACAATATATCACGGTTGAGGTCTCTTTAAGGTTGAAGCAAATCTACCTACCCGGCACGGGAACAGCACAAACCAGGCGTCAATCATACGGAAGCACGTAACGTAAAGGGAACAGCAACGCCTCGGATGGGATCGACACCGGATAGCGAACGCCTCGCCTTGGATCATGTTTGATACAACTTCAGACAGTTCTTCTTGTGAACACAGCCCGTTTGACAGGGTGGACGGATAGTCGTCAACCAGCGGGCGACTCACCATAAGTGCGTTACAACGCATGCGCAGCCGGTCCCGATTTGGTCCCGAACCGAGATAGTGGCGTTACGAAGTTGATAGATGTGCGTTGAAGTATGGAGTTTCATACAAAGAATACTGAACGCTTCGAGTTTATACGGTGCTGTCACCGTGACGGGTTGATTAGTAGGCTTCAACCTTCTACCACTTAAGAGCCATAATCTCTCGCACCTCGCGACGTCGTTTGTTTTAAGTGGCGCCCGTTTTTGTGTCGTATGTGCAAGCCATAAACCGCGACCATATACATAAATAGAGTGATATCGACTGCAGACAACTTGATTCTACACACTAAAATTAAACCTTAAATATGCGATAGAATATTATGCAGGGCATCAAATTAGCAGTAATCTATACTCTAGGATCTAGGATAGACGAACATGGGCACAGCGATTAGCAGTCCCGCACGGAAGACTGGCCACGGCTCGGTTTGACGTGTCACCAGATATCCTGTCTAATCCAATACCATGTAAGACAGAGTAAGCTGCGTCGTAAATCAGATCGGCTGATATAGTAGTTGTATGGAACCACTTACAACTACTTAACTATGATCAGTAAGAATACAAAATAGTGATTGGGTAAAGTGTAGAGTGATACAAGCTCAACAGCATTTGATATTATTATCGATATCGATACATCGCATCACGAGGTCGTAATCTTATTGTATTGGACGTGCAATTATAATACAATTTGTAAATGACTTACTATTTTTGAATGATTTACGTCTAAAAAGGGAACTAGTCATTTAACATCATGAATGTAATAAATTAATGAATGCAATTTAAAATATGAATCATAATGATTGAAAATGGTTCCATTCATGTTTATAATAACCCGCTGTTTCCCATCTTAAAAGCTGGTAGAGTCTCTCATATTTGCCAAAGATCCAAAGTAAAAACATAGTTGACGCAAAGTCAGTGCTATCGAGTCAAAACAATTGGCTTTTTATTGGCTGTGATAGATTACCCACCCATTTGTATTGAAATAATTCATTTCAAATTATATCGGAATCTCCAGTTGTTAATAAATATACCCATTAGCGTAGAACATCGTGATAAGAAGCGGTAACACCTTTTTTATCCAAGTATATTCTAGTATATCCAAGCCTCAAATTTGCTTAGTAAAATCCTTAGCATACCACGCTTTTGAACACGCTCGATTCCCTAAATTTTAATTGCACCTGAAGGCTGTCTGTTCCAGTAAGCCTTAACTCCATATAATTGTTTCAAGAATATGTTAGATATTTTTGGATAATTTACTTATTTACTATATAATATAATAATCTATACCCTTCGTGTATTTTAGTTTCGATCAAGAAATTTTTAACTTGCTAATATTATAAAGATACTTCAATGCTAATATTATATAGACCACATATTTGATTGTTTGTTTGCTGCAATTTGGCTCTGAAACTACTAAACGAATTTTCAAAAAATATTTTACCATTAGAATTCTACATTATCTGTGATAAACATGGGCTATATAATTTGTCAAAAAAGTAAGAAATCCGTATAAAAACTTAAAAAATGTAACTCAAGGTGTAATAGGAAAATCATTAAGAAAATTCTTATATTGCAAACACTGCCTTAACTATTGACAATAGACCAAAGCATGCTCAGTCATCATTCATCATCATCATTATTAGCCAAAGGACGTGCCTCCCCCACGGCTTTCCACAGCGACCGGTTGTGAGCGATCTGCATCCAGTTTGATCCTGCGATCTTTACAAGGTCGTCCGTCCATCTTGTCGGTGAACGTCTCATGCTGCGCTTTTGGTCGAACGGTCTCCAATCTAGAAGTTTTCTGCCCCAACGGTCATCAGTTTTTCGCGCTATGTGCCCTGCCGACTGCCATTTGAGCTTACTGATTCGTTCCCTACGAATATGTTGTTCTACGAGTATGTTCGTTACCTTAGTTCTTCTACGTATCTTCTCGTTTCTGTTTCGGAGAGAAACACCGAGCATAGCCCTCTCCATCGCTCGTTGTGTGATTATGAGCTTTTTTATGATGCTCATAGTTAGAGACCACGTTTCGGATCTGTATGTCATCACTGGTAACACAAGACACTCAGTAATGATCAGTCATTGGGAACTAATAAGACTTGAGTATCTACTGCATTAAAGTTACCTGTCTGATTCAAAATACCTTCTTTAAAATATCCTCTGGCTTGCCATACGGATATACAAAGTGTGGTTTGTCATCAGAATATACCTATTTATCTTGATTTTTTCACAGAGCTCTAAAATGCTTTAACTCAGAGATTTACATAGTTTTTTTTAACCTCATCATTCTTAATCTTCGCTGCTCGTATCATCTGTAGGCTGATGACCTACAAATGTACGTACAGTACAATCCAGTGTCTCAGAAATTCAGCAATCGTTCTGATCATCCTAAATAGCTCGTAAGCTCATCCTGGTCTTACGACTTCGGAGTTTCTGTCAACCCTACCAAGTGCCAAGCATCATAGTGAGAAGTCCTGGACTCATGTCTAAACTAGGTATCGCTGATCTGGAGCTGGCAAGATATGAGGGTACTACTGTACCCTCCTGCAACAGTGTAAAGAATTTGGGCCTGACGTTTGATTCAACGTTGAACTGGACTGTTTACACGTGGCTGCGGTCAGCTGTTAGGTCATTCCGTGTTTGAGGTCTCTTTACCGTTTTTTTTCTTCCGTTTAAAACGAAGCTTCTTCTCATGCCAACTCTCATTATCCCTATTATTGATTTCACGGACTCTTGCTGTACCAACTTCACTGAGACGTTAACTGACAAACTTGAACTTCTTCTCAACAGCTGAATTAGATTTATCTTTGGCCTTCGCAAATATGACCATATGTCCAGCTACAGAGCGCAACTTAACTGGCTTCCAATTCGACAACGTCGAAATTCTCTAACTCTTAGTGTTCAGTACGGTATTCTCTATAACCCCTCATCACCTTCTTATCGTAAGAATATGTTCTCTTTCTTATGTCAATCCCACAACCGCGATCTTTGTTCTTCCGAAGATATTCGGCCAGGTATTTCGGTTCATCGCTCCTCTCATCAGTCTAAGTCGTTCGAATTAATGGCTACACGGCTGTGGAATACTCTTCCTCTAGAGATTAGGAGGTTGGAGACGAAATTATCTTTTAAAATGTACACTATCATTTTGTGCAATAAAGATTTTAAATAAATAACAATAAATAAGCAAAATCAATGTATATCAAAATCATTATAGGCCGATTTTTCTAACGTTAGATAAGACTTGTCAGACTGAATAAAACGGCATTTTTTTAATATGACATTTACATAAATGATAACTGATAAAGAGGTGACGATTTAAAAGTAGGCGTATTTTTTTTAAAAGACTTTTTTGCACAAATTTAGTGTACACAGGTGGACTTAATGCTAAAAGCATTCTCTGCCAGTCAAACCTTTAGGTCATGCAGAAAGATAGCAACGGGTGCAGTGAGAAAAAAACACAAATTAAAATATGAAAATAGTAACAAGAATCTAATAAATATATTATTGAATTAAATAAACTAAATAAATAACTACATCGATAAATAAATATTGTATTTTATTAAATTGCGTACTGTATTTTATTAAATATTCCTTTTCAGACGTTGGACAAATCGGGCCTTACTCGTTTAAGTAAATGTCATTTTTTATAACTAGACTCATTGTTTTGCAATACTTTGCTTTGGTTCGATTATTTTGTTAGACAATAACAAATCATATTATTTTTCATTATAATAAATTAAAACCATTTAGAATTTATAAGTGGTTACCTAAAGGGCCTACATTTTCAATGTATGCTCCTATTACAGGTCACACCCAGTACAAGTACTTAAAAATGTCACAGGACTGAAATTGCTCAGAGCCCAAAGTGTGAATAGCATTTGTGTTATGGAAATTATAGTTCCAATCTTTGGACGGTTGAGAACCACTTTAGACGAGCCAAAGTAGATTTTGTTTTATTATATTGAACCTATCACAATAAAACCAGTTAAGTTACCTCAGACTACTTTATCGCATTTTCTACATTTCGCTTTGCAAATCAAAACTTGCGAAAAATTACATTTCAAAAGTAAAGTAAGTCCTTCAACACCCGAGCGGTCGCATGAGGCCGCATAACAATAGAATATCTATTGTGTCTCGTTCACATACGCTTGAGGGAAAAAAAAAAGAGTAAACGAGTCATATTATAATTATCCACTAAAACTATTGGCAGTTACCTGACAGGTCGTGGTTTGAATCCGGGGTATCATAGATTTAGGCTAATTGTAAACCGGGTTTTTGGCCACGTCAAAAAGGATTTCAACTGTAAGATAGCAGTTTTAATTATACATTTGTCCATCTATTTAAATGTTATATCCTAAAACGTGCTTTTATATTAATTACAAAAGAAGATCGAAAACCAAACACGAGCTTCGTGATACATTATAAAATAGATGAATTTATAGGAAATTGATATTATTGCAATCAGGTTTGATGCTGTACAAATATTTTCATAAGTAACATTATCAATTTCCGAATATCATGTATTGTGGAGGGATTATGACATTTCAAATAAATGTGTTGGTCACTAATAGCTTTTCACGAATTAAAATAATGCAATCAACAGAATTTTATAAATGAAAATTCTGAATGCATTATCTTCTCTTGTTGAGATAATTATAATTGTAATTTATTCTGCACGATGCAATTATTTCGCACCCAACTTTGTTTTCAACTTTTTTTCTTGCAAATCATCATCGTCTATTTCTATAGGTACCTACAGAATATTCGTTTATTCTACAACAATCTTTTGCATACATCAGTATGTTTAGTGTGTCCCTGGTTAAGGTTAAAGTAGACCTAAAATGAAACAAAAACAAATGTTTTTTGCATTATTATATTTTTTTGAACAGTAGAAAAAAAATGTACCGGGACGCTACATGCAAAAACGACCATTTTCTTTCATAATCGGTGGTAAATATCCATGGTTGGAACGAGATCGAACTAGAGTTTGTGATATAAAGCAAATTTTTAACAACCGCAAACGTAACTGTTATTTATACAAACACTATGAAAACAAAGTTATATTTGCTGTCAATAAATTGTAGTATTTTGGCTACATGGAAGTAAGTGGATCCCTAATTCAGTTAAAATTGTTACGGAACCTTCAATACGCTAGTCCGACTTGCACTTGACCGGTTTTTTTGTGATCTAAATCAACGGAAGGTTTCCAAATAAATTATTATTTTTGCGCGTTCTAGTGCAAAATGAAAATTAAATTGTTCAATAAAAGTTAAAATATAGGGAAAAAAACATTAGGTCGTTTCTTTTTCGGTCTATTTTCACCTCCTATTCGGATTGCACAATAACCAGAGACACATTGTTTATAATATTTGACTCATTTAATATTTAAATGACTTGTTATCTGCTACTTTGTTGACTCCTTATCTCTCAGTATCATCATCATGCATAATACTCTACTCTGAACTACTCAAAAACATAAAAATAACATTACATACGAATATGAACTTACCTGACATCAAGTCTAATACACAACTATCATGAGAGTGCTACGTAATTAACGTAGGTACTAATGCTGCTTTTATTAAACTAAGATTAAGAAAAGTCCCCAAAAAAACTGTTCACTTATGCAAACTCATAAATGTTTATCCTAGTACTAATTTGCAGAGCGAAAGATTTCACGGGTATGCACTAGGGAGCACTAACTACCAGACTTAGGGCTGTCTACACAAAATATCAAATCAAACGTTACTAACAATAAATTGGCCACAGAAGAAGTTTAGGCCAGAAATTTGTTTGGAATATCCGGTACCGTCTAAGATTAACCACCACGTACGCACGTCAAGGTAAACACTGCGGTATCTTATGCAGTTCTGATAAGGGTTAGTTTTGAACAAGAATGTGTAATCTGATGTGCTGGCGACCGTACTTCTTACACAGCAGTCGTCCTCCTTGTTTTTAAAGTGATGACCAAGGTTCAACTAATTCTCTTCATCGTTACAGCGGTGTTTGGTGACTCATGAGAGAGATGCCTTGGGAAAGACTGAAGGCTATTCTTTGCTAAGTATAATAGATCCTTGCCTTTGCTCTTTGACCTTTGATCTTTGCCTTGCTTTGGAAAGCACGTTATTTAAATGCACGCTAATTGTATACTTAGCATCTGATCGAACCATGTCTCATTGAATCATAAAAGGTCGTAGAATACAGGATCACGTACTTTATTACTTACATTATCGATTTTTTTACCAATATCAACCCAGGAACTATGATAAGAAACTTTATCGTCCACTATCAAAGTTTTGAAAGCGGTAAGTCTGAAGATTGATGGTGCTACCCCAAAGATCGATTGAAGCTATTTTTGACAGCCCTATCTCATAATTGGAAACTATTAAGCCCTGGTTAATGAGTTAGCTTTAAGGATGCTTTTAAGCGTTTTACTATTAATTTAATCTTCGGTAATCTTCATGCGAAAACACATGAGACCCGAGCACGTTATTCGGTTTTTATTTGGAGTTTAAGCTTGACCATAATTAGTTTTACGATGCTCATGGTAAGCTTATGTCCGGTTCATATTGGTTGTGTAGGTATGCGTAGCGCGGCTGCACCGGCCTACTTGATAAAACTATAATTTGTTAAAATCCTAGCAGGGGTTCCCGCTGAAAATCAGTGTCGTGGCATGCTTACCATCTGCTGTCACGATATACACATATACTGAGCGGGGACATTTTTGGCACACCTGGGCGCTTTGTTTTCTTTAATTAATTTAATTTTAGTTGTTCTTCATTTGTTTTTAATTCACATAATGTAATTTATTTTGTGTGTGTGTCATTTCATTCAATTCAATTTAAAAAAAAAGTCAGTGTTACGGATGATTGATAGTAGAAAAACATACCTGTTGACATCGATGTTAACATCGGAGCAAAAGGTATCGATGTTCGATACTTCGATAAATATCGATTAAAACACGTCGATATTTTTGGTAACAAATAACACAAAACTGTCTTTTATAATTATGCAATTTTGTTTATTGAAAGCTAAAAAACAATTAACATTCCCAGTATTTTTAGATCCACTCTGTACAAAATTGTTTGTACAGATTAGATTTTTGAAAATTAATGATCCTAAATCAATTTATATCAAAATTGCTAAACCGATGTAGTAAATGACAATGCCAAGTTCTCTACCTGGAGTACTGTACACGTTTGTTTGCAATACATGGTTCGATTTATTTTGTTAGAAAATAACAATTTATATATTTTTAATAATAAATTAAAACCATTTAGAATAACAGAGGTTATTATTTAATCTCAATAAGGAAATGAATGTTTTGTCTATGTGCATTCATTAATTATGGTAAGTAGAAGGTTTGTTTAGTAGAAATTGTTACGTAGCACCTTTTTATTTGTTAACCATTTGGAAAAAGAATAGGCGGGCAGTTTTGTTCAAAACAAACTACTTAACTTATTGAATCGATTTTTTATTAAATGGTAACTTGTGATTTTATGCAGCGCATTGCGTGCGTGTGTGAAAATTAGTATGAACTTAGTGGATAATATCATGCATCGCCTCGCAAAGAGAAGCGGAAGGCAGAGTATTTACCACGGGAATAAAATTGTCTACGTCTTGGGTCAGCTTGAATCCCTCGCTACATTCAGGATTCTCTAATACCTGACAAAATTATAATCAAGATCAATTATAACCAAGATGGCGCCCGTGCCGTAAGACATTATACTCTGATTTTTAATTAGATAGACCAAAATGACATTTGGTGGGATGCCACTTTTTCGTAATATGAAAATAGTGATGTGCCTAAATATTCGACATATTCAATTCTGATTCAATTGTTGCTTTTAAATGATTACAGAATAATTAATTGGATATAGTTTGAATTTGCGTTGTGCAGAAAATTATTTGCATAAAATAAAAAAGTTATGTAAGTATTACAAAAAAAATACCAAACAAGTTTTGTTTTAAGATCATGTTACCTGCAAAATAATATTATAATTTCTAAAAGTGTATTTATAGAAAGTAGTAAATAGTCAAAATAGGTTGAAGTTTTACAAAGTATTGGTATTGCATGTGAAAGGACTTAATGTTTTACCTATTAGAAAAAAATATTTATGTATTACATTTCTTTGTTATTGTGTTCAACGTTTTACATGTATTATTTATCAAAATAAGTAGAATCACGAAAATGAAAAACCGTATCACAAATTCAATTAATCGTTCACAATTGCATTGTTACAACACTATTGCACTACGCTTGCAACATTAAAAAACAAAAAGTGCGACTGAAGCTGTCATTCTGGTCTATCTAATTAAAAATCAGAGTATACCTTATTCCCACAGTGCATAATATACCAACTATTCTTTGGGAGTAGAAGACTACAAAAGCGACGTCAGAATCGTCTGGTTCTCGTAACAAACTTTTGTGCTTGAGTCTATATCAGAAAACAAGTGATGATAGCTCTCCTCAGTCAGCCTATAGATTTTTTTCCAAAAAATCTAACATCAGACACTTTCAAATTGTCATGGAAAGTACTACTTAGGGGTACATGTGAAAACAAGCGTGAAGATCTCTTTCTCCATTAAATATGCCAAAATTTACGAAAACACGTAATATTATTTTGATAAATTTTGTTAAAATGTAGATAATATATTGTAGATAGCATTTAATTTAAATGATTTCATGGAAGTAGTTTTAAATGCCTTTGAATCAAATTAAACAAAATGTAAATTTTTCAGAAATAAATACGATACAATTGAAATAAAACAACTTTTTTACGGATTAACTTTTCGCGAGTTTATTAATTTTATCCCGACGTTTCGAACACTTTACAGCGTTCGTGGTCACGGGTAGACTAAGATGTTATTTGTCATTTACAGAGTTTTGAAAAATATACACTACCGCCACTCATATTATTAATTAACGTTCCTATCCACGCAGAAAGAGCTAACTGTGTCTTGTGATCTTGCAGTGAGTGGTCTAGCTTGGGTCCTAGTGAGAACTGGATCCCATGCAGGTGGAATTTTCCAACCATCTTCTCTGTTGAAATTTGGATGTTTTCTTATTTCTATAGCTTCGCGTAGCATACGTGGAATGAACCGACGTTCTTTTGATAGTACTTTAGATTGGTCAAAACGTATAAAGTGGTTGGGTTTGTCTAAGGCATGTTCACACACTGCAGATTTTATGTTTCGTCTATGTTTAACGTCAGCTATATGTTCTTTTATCCGCACGCCTATACTTCGTTTGGTTTGCCCGATGTAGGAAAGGCCACAGTCACATTCCAGTCTATACACCCCTGCATCTTGAAGAGGTATGGTGCACTTGACAGGTGGTAAAAATTGGTTAATCTTCTTTGGCGGCTTGAAATAAGTCTTGATGGAAGCTCGCTTCAAGATATTCCCAATCTTGTCAGTGACCCCCTTGATGTAAGGTAGTACTGCAGGTGGGCGTTCAACTGTCATGGGCTTGGCATACAGACAAATATCTCAATGGTGCATCTCACCATCATCCTTCACAGTTAGCTACCTTGGGCAAAACTTTGTTTCAGAGAGCGTTGGGTATCTGTGACGACCGACACCTGGCTGCTGAACTTCAGCATGTAAGGAAGGTACTACGGGACAACCAGCTTCCAGTACCACGTCGTTGCAGACCCCGTGCCAGTGCCAAGCCCATGACAGTTGAACGCCCACCTGCAGTACTACCTTACATCAAGGGGGTCACTGACAAGATTGGGAATATCTTGAAGCGAGCTTCCATCAAGACTTATTTCAAGCCGCCAAAGAAGATTAACCAATTTTTACCACCTGTCAAGTGCACCATACCTCTTCAAGATGCAGGGGTGTATAGACTGGAATGTGACTGTGGCCTTTCCTACATCGGGCAAACCAAACGAAGTATAGGCGTGCGGATAAAAGAACATATAGCTGACGTTAAACATAGACGAAACATAAAATCTGCAGTGTGTGAACATGCCTTAGACAAACCCAACCACTTTATACGTTTTGACCAATCTAAAGTACTATCAAAAGAACGTCGGTTCATTCCACGTATGCTACGCGAAGCTATAGAAATAAGAAAACATCCAAATTTCAACAGAGAAGATGGTTGGAAAATTCCACCTGCATGGGATCCAGTTCTCACTAGGACCCAAGCTAGACCACTCACTGCAAGATCACAAGACACAGTTAGCTCTTTCTGCGTGGATAGAAACGTTAATTAATAATATGTGTGACGGTAGTGTATATTTTTCAAAACTCTGTAAATGACAAATAACATCTTATAACTTAAAACTCATAACTGCGGGTCTATACGCGACGCATATTATAATATGTAGTAGTATTGTTACTACTTACACCCTCGACGTTTCAACGGTGTTGCAACCGTCGTGGTCACGAGGAGACTGGCACTCGGCGTCTTCGTCTGCATTGGGCGGCCGGTTCTTCTGCTACCCTCCAACTATCCGATATTTGTTGTGCACGTGAACTATAGTCAGTAGGTTCAGTGCGACACACAACACTCACAGTATCCGGGTTAATGTTTATTGATAAAGGCGACACACACGGTTTGCACTTATTAATCACTGGATTCCAGGCCGATGACAATTTAAATCCGTCTTCCCGATTGAAATTATTATACTTCTTGATTTCAATCGCTTCACGTATTACCCTAGTATGGTAATGGCGATCCGTGGAAAGGATTTTCGGGTCATGTAACTCCATCCAGTGATTAGTCCCCATATTAAGCAAATGTTCTGCCACCGCGGATTTATTAGTCTGCCGATTTTTCACTGCAGCGATGTGTTCCTTGACTCTTTCGGCTATAGTCCGTTTTGTCTGGCCAATGTACGAACTACCACAGCTGCAGTCTATTTTGTAAACCCCCGGAGTTTGAAAAGGCAATACGTCCTTAGGCGATCGTAGTATTTGTGCTATTTTACGTAACGGAGTATATACTTTCTTAATGGAGTATTTACTAAGTACTGATCCAATTTTGTCCGTTACGCCTTTTACATACGGTAAAAATGCTGCTTGACGACTAGCCTCAGAAGCCTTCCCCCTCTCCCTGCGCCTTCTTCTTTCCTTCGGAATCTTGTATCCATTTCGTCGTAGTACCTCCTGAACATGTGCAAGCTCCTTATGTAAATGCTCAGGGTCACATAGGTTGTGAGCTCTATTCGTTAATGACGTTATAACCGATTGAAGATGCCGAGGATGATGATGAGAAGAGGCGTGTAAGTATCGGTCTGTGTGTGTGGGCTTCCTGTACACAGTGTGTGCCAATGTTCCATCCACCTTCACCTTGATCTCCAAGTCAAGGAACGCGAGGCATCTGTTGTTCTCCATCTCATAAGTAAATTTTATTTTCGGATGGATGGAATTTAGGTGGTCAATATATCGTTCTATTTCCTGTTGACCTCCATGGATAACGCAAAAAACGTCATCAACGTACCTTTTCCAGAGTTTTACAGTACTCGGCCCAGTAGCTAGAGCTAGGTCTTCAAAATGCTCCATCCAGATATTTGCAATAACCGGTGCGAGTGGGCTACCCATTGCAACGCCGTCGATCTGGAGGTAGTACTGATCTCTGAAGAGTAGGTAGTTTCCGTCCAAACAATTTTCAATAAGAACGATATATTCCTTGGGTAACTCATGATCACACAGTTTATCCTTGATGAACTCAATGCAATCATTTATAAGTTTTAAGTTATAATGCAACGCGAAAGTTTAAAAAGTTATATTAAATAACATCTTAGTCTACCCGTGACCACGAACGCTGTAAAGTGTTCGAAACGTCGGGATAAAATTAATAAACTCGCGAAAAGTTAATCCGTAAAAAAGTTGTTTTATTTCAATGAGTAATATTCGCGTAAACTTCAGAAACAAGTATACGATACAATTGTTAATCGGAACATGCAATATATCACGCAAAAACTCGCGTGTATTTGGTCCCAAATTCATAGACGCGGAATGTTTTAAGCCCACAATGTAAGTTACAAAGGACATCACGAACAAAGTCGCCCACGATATGGCGTTTTAAAAACTAATTTGGGGTAAATAGGGTCAGAACGGACACGCACGGTACGTCACGACAAGTTCCATTATTTAATATAATCAGCCACGCATCGCAACCCACTTTGACCCACCGTGCATTACTCATCGCGGGGGTAAGTCAAACTACGAAAACATAATCAAATTATACTCAGTAACTTTGACCTGTGCTTCCACGTTTTATGTAGGTGCTAGTGGTGCCAGCAAATTCGGTTTTGTTCCGGCCCCGTCCCGCCTCGGCCTCGTTTTATATAGTTATTTTCGTTTTCAGGGCCAAGACAAATCCAAAAAAAACACGAAAATCCGTGTCCCCAATCTTGAGCTATAAGTGGTGTATCTAATTCGAATTTTGTATGTATATAGATAGGTATGCAGTACGGAGAATGATAACCTAGTGAATTGTTTTTTTTTTTGTGATTGTTTTGCCTATTTTTACGTTCAAAGCAATGCATTGTACTTTTAAAGAAAACTGGCAGCTACACAAAGACGGTCGCTATTTTTTAATCTATTTAAAAACTATCATTTCTCTGACGTTTTAAGAGCAATCCAGTGTGGGCCACAAAATAGAAAATAATAGATACATGTTTACCATTTTATCTATTTTGATGTTTAATTATATTTTCTTTAATATGCTCAAGTTATTTAGTAGACTTACTTAACCTACCTACACTGTACCACGGGAATAGGCAAACTCAGTAGTTGTTTATGAATACATTTGCATTAGTAGAATATCCTGATCACCCTCTTTTAGAAACTTTATGCATATTCTGGTAGATACTAATATTTAATCTTCAAGTGTTATTATTATTCATCCGAAATATTAATGTTCATGGTAGAAAAAAACTTATAAAATGAAGAACATAAATGATAAAATACAATAGTATATTATGATACAAGTGTGCTAAGTTGTGGTTGTAAAGCGAGTGCGCCATAAGAAAGCCGCGTAGGTATTTAATGGTCACAGGACACAGGCACACGCGTATCATACGACGTTTTTCAACACACTTGCGAGGAAAAACCTAGACTCTTTATTTACTAAGTTTTTAATTATTAAAACATTTAGTAAAAATACATTTCACTCGACTTTGATGGCAAAAGACTATCGCACGCGTTTTTCGCCTCGTTACGTATGTCCGACAGAGTAAATAATAGGTTTTCTTCATTTTCTTTACTTGAAGTAGACATGTTCGTTAATATTAAACTTCACAATTAATCAAAACTTCGTCACAGCCGACAATTACCTATGTATGAAAAATGGCGCATTGTTTTTTTTTTTTCTTGCCACGATACCGATGCGCGCGCAAGGTTAAGGCGCGAACTAGATCGGCCAACAGCCAAGATTAAAAATCTAATAATTCGTGTTTAAAACACAAATTACAGAAAAAAAATAATGAAAATACTGTATTTGCCATTTATTGAAATAAATACCTATGTAGAATATTGTTATTTTTTTCATAAATAATGTTTGTTGCTAAAATAAAAGTTATAACCCGACTAAATTACATCGCTTCTTCTTCTTACTTACGACTTGGTACTAGGGTACAAACCTAAATTGGTCAGGTTAATAAACTAAAGGCACTAGTGCAATAATATACCGAAAAAGCACGCGTTTTTAATATCCAGGATTATGTGTCAAAAATCGGTGGAATAAAAACGTCGTTTTGAGCAAGTGTGTTGAAAAATATTTTTTATACATTAACATAATAATTGTCCCACCGTCCTATCTCAGAGAATCAGCCCTTAAAGTTTGAGCAGCAACGAAGTTGGCTAAAAACGCCAAGCGTCGCAAGTACGTCTCACTTGCAAGTGATTATGTGTTTGCGCCATTTGGACCTTCTGCTAAATTGCCGTTTAGAAAAAATGCACCAAAATTAAATTCTGCAACAGCCAGTGATAAAGCTGGCTGGTTCTAGCTCAAAGGATTAGCATAGCTATCCAACGAGGCAACGCCACCAGCATCATAGCCTCTTTGATGCAAGGAAATAGTTTCGTTTTTAATAAGTAGTTTTTTTTTATAAACCATGCATTAGTTTTTTTTTATATTATCTGTGAATTATTGATATCAATAATTCAGATACACACACACTTGTGCACTATTATAGTAAACTATTATAGTGCACAAGTGTGTGCGCAAACACACGTGTACTCTCTATCCTTCCACTTCCATAGCCCGATGGGACAGCAATCTAACACTACCGGAGAGAGAGCAGGCGCAGGACCAAGGGTTTTACGTGCTTTCCGAAATACGGGAGTTAAACATCGCCAACTTCGTTAATCCGGGCTACCCCAAGAATTTCTAAGAAGAAAACTCCAGATACATATTTATGGCCTAACTCGGGGATCGAACCCGGGCTCCGTCGCAGCCTCGGTGGCACAGCATTAAGATGCTCGCACTTTTTAACATTACTTAATACCTTTTTATTACGTGTTTTATGGTTTAATGCTACTCAGCCATTAATTCAATCAATTTATTGATTGGTTTCTACTACACACATCAACATGATCTAGGGATATTTCAATTAAACCTAAATAACTAAAATTCTATAAACTTTCTGTTGAGACACCTACACATTAAAATAAACGTTGTTTTATAGCTTATCTTATCTGATAGTAAACTTTTAGATAATATTAAATTTAATATAAAACTTGAGAGAATGCAAGAAAAGCTGGTTTTCATGCACAATATCTTTAGCGAAGTCCCTAAGAGCTCTCTCTCTCTCTAAAGCATATCCCAGGCATGCTCAATAGGATTTAAGTCAGGAGATATTGCAAGCTAGTCTAAAGTTTGGATGTCATGCTGTTGTAACCAAATGTAACGGCCATGCAATTGGTTCAAAGGCTAAAGGGTACAAGAGAGATTATGGTTTGCTGGTAAGCGGTCAAACTTTGAGAAGACGACTGCATGAAGTCAACCTACGTGCTCGAAGGCCACTTTGAGTACCGGCGCTAAGGAGAGGCAATCAAGAAAGAAGACTACAATGGGCTATTGCACACGAAATTTGGAACGATTCTCAATGGTGCTTTTCCCTGATGAATCTAGGTTTGGATTTCATCTGTATTTCACAAAAAGTACGCGTTTCGAGAGAACCTGGATGTTGGAATCGACTGCAGCACCTACAACAAGTTCATGCATATCAAGGTGGCACGATTATGGTTGATTGGGCAGGAATTCGTCTCGGCGGTAAAACGTACCTCGTTTGGATACAAGGCAATATGACTGCTCTGAAATACCGAGATGAGGTCCTAGAGCCTGTAATCGTGCCCCATATATGGCAAATGGAACTAATTTTCCACCTTATGCACGACAATGCTCGTCCACATACAGCGCATATCGTTACAAATTGGTTGCAGCATCATGATATCTAAGCTTTAGAATGGCCTGCACAATCCGCTGACCTAAATCTAATATGCTTTAGAGAAAGGCTCTTAGGAATTTTATTTCCAGCTTTTCTTGCATCTTAGCAGAACTTGGGACAGTATGTGGAATATGGACAGGATATGGACGTCCTTCTTTTGAGTATACAGAACCGCTGCAGATGTGTCAGAAGAGTCTAAGGTGGATCCATGGATGAATAATTTTTAAGTAGTCAACAATTTTTATAAATAAAATAGTTGTTTTGCATAGGTTTTGATGTTTCAAAAAAAAATTTAAGATTGAAATTTTGTCTGAGTTTTTCCTCTTCTTTTTTTTTAATTTAACTTTAACTAAAAGTTTATTATCAGATTAGAAAGGCTATGAAATAAGGTTTATTTTTATGTATAAGAAAGATAATAGAATTTTAGTCATTTTGGTTTAATTGAAATATCCCTAAAATATTTTGATGGGTGTATTTCTGCCTTAAACCTTGGATGCTGTAAAGCGTTCGAAAGGTCAAGCGTTTAATTACAAATAAATATGCGCGAAATCAATCTGTCAAGTGCTTTAATCAATGACTAGCATTCTCTTAAAATGAACTCATGTCAGCTGAAGTCTTATTTTTGAATGCTCGCGTCAAGATGATCCATTTTCCAATGAAAAACGGTTGCGATCTAACAACGCAGCAGTGACTGAAAAAAGTTTTTTCTGATTTTCATTGACTTAATGTTGATTTTTAATGAAACTCAAATCACACTCAAAATGTTCACTCGCGTGATTTCAAAAAAGAGCTCCTGATCAAAAACCTGATGCGATGTAAATATCTGTTTCTCTTTCTTAATATCGGTTTTAATTTGTCAAAAAAAACAGACTTGTAGAACGAAGCGTGTTTGTGTGAAGGTGTGTCGCTCCAACAAAAACAAGGAAAAATAAGTGCGTATTATCCGTGAAAATTCTACATAAATAAATCAGTGACATGTGGGTAACATATTCCCCGAATAAATCTTGAATCAGTCTGATGCCGCACATTCGGGAGAACGCGTAAAGGCCTACGCTCACTGAATCGTTTGCATACATGCTCGCATCACTACTTATTAACTCGTTAATAGATCAATTATATAAAAAATACAAGCACTAATGATAGGTTATATTAATACATAGATATAACTAAAACTTTAAGAAAGGGATAAATTATATGTGTGATTTTTCGTTAAGAAAATAAGAATAAAACAAGGCACCTGAATAACACTATATCAGCCATGTTTTTTAAGGGCCTAATAGGAACCTAATACTTATTATAATTTCGAATGTACGATTGGAGCAAAAATGTTTGTTTTAGAAAACTGATTTATTGAGGAAGGCTTTTAGGTAATAAAACATCACGCTGCGACGGGAGGGGAGGAAGCAAACTCAACAATAGGTTCGGACGCAGTCGCGAAAGACCGCTAGTTTGTAAATAACAAACTTTATCTCCTCGTTTATCCGGTCAGCAAATCTTCGTCATGTTCCTAAGAGGCTGCCTGTAAACACATGCCTGTAAAAGGGACCAGTAGATTGCATGCCAGTTACTGGCACGTTCTAGGTTATCCATTTGCATCCCCTTGCAAACCTATATTCATACTATTGATATTCACACGCGCCAGTTTTAGAGCCCTTCGAGTTCCTTTCTCACATTTCATGCTAGTAAGCGTCTTCCTACACATACAAGTAGATGGCACGTGCAAGTAGCTGACATGAAAGTGCGCCAGCTACAGGCATGTGTATCGTAGCCTTTATGTTCGACAATCTTTAGACGTACTCTTACTAATCTGTGTGCTCGACGCACCGCTGAATTCTTATTGCACTGCGTTCGCGTGCGATGCGGACGGTGAGCGAATGACATAAGAGGAAATTGCAATGCATGCAATAATGGCGCTGACAGTTGATGTTTTTTCACCGCCGTCCCCTTCATTGTCTTTTGTACCCAATTCATACAACCTTGGGAGATTGAATTAAAAAGATAATAAGAATATTACTTCAAACTATGCATTAACACCTTTTGGGGTCTCAGCCCCATATGACAAAACACATCACGCTGCGACAGGAGGAGAGGGAGCAAACTCAATACGCGCGGACGCAGTCGCAGGGACCGCTAGTTTGTAATCAAAAAACTATAGCTTCTCGTTTATGGGTGTTATTTTTTTTTTGTACCGTCACCATAATGAAACAAAAATGAACAGTGTAACAAAAATGAAACCCGTAACAAAAAGATAACAAAGTTGAATTATTAGGGTCATTTCACAATAGAAAAAAAAACATTGACAAGGCCAATTAGGTACACTCGTGTGACGCACTGCATTCCGGCAAGATTGATGATTGGTTTTAGCAAGATCAGTCATCTGTCATTCGTGTGCGCATGTGCCGCGTTGTCAAAAAAACGTGGCCATGCCAACCGTGGCATAGTTATTAGTTATAGACCCCGACGTCACACACACCAAGCGCGCGAGAAAATGGGCGTTTAAAAATCTGATTTTCTCGGGGTATTTTCAATTACTATTATTTTTAACAAAAACATCGTTTTTCCGTGCTGGTCTTTTTACTAGTATGAAAAAATGTAAATTATTTTATAAAAATATTAAAAAAATACATGTATATTCCCTATAGGGGATATGCATTTTTTTTTTAAATAGGAATTTTTACCATTTGGCTACGGAACCGTACAAATAGTCATATCCATGGTCCAAACCATTGAGAATTTATTTTCTAGTATCAGGTCATACTATCAAAATTTAAAATTGATGTTTATTAAATTATTTAAATTTTTATATTTAAATATAGTTATAAAAATAGTGAGTTTCCAGTATGTAATAGTCCTTACTTCCCTTTTGTTACGTCATCTTTGTAACGTAACAATTTTTTGTAACAAATGTCACAAAAATGAAAACAAAAATGGTTACTTGAATGATTCGATACTAACCTCAAATTAAATTAATAGCCGCTGAGGCTACAACCAGTATCACTTATTATTCTAGAAAACAAATACTCTATAAATATAGTGAAACAGTTAAATATGAACTTACCGTAATATAATCAAGGCAATAACCAAAAAGATCAGTTTTTTCTTGAAAATGCTGACAGACGAAACATTCATCAAATGCTCCGAAAAGAATGGACGCAGACAAAATGGCCGAATGTCAACGCTAAGCTCCGTGATTGGTTGTTGTCAAATAAAGGTGTTAAAACACAAATCTTTAAAATTCTACTTAATTTTGTCATAACAAATATGAAACAAAATGTGGACAGATTGTTTTATATAATCACTAGCGGTCCCTCACGACTTCGTCCGCGCGTTTTGAGTTTGCTCCCTCCCCTCCCGTCGCAGCGTCATTTTTTATATCCTAAAGCCTTTCTCGATAAAAGCTATCCAACACAGAAATATTTTTTCAAATGGGTCCAGCAGTTCCTGAGATGAGCGCGTTCAAACAAACAAACTCTTCAGCTTTATAATATATTAGCGAAAGCGCACGTTGTACTTAAGCTGCGAACATTATTTTGGTGCGGAGCTATGTTAAAACTGTGATAGCTCCTAAGATATTTATTGAAATCAAATGATATAAAGGGCAACATGGTTCTAAATGAAATGTTCGTGATGATGAATGTATTTATTTTGATAAGAATAAACACAGGTGTGTGTAAAACACCTCTAAAAATAATGCATTATTTTTTTACAAATATATTAACATAAAAAAGGTTGTAGTAAGTCAACCATAAAAGATAGACATATGCTGTTGCACATTTTATTATAGAACTCTTGATGCTGAACAATCCTGTCATACATGATTTTTGTGTAACTTAAGCGGTTTTCGCAGCGTACGCAGCGGAAGCTCTTAAAAGGAAAATCTTTCTCCCGTTTTCGCAACATTTTTCATTTTTGCTGTGGTCTTATAAGTAGTATCTTTATGTTATATAGCATAAAGCCTTCCTCGATAAATGGACTATCCAACGTAAAAATAAGTTTTCAAATCGGGCCAGTAGTTTTTGAGATTAGCGCGTTCAAACAAACAAACAAACTCTTCAGCTTTATAATATTAGTATAGATTTTTATTATTTTATCGTTAATTAATATTTATGCTTATCGTAATATTCTAAAATTAGCAAAAATGATGTTATTTAGGACCAAATTTTAAAACTGTCCAATACAGAAAAAATACTAAATTTTTTGTTACGCTGGACTATTGTAGGACAATGATTTTTGTATGAAAAATATTTGAGTCCAATTTTATTTTTATTTTTGAAATACATTTCCTCAATATATTTATGTTTTTAAGTGACTATATCATATTTTAACGACTTATATTCATACGTTGAGTTGTTCCTATAAACCAACTGTGCATATATCTTGATCTATAAACCTGGGACATTTGCTCTGGAGAAAAGGTACACAAAAATTGAATATGACTCTTATCCGGTCGTCAATTCCTCGTCATGTTCCTAAGAGGCTGCCTGTAAAACGGACCAGTAGCTTGCATGCCAGTTACTCGCATGTGCTAGGTTAGCCATTTGCATCCTTGCATGCCTATATTCATACTATTGATATTCACACGCGCCAGTTTTAAAGCCCTCCGCGTCCCCTTCCGCACATTGCATGCCAGTAAGCATCTCCCTACACATACAAGTAGGTGACACGTGCAAGTAGCTGGCATGAAAGTGTGCCAGCCACAGGCATGCGTATCGTAGCCTTTATGCTCGACGCGCCGCTGAATTCTTATTGCACTGCGTTCGCGTGTGACGCGGACGCTGAGCGAATGGCATAAGAGGAAATTGCAATGCATGCAATAATGGCGCTGACAGTTAATGTTTTACCACCGCCATATCCCCTACTTTTTAGGGTTCCGTAGCCGAATGCCAAAAAACGGAACCCTTACAGTTTCGTCAAGTCTATCTGTCCGTCTGTCTGTCTGTCCGTCCGTATGTCACAGCCATTTTATTCTGTAACTATAAGCATCACACACATGTTGAAATTTGGTAGGAAGATGTATCCTATTAACCGCTTTACGATTCTCTATGCGTGTGGGGTGTCTATACATAGGTCTTTTAAAATGACATCAAGGTTTCTTTTCTTCTAAAATTTAAAGTTTCATAGCTAGACGCTTCCAAAATGGTAAAACTTCTAAACTTAGTGAGTGTAAATTTTGAAAAAAATATATAATGTAGGTAGGCCATAACAAATACTTTCAACGAAAATTGGTTCGGACGGGATCGAACAAGAAGTTTTTGAGATATAGCACATTTTCAACAACCGCCAACATAACTTTATACTTCATACAAACACTATGAAAAACAATGTTATATTTGCTGTCAACAATAAATTATTGTGGTATTTTACTAAGTGGAAGAAAGTGGATTCCCTAATTCAGTTAAAGTTGGCACGGAACCCTCAGTGCGCGAGTCCGACTCGCCAGAACATCAGGTTACCCGCTTTTGTTGCAAACTAGCCTTTATTACAACAGCATAAGACACAGCAGTGTTTACCTTGACATGCTGTTATCCGTACCAAATTCAGACAACCTTGGGAGGTTGAATTAAAAAGATAAAGATAATATTACTTTAAACTATATATATTTACACCTTTTGGGGTCTAGCCCCATTTGTTTTGATGATGCTCCTAATAGGCAAACTTTGACCGTAAATAGGTTCGCTGTTTAGTTTTCTTCGAGCCTGAATAGTTGAACATAACAAAGTTATTAAAACTACAACAATGGTAAGACGTAAAAAGTTAAGTTTGAGGTCGTTATCTTAACATAGGACCTATAAGTGAGTTGAAATAGCAGAAAATTACAATATCTAACCATTATAGTTCCTCTTAATAATGACTTTATTTTATCAATTTTAGCACACAAAACCGATAACAATCAAATTTTTTTTAAATACGTAATATTAAAGTACATAATTAATAAAATATACATAATACATTTTGATCCATATTTTTTATTATTCCGGAGATTCTAACTGTTTAATCAGTGCTACTTAATAACCGTTAAGCTTATTTGGTGTTTGTAAATAATAATTTGAATAAAAAATGCCTATGTTAATTATAGAAGTCACAATTTTAATTAATGCACCTTGGCACGCAGTTATGCAATGTCAGTTATTCTAGCTTAGAGGACTTAATTTTCTGCTACGTGATGATGATTAATAGGAACATTTAATTTATTCTTAAGTTTTCCTAGCTAACTCAGCTCTTGAATAGGATTTTCTGTTCACGTTTTATTAATTGAGTTAGCTTAAAATACGACAACGACGAAATATGACGACCTCCGTGGTGTAGTGGCTAATCACGCTGGGTTTCAAGCACGTCGCCGGCCCGAGGTCCCGGGTTCGATTCCCGGTCGAGTCAATGTAGAAATTATAATTTTCTATTTCGTCTCGGGTCTGAGTGTTGTGGTACAACCGTTGTGTCTGATTTCCATAACACAAATGCATTGGCTACTTACTTTGGCTTCAGAGCAATGTATGTATAGGTGTACAATATTTATTATATTTTATCATTTAAAAATAACTGTTTAGCAAAAAGATTTTCTTAATTCTGTAATAACTGAACAAGTCTTCTTTATTTTTGCATCTGGAAAGAGATCAATCAACAAAAGCTGGTGTCGACATATCATGTCGTTAAGCATTAATTTAATTCATTTAATTTTCCTGTTAATAATTTCTGACAAAAAGGAAACTAAGATTATTAAACTGTTTGCTCATAAAAAGGTATAATAAAGTAATAACTTTATTTATTAAGGCCTCTGAAGTAAATGAGTTTCAAACGTCTGTTACATCCCTACTTAATACCGCTTAAAAGGTTTGAAAAGGGTTCGACCGTAATCTAAAAATCAACCCGATCCACCGATAAAAATTCCGTGAACCGATAAAAACTTAATCAGCCTAATGTCTATTAGCAATTAACCTTTTCATCAAAACGCAAAAATGGTCTGATTCTATTGGATTAACAAAGGAATCAGCTCATCAATACTCCACGTTATTGGGTGCCTGTTTACTTAGGACGATACCTTGCTGTCAGTGCCATCGGCACAGAATAACTTTGTAGACCCCGTTCCCATTTTGTACCTGTGTTAGGTACAAAATGGGAACGGGTAAACACGTCGTATGGTCGCGGTCGCGGTCACTTGCGCCTAACCTTCTTAGGAACCCAAATCTCTTGCTACTCGCGTTGTCTTTTGTTTGAAGTGACGCCCGCTTTTGTGTACTGAGTGCTAGCAATTTACTCAGGTTAACAACAATAGCATTAGCCCATTGAATAAAAAGTTCTAGAGTGCGTGAGTTAGCAACGTAAGATCTTTCTTCGGAAACATGTCAAGAGTCCCTAGGTAAGAAACATACTAAAACCCCGGGACAATAGGAGGAGCCCCGGAGTGGGGGGAGGGGGGGAAAGGGACCATTTTTTCATTTTTCACTTAAATCTCAAAAACGGTACATGTTCGAGAAAAACTTTCAAGGAAAAGTTGAAAGGCCATAAAATTATCTACAAGTTGTACCTTAATCATTTTTTTCTATTCGCAGCCGTTTTCGAGCTACATCCCATGAAAGGTGAAAAATTCGAAAACTTTTTATTTTACCAACTTTGGGTGCCCGCAGACGACCGTTTTTTTCTCCGTTTTTGTTGTGGATTGTAAGAAATGACGTTGGTGATGATGATGATGATGATGATGACTACTTTTTATCCTTTTGGGTTGGGACGGTCCTGTTAAGAGTTCTTCTTCTATTATTTGTTCATCCTCAGATGTAGATGATTCGTGGTGAAGCTCTTCGTCATCACCATCATCATCATCTTCATCTGAATGGATACGCTGTTAAGGCATTTCCCTTGGCAACTCACGCACTCTAGACCCCCCTTGGAGGGACTCATTCAATGGACTACATAACTGCAGCCATTTTTTTTTAAAGTGCAGATAAAAGAGCGTGACAAAATTTAATCACAATGACAAAATTGTAGAATCAAGCGTTACTTAGCGGAAATCCATAAATAAATATATTTTTGAAATTATTTTTAACCGACTTAAAAAAAGGAGGAGGTTATCAATTCGACTGTATGTTTTTTTTTTTATCATTATTGTTTTTTGTATGTATGTTACCTCATATCTCAGTCGTTTGTACAACGAATCGAAATTTTTTTTCGTTTACTTAGAGGGTGTACTTTCTAGTTGGTCCCATTTTTTCCATTTTGGGATCTGATGATGGGATCTTGGTGTAATCGAGGGAAACCCTCAAATAATCAACATCTTGTGGGGCTGAGCTGATGGTGGAACTCCTTAACGCTTAGGAGTTCAGTTATTGTAATGACGAAACTTATGATAGGTAATTTGTAGCTTCTTAAAAAATTGAATTATAAGGTGCAACTCCCCCCCCCCCTCTTATGTAATCACTAACAATGAAGAAATAAAATAAACTTTAAAAAAAAGTAAAAACCGACTTCAAAACCAAAATGCACTAAAAAGTCTTAAATAAACTCTTCACCATTGAAAGGAAAGGAATCCGTTTTAGGCAAACAATTTCTTTTTGGAGTCGGTGCCATCACTTTGACCATCAAGCATCAACTATCACAGCACCGACTCCAAAAAGAAATTGTTTGCCTAAAACGGATTCCTTTCCTTTCAATGGTGAAGAGTTTATTTAAGACTTTTTAGTGCATTTTGGTTTTGAAGTCGGTTTTTACTTTTTTTAAAAGTTTTTACTTTAAATTTCCGCTAACGGATGGACGACTTAAGTCGTCCGTACTCCGAGGCGACAACATCTCCTGATGCCACGTGAAGTGGTGAAACGCGCCGAGGTATTTTGCACGTTGGTGTTAGGTACAATACAACAATTGCATCAGTTGTGCCGCATTTGTATTGAAGGAGGATGTGACATCCAGCAATTGCGTACCCTAATACTCAACGGACGAGCGATGGAGAGGGCTATGATCGGTGTTTCTCTACGAGATCGAATCAGGAATGAGGAGATACTTAGAAAAACTAAGGTAACCGAAGTAGCCCTGAGCATTAATAAGTAGGGTAATGGGCAGGGCGCACATAGCGCGAAGAACTGATGACCATTGGGGCAGAAAAGTTCTAGATTAGAGACCTTAGGGTATTAGTTTTTTTTATAATAATGATCTAATGAATATTGCGGCGAATATTAACATAAAGGTATGATCAGAAATCAATATATTTAAATCTGCCCCTGTGTTATGGTGATCCTTCTCCCCTACGTGATAATCTTGTCACCGTGTTTACAACACGTTTTTGGTAGGCATAGCTTCTCTACACGTAGTAATTAGAAATCAGTGATTCAATTTAATTCGATTCAATCTATTTGCATTGTGTGCCATCTATTTAATTTTCATAAACATTGAATATTTCAACTCATTGCAAACTTAAAAAGCTTTCGCGAAAAGAAATCGTATTCTTTTAAAGTAAACTAGCTTACCCAGTCCCGTAATTTTAAAAGTTAGGCAGTTGGTTTAAAAGTTAAGCAAACATTGTTTCGCCCTGGCCCCGTCTCGCCTCAGCCCCGGCCCCGTCGATCGGGTTAAAAAGTATGTTATATACTTCTCCTGGTTCTAAGCTACCTCCCCATCGATTCACCCCGACCCCGTCCCGCCCCAGCCCGGCCCCGTCTACCAGGATAAAAAGTATCCGATATCCTTCTACTGTTTAGATGCTACCTCCCCACCAATTTTCAGCAAAATCGGTTGAGCTATCCTTGAGTTATAAATAGTGTAACAAACACGACTATCTTTTATAATGATAGCTTAATATAGAGGTCATATGCAATTAGAATTCAACCGTTCTATTAAACAACATTACCGTAATCAAGTATTTTAAATAGAAAGGAATATTCCTGAAGGGTAACACAGCTTTGCAAAATTTCTGAAATTTATTTGATTTCGTTGCCGAACACGGTTGTAATCAAATCAGGCCATGTCAAAAATAAATGAGTGGAGCTTAATGAGGTCGTCTCCATTCGTATTTCACTTTCACGACATTTAAACAACACCATACCAAATTAATTAAAATACAAATGTAAGTTTAATTAACTAGAAAAGACTTTAAGGTAACATTTCACTGTCTTAATTAATTTCCAAATGAAGCATCCAACATCAAAGGTCGGAAATTAAAAAGAAAGAATGGAACATAGATAAGATGTCAAAGAGTCATTGAATTTGATCCTATTGTTGTATCCACACTGCCCGGCTGAGGCATGAGACGGCGGCCGAGCCGGCGGCCATCCCGCTCATGCCGCTGCGGCTACCGCTAATGCCACTGCGGCTTTTTCCAAAATATCTGACAGTTAATTTATGTATGCCGTCGGCATAGCCGCCTGGGTTTCCTAATCAGAATAGAAGTAATGTACCCGATTGCATGCTACAAATAACACGCATATTACTGCTATTTTGTTATTTACTTATAATGACCTTTCCTAAATAACAAGAACTATGCAGTTAGTGTTTCAAAGCCTAGGTTAGGAACAAAAATATGATGAAAATTCTTTCAAACCTTCGCGCACACGTAACGGTCAAGTTTCGCCATCAATAGTTAAAAACTTCAACATTCTAAATTATTCATAGATTTTTACAGAGTTTCTTGTGCGGATCGTTGAAGTTTACTCAAATAACGAAGCACAACACTGTACATTTAACCGGTCATGTTTTTTGTGACTCCATTTCCGCGGCCGTGTTTTAAAATTAAAAGTCTATAAATAACAAATATTCAGTCGCGTAGAGAAGGTTTTCAGCGCTTATAATTATTATCTTTTCCATAGGGACGCACTCGTGGGGCCTATGTTGACATCACTTTAATTAAAGGCAGTAAGAGATTCCCTAGAGCGGCTGAAATGAGATAAAAATCTTTTCGAGTTACAATATTAACTTCTAATAGCAAGTTTATTAGAAAAAAAAATGAGAACTCCTAGTCGAGAAAAATAAAATAAATTAATACATAGATTATATATGTTCCAGTTAAAGTCCATTTTTCGTAAGAACTCGTTTTCCCTAGTAAAAAATATTAATTACCTTAAATCGCTTCAGTCTCCTGTACTGTTTTTGAGATTTCTGAACAGCTAGTTGTGCTTATTCAATTTCGTCCACTAATCTGTCAAAGGTTTCTTTTGTCATAATATAAAAATGTTCTTCTTTTTTTTCGTGATTACGAATCGCTAATAACTCCTCTTTCCATTTTGTCCTCTCATTTAAGTTTACCATGACAATTGCGCTCGCAAGAATGAAGCGAGAATCGGCGAAGCAAGCGCACAGGGCGCGGGCGGCGCCGTTTCCCCGCACTTGTTGAATCAGGTTACATCTCGCGACCAATCCGAATAAAGTACGATGGTCTTGCGACCAATCGGACTAAAGTACGGTGATGCCTCGCAGCCAATCAGAATAAGGTGTGATGAACTCTAACCTCGGTCGGAACAGTTTTAACTGATTCGCTTCGAGAAAACGCGTTTTGTCTTGCAGAAACTTGTTTTAACTGATATTTGATTCAAACATTAGTCAATTCTAGTATTAACAAAGGCATTAAGTAAAAACTAGTTCTAACTAGGAAAATCGCGTTCTATCTACTAACTAGTTTTAACTGTAACGTATATACACCGTGTTCCTGAGGCTATACATTAACTTCGGCATGTTATTCAGACCAATAAATTGATTATTGTCTTGATAAGTTTTTGTTAAAACTTTAGCATCAATTTACTCGGTAATTTATACTCGCACGAGTTTGTGGTTTTGCATAGGAACTACACATTTACTACTCTACACGTTCTTTAAATTTTATTTCGCCTTTTTGTTACCCTGTATATGTGCAAATGTAGTCATGGTAACAAATAGGACTTATTTGTCTGAACTATGTAGGTTGAACCTGTTAATATTAGTAATTTAACACATAATATTATAATAATTAACTAAAAGTCGTTAATTGTGACCGCTACAATATTTTACTTATAACTCTGTTCACAGCAATAAAATCCATGCGTCGCTTATGACGACCACAAATAGTGGCGTATTCAAGAAAAATCTTTATTACCAAATAAACAGCATGACAAATTACGGTTTGAAGATATCATTTGCAGATTATAAACATAAATCATTACTGTTCCCTCATAAAAAAGAATTTGCGCAAACAAAAATAGGAGAGAAAATCAAATATTCGTTACATCTAAGATAAAACTGGTGCCCAGTGCTGATCGATGGCCGAAGTAATCTGGGGGAAGGTATCATTTTCAGACAACTCAATCTTTTTCCGCCTTTTACAAATTGCTTTAGTCCTAAACTGAGTGAAATATTAGCGACTCACTTTCCGCGTAAATAACTGTACAAAAGGAAGAGTATCGTGAATTTCGGTAAAAGCTGGTTATAATAGTTTAAAGGGTAAGTTTTACACCCAGTTTAAATTATTACGATCAAAACTCAAGAGTAGATATATTTTAACTTTCTCGAAATAAGATTTTTATTGAAACTTTATGCACAGTGAGTTGTTTTGGCGGACTAAATACGTTTGGGGGTTCTCAACCAGTCACTTTTTAGTAAGTAATAATTTGGTTTAGAATGTTTTTAACACTCACAGTGTCATATTTTATATTCATAACGATGAAATAAGAAACCAAAAATTTGCGCACGGGCGGGACTTGAATCGGTTAGCCAAGAAGTTGCTGGTTCAAGTCCCGTCCGTGCGCAAATTTTTGGTTTCTTCTTTCATCGTTATGAAAGTAATATTTTTTTATAATAATTCGTTTTTTTTTCATTCCGTGGTTTAGAACTTTAAAAACAATCAGCTATCATTTTAGGCGCGCTTTTATATCAAACAGACGAAACGATTTTGCATTTTTAGCATTAAAAACCGGCCAAGTTCCAGTTTTTAAAGTTTTTAATTGTTTTTTTTAGGTTGTTTCTTAGTCTATTGTCGCTTCGCTATCGCAATAGTTTACCGCCTGTAAGGATAGTTTGTATGTCTCAAATAAATTAAAAAATGTTGATAGCAAATATAACTTTGTTTTTCATAGTGTTTGTTTGAAAAAAAAGTTATGTTTACGGTTGTTGAAAATGTGCTAAATATCAAAAACTAATGCTTCGATCCCGTCCAAACCAAAAATAAGTTTGTTAAGATCTACATTATATATATTTTTTTTAATTTACACTCGCTTAGTTTTGAAGTTAGATGGGGGGTCGCCCATTTTACCACTTTGGATGCGTCTATCTATCAAACGTTAGACTTTGTGTAAAAATGACTAGTGCGTCTCTTATAAGCTGCAAGTCCTAAGCCATCTTTTAGAATATGCGACATAGTTCTGGGTGCTATCTTCATCTCCCGAGATAAAATCTTTTGCTTTCGGACAGGATTTCTGCGAATTCTTTCCCTTACTGCTTTGACCACCTATTTCGTACGAACACGTTTGGACGGCCAGATCTTTTTCTGTCACAAACAGAGGAGGTCTCATTGTACCTATTGATAGCCAGGTACACAAATATTTGACTAATACCAAGCGTATGGAGAGTTTTAAAAAATGCATTTGGCTCCATACCAACTTTGTGTAATGCAATCACAGTGATTCGGTTCTCTTTATCACCCCATTCCATTTTAATATCGCAAAATATTATAGGCGCCAAAGTTAGAAAACATAATGAGCAATCGTATAAGAATGTCAGATTACAAATTCAGATGTAATATCTTTCTTATTTTTAATTGTAACAGTATTTATGGCCAAACTGTGTATAGACACCTAACACGCTACTACTACTTTTATGTATGGGAGCCCCCATCCCCGTCCCCCCTCCCTTAAATATCCGAGAATTGTAAAGCGGGTAACAGAATACATCTTCTTACAAAATTTTAACAGTGTGATACAGAATAAAGTGGTTGTAAAATACGGGCGGACAGACTTGACGAAACTGTAAGGGTTCCGTTTTTTGCCAATTTGCTACGGAACCCTTAAAAACGCCCATATCTCCTTTATGTAAAAGGACTAAGCACGTCATTTAATTTAAATTTGTCTTTTATTTTTCTTCAATTGCCATCTTCCTTCGTGTCTTAGTCTTTCTGATGTTAAACGAATTTATACATACCTCGCTAGTTGCCACGCAGACGCACGAAATTATACATACAGGGTAATAAGTTTATTTGTTTGAAAGAGTTCACTAATTATTTCTTTGACCTGGTACAATGTTCTGTCTGTGACTTATGGATCTAACCGTACCATAAAATTCATGGATGAAATTATTTGTATATACAAGTACAAGTGAATATATACAAGTGAAAATGTTAAATTTAAAAAAAACTGTTTTTTATTCAACATTTTCACTCGTTTAATTCAAAAGTTAGAGATGGGACGCCCGTTGTACCACTTTGGAAGAGTCTTTCGTACAAGTGTTTCACTTTAGGAATTAATGATTTTAGGAACCTCAATGTGTCATTTATAAAATATCTATTGATAGACCCCCGAATAGAGATAAGAGCCCATACTCAAAAGTCTTTTTTTTTTATAGGAATCGTAAAGCGGTTATCAGGTTACACCTACCAACCAAGTTACATCTGTGTAATGCTTATAGTTTCAGAATAAAATGGTTGTAATATACTGACATACATACAGACTTGACGAGACCATAAGGGTTCCGTTTTATGCCCTCCGACTACGGAACCCTAAAAATGAACCTGCTAAACCGGAGTTGTACTTATTCTAATTAATCAAGATACTTAGGAATCAGGTACAAATAGATACCGGGACTGCTATTTATTCATGCTCGTGTCCTATTCAACTATCACAATCACTTGTCTCATTCACTATTGACTAGCCACCCTATATATGACGCTTCAGCTATATACCTCGCATTGACATACAAACGCGATGGGTCGCATGCGAAATCATATTGAGTGGTTTCCTTGATGATATGAAACAGCCTTTGATCGAGTCCATGAATAGGCTTTTGGAAAATAGTTGCTCTAATAAACAGATGAATACATCTTTACAAGAGTCTTTCGTAAATGGTTACACACACAGTTGGTTTATTTATTATGTCATTTTTTATAATGCAAAAATACCAAAATATTTGTGACCTGGGTATAACTTGATTTTTAATAACCTCTTATTTTATGCTTGACTTTTAATATTCAAAAGCATAGCTTTTATAGCATGCGACAATGGTTTCGATGTGCATGTGCATGTGTAAAAAAATACGTTCAGTGGCGCGAAAAAAAGTTTCAAGACAATCGCTCAAAATTCATCCCCGGAAAGTTCTCCCAATTGTAACACAGTCGTTTCCATTTCACTTGCTCATGCTCATGATCGCAGTGACCTGTAAGCGGTCGCATCTGCGTCAATCTTGCAAAATAAACACCCTGTAAGATTAAGGTGGCCACACAACGTTTGTCATGTGTGTTTGCCGCGTCAGAACGGTCAGGCGTATTGTTAAAATATTTACGCGCACCGGCAAACCGGTTTGCTTAGGATGAGTAGTTTCTACGTCAGCCGAATCGTGGATGCCCATTTACAAGCACGATTTCCGAAACACGTTTGCGGTTATAACGGTTTGTCAAAACTGTTGTTGCTATCAACTCGGAAGGCAACCCTTGTTGGGTCGCGGAACAAACAAAACGTAAACACTTGCGGCCACGAAGCCTGCATTCGGTTGGGGTAAGTTTTTTCTCAGTAAATACAGGCTGAATAAGTTTGAAAGACGATTTTTAATGTAAGCTTTTCACAAAATACACCTCAAAAAAGTTACAACATGTTTTACTTTTTTCATACCCTTTTTTAATACTTTTAAGGGTGGACTTTAGTACGTAAGTAGTAATTCATGCAGCATTGAAAGACAACAATAAGAAAAGCAACTGGAAATATTTACCGCGTCAACTGAACTTTCAAAGTAGGAAGCCTTTAGAGAAAGGAATAGTGTCAACGCTCTAGGACAAAACGTCCAAGTCTAGCATAATCCTATAAGATGGCACTGTTCAAATATTATGGGGGAAACAAAGGAATCTTAACGCTCCCGGTATTGATTCGGTAACGGCAGCTCTGCACTCTCATTGCATACGAGTATAATAACGTATTATGCTCGTACTAATGTGATTTGCAGAGACGTTGTTCTAGCCAGTAAGAGTATCGTATAGTATTATTTGCTTCGCTCATTAATCAATGGGAAAATGTTATATACAGTCACGTTCTTGGTGCTTCAAATCATAAGTTTGTTATATTATCTCATTTAATAAGTAATTACACAGCAACTTTGTAATTTCCATTCTTGAACTAAATGCACATCACTGTATGGTAGTCCGATTTGGTACCTACAACAGCAACTTTTTAAACAAAATACTGATATGTTAGGGTCCTATCGATAGCAAATAAAAGCGGACTGTAATTAAATAATAGGTGCTGTAATTTTCGCCCTCGTTATTACAATTAATTAAAATACGCGACAGTAAATATGACCGGCGACGGTGGCTTCCTGAAGGCGAGTCCAGAACGTTTTCTGCGCGCGCTCGTGCTTGGGCTCGTGCGATGTCGTCGGTGCTCGGGGCTTTCCGCTGGCGCTCCCCTCTTGCGCCCGCGCGCTGAGATAAGATGATGTTCGCAACAGATAAGATTAGGTACTTCGCTCTGTTAAAAAAATAAATCAAAAAATATAACGCTAGCGACATTTCGCGTCCCTCGTAACATTTTTATTAATTGTTTCACGTCTTTTAAATGATACAATGTGCGTGTTTAGAATAGCATATTACCTACAAAAAAGAACTCTTACTCATTGTCATCCTTGGACGAATAAACCACTGGACGCGCAATGACGGGTCATTTCGCTTGTGCCCCCTTAGCCACGAAGCGGGCTTTTTAGCCTCACTTGCAGGTGATGTCTTGTCAGTACGGTGATAGAGCTCAGTGAGAAACATTGACAGAAAAAAATAGTAAATGTGGCTTATTTTAGTGAAAAAATTATAGCAGCAAGTTTAAAAATATTTATTTTCATTTGTAAGTAACGTTTTATCCCAAAAAAGCTGTTATTTTTCATGAAAATAGTGAAAAGTGTTTTCCAAGAGAAAAGTAACATTGCCATTTAAAAAAGTGGTGGTCTGTTACTACAAAATCAACAAGATAACGTATACTTTATACGGTAGGATTGTCGTTTGTTTATCATTCGTTCTCTTGTCAGTTTATTTTCAATTGTGCTTGACAAATGTCGATAAATCATATCGATAAACGTTCTTTTATTAAATTTTTGAATATTATATAATACTTTTAAAATAAAATTATAAATCTGTAAAAGTTTCACTCGAGAGTAGATTAAGGTAATCTTAAATATACAACAGTTTGCTTTAAAATTTTAAACTTCATATTATATGACAATGCATCCTTCTAATATAATTTCAGATTTCCTGTAGATCCATTATGGAAAATAAAGTGAGTACAAGCCGTCCGAAGAGAGGCAAAATGGATCCCCACAAAACATCACCGAGTGACATAATGCCAATGCAAAAAAAACTTCTGGTTAATTATCCGTTATGAGGACTTAAATGGTGCAAGGCTATGTGTATTTACGGGCTGTTTCAATATGTCTAAGGAAGTTCTAGTTAGTGTTACTTGGCAGACCGTTTATATAAAACGACGTTCTATGTTTCAATTGTTCATTTGAGGGTTTATGCATTACATGCCCATAGTGTAATTTATTGTTTTGGTGATAAAATTATAGAGTTTTACAAACGATTCGTTCATTCATTCGTTCCACACATATCGATAAAAAAATATCGACACTTTTATGCACTAAATGTCAATAATTGACACGACAAGCTCCCCCCGCCCCGCAGAAATTGGCTAATGTTATTTTCATACATTCGCTCTTGCGTTTCATATCCAGTGGTTAATTCATCCAAGTTGTCATCACATTTGTCCCTAAAACATTTCCACTATAGAAACTCTCAAACTACTTTCCCGCAGAAATCCATTCGCGCGTGTTTTGTCGCTAGTTCGTGCGATCGGCAAACAAAACACACCTCGAACACATTGCGAGTTGTGAACTCACTACACTTTATTGGAGCGTTTCTGGATAAGGGCGGCTTTAGATGAGCGAATGTTAAGCCGGTTTTGCTCCGTGTTTATGATTTCAAAAAGTATACAAACGAATAATTCAAGTTTGGAACGTCATTTTGTATCAAGTAATGGACAGATAACGTAAATAGAAACTTATTTAGACGTCATTACATTTTTAGGGTTCCGTAGCCGAATGGCAAAAAAAGGAACGCTTATAGTTTCGTCAAGTCTGTCTGTCTGTCTGTTTGTCCGTATGTCACAGCCACTTTATTATGTACCTATAAGCATCACACTGTTGAACTTTGGTAGGAAGAAGTATCCTGTTAACCGCATAACGATTCTTATACAAAAAATAAAAAAACAATGAAGGAGGGAGGGATTTAAGGGAGGATACATAAAATAAAAACCGAAAAAAATTTTTTTAGTCAAACCTATGCGTGTGGAGTCTATGGATAGGTCTTTTAAAATAATGTCCTAAAAACTGTCCATTAAGGTCCCTAAAACCATTTTCTTTCAAAGTCTAACGTTTGAGAGATGGACGCTGCCAAAGTGGTAAAATGGGCGTGTGTCCCCCCCCCCCCCCCCATCTAACTTATAAACTAAACGAGTGTAAATTTTGAAAAAATACGTAATGTAGATTTTAAAACATACTTTAAACGAAAATTGGTTTGAACGAGATCGAACTAATAGTTTTTGAGATAGAGCACATTTTCAACAACCGCAAACATAACTTTGTTCTTCATACAAACACTATGAAAGACAAAGTTATATTTACTGTCAACAAAATATTGTGGTATTTTAGCCATGTGAATTCCCTAATTCAGTTAAAATTGGCACGGAACCCTCAGTGCGCGATTCCGACTCGCACTTGGCCAGTTTTTATTGTTTTTATAGTGTTTTGTTACTGTTGACCAGCCAAAGTTGCTTTTTACAAGTGCAATTTATATCATTAAGTTTGTATAGTGACAAAACACTATTAAAACAAAAATGTAATTATAAATTGGCTTCCTTCATCTTAACCGATTGTTAAATATTTCTCAAAATATTTCAGCAATCTCGCAACATTGATGACGTCACGCAGCCTACGCGTTAAAATAAGCGCTTGCAAAATTTAACAGGCTTGCTTATGTGACGGTGGCCGAGTGGTATAGGCATACGGCCTCCTCGATTACGGCGTTCGATTCCTCGTTTGTAACACAGTCAAAGTTGCTTTATACAAGTGCAATTTATATTATTTAGACATTTTTAAACCAAGCCGTAAGAGTTTTAAAGAAAAAATACTACTGCTCACTTATTAAGTATTACTCTGTGTAAATATTATTTCTTATTACTTAGAGCTCAGTAGTGTTATTTGGTTCTATTTGCGGTTTCAAGTTCCATGTGGTAATCATTCTGTCATTGTTTATTGGGATTAAATAGAAAAATACTACTGCACACTTATTAAGTATTACTCTGTGTATATATTCTTTCTTATTGCTTACATCTCAGTAGTGTTATTTAGTTTTGATACTTTTCGGTTTCAAGTTCCATGTGGTATTCCGGGCTTACGTACGATAACGCTAGTCTGTAAGAGCCCTTACCGGATTCAACTCGCAGGGGCTCCAAAGGATCAAGGAGATTGTAACGATTAATCGAGATAAGATACACGGATTTATTCTGCCAGCTTTCGTGGTTAAGTTTTTGATAGTTTGGGCTGTTACTTTCCTTTGAATATTTCCTTTAGCTGACTTAAATGAGAATCTGAGTGAAGTGTTAGTTATAAAGGGATTTTACATAATGTATGCTGATTGTGAGTTTGATTTTCAACGTTTGAAGGTTTCTTAAAAGATTATCTTCAACCTAGGACTTCGTAGTTTTAAATCTCACCTGGAACTTTGTTAAGAAATAATATAAAAATCTATCTTTCTGTCTTGACAACAAGATGGACATAGGAAACCCGAATTTTCATCAACATTATTTTTTATTATTTTTTTAAAAGTTAACGCTCTTTTCTTTTTCGGACTTGTGTCATTCTTCATCTCTTTGCCTTTGACTGTCCGAATATAAACATATTTTATAGTTAATATCATTCTCAGCACCACGCGTCCATGTTCAGAGAGGCCTAGGGGCCAATTCTCATGCAATAGTTAAGTTGAAGTGGGTAGATTACTTACAGTCGGGTATATCCTAGCCTATTTGGGCTGAGATTTTCCAATAATATTTTGTTTAAATTTCCGATCATATTCGATATTGTTACGTTAGCAGCGCGGTGAGTAACGCCATGCGCAATGCCCGCGCTCATGGCCGGTGGGCTATGTTTATGTTAGGTACGAGTATGTTATGAATAAGATGAATGACTCACACGCATTATTTATTGTTTTTGTAGTTTTTGGTCCGATATATATCCTATAAATCGCACACTTATATGTATTACACAGTTGTACTAAAGTTATGTATTTAAAGTTTATTATTATTTTATCATTATAATTTATGTATCGTCAATTTGGGTGTCCGTGTACCTCCTGGCTCATGCTTAGTAAAGTCCCATTGGTTTGGAGGTTACCGACACGCACACGCAATGCTGGCTGGCATTTGTGTGCCTGTCTTTTGTATTTATATGAGTGTTTTTTTTTTATTACATATTTCTAAATGTCTGCCTTTTTTTCATTTTCTTTGTGTCTGAGCGTTTGTTTGTTTGTGTGTGTGTGTGTGTTTGTGATGTCCCAAATCAATAAAAGGTTTTCTTTTTTTCTTTCTTTCAATTCTATACGAAAAAATTTCACTGCTCGCATTTTGCTTGTCGAAGAAAAAAAGTTTTTGTTTTCTCAGGGTCACGATTTCTTTGTATTTAGATTTTGTTCGCGTGATAGTTCTTTTACGCGTGGATATTTCACTTTTTTATATGGCTAAAACTCGCAATCGAATTACCACACGAAAAAAGTTCGATTTCCGCGAGAATCGTCATCCTTATGTGTGGACTAGTTACACATCCATCCGTCCTCTATGCGGTCGTATATTATAAGCCAATATTGTATTTTCTTTTCCACCCCCTTCTTCCATAAGGTCACATAACTAGCACTATTAGTGTTAATTGCCAAAATACCTAATCGTGTCACTACTTAGTTAGAAGATGAGGTATGAGGTATTTAGGTAAGACCCCTGGTGCAACACCAGTGTGACCTAAATCAGGGCTAAGTGCACCCATTACTCACACCCAATAACGCTAGAGCCACGCTGACGATGTGTTTAAAACTTTCCACATTTAAATTCCGCCATCAGGGATGTGTGCTAGTTGTAACGAGCGTGGAAACTGAGCGGGTGAGTAATACTTGGTGTGAATGTTGATTGTAACGACCACTGTGATGTCTGAGGGCCGTAGGAATGTATGACCTACTTACGGTGTATTGTTGTTATCTGGCAACCTTTACATGGACTTAAAAGAATATATTATAAAGCTGAAGAGTTTGTTTTTTGTTTGAACGAGCTTAACTAAGGAACAAGGACCGATTTGAAAAAAATATTTTTGTGTTGGATAGCTTATTCATAGAAAAAGGCTTCACGTTATAAAACATCACGCTGCGGTGGGATGGGAGGAAGCATACTCAAAACGCGCGTACGAAGTCGCGGGTAACCGCTATATACAGGGTTACAGGGAAAGTCGTACAGAATATTAAAGGACGTTTTTATTCAGGTCATATCTGATGGAATTGATCCTTTAATATGATATCCGAAACTTCACCGTTATGGAGACATTGAAATTTAAAGATTTTTAAAAAAAACCTTTATTTTTTGGCTATTCTATCGATTTTTGCGATTGGAGCTATTAGGGTCCTGTAGGGTAGGGAGCTGTACATACGCCTAGGGTAGAAACTCGGGATGGTCTGCTACCTACCCCCGCCCATTATATTGCCTATACCTTGGCCTCAAGGTTTTATTTTAATGTTTTATTTTTTAGAAAAAATCGTTTTTTTTTTGCTTCAACACCCGAGCGGTTGCAGGCAACCGCATAACAATAGAATTTGCATTGTGTCTCGTTCACATACGCTTGAGGGATTAAACTACCTGTACCTTAAAATCTATTTATAGGTCAGGTCTGCTAATGGTCTTGTTGAAAAGTTATGGGGCCTGAATTACCGTAGTAATGTAAAAAAAAAAGGCCAACTTTCTATGGGGTTTAAAAAAAACCGGCCAAGTGCGAGTCGGACTCGCGCACTGAGGGTTCCGTGCCAACTTTAACTGAATTTGGGAATCCACTTACTTCCACTTAGTAAAATCCACAATATTTTGTGGACAGCAAATATAACTTTGTTTTTTATACTGTTTGTATGTATTAAATACAAAGTTATATTTGCAGTTGTTGAAAATGTGCTATATCTCAAAAACTTCTCGTTCGATTTCGTCCAAACCAATTTTCGTTGAGAGTATTTGTTAAGATCTACATTATATTTTTGTTTCCAAATTTACACTCGCTTAGTTTAGAAGTTATATGGGGGTGATGCCCATTTTACCACTTTGGAAGAGTCTAGCTATGAAACGTTAGACTTTAAAAGAAAATGGTTTTAGAAACCTCTACGTCATTTTAAAAGACCTATCCATAGACGTACACGTATAGGTTTGACTAAAAAAAAGTTTTTTGTTTTAGTTTCATGTATTGCCCCTTAAATGCCATTATTTTTTATTTTTTGTATAAGGATAGTAAAGCGGTTAAAAGGATACACATTCCAACCAAATTTTAACCGTTTTTTGCCATTCGGCTACGTAACCCTAAAATCTAACAAGGTTGGAGTTCTTCTGACTTTTCGAAAACATCCCCAGTTCATATTACCCTTTCTAAACATATACTAAAAATGTTATTATCACTTTTAGTTCCGAAGTTATTAATTAATTTCCGCAACTAGGACACTTTAAGCAACAATTTCAACTAATGAAAATTACTTAAATGTGCCCGATCGTAAAAGGAAATCAAATGAAACGCAACTTTGCTTAATGACTAATTGAATTACAAAATTTGATCAAATTGGTGACCATTCACTTGTAAACATGCTCGGCACCTCTTCCTCATCTCCACTGTCCCGTGCCAAGCAGCAGTTTCTCACGCATCTTATTGAAAGCGGCGTGGATCTTGCTTATCTAAACCTCCCTTGTTGGTACTTCCTCTGCGTACACCAACTCTTTCGCCCTTCCCCGACATAGAAGTCAAGCGGGGTAAGGTCAGGAGACCATGAAAGCCAGAGAATTGACGACCAATCCAAGCCTTAAGGAAGGAGTTGTTTAAAAACTCCCTCACTGCTAGGCTCCAATGTGCAGGACAGCCGTCATGCTGAAAGACTATGGGCGATCTTCGTCAAACACAGCTTCCACAAAAATGGGTAATTCATTTTCGAGGAAATGTAGGTAGTTTTGCCTGTTTAAGTTGTCTGGCAAGCAGTGTGGCACTATCAAGCGATTGCCAATGACGCCTACGCATAACCATTCACAGAATAACTATTCACTATTCAATAACTATTCACGTAAAACCTTCTTTGGAATCCTCTGTGCCTCTTCACTCTTGGGTTTTAATCTCTGGGTGCTGGGTGGTAATGGAGATTGTTGTAGTTAAAAAATCCTTCCCTGTCAAACTTTGACTCATCGATCCAGAGAATACTCCGCTAAAAAATTATGTCTTCCACATACTTATGGAGCAAGTGAGGGCAAAACTGCATCCTTCTTGTGTAATCGTTTTCCTCTAAGCCTAAAGCATATTATAATATTGAACTTTTTAGTTCAATATTTGCGTTTTCCCTATGAATTGATAGCGATGTAACATTTATTGCTATCTCTGACATGCTCACGTTATTTTAAAATTGCCTATGAAATTCACATTTTAGTTCATTACATGAGAGTTTAAAACTAAAACTTCATGTAAAAAAATATGACCTTGTACAGGAGTGAAGTGGAAAGGATGATTTCCTTTTTCCCGGAGAACAGACCAGTCTTTCTACACGCTGAAGTCAAGTGCCTGGGCTACGGTTCTGATGCTTCTGGTAGGATCTTCCGTAAATTGGGCCAATAACTATTCTTCATTAGCCACATTGGGTCCAAATCTGTTGACACTTGGTTCTCGGAAACTTAAATTTTCGGATTCTAGTAGACGCTGATAAGTAGAGCCAAACGTCTGGTGGTTGCGTTCTCGTCGATCAGGATACCGTTCTTGATAAATCCTCCGTGCCTCACGCTCATTGCAATTAGCCATTCCATACACCAACAGAATGTTGGCGTACTCTTCGTTAGTAAAACCAGGCATTTTACTAACAACTAAAAAAAAGAAAACTACTTTCACAATTCCCGGCGGAATTTTAGGCGCGAACTGTCCAATTGACATTGACAATTCGAGCGTAAGGATGCGCCGGCTGTCATAGAGTCGATATGTTAGAGTGGTCTATGGTTGTATCGATTATATGGTTGTATTATATGAAATTACTAGCGGTCCCCCGCGACTTCGTCCGCGCGTTTTGAGTTTGCTCCCTCCCCTCCCGTCGCAGCGTCATGTTTTATATCCTAAAGCCTTTCTCGATAAATAAGCTATCCAACACAGAAATATTTTTTCAAATCGGTCCAGCAGTTCCTGAGATAAGCGCGTTCAAACAAACAAACTCTTCAGCTTTATAATATATTAGCGCAAGCGCACGTTGTACTTAAGCTGCGAACATTATTTTGGTGCGGAGTTATGTTAAAACTGTGATAGCTCCTAAGATATTTATTGAAATCAAATGATATAAAGGGCAACTTGGTTCTAAATGAAATGCTCGTGATGATGAATGTATTTATTTAGATAAGAATAAATACCTGTGTGTATAATACACCTCTAAAAATAATGCATCATTTTTTTACAAATTTATTAACATAAAAAAGGTTGTAGTAAGTCAACCATAAAAGATAGACAAATGCTGTCGCGGACTTTATTATAGAACTCTTAATGCTGAACAATCTTGTCATACATGATTTTTGTGTAACTTAAGCGGTTTCCGCAGCGTATGCAGCGGAAGCTCTCAAAAGGAATATCTTTCTCCCGTTTTCGCAACATTTTTCATTTCTGCTGTGGTCTTATGAGTTGTATCTTTATGTTACATAGCCTAAAGCCTTCCTTAATAAATGGACTATCCAACGTAAAAAAAATTTTTCAAATCGGGTCAGTAGTTTCTGAGATTAGCGCGTTCAAACAAACAAACAAACAAACAAACAAACAAACAAACAAACAAACAAACTCTTCAGCTTTATAATATTAGTATAGATATAGATTAGCGCAAGCGCACGTTGTACTTAAGCTGCGAACATTATTTTGGTGCGGAGTTATGTTAAAACTGTGATAGCTCCTAAGATATTTATTGAAATCAAATGATATAAAGGGCAACTTTGTTCTAAATGAAATGCTCGTGATGATGAATGTATTTATTTTGATAAGAATAAATACCTGTGTGTATAATACACCTCTAAAAATAATGCATCATTCTTTTACAAATTTATTAACATAAAAAAGGTTGTAGTAAGTCAACCATAAAAGATAGACATATGCTGTCGCGGACTTTATTATAGAACTCTTAATGCTGAACAATCCTGTCATACATGATTTTTGTGTAACTTAAGCGGTTTCCGCAGCGTATGCAGCGGAAGCTCTCAAAAGGAATATCTTTCTCCCGTTTTCGCAACCTTTTTTCATTTCTGCTGTGGTCTTATGAGTTGTATCTTTATGTTATATAGCCTAAAACCTTCCTCGATAAATGGACTATCCAACGTAAAAAAAATTTTTCTAATCGGGCCAGTAGTTTTTGAGATTAGCGCGTTCAAACAAACAAACAAACAAACAAACAAACAAACAAACTCTTCAGCTTTATAATATTAGTATAGATTGCTTAAAGTTCTCTAGTTACGGAAATACAAAAAAATACAAATACAAAAATATTTATTTGCTTTAAAAATACATTATAAAAGTATTAACTAGTGGCAGGAGCCTCCTTTTAAGCATACAATGCCTGTGCCAGGAGACTCCGCTCTTTCTTATCTATAGGATGTTATTTTATTATGGTACGATGAGCTGTGTTGGTACTGTAGATGTAAAATATGTGTTTATATGTATAGAATATAATATTTAGTAAGTGTGTGTTTTGTTGAGTAAATAAAAATATATGTTATATTAATAATGTTTAGTAGTGGTACGTATTTTGTATTATTTAAATAAATATATATTGAATAGGATTATGCTTACTTCATGATTAAAGAAGGTAATGATTTGTAACATAAAAAAGGAAGTTAAGTTTGCAATAATATTGTTAGGGTTATTGTTATTCACAATTAGGGATATTTTCATGTTGGGTACTCTAATATATTCTCAGTTTCGTCATAGTTTAACGCTTGCAACCACTTTATTAGGACCGATTTACATTCGTAGGAGGTTTTATGATATATGTTTAAAACTTTGTTAATTTTATTATATAAATAGGCTGACCGCTTTTCAAACTGGATGCTTGCAAATTTGGTTTTGACAACAGGAATCAGTGCTACATTTACTTTCCGTCTTTTATCTCTATCCGTGGAATCGAAAGTTAAAGTTTTATGTTTTCTTAAAATCACGTGCATAATATATAGTTTCCGTACGGACATTGTTTTACTAAATAAATGAAGGGTCTGTGTTGAAAATAAGCGATTTTTAAAGTACATAATTTTAAGAAGATTGCGCTGTGCCCTTTCGACCTCAAGAAAGCGTGTTTTTAAAGCTCCACCCCAAATTGGGATGCAGTAGGTTATAATGGACTGGACAAGAGAAATGTAGATATTATTTAAGATATTTTTGGACGAACCGGTGTCTTCAAAAGGTTTCCGGGGCACAATATGTCTCAGGCTCTTAAATATCCATTTAAATTTTCGAATTCTACTCACGAGATGTTCAATTTGTGGATACCATGATAACCTCTGATCCAGAATCACACCCAAATATTTCACGCTTCGCACTTTATCTATGATTGGACATTTGCAGTCTACATTATCAAGATAAGAACACTCATGAATTTTTAATTTAATGTCGTAATTTGGTTGAGAATTATCATATATACCGTAGCAAATGTAATTTGTTTTGGTCGTATTTAGGGTAAGAAGGTTATTTTTTAGCCAAGATGCAATGTGGATCATTCCCTTTTCAGCATTGAGTTTTGTGTTTTGCCAATCGGAACAAGTAAATACGATTGCTGTATCGTCAGCGTATGAAAATATTTTAGCATGTTTGATAGACATGTTACACAAGTCGTTGATGTAAATAAGGAATAGGGTGGGGCCCAGGACGCTTCCCTGAGGCACCCCGCAAGACACATCAACGTCATCACTTACAAATTGATCCAATTTAACTTTTTGTTTTCTATTTGACAAATAATCTTTAAAGATAGACAACTGTGTGTTCCTAATGCCAATTCTTTCTAATTTTTCTATAAGGATGGGTATATGCACTGTATCGAAAGCCTTTTTAAGATCTAAAAAGACCGACATGCACTTCGTCCCCTTATCAAGTTGTTTAGTAATAAAAGTGGTTATATTTGTAACTGCATCTTCTGTACAAACTCCGCGTCTAAACCCAAATTGATACGGGGATAATACGTTATGATCAGCAAGGTAATTAAGTAATCTAGTGTTCAGAGTTTTTTCTATAATTTTAGCCAAAACAGGGAGAACTGAGATAGGCCTATAATTATCTATGTTACTTTTGTCTCCACTTTTGTAGATAGGAGTTATTATTGATTTTTTTAAAGAATTTGGGAATATGCCTTTTTTGAAACAAAGGTTTGTGATGTGTGTGACGATAGGTATAATTTCGTTTTTTATATGTTTTATGTATTTGGTGCTAATGTTGTCCCAGCCCGGTGAGCTGTCAGATTTTAAGTTCATAATTATATTGTTTATTTCTACGTCATCTGTGTCTAATAATACAAAAGATTGGGTTTGACTATGAAGTGACTTAAGGTATTCATATTGTTTATCTTTATTGAGAGTGGTGTGAATGTCCTGAGCTAGTCGATTGCCAATGTTAGCAAAATATTTATTTATCAGGTTTGCGGAGTCCGTGGGAGTTGATTTTAAATTAGATAATTCAATGTTTGCATTTTTAGATTTGTTTGTAAATGTTAACGTTTTAATATTTTTCCATAAGAGTTTGTTATTATTGATGTAAATTTCAATTAAGTTTTTTTCGTATTCTCTTTTTAGTTTTTTAATTAAGTTATTACAATGATTTCTATAGCGCAGGTATGTGATTTTTTTTATCTCATTAAACGGGTCATTACGACTTTCTTTCTGGAGTTTATTGCGGTTTTTTATACATCTTAGTACGCCTTTTGTGATCCATGGTTTTATTATACGCTTACTTTTTGGAATTACAACAGAGGTTGTACCTTCGCGTAATGACTCGGTGAGTTCCTGAATCAGACTGTCAGTTATAAAGTTTGGATCATCACTAGTAAATAAATATGAGAGATTTTTCTGTTGGAGGTATTTGAGAGATTTTTCGAAATCTGTTTTGGTAATTGTTTTAGGCGCAGCTTGGTGATTTTTCAATTGCGATATAGAAAGGAAGGTCGTCTGATGGTCAGTAATTGTGGTGTTTAAAACAGCAATAAAAGCAAAATGTTTTATTCTGTTTAGTCTTAACATGAAATGGTCGATACATTTCTTCTCCCTTGTAGGCAAAGTGTGACCGGGAAGAATGCCAAAGCCTGATAGCATTTCAAGGTAAGTTGCTCTGTTTTTTATATCATAATGCTGTTCATCATCTAAAGGAAGAATGTTAATATTGATATCACCTGTGATAGTAAGATTTTTTCTTGAGTTTAGTGTACTTAAATGTAAGTTTGAGGAGTTTACAAAACAATCTGCATTATTATTAGAAGGGGAGCGGTATATGCCTAGTATAGTCTGATCGTATATATCTATTTGTAAGCCCGAGGCATGAGTTAAAGTAATTTCTGTTACGTTTGATTTTAAAGTTTCTTTTATGTATACTACTACACCGTCGTTTTGATTTAATTGGCGAGTTGTAGCAAAAGAGTAGTAATTAATTAGTTTTGGAATAGGCTTATTTGCATTTAATCTGCACTCCGTTAAAATTATAATATCCACATCAAAACCCAGGTAAGACAAATTTATTATGAAATCGTCGAAATTGCAATATACGCTTCGTATGTTCTGTGATACAACGGTGAGGTCTGATTTCCTTATTTTCCAGTAACTAGATAGTTCATTACAGTCACATCTAACTGATCTTGCAATAGCTAGGTTATCTATTTGATTTATAGTTTGTAAGCGATCATCCATAGTACAATTGTAAGGGGAAAAGTGATTCTCTCAAGGAAAATACAAATAATATTTACTATAACAAGTGTTGTAAATAGAGAGAAGCTGTACATAATATTATTTTGCTGTGGATCTACGAGTATAAGAACCAGTTTGATAGACTGCATTAAGAGTTTGTAGTTTGAATAAAATGTAATACATAATATACTCACCCATATACTGTAGATATATTGTAGTAATGTATATTTTTTGTTATTTAAGAAATCATAATATATTGTAATATTTCTTGTAAGTACGTTATAACCTTTACATAATATTAAATAAACTATTTTTGTAGAAAAAACTGTTGTTAGCATTGTTTTGACTATGTGTAGGCCTGCGTAATAAAAGCACTGTTTGTGTTCACCACTGATACTAATGGTTAGGGAGGCGAATAGGGGAATTTTCGGTAATACTCGAGCGTGGCAGTTTAAGATATGAGAGATACCTTGGACCTAATAGAGCAACCTTGTAAAGTATTTAGCTCTATATGTAGTGACGCGCGCCTAGGATAGACGATCAGATTAGTAAAAAAAAATCGATAGTCTGTAATACTCGAGCGCGTCAGATTAAGATATTGGGGGTTGATTTTAGTGTTTTAAGACTAAATTTAACTAATCTGACGATAAGTCCTTGACGCCGCCGAGTTATAGGGTCGCGAACTTGTAAAAAAAAAACGTTAATCCGGCATTCTCGAGCGCGATTTTTTTTATTTTTATTTTGAAGAATATAATCTAAAACGTACTAAAAAAACAAAATCTGCCGGTTTCCGCATGACCAGGAGTGTGGAGGAGCCATTTCGTCTTCCGAAAAACGCGTTGAAGCATATAAGTCGCGAACGATACACTTTCCAAAAAAAAAGTTTAAATAAACAAAAAAGGTAATTTTATTTTACACAAAAAAGGTCTCTTTACATTTTTGTCCAAAGTTAAAACTTTTTGACTTGAAGCTTCATAAAAACTCAAACTCCCGGTTTTTTGAGTATATCTTGAAAACTGAAAGTGTTAAAAAAAAAGGTATGAAATAACTATGATTAAATTATGTTACTTTAATCTCAAATTTTTTTTTTTCTAAAGCTTCTCGACAATTTTCGTGGCCTTGGAAAAGGTTACGCGTATCTGTATACAAAAGTATTATTAACATGTACAGTTTCATGTATGTATACTATTCAATAGCCTGTTGATCCTCAAATTGTTTTTTGGACGTACCGTCAGCAAAACGAAGTAAGGAATTATTAAAAAGAAAGAAGAAAGGAAAAAACAAGAAACCAAAAAACCTTTCCGGTCAGATTAAGAGAACCCACCAACATTTTTGTCAGATTAAGAAAATATGCTTTCAGGATACCGAGATGAACCTCCCCTATGAAAATCTAACGCGCTAGAGTATTTCAAAAAAACTATTTTTTTTTGCATTTTCAAAAATTCATCGTAACTTATGGTCACGCCAAAATCGACAGTTTTTTTTAAGGGAGCTTCCTTGGAGCCTACTTAACACCCCTTCCAAAAATCTGACGCGCTCGAGTAATTTATTTTTTTATGCATTTTTGACTACTTTATATGCCTACCCCCACCACGCAAACCGGCAGATTAGTATACCGTTGTTATCAGAGGCACTTGGGGCATACGTAGTATGAATATCTGACGCGCTCGAGAATGCCCAAGTAACTGTTTTTTTTTACATTTTTGAAAAACCGTACACGCCAAACCCACCGCTAAAATGGTTTTTACCATACGAACTTTTCTTTTCGAAATTACTTTATCTTTCGATTTTGATAGGTCTCGGCGGCGCCGTTGAATTACGCCATTTAGCTACCTCGCCTCCCTAACTATAAGTGTCATTCGTTCGATTATGTATAAAAATGAGTTGCAGTATTTATTTAGTTGAAACATGTTAATGTAAACACAATTGTAGAATGCGACCATACCTTCACATGACATACACTGATTATATTGATTTTGCATATGCACCCAATTCAAAAGACACAAGTTAAGAAACATAATCACAGAGCAAAATATAAACGTATATACACTCAATTGCTTATTGTAGTATAGTCATTTATCAAGTAGATGATGAATTTGTGCTTCACTTTTTATTGATATCACTGGCGAGTTCTCGTCTTTTCTAACGTAAACCCTTCCATACGCGGTCCAACAGAACTTGTACGATTTAACCTTAACAAGGTCACGTGCGAGGTAGTGTAAGCGCGCGGCCTTGGCGGTCAGCTGCTCGTTGATAAAGACAGGCGTATCCTCCGATGTTCGAAATCCCAAATGTTTTGCAGTTAGTTTTGCCTTTTGTTTCGTGTTGTATGCTTTGCAGGACCTTAGCAAGTTATTTTTTACTATTGTCGAATTAGTCTCAACTACAATTGGGGTGTTTGTGACTGAGTTGGTTTTACCTCTGACCCTGTAAATATCACGGATATCTGACCTGCATATAGGGGAGCCCACCGAGTTTGACAGCTCAACTGCCATATCAATAAGGTCATTTTTCGTTTCATTTTGTTTTTTAGGAACATTTTTTATTTCGAAGTTTGCCTTCCTGCTGTCCTGCTGCATATTTTCTATTCTATCTTCCAGTATTGTGATGTATGTGTGGTCGTCTTTTATTTTATTTTCTAGGGTTTCAATTTTTTGTTTAAACTCTTCGTTTTGCGCCATTAGAAAAGAAATAGAACTTTCTATATTAGTGGTTGTCTGCTGTATGGCTTGGAGTATATTAGAGTTTTTTTTGAATTCCCGTTCCTGAGCAGCCAGGAGTGTTGCACACATGTTCTGCATTTCATCCCTTAGTCCTGAAAGCTCCTCAAAACCGTCATCACCTCTTCTCCTCTTTACTCTGCACGAAACAAAACTGTGAGTCGATGTTTGTGATTGTTCCTCGAGCGCATTAATATCTATTTCCGACGCTGATTTGTTTAGGTGAGTATCCCTCTTATCCGTCATTTTCGTATCGATGTAGCAGTGTTTAGTCTCAAAGGAATAAGGTCGATTTTCGCTTACTATCACTATCCACTCCGTGTCGTAGCAAAATGTCGTAGCCCGTGTTCACAGGTACCGCTCGTAGTCTATCGTAGCACGTAGCACTTGTTTACTTGCTTGCGTTGATGAGTGAGTGGGGCGGATAAATGATTGCGATGCGAAATTGACCCGCTCGCCTATGTTTTTACGGACCACTGTCGCGTGCGAAAACGCCGTAATTTAATAAAATAAACTGCGACACGTCTGCTCATAGCAGCGTCCGCGACGAAAGAGGCGAACGAAGGAAATTAAATAATAACTTCGGAACTAAAAGTGATAATAACACTTTAAGCATACCTTTAGAAAAGGTATGGACTGGGGATGTTTACAAAAAATCAGAAGAACTCCAACTTTGTTAGTATTTTTTAAACCCATAGAAAGTTGCCCTTAAAAATATTTTTTTACCTTACTATGGTACTTCAGGCCCCATAACTTAACTTCTCTACAATTTTCTGGTGTGTGTTTTTTTTCCAGTACACTATTTTTACAGTACACTAAGACTCTGACAATTAAAATAAGACCCATCAGCAGACCTGTACTATAAATAGATTTTGAGCTACAGGTAGTTTTAGTCGAAATAATCTTTTTTTTCTAAAACATAAAAATATAAACCTTAAAAAATCCTTGAGGCCAAGGTCAATATAATAGGCAGGGGTATGTAGCAGACCATCCCTAGTTTGTACACTAAGCGTATGTACAGCTCCCTACCAAACACCCTGTATATACAGTGTGTTTCGACACTTGAAAATAAAAATCGCTTTTCCATACTAAAATCATCGAAGTGGAAAGATTTAAAAACGATTTTTATCTTAAAGTTTTCGGTATTGTTTCATTAATAAAAGATTATGTCAATTTGTTTTAATACGTAACTCCAATATCCCGAACACACGGTATAAAAAATGCGTAGGTAAGTGTACTTCCAAAAAGGTGGAGGGAATAAGAAATAAAAGTTTATCTTTTGAAGATCAATTAAAGTGACAGACAGCGTTCCTTGTTCACTGGGCTGTTGTAAAGACGGTCTGCCCACACAGCCGGAAATCTTGGCATGCACCCAAACTACTCTAGCGGTGCGTTTGACAATTTACAGAGATGTTACACAACTCACCACAGTTTGTATGCAAATCAACTGGTATGGAAGTCTCGACAAAGTTCCCAGTAAAACAACCAGGTGGCGCTCGAAAAACGCTGAACCCAATTGGTGTTTTCGTTTGTTCAATGATTGAGAAGAATTTTTGGTTCAAAAAAATCTTTTTAATAATTATTTAAAATAAAGCTAAGTTTGTAAAAAAAGAATATTTGATGCATCAGAAAATCAAAAAGTTTGAATTGTCTACGCGAAATGACACGAATTGCGTTTTTATTCGTAATATTTTTTCTGACCAATTAAATACTGATAGGTTCTACTAAGTGACACTGAAATAGTTAAATAAAGTCTTAAATGCCCACTTAGTGGCAAAAATGTGCACGAAATTTCCTTCAACCAAATGCGACGCTCTCCATAAATGCATTATTTATGAGTCGTAAAAGTATCTAAATGTTCTACAACAGCTGTTAGCCGTAAAAGTTTTACGTTTAAATGTCACAAAAAATGGGCCGAAATACAAATGGCTGATATAAGTTAAACTAATGTAGGTTCTGAAGGTAAATGTGAGTCTTACTGAAAAGAGTAATAAGAAGAAGATTGTAGATATAGGCGCTGTGCGATTCTTGGCGACAGACCTTTTCTTAGGATTCCGCAGCCAAATGGAAAAAAACAATAATAGTTTCGTCAAGTCTGTCTTTCTGTCTGTCTGTCCGTCACAGCCACTTCATTCTGTAACTTTAAGCAACACAGAGATAAAATTTGGTAGGAAGATGTAACCTGTGAAACGCTTTACGATTCTTATACAAAAAATAAAAAATAATGATATTTAAGGGGGGCTCCCATTCATGAAACTCAAATAGTAAAAAAATATATAATCGTACCTGTGCGTGCAGGGTGTTTATAGATTATAGTAGTTATAGTCTTTTTAAATGACATAGAGGTTTCTACAACCTTTTTCTTTTAAAATCTAACGTTTGATAGATAGACGCTTCCAAAGTGGTAAAATGGGCTGAAATGGGCGTCCAAGCATAAATTTAAAATAAAAAAACTGTAATGAAAATCTTAACAAACACTTTCAACCAAAAGTGGTGTGACCCGGATCGAACTAGTAGTTTTTCAGATATAGCACATTTTCAACAACCGCAAACATAACTTTGTTCTTCATAAAAACACTATGATAAACAAAGTTATATTTGCTGTCAACAAAATACTGTGGTATTTTAGCTAATTGGAAGTAAGTGGATTCCCTAATTCAGCTAAAATTGGCACGGAACCTTCAGTGCGTGAGTCCGACTCGCACTTGGCCAGTTTTTTGTAATGTTGGTAATACTTCTTTTATTATTATATTTTTTGATAAAGCCATTTTAGTTGACAGTCTGTTTGTACACACTTATTGGAATTGTCACATCTGAGGAAAGAAAAGCATTTTTACATTTTAATAAAGTACTTACGTCAACGGTAATGGTATGTAACTTTAGAAGTACTATCCATATGGATTTTACCAACGTCAGATAACGAATATTCGGCGAATAAACTTTAATACGCGTAATTTGAAAACGTCACCTATTTGTGAGCAATCATTTATGTCAATGTTTTTTTTTTAATACAAGTTTTACGTCTTCGGCTCTATGCCATACAGACTATTCTTTAGTGGAAAATGCTCATTTTTTAACACTTATTAACTAAAACTAATACTAAACTAGCCTATCTTAACCTAAATCATTGAAATGTGAGGTGGTTCGCATTTCAATGCTCAACAAGGAAGCTTAGCGCAGGAACAGCGATCCGGGTAAGACGGCGCAATCAGGTCGCTTTACTTAATTCCACACTTTAATTGCATTGTTTTCTTCAAAAGCTCAAATTATCATGACAATTCCACCACACAATCACAATAATTGACCCGAAAAAACAATTACTAAAACGAAGAAATAAGGTCCGTCCTTCCCTTTTCGTTTCCCGCGCAAAACTCCCTGTCATTTTAAATCGACCGTTCAATGGTGTATCTATCCCATAAAATTATAATTCCGATAGGAATATTAATTTTATAATCTATCCACACCAACACCACACCAAATCGATAATAATAATAAAATTTAGCAATATTTTAAGATGTCTAATAAGTTCTGTCAGATACCTGTCAGCCAAACAGCTGTTTTAAAATATTGAAAGTGAAAAGAAAAATAACATTTGACATTGATAGATTTACTTTTTTGCACAAAAGCCCTATGGTGTATCCACAGAGCCATGCTGCTCATACCGCAGAGGCATTTTCCAGGGTATCTGACAGTTCTTGACGTAAGGCGCCGGCAGCCGGTGAGGATACACCAATATATACATGATTTTGGAGCTCGAATTGACATACGGAGTTGCCAGGTTTTAAAAAGTTTATTATTTAACAACCTAAAAGGACCATTAAATTACGATTTAAAATATTCCGTCTAATCACGTTTATTTTTATTAATTTTTAGAGATACTGTACATTGTCTTGGCAATTTCGTAAACATCTCCTTTACCACATCATACCCGAAGACAAGGTATTTTAACATTAATTAAATATAAATATCAATAAATATGCGCCAGACAACACACCAATTGTCGTGGCCTCGAAGTAAGGAATTTTCTTCCTTGTTTTACGAATACCAGACATTATGACGGGGGTGTATCCCATAAATACTGAAATACATATTAAGCAACCATGACTTTAGGTACAAATTTTCGTTCTCATCACACAAACTGATTCGAACCCGTGACGGCTGGCGTTATAGCCAGGAGCTCTAACCAATACACCATACGCATCGTCTAACATTGCATTATTATGACATTGCATGATTAACTAAAAACTAAATAGATGTACATATGATAATTTATCACAAAATATTTAAAAAAAAATACAATGTTAGTTAAGGAAGACCTACCACAAACGATTCTCGCACAAAGGATAAGATTGCTCAAGCAAAAAGGAAATAATTTGTGGGAATTCTCATGAATACTTTTTATACTGTAAGTAGGCCTTACTTTTTATTCCTTACTGCGTCCGCCCTCGATATTATGACGACATTATGTTTTAAGCGAACTCCCACGAGTATTCGACGTAGAAACACATTACCGTCGGGGCAAAGTGGGTTATTCACAATCCTTTTTACAGGTAATGTTTATGTGGAAAGCACACCGTGCATTTATTATAGCTATTTTTGTCAGAACTATGTTTCTTACCGTGTCTGCTATTTGTGCATTTAGTTACAATACTAAATTTATTTTTGCTAGCGACTAATTTTAGTTTTATTTTTAACCAACTTCATAAGAGGAGGAGGTTATCAATTCGTCTGTAGGATTTTTTTTGTTTCTATGTCACCGCATATCTCAGTCGACTGTCGATCGATTAAAAAAAATCACCTACCTAGAGGGTATACCTTCTAGTTGGTCGCATTGTTGCCAATTTGGGATCTGATGATGGGATGTTGGTGTAATCGAGGGAAACCTGAAATTTTAAGGGCACGTATAGTGTTTTTTTTTTAATAAAAAAAATGTTTACCAAAAATGGATTCCTTTCGTTTCAATGGTCAAGAGTTTATTTAATTTAAGACTTTTTAGTGCATTTTGGTTTTGAAGTCGGTTTTTACTTTTTTAATTATTTTATTTGCTAAGGACAACCAACAAAGCATACTTACCACACATTTACACACTTAAGATTAAAGCACAACTTTACAGTGTTGCCTTACTTATAGGCTGCCACGACATTCACAATAGCTGAAAACAGATATAGATATAGCTTAAATTAATTTGATGGAACAAAACGTATACAAAACGGTTTGACAGTATTACGAAATATACAACCTCTCAACTGTAAATGATTTTTTGATTAAAAACTTAAATTTGCGAATAGGACATATCAACACTGGCATCGGACGAACGAGAGAGTTTACTGAATTTGGACAGAATCCTTTCAATGGCGGAAAAATGTCATAGGTTAGTCCTAAAAGTATTCGCCTTAAAAGGAAAACATCTGGATAACCGAGCCAATTTACTTGGGACATCGTATTTAATCCTCGACAAGAGGTCAGCAGAATCACTTTCATTATTAATTAATTTATACAGAAACAGAAAATACAGAATTTTTCTGCGACCTTCTAATGATAGAAGTTTACAGTATTCTAATCAGGTCTCATATATAAATAAACGCTTTGCTAACTTGCTCTGGTAAGACAAGTGATAAATAGTTGACGTTCGCAACTGCGCATGCTACGAAGGAACTACGAGATATGACTAAATTGCTACGAGCAAGGTACAGCGCGACTACGAATTACTACGAAAACTGTAGACGCTGTAGCACCTTTACTCACAGTAATAAATTATACCAGGGGATGACTGTAACGGAAAAAATCTAAAAGTAGTTACTACAACTGATTTTGAGTCGATATTATTAAAATATTACACAAACGTTTTAATTGAAATATACACCTGTACTATGATAAAACCTTACTTAAAATGGGATCAATACCGACGAATTAAGATACGCAGATCGCGAGCTGATGACGTCATGACAAAAGGCGTTAGAATAATTAATAAAGTACAAAGCCGCGGCGGATCGACGAAAATATGATTATTTCACCACTCCCTGGCTTGCTAGTAAATTATGACCCTTTCCCCCCTACCTCGTTTTATTCATTTCCTAGGCTGCGGTCAGAGAGAAGCGTTAAGCGCCTTAAATAAAATGACACCCTTGTGTCATGTGACTAGTTAAATTTTGAACTTGCCGTATAATAATTAAACAGTGATCCAAACCTAGTTTTTTGTGATATTAGCATTGTGTAGCAAGTCTAACTGTGTATGTTTACTTGTACAATATTGTCTAACAATTTAGTAATGTTAGTATAAGTCATATGTTTAGTTGTTTATTGTAATTCTGGTCAGATATTGAGTAGGCTTAATAAGGGTTTTATGGCACACTTTTATTAGAAGTTAGTTATTGGAGTTATAGTAAAGCGTAAAAACGTTCCTCCTGACGTAAATATTTACATAATTAGTAAATATAAACAAAAGTAAAAAATAATAATAAACGCATACAAAAAGGTCCATGGTTTTTTATCGCTTGACAACTGACCCCAGCTCATTTAGGTCAGCGTAATTACACAGCCTAGCCTATCTGTACGTTCGGATAAAACATAAAACTCATGAATTTTACTAGTTGGATAAAATAAAACACTGCGTTAATACATTTACAGGGTTTTCATTAAAACATGCCATTTTTTCTCGTTTGGTATTTTGTATTTTACAAATTTAAAAATAATTCTGCAATATTTTCTGCAACTATCGTGAAATCCTTTCAACTTATACCTAATATGATATTTAAATTTAAATATATTGCTGCTGATTTTATTTAAAAAAAACACAGAAGAGTTTAGATTACATATTTAATTCACCTGTGTATTTTTTTACTAACCAAAAAGTTTTTGACTCAGTAATTTCCTCTTACTACAGATTAAGGTACTTTGGGTAAAATAGAATGTTTTGACTTCTAGTATGTGTTTGCCAAACAGTTAAACTCTACATCTGTTTTTTTTGCGTACAATGATTAAGACAATGCTTTTAGCATTGAGACCACCATTTGTACAGCACAGTTTTGAAATAAATGAGATAAAAATCGGTTTGGAGATAATTTCGGTATGTTGACACTCTGTTTACTGTATGTACCTAACGAGATTTAGACACTTTGCAAGTCACGCTTGTGGTAAGTGGGCAAAGAAGTGGCTGGTAGATTGATCGATGATCTAATTATGACGTGGAGCACTTGCTTCATACCTGTGTTATGAAGATTGATGAACTCTTCAGGTTAACCCATGCGTTTTATGTACGATACCTGCTGAGGTGGCCGAAAAGGAAATCATCTTATTTTAGAGGCTAATGTATCGCCGGTAAATATACTTACCTAATTTATTTCAACAAGACCTCTCTAAATGTAATTCCAATAAAGACAAATAGCTCCCTAATATGATTTAGGTAATAAAAATTCAAATTAGATTTGCACAAAGATTTGTCACTACTATAATTAATCGTAGTTTTTCACCTTGGAATTGTTATTGCTTATATCGCTATATGCAATAAGGTAATAGATTTCCTGGTTATGGTATATTACTTTTCCTCTAGAGGTGTATATTTTTGCATAAAAATATTCCATCATATATTTCTGAAACGAAAAGAAACGCTTTTAAAAGACATAATTTTGTTTTGAACACTATAAGTTATAAGTTAATTCTCGCGATCACGACACACAGACAGTCAGTAAGTTTGGTTGATGAGACTTCTATTCTATTATGAGTCATGTTTATATTTTGCTGATGTTTAATATGTTACAATGTGTGTTTATCACGCTTTCAAAATATCAAATAAGCTTCGAAGTTTTTTACTGGACGGAAACGAAAACTCAAAGTTATTTTACTTCCTGTTTAATAAGTATGTAGTTAACCGGATGGTTGAACCTGTTTTCGAGCTGGTTTCGTGGCTAAAAGCCGTTGCCTGTTAGACTGGTGCCCATTACAGGTCATGAAGCTCACAAGGGTGTGCCGGAGTACTCCGAGAGATAGGGTACAGTTCTGACCGCATTTTTTATTAAAAACTGACTTTTACTGAAGCACTGCTGGTAAAGCGCGTAATATAAATTAATCCAGCTGACCCTGACATTGGAGTGAATCAAAATGTGTATCATATTCAAGATTATTAACCCTTCCTTGTATTAATCAAATTAGCCCTGACAGAGTCGATGCAGTAACGATGACATTATCAACTGAAATTAGTAAGAGTGCGTTGCGTGTATGAATATTTTTAAAAGTATCCCAGGTTTAGCTTAAATAGTCGTTAAGGTTGTGAAATTACTCTAAGAGCAGCAGTAAAACATCATTATTTTATCTGTCAAGTACCGCCAGCATTAAATTGGCACCACATCAACCGTAATTTGGCTGACTGTGCGGCATTTTATACTTTTTCCCCAAAAAATAGTAGACATATTTTAACTAGAAATTAAATGAGTCAGTTATAAAACTAAAGTATCAGTCTCTTACACTATGTGGGTGTATCTGCAATTTTAAATGTGACATTTGTACAAGGCGCGTTTCGCAGAACCATTAAGTAATTGGACAGACTACGTCCATTCCGTTGGCGGGTGTGCTTTCCATAACACCAAAGAGTTTTGATGGTGAAAAACATACGCCATTAGGCATCATAAGCGAGGAAATAAGGTAACGATTTTTGAATGTTCGACTGAACATGATATTCATGTTTAAAAGATACTGAACTGTGACTAAGGTGCTTAGATTGACCGACTAGCACTTGTTTCGTTCGAAATCGACTCATTCAATTCAAATTCTCATTCCAAAACAAAAAACCGGCCAAGTGCGAGTCGGACTCGCACACTAAGAGTTCCGTGGCAACTTTAACTTAATTAGAGATCTACTTAGCCAAAATAGCAATATATATTTTTGACAGCAAATGTTAGTTTTTTATAGTATTTGTAATTATAACAAAGCTATTTATAACTTTACTAATACTAAAACAAACAAACAAACTATATAACTTTACTAACTACTATAACTTTTTATAACAAAGTTATGTTTGCGGTTATTGAAAATGTGCTGTATTTCAAAAACAACAATTTCGATCTCTGTCATACCAATTTTCGTAAAAAATGTTTGTCAAGATCTACATCATGTATTTTTTTGCAAAATTTGCTACACTCGCTTAGTTCAAAAGTTAGATGGAAGGGTGGGGGGCAGGCTTTTAGCATTAGATCCGCCTCTGTATCGTTTATTTATTCACGAAAACGAAAAAGTAACATTTCTAGCTATTAATGTATAAGTAAACTGTGAATTAGTTAAATCTGTTGTAACACTAATCGAGTTTGCTAGTAATACATCAGTTTCCAAATGGCGGCGATCGGTCTTAGTCACGAGCACATTTCAGCCACGCAACTTGCGCTACTCGGACCTGAAACTAATTGAATAAATAACAGAACCCCTCATGTGCTCAAGTGTAAAAGTTAAAACGCAATAGGTATTCGAATCCAAATTTGTTTATTATAGGTCATATAGGTCCACGTAACATCTACAAGCAATGGTTCACAAGCGCCTGTTGACGTTTGCATGTAGGTACTGAACGCTGGTACGAAAAAAGGTTTAGTAATGAATAAAAGTCGCATCTTGTAGCCGACGTTTGCAGCTTATTCTCGTAACGAAACGTAGTTCGTAACAGGTACAGCCTGTATGGTCGCGGACACCGTCGCCTTACCACATGCACAAAAATCGTATGCAGTCGCAAAAAAAAACAGGGTTTACTTCAAAAAAAAGACGATAAGGCAAGCGATTATGGCTCTTAAACTGATAAGGTGGCTGGCCTCGAGAGTTTATTAATACTAGTTAAAAAACTCTCACTTAAAAACTGAAAAAAAAATTAAACAGTGAATTCGAAATGTCAGCTTTAATTTCAGTTTCGCACTAATAATATGTTGATGCAAACACAAAAACATGAACTCGAAAATTCGATTTATATTGTTGTCAGTTTTAATTTCAACCTTATTGCTAGAGACATAAGTTGGCAATATTTATGTGGTTGGTAGTATAAATTTCAATTTTCAAAATCAGTTAGCCCCTGGAGATGCTACACGGTCACTAATTAATCAAGACTCAAGGGAGTCTGCAGTATGCAGATGAGGTTATTAAGTACGTCATTTCGTAAATTTTAATAAACATGCCGAATACACGAATGTGTACTTGCTTGCTACAAATAGTGCAGTGACCCCTTTGAGACCTGCATTGACAATGACCTCTCTGTTTATTTAGCCTTATAATAAGCCGTAGCTTATAGACTTAACAAAATATTATTGCTAATGACTCGTAAGTAATAAGATTACAATCCGACATAGCTGGAGAGAACCGAATAAATTATTGTAATTTGTAACAAAATCACGCTGGTAGCGGCATCATCAGCCATTGACAACAGTCTGAATCAATATTGCAACCTAATGAAGTAAGTAACTTTTTCATTTAAATTTTGTTTGAAAAATAGAAAATAAAAAGATAAAAAATAACTTAAGAACTTCGATGGGACACTAGTGGCATACTAACAATCATAAGCACCGTCAACATTAACATCAGCATCAACGTTTGTGATTTTCTTGTTTGTTTAAATTGTGTATATATAGAGCAAACCTTTTTTCTTTTGTGAGAAATCTTTACCCATGATAAGGGCCCCCAAACACTTTTTTATACAGGGCCCCACCAAAGCACGCTACGCCCCTGCGTCTGACGTATGATTCAGGTATCTTGTAATACTGAGTGTAACTCAACAAAATCGTCTCGTAGCATAACGAGTCTTCCCGCGTCTACGGCGTAGCGGAGTGGAAGGTACACGTAGCACTCAGTTCCGTAGAACACTTTTTGCATGAATAAATATTGAAAATATTATGTCTCTGGAAGACAGTGCTGCGAGTACATTTGCATTTGAAAACTTTTATTCCGCTTTAAAAGCTATTTTTTTGTTTTAACATTTTTGAAGCTGCAAACCGTTACCTGTTATTTATATTTTTAAGTCTGGAATTCATGTTACGTGTCAAACTTATATTTTTTTACGAGGATTTTACAATTTTGGAACGAAGAATTTACAAATTTTGAATTCGAAATTAGCACCACAGAAGTGATAAACTGAAACGTAGCGCTTCGTAAAAATAAAAAAAAGAAGTTAACTGACAAGGGCGACGCTGATTGACAAAGAATCAAACAACTCGGGCTGAGAAATACTCGCTATGAATATAGCGATATTAAAACAAAAAATTATAGTTTAAGAAACTAAAAAAACACGCTTTTATAGCTAACCGAGCTAAAAAGTAGAAAATAATTTTTAATTACAAAGAGTTATAGAATAATTCAATTTAAAATAAAAAGCGTAGGTGCTTGATATATTAAATGTACGATATTAAATGTAAAGCGTGTTTTTTTAATTATAATTTATTTTTCATTTTTTAGTTCGATGTTTCAATTAATTATTTGTGGACATGCGACACCCCATAGATCTATCTTTCTTACTCCCTTACAGAGGATCCACGAAAGAATTTATTAATCCTGGCGGTCCTTATAGGGATATTGAGAAACTGCTATTAAATTATTGCATTGTCATCGGTCCTCGATACGTGTGCAAAGTTTCAAATTAATCAAACTTCTGGAAATCGGTCAAATTTATGCTCAAAGATTCCATTACATACATACATAGATACAATCCAAGCTAATAAAAGCGTGGTAAAAAGGGGGTAATCAAATAAATGCGTATGTATGTGGTATTGTTGGAATTTGATTATGTTGATCTGATAAGGGCTTCCAAATACCTGTGCAATATTCGTAAGTGTTGTTCGTAAATGTTTGCATGTTTGTTCATGGATTTCTTGAAAAAAAGGAGTCAAAGCAAGATGATTTTTAGTTAGATAAGGTATATTTCAACTTAGGGTACAGCATAAGTATCATCAAAATCGGTTCAGTAGTTTTGAGAAATGACTAAAACTCATAAATAAATATTTAAACGCCTACACCAATAGTCATCCTGCAACTACACTCATCATGCACCAACTCCAAATGAATTTGTTTATTAGTAAAGGGCAAATGCATTATTTTAAACTTTTTAGTCATTTTTTTAAGGCGGTGTTCCATTAGAATTTTAGGAGTTTGCCGTATTTTAGGATAGTCTAAACCATAATTAAGTCACCTTCAGTGTGTTGTACCTTCTGAGTAATTTATAAGTCCACTTCATTATTACATGAATATCGCCTATGTTTATTTATTTATACTTATTGCACAACCAAAATTGTACAAAAGGTTGACTTGACGCCATATGGCGTTCTCTATCTTTCATGCCTTTACATCTAGATATATTATATTTACTCCTAGTATGCGATAAAAAAATGATTAAATAAATAGATGAATTTTTAGCAAATTTTCAAATGGTTATGAATAATTAATAAACACTTTTAACCTTTTGCGTTGTATTTTAAATACACTAACAAACGGGAATTAACGCGATCTCGATAAAAACATAAATAATTTATTACGTTTTAATGTATGAATATCGGTTCACTTCACAGTAAATTAACGCATTACAATAAAACGGATTTAAAACCGTTTGATTGTTACCACGTTTTTACAACATGACGTTGACATGTACGTATAAGATCGTGTGGTTATTCGATTGTGAGTTTAACACGGAAAAACCTATTGCACGAACAAAATCTAAATACATGGAAATCGTGACCCTGAGAAATCCAAATCAATTTTCTTCGAGGAAATTCGATTGGTGAACTTTTGTTGTATACGAATTGCACGAGAATTTCCTTACTTTACTTCTAGTACGAGTATGAATATCTGTCGGTCTGTGTCAACGCTCTTTTTCAAAACGGGCACAGTTTACGACAAAATATAAAGAAGCCGATTCCAAGATGTGGGCCTGATAAATAAAACAAGAGCCTCTATTTTGCGTCCCTCCTCGACGTTTTAAGATTTTTTGATGAAACCATAACACAAATGACACCCGCCCATGTTCATAAATTGCTAGCTAAAGAATATGGAGTAATTTAGAAATTCGGGGCATTTTTTTTGGTATGGAGATGAGAAGCGCTTAGTTCTAAACAGCGGGACATCGACAAGGTAAGGATGGTATCCTGCGGTACGCCTAGACGAACGATTGAAAAGGCTGGTGGGATGAGCTCATGGAGCTCCTTCGCACACTCTCCAAAGTAAAGCCTGTAGAATACCTTTAAGCTGGCAACCTTGCGGCGATGGGCTAAGCTACGGAGCCTATCATCCACCAGTTTGTCGTCACCTATTAATCTTTTGGCTCTGCGTTTCACTGAGTCAAGTGCTTCAAGTTGATACTGAATATAAAAGATATTTGGTCTCTTACTATGGACCTTATAATAAAGCTCAAAATCACTCAACGAGCGATGGAAAGGGCTATGCTGGGTGTTTCTCTACGGGATCAAATCAGAAATGAGGAGATACGTAGAAGGACTAAAGTAACGGACATAGCCTTGAGAATCAGTAAGCTCAAGTGGCAATGGGCAGGGCACATAGCGCGAAGAGCTGATGGCCGTTGGGGCAGGAAAGTTCTAGATTGGAGACCCTTCGACCAGAGACGCAGCGTGGGACATCCGCACCAACAAGATGGACAAACGACCTTATAAAGATCAAGGGATCAAATTGGATGCAGACCGCTAGTAATCGGTCGCTGTGGAAAGCCGTGGGAGAGGCCTATGTTCAGCAGTGGACGTCCTTTGGCTGTTAATGATGATGATGATGATGAAAGATTCAGCGCATGTACAGCGGCTTTGGAAGACGCCTTCAAACTTTTGGAATGGGAAGGATTCGGCATCAATGTCAATGGCGAATACATCACACACCTCCGATTTGCTGATGATATAGTCGTTGTGGCAAAGACGCTGGACGATCTTGGCACTAACTATGCTCGAAGACCTTGACCGAGTCTCCCAACAAGTGGGTCTTAAAACGAACATGGAGAAGACGAAAATTATGTCGAGTTCCTTTGTTGTACCCACTCCAGTATCCATTGGGAACTCAACTCTCGTAGTTGTCGACGAGTACGTCTACCTGGGACAAGTGTTCCAATTGGGTAGGTCCAACTTCGAGAAAGAGGTCAATCGACGAATCCAACTCGGCTGGGCAGCGTTCGGGAAATTACGCAAGAGTGTCTTCTCATCTCATTAATTCAGTGTCTAAAGACGAAAGTCTTCAACCAGTGTGTGTTACCAGTGATGACATACGGATCCGAAACATGGTCTCTAACTATGGGCCTTATAAAGAAGCTCAAAGTCACACAACGAGCGATGGAGGGGGCTATGCTGGGTGTTTCTCTACGAGATCGAATCAGAAATGAGGATATACGTAGACGAACTAAGGTAACGGACATACCCTTGAGAATCAGTAAGCTCAAGTGGCAATGGGCAGGGCACATAGCGCGAAGAACTGATGGCCGTTGGGGCAGGAAAGTTCTAGATTGGAGACTCTTCGACCAAAGACGCAGCGTAGGACGTCCACCAACAAGATGGACAGACGACCTTATAAAGATTGCAGGATCAAACTGGATGCAGACCGCCAGTAATTGGGCGCTGTGGAAAGCCGTGGGGGAGGCCTATGTTCAGCAGTGGACGTCCTTTGGCTGATAATGATGATGATGATGTACTGGATATGGAGCATCTTAAATGAGTTTCATCTGCAAAAATAATATTTTATATCAAATCAGTACATGCGTCAAGATCCTTGTAGAACAGATAAACAATTTATTATAATTGTGTTACATATCTAGAACTTAGTCATATTTAGAAAAGTGTTCGAACAGAAATGATAATCAACAAAAGAAAGTGCCAAGGGAACCACTTTTTTAAACGAACTGTGTTTACATCTCATCCAAGTTTACATCAAATGAAGGCACATGTAAACTTCATTAGAATTTTTTGACCACCTCCGTAGGGGAAAGTCAGTTTTTCTTCAAATATACACAATATTTAACATTGTTAACAATTCTTTTGTAACTTTTAAATTATATCGAACGCGCTAATCTCAGGATTCTAATGGACCGATCTAACTTAGTGTTAAATGATGAATAATGAACCTGTGTAGGTTGTAAATTATGTGGATATCTTATTTTATAATGAATCATTTCGTTAAAATTCGGTTCCAGATCAGGAGGCAATGTTTCTGGTCTGGGTGTTGTGGTACCACTGTTGTGTATAATGTTCATAATACGAGTGCATTGGACACTAAGTTTGGGATCAGAACCATTTATATGATAGGTGTCAAAAAAAAGGTTTCCATTTTCAATTGGTCCTCACAATTCACGAGCATCACTCAAACACATAACGAAGTCCATTATATTACAAGTGTGAATGAAACGACCATAAAATAATGTTACCACAACTCGAGGGTCAATTTCACGGCTGTCAAGTCTCACCGACGTCTACCGTCAGCGTCGCAAATTATTTTCGGCCACGAAAAAAGACACCCTTTTCAACAAAATGGGCCGAGTGAATAATTTGTTACGACAAATTGTGGGCCTATTCAAAACAACCGGCGCAGACTTAGATTTAGCCGGTTGTCACAATGGCACCCCAGCTGAATTTTCAGACGGAATATTCAAATTGAATTTGACTGGAATTACGTTTTCATAGCCTGTAAAAAGGAGCTGAAAGGCTTGTGAAGAATAATGTTGGAGGTGTTCGGGATAGCGCATAAAACAAATTTATTTTATTGAAAGTCGATTTTATCAACGTCAGATAAGGAATATTCCTCGAATATGATACAAAACACCTAATTTAAAAACGTCACCTATTTGACAATCATTAATGAAAATTACATTTCAAAACCGGACGTTTTATACTTTCTATTTAGAGCCGATTGTTCAATGGTCAGATAAAACTTATCAGACTGATAAATTATAAAGCGACAGATTATAACAAATGACGTTACGTATGATTGCTGATAATTATGTGACTTTTTCAAATTAGCCATATTGTATTTTTTTCGACGAATATTTCTAATCTGACTATTGAAAAATCAGCCCTTAGTCGAATAATTCCTATCTGACGTTTGTAAAATCGACTCTAAGTACTTTTAGTATACACTAGCGGTCCCCCGCGACTTCGTCCGCGCGTTTTGAGTTTGCTCCCTCCCCTCCCGTCGCAGCGTCATGTTTTATATCCTAAAGCCTTTCTCGATAAATAAAAATAAGCTATCCAACACAGAAATATTTTTTCAAATCGGTCCAGCAGTTCCTGAGATAAGCGCATTCAAACAAACAAACTCTTCAGCTTTATAATATATTAGCGCAAGCGCACGTTGTACTTAAGCTGCGAACATTATTTTGGTGCGGAGTTATGTTAAAACTGTGATAGCTCCTAAGATATTTATTGGAATCAAATGATATAAAGGGCAACTTGGTTCTAAATGAAGTGCTCGTGATGATGAATGTATTTATTTTGATAAGAATAAATACTTGTGTGTATAATACACCTCTAAAAATAATGCATTTATTTTTTTTACAAATCTATTAACATAAAAAAGGTTGTAGTAAGTCAACCATAAAAGATAGACATATGCTGTCGCGGACTTTATTATAGAACTCTTAATGTTGAACAATCCTGTCATACATGATTTTTGTGTAACTTTAGCGGTTTCCGCAGCGTACGCAGCGGAAGCTCTCAAAAGGAATATCTTTCTCCCGTTTTCGCAACATTTTTCATTGCTGCTGTGGTCTTGTGAGTCGTATCTTTATGTTATATAGCTTAAAGCCTTCCTCGATAAATGGACTATCCAAGTTAAAAATAATTTTTCAAATCGGGCCAGTAGTTTCTGAGATTAGCGCGTTCAAACAAACAAACAAACAAACAAACTCTTCATCTTTATAATATTAGTATAGATTACATAACATAGTGTTGAGTTTGTTCACATAACTACAAATCAAAATTACCTTTTTAACTATTAAAAATCATACCGAAAAAACCTATAGAAAAACGTTTCTGCTACCAATATTTGTGTAGTGTTCATGTGTGTGTGTGTGTGTGTGGTGTGTGTGTGTGTGTGTGTGTGTGTGTGTATGTGTGTGTGTGTATTTTTATAATTAAATGGGAATAGCTTATCCGACTCATAAGCAATAACATCTGAAAGATCATCCAAAGTAACGTTTCAAGAGGAAAAACGTGAAGAATTCTTTTAACCCTTTTAGAGCGGGAGCTCGCAACGCCTCTAATTAGTTTCACACTTACCCTTTGATCCTCGCTAGTTGGCACCAGGACAAGAGGGTTAAAGCTAAGGGTTTCCGCAGACTCTCTACTTAAATAAATATTTTTATTTAAGCAGTCGGTGGCACTTTAACCTAATTATGACCATAGGTCATATTTTTTCTTATGTGGTTTGACAGTAAACTCCGTTTTTCTTTGTTATTGAATATTGTTACCAATTTTGACATTCCTTTTAAATAAAATGTTTCATTTTTAGGATGACAAACTCAAAACTCACAATTCATTGTTGAACACTGAAATCTGTTTAACTGACTTCAAAAAAAGAGGAGGTTATCAATCCGACTGTTTGTTGTTTTTTTATGTATATATGTCCTCGTAACACAGTCATTTGTGGACCGATTTGCCTGGAGGATATACCTTTTAGTTGGTCTCATTGTTGTCAAGTAGGGATCTGATGATAGAAAATTGGTGAAATCGAGAAGAACCCTCAAATTTCAAAGGAACTATCGGTTCCGCGTTTGTTTAAATTATTGATTTCATTTTATTCTCAAATTCAAGCAAATAAATAAATGACCTTTTTTATTTTCCATTGTCAGTAGACAGTGTGACAGATCCCTTACTAATGATATATTTCTCTTACGAGTAACACAATAATAAATGACATTTTCTTTTTTCCTAAGTTACTGTCTAAAAATAATATTTACCTGTCTCTAACTTGATGACTACAAAACGGACAATGTTTTTTTCTTGTTCTTTAAGTTGTTACATGGTAAGTTTAAAAGCTGTCATTCTATCCTCGTCAGCAGTAAACTACAACATTACCGTTACCATGAGTTTACGACGTATTACTCGCAAGCGACGACGTAAAAAAAGTCTATGAAAAATTGCACAGCGCCTCTAGCGGTCGCTGGCAGAACTAAAACGTTCAAACAAAAAGTGACGTCGTCGCTAGCGAGTAAAACCGTCGTCGCTAGCGAGTAAACTCATGGTAACGGTACTAAGTATTGAAGTAACGGAAAGTAAATGTAAATAAGCGAAATATTCCCATTGACTTGTTAGCAGAAAAAGGTTTAACACTTTTCTCTGAGAAAATCCCGACAGTAATAGTCACATCACGAGCTTCTAGACTCTCAAGAGTGGGGTTTAAAACTAATACAGAGCAAGGGTTCCGGACAAAGGAAAAATCCAGTGCAAGTTAATTCCGCATTCCCTTTTTTCTTGCACTTATCGTAAACTATTCAAGATTAAATTGCAAATAAACAAGAAACGAAACGCTTTATTTTCTAAACAAAAGTTGAGCGATTTTTTCTCGAGACAGAAATAACTCTCAAACGCAATAGACGGTTGGAAAAATTTCATTAATCGTCTCGTCATTTGAAAACAATCTTATCATTTTGTTTAGAACTTAATAGTTCGTTTTTTTTTTATTTTTTGATGTATTGATATCTAATAGTATGAGCAACAAACAATACCTTCGTAATCACTCGTATAATACTTTTAAAGTTTCTTAGCTCTATAATAAATTCTTAAAGACTTAAAATAAATAATAACAACCCATTTCCGGGCAGCTTGTTATGTCTATTAATGGGAAATTACTTCCCGTTATTATTCCATTTATTTCTTTGACAGGGACCTTTGAGTCCTACGCAATAATAGTACAGCTGTTTTCCCACTACCGCGGGGTGTTTACTGATCGTGTAAGCGATTGCAATTCGAATAGAATTCGCTTAGTGCATAACCAAATCCCAGATAATATAATACTACACCAAATCAAGTTTGAAAGCTTAATAGCGAAAGCACCATCAAATGCTAGCACGATTACTCCAGTAGCTATAAACACCGTGGTAATATTTATTATAGTATAGAAGTATATGTATTTATTTTAACGCTTGTATTTTGTACGAATATAAATAATATTATTTTAGTTTATATTGTATTCATTATAAACTGTATTCATTTTGTTTATGTTTTATGTTGTAGATTGTTTATGTATTTTTTGTGTACGTAGAAAATGTACCCTTTTTGTAATAATATTTCATTTTCTTATTATTTATCGCACCGCCCACAATCATTTCTACTGTACATATTTTGGCTGTGCACTAAAGTATTTACAAAAAAAAACAATTGACAAACGCTAGCGCTGACCCCAATTATCGAATTCATATTCTACTTGACATTGAATTTTAAGTCATGATCATTCCTAATTGTCATTTCCAGACCCAATTTTAAGCGGTTTCTGTCACAAACTCGTTCATATTTTTAAATTGTTCTTGAAATTAATCTAATCTTAGCAGATTATTTGTCAGCATTGTCTTATATTAGCGCGCTTACTCGAGAGCTTTCAAGACACTGTCATGACGTCAATTTGTCATGAAGTCAAATCGTTACAATTTAATCTCTATACGAAAGCGAATGAGTTCTGTAATAGTCCAGCCGTTTAAGGGTTAATAAAGTTGTAACAATAAATTCGTTCTGGGAACTGTGCCGGGTTCAAATTGGATGCCGATTCCTTCAGAGTTTCGGATATGTTTTTGAGTAGGATCAACTTTAACCGCCTGTTGTTTAATATTATAGTGTAAAATAATATTTATGAATCTTATTACAATGTTTGTGCTCTTCTGCTGGTGCTAGTGCTGTCTAGTCAATTGAATGAAAATAAAATGGCTTGAATTGAAAAATAAAACCTTATAAAATTTATCTCAATAAATAATAAAATGAACACTACTAACAAAACAAGAGACAGTTAATGAAGGACACATTGTACTTCATTTTGTTTGGTTACAGCAACGTTCAATTGTTTTTGATGAAGCACGTAATATGAATAAGCATATTATTTCTACCAATTTTATATTTTAGTTTGTTTGTATGTTGAACGTGCTAAAGTCAGGAACTACTAGATCGAGTAGAAAAAAAAAGTGTTGGATAGTTTATTTATCTAGGAAGGCCTTAAGCTATAAAACATCACTTCTACGGGAGGGAGCAAACTTAAAACGTGCGGACGCAGTTCGGGGGAACGCAAGTTGTCTATTATCAGCAATATTATGCCTTATTATTATTTCTGTTAATACTAACACTAGAATATAAGACTTATGTTACTAACACTAAATATGGACGTAAGTCTGAAATAAAAATTTATTATTATTATTATTATATTAACATGCGTGATAGCCCCAAAGATTTATCGAAAAAAATCTGTGACACTATAGTAATGTAAAACCACCATCTTCACAGTACTATAACATTCAACCAAAGTTACAGCACCCTACGCATCTTATCGAAATATATCTGAGCTCTGATGTCCAGTCCACTGTCTACTTTATTGGACAACTTCTGAACTATACGGCCTGGCGATATATCAACGCACTTTAGTCAAACTTTTTGACGTCTCAGCAATAGCTAAATTTTATTAGTTCACACTACATTTCCGAACTTATTTATTGGACCCTTCGAGTTTCTTTCAAAGAGCAACGTAAGCAAAGGAACTTGTTTGCAATGGTAAAGATTTTGCGAAGGTATCAGTTTCTCGACGAATTTTTGATTTCATGTTTTAGAGCAAGTGATATTGAATAGGTACTTAAATACTAACAATGTATTTTTACTTTAAACTCGTTAGTTGCGTAGTCAAAATATCACAATAGACTAGATTTAATAGTTCATTTTCCTATCGAAATCTTTTAGGAGATACGAAAAGTTAAAACTTTGGTTTGAATAATAAAGACATTTGTACAGTTATTTAAAAAGTCACTCAGTTGTCTTATCAATAATCAATTTGAGAACTCTGTCCAGACTTTTATTTTAAAAAGAATCCATCAGCTGGCTTATTTACAATCAATTTAAAAACAGCTATTAATGTACACACATTCAGTGTCACAAACATTTTAACACGAAATCCAACGGTCTCTTTTGCTTTGTAGCCGACTCATTTTGCTAGGATTCACACCTATATTAAATTTCGAAACCTTTTAGGATAATTCATTTGAATTGGATCTTGTAGTGATGAAAATCTTTTTTTTATCTGGACATTTTATTTTACCTGAACTAGGCCGGATAAAATTTTTGCTAAGTTGTGTTTTTTATGAATACTTGCACAAGGGAGTTATTAAAGTGTCAGGTGATTTGCATTTCATCAACATAAAACGGTTGAGTGGGATTTTATAATTTATCGGAGGTAGGTGATCCTTTAGAAAGCCGTTTGAATAATAAACAGGGGATGGGGAGTGCGAAATTAATATTTTGTTCTAGTTGAGCAGACAAAGCTTTTATTGATTATTGTCAAGGTGAGCAGAATGTGAATGGATGTTTATCGCAAAACAGTGGCACCGACAAATAAAACGCTAGCTGTGATATACACGTAAGTTCTCTCTCTCAATACAATTCGTATGCTCTTTTCCGATTGTTGTTTTTTAGGGTTATGTAGCCTAATGGCAAATTAAAGTCTTTACAAATAAAGTTGAATTTTATAAAATTTTTGGCTTTATATTTCCGCTAAGCGAGGCCAATCGGAAAGAGGAGCGTACGAAGACCTCCAGCCAGATAGTCTGACGACATAATGAACCAGGTCGGCACAACCTACCTGGTTTCGAAAAACACAGGACAGAACGGCGTGAAAGAAGTTTAGAGAGGCATATGCCATGCAGTGAGCAAACACGTGCTGAAGCAGAAGAAGAAGAAGCGACGCTGGCGTAGGCAACTAACGAACCTATATAGCGTGAATATAAAGCAAAATTAATTTATGAAATTAAACTTTATATTTTATTTCCGTAAATTGACGCCTGATTCCATTAATCTTTACAAATTCCTTTAAAATAAAATTTGTTTGAACGAGATCGAACTAGTACTTTTTGAGATATAGCACATTATATATAGCACAACAACCGCAAATAAAACTTTGTTCTACATACAAATACTATGAAAAACAAAGTTGTTTCTGCTGTCAACAAAATATTGCGGCATTTTGGCTTAGTTGAAGTAAGTGGACCCCTAACTTAGTTAAAGTTGCCACGGAACCCTCAGAGCGCGAGTTCGACTCGCACTTAGCCGGGTTTTTTCTTCACAACACTATATTTGATTGATTTTTCCTTCGTGCAAACATTAAATAAAGAACACTCACAAACTTGAATTTGAAATTTTATTCTTGCTAGAATTGTTCTAGCAACAAATACTGCATTAATGTAAACAAGAAGGTAACAAGTCATGAAGTAGCAAATCATTAACTACACACTCTATTTTATCAACAGAGCGTTACATCACATACATCTTTTTCTTGTAGAAAGTACACACTTTATTTATTAAAATATAAAGTTGACTAGTACATCCTTTATTATCTCCAGTCTTTAACAAAAAAGTAAAGTGAGTTGAGTATTAGGGTTATGCCAGTGCGATGGAAATTGCCGCTATAAACATTTATGAAATGACCCTTGAAAATAAACAGCATGTTTACTTTAGACTGAATTCTTAATAGACTTAAAGGAGGAACCGTAACGAGGTTTTGGTGCGGATAAACAGAAATAGCTTATCAGACTAATAAAAATAAAATAAAAATGAGCATGTTATATACAAAACATAACGTAAGAATTAAGTATCACTTTTGTTTTTGTGTCTAATGTTCCTAGGCGTAGAGACTACTTTTTAAATCTAGACTAATATTATAAAGCTGAAGAGTTTGTATGATTGTTTTAACGCGCTACTATTCGAGAGATTATTTACTTAGGAAGGTTTTAGGTTATAATAAATACATGACTGTGCGACAGGAGGGGAGGGAGGAATCTCAAAACGCGCGGATGAAGTCACGGTGAACCTTTAGTAGATAGTTAAAAGGAGAAGAGGCGTTCTAGAACTAGCTTAATTTTTACAATGCATGCTTGTTATTTTTAACCGACCTGTCAATCTGCTTCGAGAAGCGCGAGAAACGCGCGCTGCTGTCGTAAGACAAACGCGCGCGTGGCCTCGACTCTGTCTGGTACCAAGCGCCCGCCATCGGGCGGGCCGCGCAATTTACAAAAATATAAATATCTCGCGGTAGGAATGAGCTATCATCATTTTGTAAACGGGGATTTGTTGTTTATTGTATTAGCTATCACACTGTTTTACTAAATATTACGTTACTGAAATATTTTTATTAATACTGAGGCGAAAAAGAAGGTAGCGCGGGAAAAAACATGACTCATCGTATTTATAATAAATGTTTACGTTATAAATTTTCAATTATACCTTCAAATACCTCGAAACAAAGCTGAAACATAATATTTTTCATATAAAAAAGATAACTTATCACCATAGAACAAATTTTATAAATACAGGATAAATAAAAATCGTAATGACTACATTTTAGTACATGGGGTCTATTCACAAGACCCATCTTCTAAATACTAGTTGGAACACCCAACTTTTTGGTATCTATGGATTGCTCATTTTACCTTTTACATGTTGAAGACTTCCCAGTATTCAATTATCCGCACCACATAGCTAAATCATCGATTTAAAATCGACTACTCAACCGATCCCCATATGGGGAGAGTAAAACGTGACGAAAAAGTACAGGGAACCCGATATGGGGATAGTAAGGCGCTACGACATATGCGAATGTGAAAATGAACCCCATATGGGGAGAGTAAGGGTGAGAGGGTTAAAGAGCGCTTTCACACTTAGGCGACTTTCAGCGCGACGGTTGCGCGAAAGCCGCGCTGCTGATAATTTCATACATAACTAGCAAACCCCGTGAACTCCGTTTCGCCACCAGATGGCTTCGTTTTATGTAACATTTCGTTTGGTGACTAAAAGAAGATTTTTTTGTTTTTTTATTTAAATTTTCTTTGCTATAAACCTCACGGAGCCCGAGACCTTTCCAACGATTGCAAAACCGTGGAAATCGGTTCGTGCGTTCTGGAGTTATAGCGTCAGGAAGGAAAACCCGACTTATTTCTATGTAGTAGATGGCAGCAGTAAGACCGTAACATTAGAGAGACGGCGCTGCTGTTGCTCTAATGTGAAGGCGCACTTAAAGGTAAAGGTTTACAAAGCGATTTTATGTCGTTTTTTATTGATAGCGTAGACAAGTAGTTACTGCATTTTATTATATGGAACTAAATTTTGTAAAGTATTTTAAAATCAGGAAAATTATCGCCACGGCTGAGATAGTGTCAAGTAATTTCAATCAGATAATATAGATAGAAATAGGAATATGGCGGGAAATTAACGATAAACAACGCCGTTATTTGGGCCCGGCCCACAAAACCGAAACTTGTAATTGCCTGCCGATTATTCCCCGGAAAAGTTTTATCCGGCCCATTGACGAGTACTAATAGCCCAACTTGAGGTGGCGTTAAAAGTTATGGCTGCTGGAAATGGCTAATAATAACACTTTGGTAAATTCATCGTCTATACATAGATCATGATTACACTTTGAATAAAATTAGTATTATGTTATGATATCAGGTAGCAAATTACCAAACTGTCTGACGCATGATATGACTGTTTTTCTTTACCAGGGTTCATGATCCTGGTGAAGAAATACTGTCATTTGCCGATGAGATTTTCCGCAAGATTCTTGAGATACCTACTAAAATTGATAAAAGGGGAGGAGAAATATCTAAACCAAATATCTACTTCCAATCTTCCATTGATCACCAAAAGCTGTCACCAAGAACCATTACAGAGTTATAAAGAAATTAAAGACTCTGATTTCGATTCACTGCTGTTGCAGTCAATCTCAAGATGTTGATTTAATATGCTCTGTTGGACAAAGGTGTCCATAGAGCCAAAACACTAGTAATCGTAAAAAAAGTAAATTTTCAAAGGTGTCCACTTCCGTTTCCATTGACAACGACTCTCCCATCCTTTTATAACTACGCCCTAACTACAAAAGGTCGCATATTTATCACATCTAGAAGCACTATATCATCAAGATAAACAATTTCCATAGTTCGGTACAGTAGAGCGTTTAATTACACAGCGAGCTTCGGACCGCACTGTGACCGCGGCCGCATGCCAAACATCCAACATTCTTTGAATGATGCCGATCAGGTACGACGAATTTGAGTAAACACGAAGTTGGAGCGTTAAAAAGTTGAAGGGATCGTGACAACCCTGTAAATATGCGACCCATATAGGTATATAAAGAATATCTATTGAATTACTTCGAGAGAATCAGAAATGCGAAGATACTCGTACGTAGAACAACTCATCGAATATTGCCATCTCACTACAGGACCTAAAGTTTTGAATGACAGAGAATGTTATGAGCATTATGTCCACCGTTGTACACTTTGATTCGTACAATTAATTTTTTAAATAAATAAAAAACAACTACGGTAAAAACCAGCTCTGATAATTAGTAAGCTCAAGTGGTAATGGGCAGAGCACATAGCACGAAGAAATAATGAATGAGGCAGAAAGTTCTCGAGAAGACCCTTTGACTAAAAACACAGTGTAGGATGTAAAAATCGCAGGACGGAAAGCAGACCGCATGTGATCGGCCGCTGTGGAAAGAGAGTGGAAGCCTTTTTGATGATAATGATAATAATAATAAATATTCTTTATTGCACAAGTAAGGACACAAGAAACAATAACAATACAGGCGAATCATTTGTACAATATTGGCGATCTTATCGCTGGAAGCGATCTCTTCCAGACAACCATTGGGTAGAGAAAACAACGTTAATCAGTGAGGTAGAATCGGTGTGCAAAAATATAGCATAATAAATATGCATACTGATGATGATGATAAGAAACAAAAATATCGCCATTTAACTTTTAGATGGTAGTGTGTATTGTTTTGGTTTTGTGATTATTTCGCTGCAACTTCACTTGTTTAAATTACGGATTTCCCCATGTATGTCATTCCTTATCATACATGTGAAATATTGTACTGAAAAAAAACGTATACCTACCTAAAAATTTCCCGAAGATGTATCGCTTACAAACATTTGTTAGATAGTTTTAATGTATATGCCTAGCTATAAAAATATTACTCCAGTATGTTTACAACACCAGGATGTAATACTGTATTTTAAGCTATTTAATATGCGTCCTTGCGTCGCTTCTTTACAAACAGACCATGTCTGCAAAGCGAAGTAGCGTAATTTAATAATACATCACACAGAAAGTGGCATACCGTGTACTCTGGCGACCTATCTCATTTGGCCTCGTAAAACGCGGATTCAAATTAATTAAGCCGGCTGTCAATTATTGTTAATTTCAATTTGCTCCTTGTATGCTGTTCGTGTGTTTATTTATACGCCCGCTGAGAGTTGTTTGACGAAATGGTCCGCTTAAATTTCAGATTAATTTAATTTTTCGGTCATAGCTATTTATCAACCCACCGTAAAACTCTTCTTTGTCTTTAAATTTTACACGATTCAATTGACTTGTGTAAAGCAAAAAAACAAACCAACCGTGTCATACGGTGAAGACATAAAGAGGTGGGTAAGCGCTACCGACCTGTACCGTTACCATGAGTTTACGACGGTTTAACGCTAGCGAGCTAGCGACGACGTAAAAAAGTCTATGGAACCTTGCATAGTGCCTCTAGCGGTCACTGACAGAACTAATATTTTCCATACAAAAAGTTATTTCGTCGCTAGCGAGTAAAACCGTTGTCGCTATCGAGTAAACTCATGGTACCGATTCTATATCGACTAACTGGTGATGTGACAGATCGTATTTTTTGTCAGTGACATATTCTAGAAATTCGGTAAAAAACAAATAAGGACCTACCGGACGAACACTACAATACTGTTTAGAACAAGATTCAAATTAGAGTTCGAGTCGGAAGACTCTTGATGAAGAATGCCAAGGTATTCCAATTCCATGAAATAGCCAACTCGGCACATCACCAGTTAGTCGGTGCAGGGCGGAGATTCTCACGTCAATCGAACCTATTTCGGATGGTAATTCGATTGCGCGTTTTAAAATTATAAATGTAAATTTATAAATGTAAAATGTACATTTATCAAGTAATATTTACAATGCCTAATGTCAGACAAGTCCCAACGCAGATCATGGTTAAAGATGAGCCACTAGATACTATACAAAGCTCAACGTTTTTGGGAATAACCGTAGATCATAATCTTCAATGGGGTCCACATATCGAGACCTTGTCAGGGAAACTTAGTTCGGCTGCCTATGCAGTAAGAAAGATAAGGCTTTTGACTGACGTTGAAACGGCAAGGTTAGTTTATTTTAGCTATTTTCATAGTATCATGTCTTATGGTATCTTGTTATGGGGCTCGGCTGCAGATATTGAAACAATATTCATACTGCAAAAGCGAGCTGTACGGGCTATTTACAATCTCAAATCTGACGACTCTTTAAGGGATTTGTTTAAAGAAGTCAAGATACTTACAGTATATTCACAGTTTATTTATGAAAATTTGATTTATGTTCGTAAAAACTTGCACTTATTTCCTAAAAAAAGTGATTTACATGATTTCAATACTAGAAACAAGAATAAACTTGCCGTTCCAAACTTCAGACTTCAGAAGGTTAATCACTCGTTTATTGGAAGATGTATTACTTTCTTTAATAAATTGCCTCAAAATATAATTGAATTACCTTTACATAAATTCAAATCTATTGTTAAACAATGTTTAATGACTAAAGGATATTATAGAATAAATGATTATATGAACGATAACAATGTATGGTCTAGCTTGTAAGAACATTTAATTGTAATATTTTTAAAAGAGGCATTGACAATAGTGACTGAGTTTGTTGCGCAGCTTCTTCCCAGCACTAGCCCACAATTGTCCCGAAGCTGTGGTAGGGCCAATGTTGGGACGTGTATAAGTGCTAGCAATAGCCTATGTACAAAATAAAGTAATTTTGAATTTTGAATTTTTTTCTGAATATATCACGTAAAAAAAACTCGCAAGGACGAAATCGAAATGTATGTGCATAAAAATCATGACCCTGAGAAATCAAAAACATTTTTTCTTTGGCAATGAAAATTCGATAGGTGAACATTTTTCGTATACGAATTGCACGAGAATCTGCCCCCAGGTCAGTAACGGTACGGCCTCTATATGTCTTTATCCTTACGCTATAAGGATGATTGACTTTACCCACCACAACACCACTCTTTCACCCAGTACCGTTACCATGAGTTTACGGCGATTTTATCGCTAGCGATGACGTAACATAAGTGTATGGAAGATACCACAGCGCCTCTAGCGGTCACTTGCAGAACTAAAATCGGCAGTATGAGTTTCCTTGGTAAAAAAAAAACTATCGAAATATGTTTTATAACGACTAACGTTTTTCCCAGTTTCTATAGCAAGGGTACCATGAGTGACGCTAGATGCCGTCGAGAAAAACCATTTCGACAGTAGCAACAGTTGTAGGTAAAGTTACTCACTACCATAACGAAGCGGGAATTATTGTTTAATTTACAATTTACTGGTTGACCCTGCAAAATGTTTGCACCCCGGCCGCGTCCTGTCCCGGTTTTGTAGGGTTCCGTAGCCGAATCGCAAAAAACGGAACCCTTATGTACCTACATGTGTAGTTTCGTCAAGTCTGTCTGTCTTTTCATTTTATTGGAAAACTATAAGCATCACACTGTTGAAATTTGATAGGAAGATGTATCCCCGTTAACCGCTTTAACAAAAAAAAAATGATATACAGGGGGGGGGGGGGGGGCATCCCATACATGAAACTAAAACCAAAAAAAAAAATTTAGTCAAACCTATGCGTGTGTCCATGGATAAGTCTAAACGTATGCGAGATATACGCTTCCAGAGTAGAAAAATGCCCCACTCCCCCTTTAACTTCTAATCTAAGAGAGTGTAAATTTTGAAAATAAATATATAATGTGGATTTTAAGAAATACTATCAACGAAAATTGGTTTGGACGGGATCGAACTAGTAGTTTTTGCGATATAGCACATTTTCATCAACCGCAAACATAAATTTGTTTTTCATACAAACACTATGAAAAATTAAATTAAATTAAATTAAACAAAATATTGTGGTATTTAAGCTTAGTGGAAGTAAGTGGATGCCTAATTCAGCTAAAGCTGGCACGCAACCCTCAGTGGGCGAGTCCGACTCGCACTTAGCCGGTTTTTTTGTTATTCTGTTATTCGGGGCAAAGACAAATCCAGCAACGAAAAATCTAACCACAACACAAGATACAATCCGCTATCTTGTTTAGCGGTCGTCACTGTGCTTGTGAGCTTGTGTGAGAAATCTACTTCATGCGTGATTGATTACTCTCTAGCGACTATAGTAAACGAATATGACTTTCAGATAGCAACTCATGGTACAGATATTGTCAAACATGTTGAAATTGACAAGTAGGTACCGTTTTATCATTACATTTTGTTTTTATAGTGTTTTGTCACTATACAAACTTAATAATATATTGTGAGAGCAATCTCGCAACATTGTTGATGTCACGCAGCCTACGCGTTAAAGTAAGCGCTTGCAAAATTCAAAAAGATTGCTGATGTGACGTGGCCACTCGGCCACCGTCACATCAGCAATCTTTATCTTTAGTTGCCTATAGCAAACGCCCGGATAGCGTAAGACACGGGGATCGTTTCCTCGTCTGTGACAGACAAAGTTGCTTTTTACAAGTGCTGTTTATAAGTACCGTTTTGTTTGTGTCTCATTTTTAATTCTTGGGCTTGTACCTTCTAGATTGTTGACCCGCAATTGTTCGTGTTGATATTTCATTTCATTTATAACGAACATCTATAATGGAAAAACACTCGAGAGTAAATATCGCGAAACCGACCATCTGAGCCCGATCGATCTAATGAAAGCTCGGTAGTTGCATGTTTTGCATATGGAAATAAGTGTGTCGTCCTTATCTCGAGAATTAAGTTTATATTCTTATGCAGATTTCCTATTTCTTCGCCAGCTGGTTTTAAGTTTAATCATCTTACAAATATTTCATGGGTTTTCAATCCCTTGTATGGTTGCATGACTGTCTATTTAAATAGTATTTTCTGGTAAATCTCGAAAACAGTTTCAGTGAAACTTTGCCTCATTAATAAATATTGAGCAAAAAGAAGATTTTAAAAATTGGTCATGTGACATTATGGTCATGTATTATTATAAAAAGTGGTTTTTTATTTAGGTCAAGGAAAAATCTAATGTTTTCTCCCACAAACGATACATTGCGTATGCTTTGAGTTCTCATTATTAAGTATCAAAATGTTCAAGCCCGTAAGTCATACCGTTTTTTGTCATACTAGTAAAGATCTTAATTCTATGCAGGTCGCGAAATTTGACGAAGGTGCAACGCCATTCGAGATTTTTGCAAACAGTGCACAAATTCTGAAAGAAGAATAATAAGTTTTATAAGTTTCCGAGTAAAATAAAAGGTTTCTCGCGTTATTAAGAAATACGTCAGATGTTCGGCCGTCGACGGGCCTGCCAGCTTAAAGGTTTCACCCCGAATATAGGGTAAAAAATAGTAAATCAGCAAATAGTAGTGATTTTATAAGTTATGTCATGCACTCAGCAACAATTTCTAGTTACACTTCTCGAAGAGGGCAGAAATATAATAAGTTAACATAAATTTATGTTAAAATTGTGTTCAAAATATAAATAGCTTCTACTGTCAAGAATGATGCATTAATTTGCTTGTTGATAATTAGGCTTGTTTTATGCCTAATTTTTAAGCAAACGTCTACGCGCCTTTCTCTAACAGAATATAAATAAACTGAAGCCCCGAAGAAACTTACTCAATTTATGAGCTACTTTATCTGTCTAGGGACCCGTAACCGCATTTTGTTGTAGGTGTTTAAAACAATTTGGCGGATTTTATAAGTATTTTGTCTTCTCAGGGGTAAAATTTCCTGAGGCTGGCATCCCAGGCCGGGGGTTATAAGCAAAAACTTTTAAAGTATTCCTGGCAGACGCTGACAAATTGCAGAGCCCGTGTTTTACCGACACATCCCACGATTTATTACTCCACATATAGGTTTTATGTTCAAATATGTTCCGAAGGACCCTGCCTGTGAAAGGGTAGCGGTTTCATAAAACAAAGACTAAGACCGAAGCTTTACCAGATAATACTTGTTTAAAAGGTACTATATAAAATAGTATAACGATATACCATCTTGAAGGAAAAGCTATTTTATGGGTTTTTTTACCGATTTCAAAAAAAGAGGGAAATGATTTTACTCTTACATAATGCGTGATCGATAGTTGACTCAACTAATAATAAAATGAAAATTTTGGCAGCGGTTAAATATTTACGATTGCGCGTTTCGAAGAAACAAAACGCACTTAGAATATTTTTGTATGTTTTCTAAATATTTGATATCGCATTCGGTAAAATTTTATCGTGATAATATCTAGAATGCTTTCAAACCGAAGTATCCTATGATCCAATTATAAAGGATCAAAATGCACATGCATTTTTCATCTCAAAGCTGTATTTTAATATTAGCAACAAGATAACTTGAGTCAAAGTCCCCATCTGTACTGTACCAATTGGTAGCATGAATCCCGTATATTTTTACATAATAAAACAATCTGCGATATTATATTTCGTAGCTTGTTGGCAAAGATAAAAAATACTTTCGATTTGTACAAAAACTTTTGTCGATCCATAATATTTTTTGAATTTCAGGAAAGGATTGGCATGTGGGTAAAGTTTGTCTGACAGTTTGAAACTTTTAGGATTCAATATATATAATATTATAAATTAGTCTGAGAAAGTACATTTCATGGCAATCTTAAATAGTTATCTAAGGCATGATGTCATGAACACATCAAAAAAAAGTTCGGGGCCACTAGCAAAAACTGTATTTTTTATAATGTCTCAAAATAAACTGTATCAAATTAAAAAAAATATGCGTTTTTTCTTAAAATATCAACTCTATAATAATAGTATAATAAATAACAATATATGTTATGATAATTTACCGTAACCAAAAGGATTTGTTTTTTTAAAGAAATGCAAACTTTTATAATGCGTGTTATCAGAAAACAGCGGGCGCTTCATTCGATAAGCTATTATTCAGGTTAGATTACGGCTAGATTTTCAATTCATTTTCAAATAAATGTCTGAGTTTGACCGGATGTCGATATGTCAGTTTGGTAACAAATATAATGAAAGATCAAAAAAAAGTTTAAACTTTTCTTTTCTTGCCTCTATAACTTTACTTGCATCGCCTGTATATATATATTTCTCTGTCCTAACCTATGGTTGACTGGTAGAGAATGCTTTTGGCATTAAGTCCGCCATATGTACATTTTTATGTTGTGTGCGAAGTTTTAAATAAATAAAAAACAAATTAAAATACTTGCATCGAATAAATCCAGGTTATATTTTTTAAATTAATATGTAAAAATTTTCGAATCGTAACCGATAACCGTAAAATAATGGTTCTGAATTAGAGGGCTGAATAGATATTATTTCAAAATTAAACTGCAGAAGTATCGCAATATTTCTCCTAGAAGTTTCTAGTACCCATTCGATAGGGCAACTCCTTACAAACTCAGCAGCCTAGGATTTTTTCTAAACCCTTTAATCCCGCGGAGCCGTTCCTGAATACGTAGGAGAAAAATAACCTCACAAAAGGGCATTCCGACACCCGGATGCGCTTGAATAATTTATTAAAAGGGCAACGCTCTAAACAAAAGCCCCGAGTGGTTTATGGGCTTGTTTTCTTGAAATAACATCATTTTACTGCGAGGGCTATGAGGCGTTCGTGCTCGTTTGGACTCGTTACTAAAGTATTACTTATTTAAAACAAAAAGAACTCATTACCTGAAATGTTTTGAACCAATCATGAATATGTGAAACATATTTTTCGTTTATGTAATGTATTAAAGTCGTCTACTCCCTGCTATAAACCGCCTTTAAAAAAATACTAAAAAGCTTAAAATAACGCATCCGTCTTTTATTTCGAGGAAAAAATATATTTTTAGTCAGTTATTTGAAGGCGGTTTAAATTTTTTTATATTTTATTATTTATAGTTATTGCTCATATCTCAAAAACTACTAAACCGATTTTAATGAAACTTACACTATAGTTATTCTAAGTTGAATTACTTTACCTGAGTGAACTAAAAAAAATCATCTCGCTATGACTTCTCGTTTTTGAGAAATCACGTCATAGAAAGTTGTAAAAGATCAACATACTAAAATTTTATGCAATTCGATGATATCACATACATGCAGGTCGATTGGATAACTTTCATTTTTAAGTCGGTAAAATATAATTGTTTTTTTAACTAATATTGAACTATAGTGTGTAGTGCATACTTTAAATTTTACTTATCGGATTTTACCACAGTGTACCGATTAACTGTTGACATTTGCCATTACTTATTTGCATATCAATAGTCGGAATTCCAAAGACTCATTAGGGAGTATGTGTACGCCACTCTATATCCATCGTACTATCACTAACTATATTATCAAATGTCACCCTAACGACTAGTTTGGCATTTTGTAGGTCGTTTTCATTAGATTTACGTACCTACACAGTCTCATTTGAGATACAAGTAAGGAGGTTCGTTGTCCTCATTTTGTCCATTGAGGGTTGTAGCACATTTAACCCGACCTTGCTGTTCCTGTGACTCGAGAACTCGAGGCGTTCAGTATTACTCGTATTTGTAAAAACTCCATACTTCAACGCACATCTATCAACATCCAAATCGATCAGCCGCGCATGCAATGACACGCGCTTACGGCGAGTCGCCCGATGGTTGTCAACTATCCGCCCACCCTGACAAACAGGCTGTCATTCACAAGAATAACTGTCATAAGTCGCAGCAAATATCCGAGGCGAGGCGTTCGCTATAGGCTACTGTCCCATACCAAGGCGTTGAAGTCTTTAGACTTGTAAAATAACTCGACTAATTAGAAAACTATACTCCTTTTGTTGAATTTCTTAATTATGCTTATTATTTGATGGCTCGAATAATGCTTCAGTATGGTTCTAAGCCAAGAGTACCGTGTATAATTGTTAGTGTGGACTTCAAGACGTTACTCTAGAAGTACACTTACTTTGAGTCTATTTTAAGCAATAAATTGTGATTGGCTTAGGCTCATTTAGTGAATTTACTGAGTAACATAATCAGCAGTTTTCTTGTCATTAGATGTTTATATCATGTAGCCTGAGAAAGAAAATTAAGCCGAAAATGGACTATCAGGACTATCGTGTAGTTTTGAAACTCGCTACAGTTATTCCTTGAGATATCCAGATAAACATATCGAAAATCCTCAAGGGTGGAGGGTGAGCTAAGGGTGTAGCGGGGGGTCAAAGGACCCTTTTTTTAGATTTTAGCTCATAAGTCAAAAACTTGCACAAATAGCATTACAGTTACTTCTAAGAAAACATTCTACATAAAATTTCCTTTCAATTTGGTCTCATTTTTTTTACGGTCGATACTTTTAGAAGTTACAGAGTGTTCAACTTTATATAAGAATAAAAAATGAGATGGTTTCATAAATAAAATGAAATTGGTATGTTTTCAAAATGTATTTAAAACTAGATAATAATAATTAGACAGTCTTTATTAAATCAATCACTGTCTTCCACTACATCATCATGATCTTCACCTTCTATTTCTACTAAATCTACCTATATAGATTAGCCATTTGTGCATAAACCCAAACAGCCGTTGCATACTCGACTGCACGTGATACCAGCTTTTCGGCATCCACAATTACCAGTGCAACCACTTTTGCTGCGACAAAATATTGACGTCAGCACGGTGTCAGGAGCTGGAGGATCATGAGTGGTAATAGGCTCGAGGTTTCCATCAGCTCCTCGCTTCCATCCCCACATTCTAGGAGCCAGTGCGTTACCTAACCACTATTATACTTGGTGGAACACTCGGAATGAGTGAAATTTTGCTGATCCTTGTAGAGAGGAAAGATCTGGTTTGGATTTGGTGCTGGATTTGATAAAAAATAAGTATCGATGTCTGTTACGATCATGCTGATCAGTGGCTGCACGATACATCCTTTCTCCTGACTCTGCTATTTCTTCAGATGTTGATGTTGGATTGTAGAAGATGGCGGCTTTATCCCTGATTTTTGGTTTTTGCTCAAATAGCTTAACAACTGACACTTTGCCTTTCCTGTGAATTGCTGAGGTTGTGTTGCAGCCGCTGTAGCTATGTAGGAAAAGAATGGCAAAGCCCTCGCTACTATCAGGTTGGGCTTTAAGTTCGCCCAAGACAAAGACCTTTATGCCCGGAGTAAATACTCTGCTTTTAACGCTTTCTGTGAGGTAATAAAATTATGTTAACTTATAAGTTATATGCATACACCGGCGCGTCACGATGTTTGAAATTATTTCAAGAAACTAAATGTAAGTGCGTATCAACTTAATTCTTGTGAAATTAGTTGCCCATCTTTGTACCGTAACGCATACTGCTAAAAATATTGTTGTAATAATAATCACACAATGTTTTGCTCTCTCTCCGGTGCGTGGTGGTATATTTTCGATTATCTCCTCTTCGCTAGGTGCTGGTGCGGAGCGGTCTGCACCGGTCATGGGCTAGTTGGTACCGACTAGCCCATCTTTGTTATGTTTGAGTGACCTGATGACCCATCTTTACTAAATATTAATGCACTAATAATTACGCAATAATCTTTTCGCCGTCCGGCCGGCGAATGGTGGCGTCCGATTTTTGAAATATCTCCTCTTCGCTGGATGATAGTGCAGCAGGTGAATTGTACCACATTACCGAATGGATTTTTATACAACATTTCGGCCAGTGAGCCGCGACCAGTCAATACTTTAGGTCTACATAACATGACATGTAATTGAATAAGCAATCAGATAGCGTGAAATAGTAGATTGTTATACAAGGGGAGAAAGTGACCCATTTTATTCGAGATGTTTTTGGCGCTCGAACGGAGTGAGAGCTCTAATAATTCGAGAGTGAAATGGGTGATTTCACCCGAGTTAAAAATACTATTTTTATTTCGACTGTGAGGAAAAATAAATAAGATATGCGGTTGTGATGCGTTGATGAGATATTATTTTATTTAGCGAAAGATGAAACCTCAAGTTTTTACATCACATATCAGTTTCTTTACTGTCGTTTTACATAAAACACACGATAAAAAGGACAGTAACGGCACGGAACAACAGAGTACATAAAACGCAGATGATATCAAATATTTTAAATCATTGTTACAAATATCGAAAGTTTTTTTTTCACAGACAATAATAATACGTAGAAGAACGCAACCCTAAACCTTATCACCAAAACTACCACAGGTTATGTCAAATTCCAGGTTCAATTTTGCCTCATGAGATATGGGTGACAGCTAAAGGTGGGAGTGAGTAAGAAGGTTAATGAACAACAAAATTGCGGCAAGTCGCCTCCGTCTGCTTAATAATCTGTGTAATAATCGACCACTCTGAAAAAATTAATTGTCAAAGACAAACAAAATGTGACAGTTTTAAAATAAATAAATTGTAGTTTAAAAAAACTTAAAATGTTTTTTAAGTTAAACATCGAACTAAAAAATGAAAAATAAACTATGGTTTAAAAAAAATAAAAAAACACGCTTTTATAGCTAACCGAACTAAAAAGTAGAAAATAATTTTTAATTACAAATAGTTTAATATTACCGTAGTAGAAGATCGAACAATCAATCATAACTAATTACTCCAAAATAAAATTATAATAAAATTTAATTTATTAGGAGACTAATACAATTAAGAGATAAAAGCGTGGGGTGCATCTATGATGTATGTAATGGAATCTTTGAGCATAATTTTCACCAATTTCCAAATTCCAGAATTTTGATTAATTAGAAACTTTGCACACGTATCAAGGACCGATGACAATGCAATAATTTAATAACAGTTCACAAAGATGAAATAAGAAACCAAAAATTTGCGCACGGGCGGGACTTGAACCAGCAACCTTTTGGCAGACCGGGCTAAACGCTCTTACCAATTGAGCTACCGAGGAAGAGATTGAGGGTTATACTGTGCCTCCTCCACCGCCACGCCTTGGATGACTCTCAGATCAAACTACTATTTTTGTATGAATAAGTTTTAAATATTTAAATTGATGCTATTTGGTAAATAAAAGCTGTAAATATAAAATAAGTTTAAATAAACAACTCAACGAGCTTCATGTCAGCATTAAAATATCGTCATAACGTTTGCTGGGGTGTTTTCTTTTGAACTGATTACATATTTTACTGTACATTTTTTTACATTATTTAAATATGTTCTACATTGTCTAAAAATATTTACTATCACTTTCTTACAAACACAGATATAGATTCAGACATTAATAACAAGAATTAAACTTTTAAAGAGTAATGTTCTTATATTTATCGACAAAATTATATGTACTGCATATGTAAATTGGATTTAACATGTTTGACGTGTCACATCTTCACTATGCGGTGTCTATCCCAGGCGGAGGCGATACTATTTACGTAACGTGCGTCCCGCATGGTGGACGCCTGGTTGGCGCCTAGTTGATGCCGTTCCCGTGCCGGGTTGATTAGTCGGCGCCGACCTTATATGTTCCTAGAGCTATGCCAACGTCATCAAGTGAGAACTACTAAGTGACTGGAGAAAACTGCCCATGATTTTGTTGAATCAGATTATTTGATTTAAGACTAAAATAAAAATATATAAAATAATAACAAATAAATACGCACAGCAAAAATGTGAAACTCTCTACCCACATCAGTGTTTCCAATGGATAACCCTAAAATTTTCAAAGCCATAGTGAACAGGCTTATTCTGGGTGATCTCGCTCCATCGTAGTCTGGTCACGTCTGGTCTAGTCTGGTGACAAGATAGAACTCATTTCAAATAAAAAAATATTACAAGGTAAAGTTTTATACTCAAAGTAAATGATGCCAACTACGTATTACGCACGACGATGACAACACGTTTAGTGTAGTGGTTAGCGCTCTTGACTACTATACCAGCTGTCGCGGATTCGAATCCCGTAAGTGGTAGATGTTTATGTGATGACCACGAAAATTAGTCATCCAAGTTTATATTATGTACTTTAGTATGGGAGACGCTTCTGTCCTTATCATTATCTGGTATTTATAATTTAAGGACGAAATTTCCACATTTCGAAAGCAAGGCAATTGAACATTAAAATCTCTTTATTTCGACTATCACACGTCATATTACAATTATTTATAGTAAAAAAATATTGATTACTTACTAAACTAGGTATGAAATGAAGTGTTACAATTATTTTATTTTATTTAAATGTTTTTCTATTCGACAGCATGTTTAGAGAATCATTGAGTACCGACCGTCCGACCTCGAAGCAAGCATGTTCAGGAATTGGTGTGTTTGTCCGTCTGCCGCATTTTTGAATTATCACAAGTGGACTTAATGGGAAAATCTTCCAAATACATATTTTGGCTGCCAAGAGCTATATTCAGTAAGGGTCTGGTCTAGACAGATTATTATTAATAGTCTATTACATATTTTTTTCCAAAATAATAGTACGCAAACTGTTTCATTATGCCATACCGATTCTAAAATACAGACAAATTATCGATTTCCGATAATAGCTGGCAAATAGAATCATTCGAATACCCCCTGCGGCTGAAGTCTAGGCTCTTGAGTCGTGAATACATTATCACTTTGTACAGAATATTCACAGCTGAATAAGAAAGGTATTTACATTACTCGAAGCTTTATAGAAGTTCGCCGATTCATATTTACATATGAACACATTGTCTTCGATAAGCATCTTAGACAGAGGTGTCCTTTAATATCGATAATGAAACCACATTCAATAACGACTCACGCATAATGAAACAGAACTTGGTATTCCCGTACACGTATTACGTTATGAACTCTTTTTAAGCGTTGTTGTAACAGCAGTTACTTGTTTTGGGAAAAAAAAAATTTCTTCAGATCTGAGTAATATCAGTTTAGGCTATCACAAGCTGATTACATAAATATAAATAAATAAATATCCTTTGGACATTCCCACACATCGCCATCTAGTCCCAAAGTAAGCTACGCAAAGCTTGTGTTATGGGTGCCAGACAACGTATATAATACTTACATACTTTTTTGTTTGTAAATACATACATGATAAACATAGAAAACACCCAGACCAATACAAACAGACATGTTCATGCACACAAATGTTTGTATTGTGCGGGGATCGAACCCGCAACCCGCTGCGTAGTAGGCGATTTCTCAACCACTACACCAGACGGGTCGACGGTATATGTCAGAATTAGAAACCAGAAAGAATTTCTTTTTATGAATACATACATGATATAAAAAACTCAGTTCTTATTTAAAATATTAACTGCAATTTACGAAAAAATCTGTTAAAATTAGATATCAGGCGTCTTATAAAGTCGCGTCGAGAAATACCACAGGCCTTAGTATTTAATGATGCCTAGAGCATACTACACTAGTATAACAATATAGCTCACCGTCTACGCTAGCGTTCAAGACAATAGAAACGACGTGTTAGCACCCTGACCAAGGGCCCGAACTCGAGAACTCTTCAATGTGAGACGCAGGTGCTATCGACGTCGCTTTGACAGATTATACTGATGGAAATAATCGATTCTCCTCAACTGTGAGCACTCGGTGACGTATTCACGTGTAAACAAAGGAGGAAGGTAATTGTTGACATACTTGTATCATGTATCGAGGTGTTATGAGAATAACTGGTTTTGTGTTCAATGTACCTTGTTTTGTTATATAATATTATTAATATATTGTTATACTAGCGGTCCCCCGCGACTTCGTCCGCGCGTTTTGAGTTTGCTCCCTCCCCTCCCGTCGCAGCGTCATGTTTTATATCCTAAAGCCTTTCTCGATAAATAAGCTATCTAACACAGAAATATTTTTTCAAATCGGTCCAGCAATTCCTGAGATAAGCGCGTTCAAACAAACAAACTCTTCAGCATTATAATATATTAGCGTAAGCGCACGTTGTACTTAAGCTGCGAACATTATTTTGGTGCGGAGTTATGTTAAAACTGTGATAGCTCCTAAGATATTTATTGAAATCAAATGATATAAAGGGCAACTTTGTTCTAAATGAAATGCTCGTGATGATGAATCTATTTATTTTGATAAGAATAAATACCTGTGTAATAATACACCTCTAAACTTTGTAAAAAAATAATGCATTATTTTTTTACAAATTTACTAACATAAAAAAGGTTGTAGTAAGTCAACCATAAAAGATAGACATATGCTGTCGCGGATTTTATTATAGAACTCTTAATGCTGAACAATCCTGTCATACATGATTTTTGTGTAACTTAAGCGGTTTCCGCAGCGTATAGAGCGGAAGCTCTCAAAAGGAATATCTTTCTCCCGTTTTCGCAACATTTTTCATTTCTGCTGTGGTCTTATGAGTCGTATCTTTATGTTATATAGCCTAAAGCCTTCCTCGATAAATGGACTATCCAACGTAAAAATAATTTTTCAAATCAGGCCAGTAGTTTTTGAGATTAGCGCGTTCAAACAAACAAACAAACAAACTCTTTAGCTTTATAATATTAGTATAGATTGGGCACCAATCACATTCATTGCTCTAATCCCAAAGCAAGAAGGTAATGTACTTGTGTTATGGAAATCAGACACAACGGTGGTACCACGACACCCAGACCCGAGAAAGTATAGATTTTTTTTATTCCTATATTCACCCGACCGGGGATCGAACCCAGGACCCCGCAGCGGCGACGCCTTGAAACCAGCGTGCTTAAACACTATATCACGGAGGTCGTCAAATTTTGTTTGGCCTCATTAGAAGAAAAACATTATTTTCAGGCTAGCTGCACAAAATAGAAGTTTTTTTCCTAAGCGTACCTAGTTAGGTATACCCTGAGATACCAGCTACTTATCTATAAAAATAAACAAATGACTTCAATGGACTACGAATTAGGATTCGGAGAAATCTCAAGCTCTACAAAAGGGACCACTTCATAAACTCCAAACATGTATTTATGGGAATCGATTTACATTGCGAATATTTGGGGTGAAATACAAAATTTACAGTCCAAAGATATTGTTTTGGGTTGGGCGCAGCGTATGGGCGTGACAATGTAATAAATTAACAATACTTTACACAACACTCGATTCGGTTACGGTATTTGTGTAAATAAAGGACCAACGTGACACGTTCGATTTTGACAATGTAATCTTATTTTCGTTGTTGACATACTAAGGGCCTATTCCATAATTTCTAAGCAAGTTGGTAAGTAGCAAGTGGTGTTTGCCAGATTTCAAACGAAATAGCGGAATTATTTATTGAGAAGTGCTGACTTAAGCAGGTTATAAACGAGTATAGGTACTTGACAAGTCGTTTAACGTCAATCGAAATTAATATATTTGACATTAATTAAATACATTGCACAAACTTGTTAAACGGAGAAAACATTGGTTTATTATATCAATTTGAATCTTAGAACCTCCACGAAATAACGGCTAAATGCACCCAAAAAATAGGCCTAGCCATAACTCGTAGAACATTAATAAGAACAACTCCTTAAAAGACTCCAAAGGTCACCGGGCAACTCGTAACCTAACCAGTGTTGCCCATTTAGTATTGTAACACAAATTCCTCGCGATCCCCTAAGATCTTCCCGGCCATTTCTTTCACTAATTATTGCCCGACGGCGGGTGCTGTGGGGAATGGGCGTAATAAGATCTTTTGTAATCCCATTTATTAATTTTCGTCTCTCATTATTCTCCGCTCCTTTATAACGCTCCGTGGCAAAATCTAAACAACTTGCTTTCCTTAGGCCGTCGTAATTATTCGGCGCGAAATTCTAAATCACAATAGAATTGGGATATCTGACAATACTTTTGGAAATCCCGTTTTGTACGTGAATGGAAATTAAGTGATGTCTCGGAATTAATTATCTTTATTAAGACGTAAAATTTTGGTTAACTTCTATAGATAGACCTGAATGATAAATGAATGATGAAAGGTATGACTGGTAGAGAATTCCATGTGTCCACCTTTGTATACAAATATTAGTTGTGCAATATAGTACAAATAAATGATGTTGTACGTACTTACTTATTTTTAAAAAAAAAGTGCAACCTGTGGGTGTAAGCAACTGACCGTAATTAATTAAGAGCAAAGAACGTTTTTATAATACAATTCAGTCAAATTAATTATTAAAAATATGTGAAGCCTCGTAAAAAAATGTTCCATATTATTATTATTATATTTCCATGCCCTAAATACTATGTGCGGCAATCTTTTGTTACGAGAGAACAAAATTACTAGCATACATTTTGTATGAACTCAAAATGCGTGCAAGCAATTTTCCCGTCCTTGTGAAAACATTGACGGGGTGTTACCCGTTATGTGGACTTAAAGACCATGAATATAAATTGAATGACTTTTTGTATTTTCATAGGCAATGTTAAGCGGATAAAAAATCCTCTTGGTTCAAAAAAATCCTTTTTGGCTGTGCCATCAACGCATGTCGCCTCTGAGTGAAGTGTAATGATAATAAATGACAGATACATTGGACACTAATCACATACATTGCTCTGATCCCAAAGAAAGTAGCTAATTTATTTATTTATTTATTTGGTTCATTTATTAGTTTATTTATTACAATCTTCACATCATCAAAACATAATTGTTACATCATAAAAATGTTCCAGACTGTAACACTCAAACATGTATACACAAAGAATCAACATAAATACAGTACTTAAGTCAAACAACGACAAACAAGCAACCAAAACAAACAATAATAAAAATATGAAGGCACCAACGATGCGCCACTAAAAGTAAAGATCATCTAAAGTGGCGGATCAATGATGCATTCTAGAATGTATTTCTTAAATTTATGCAAATTAAACCTATAAAGATCTATTTCTTTATTTTAAGAAACAGATCATTAAATTTCGACACATTCTGACAATTGGATTGTCAAAGGAGGTGTTATTATTATAGACTTGAAGTGAAAATGGTCTGGGGTTGCGACACCTATATGTGATATTAAAATTTATATGCGATAACAAAGAAGGGCAATCAATTAAACAATGAACGATCTTGAAGAGGTAAACTAGATCGAAATATTTTCGTCGTGTTTCCAAAGAATGCATCCTGAATCTCATCATTCTGTCTTCGTAACATATCAGGGTTCTGCGGTATCCGTATCGGTAACATAGGATTTTAAGAAACCTCGCCTGCACTCCTTCTAAACGCTCAATATGAAATCTGATAACTAATGCACTTGTGTTATGGAAATCAGACACAACGGTGGTACCACAACACCCAGACCCGAGACAATATAGAATAATTTTGATTTCTATATTGACCCGACCAGGAATCGAACCGAGGTCCCGCCTCAGAGCGGCGACGCCTTGAAACCAGCGTTCTTAGCCACTACACCACGGAGGTCGTCAAATGCTTGATTTAGTCAAGAAATCTGGGGGCACGGCAGTGCCCCCACCAAGTCGAGCAAAAAAGCGTCACTGCCGTACCATCCTTTTCTCGAAGCAATTCAGACCATTTTCGACCCCCTGTAACTTCGTTGTGGATAAAACTAGAAGACTGAAATTTTCAGTACTCATGCAGGCTTGTAAAGACACGGTTATTTCAAATTTCATTCATTTTGAACCAGTATTTTAAGAATTATAACGGGTCAAATTTCTTGATTTTGTCACTCACTGACTCACCGATCATCAAAATTCTAAGGCACTTCTAGCAGACCTAGAAGCTTCAAATTTGGAATATAAGTAGTGTTTGGTGTATGAATCAAGGAAAAACTAAAAAATCTAGAAAAGACCGCAAAGAAAATTAAGCCCATACAGCCAAGTATTCAGAAAATTTTTCAATATTGGCTTTATTCATAACGATGTTTTACGGCAGTTATTATTATTGCGTGCGAAGCCGCGGGTTTAAGCTAGTCTCATATAAATATTATATAGGAGGGGGTAGTGCCCCTGCCAAATCGAGCAAAAATTGGGTATTCCCGACATGAAAACACGTGTAAATTAAATTATTTAATGCAAAAAACGAACCTGCGTGAGTATTCGTACTTATTACGAGTGCTTAAGGTTGTAAATTAATTATTATACCACGCGCTGCGATGCTAGCGAGTGAGCGCGGGCCGTTACTGCGCGCTGCGCGGTGCTAGCGCGAGGGCGCGTGGAGGGGACAGTGGCGGGGCGCGCGGAAAGGTGAATGTCGCCGAGCGACCCATCGCTGTTCGGATGCGCCCAGAGTTCTTACCTATAAGTTTGCGATTTTCATTGATAATTTCGATTGCTATATTAGTTTGATGACTAAAGGCTACTCTCATTGGTTTACTAATATTATTTGCTTACAATTTTGACGTTGTTCGGGAAGGTACCGAAAAGGAAAAAAGTAGAACTGTCTACAAAATACAAAAATAAATGAGATCCCATCAAAAACAATACTTGTCAAAAAAACCCAGTCTCGCAACTCAGTTGTTCTGCGGTAAAAAGTTGTGAGATCCATGTTATACCAAGTCGGTTATTAATTTATTCAGTCTCTACTTAAGCGACTTTCTGTCTTAATACGTCCAGTCTCTAAGACCACGATCGTGGTCCATAACAATTGAAAATCAATTGTGTCTGGAATCTCCGTACTCGAATCATTAAGTTGTTACGTAATAATTAACAGCATCTTATAGTGACGCATATCAATATTAAAAATCTTTAATGTTTTATATAAATATATTGAGACTTGGCCATCGCCTGAAAACACGTGTAAAGTCAATCGCCTGAAAACACATGCAAATTCAATTATTTAGTGCGATGAAGATTATTTTTGATGGGATTGGTTTATCAGTAAAATAATAAATTTTGGAATAAAAATATGCGCCAGACAACACACCAATTGTATGGTTTCGAAGTTACGAATTTTCTTCCTTGTGCTACGGCGTCTCTCGGTAAGGCAAATGAATAACTCATGTGTGGCTGAAGAACACTGCCTATTTCCCTGAAACAACTGACGCCCGACAATATCGCCTACGCGTTAATAACCTTATCTTTCATAACAAGAACCAACCCACATACTTAACAGCGTTCTCGCATTATCTTCAAGTACACATAAAGGTGAGGACAAACATGGTATCCTCAACCCTCAAATTCTACCTTAAAATTAGCAGCTAAATGTACTTACCCCTTTCGATTTAGAAGCGCTGAGGTTACGCGTCATTTCATCTAAATTAATCGGGCGGTCTTAACAAGGTTTTAACGTAGAAGTGGAAATTATTTCTGAGCGGGGCGACATCCATCGTTGTGAGTGTCAAATTATTCATTCATGCATGTACTTACAAGGTTCACGAGTACATAGTGTTTCAGTAAATGGGGGCTTCTAATACAATTTTCAACGAATACGTGTATTTAGGTGTATTTTTTGGAGGGGTGAATACGTTGTATGTATATATATGGTTATTTGTATAAATCATTGCTTTTCCAAAGTACACACTTTACTCTAAACGTTACCAAGTTCCTCTCCGCCATTCAACTATCTCATTTCCTTATATGTATATGTAATTAAATGATTTATTTGAATCAGACCATTCCTTAAATTATTTTTTTGGAGTTTTGTACCATTTCTACATAGATACTGTTTCAATTAAGCCATATAAATCAATAATCGATAACAATTTACATCGTATCGAACAAAACGTCATCAAACGGCGTAGTCAGGTGGCCTACTACGGATAACGCAATCCGTCAATACGATCATTTTTTGCGGCTCCGAAGCATTTTTAGTATGTAATCCTTACTACGAAATGCTCCGAAACCACAAAACGATTACACTACGAGTATTGATGGATTTCGATTTTTAAAGCAGACCTCTTGGGGTGTACTCTTCAAACCTACGGTCGAGCAAGAGACGACGATAGTCAGTCAAACGACATAGATAAACCGATTTTAATAAACGTAAACATCGTTGTTTTACGTATATAGGAACATGTAATAGAGTTAACTCCATATTATATCAAAGAGATAATAAAACTGGTAAGAAAGTTTGTACTTACAACAAACCCTCAGGTGGATAGAGACACAGTTAAATTATAGTCTTGGAAATAAGAAGTAGGGACTGAGGACTAAGGACTATTTCCAGCGCGTCACGGGTATTCGCTTACAATCAGATTTCCAATCGAATTATAAACGGTCCATTTGCAATCCTACGATCTTCAAAATGAAATAAACAATATTGAAGTGAGAAGAAGCTTGGTAGTAAACAATAGCAATTGAATTTGATTTCAAATGAGAAAGGATATTTATTTAGATAGAAAAAACATTATGATAATACTACTTGTAGTGGTAAAATAATATGTAATGTTTTAAGGTTTTTGCCTACTACACCGTAGCATACCCTGAGCGTGCTATGAACGTGTCAGGAAAAAATATATGTTTGTTTTGATAACTATGACACCTTGCCTACTAGACCGTTCCGAAACCGGCCAACACCGTCGCGTGTCATTTACGGTGTGTTCCAGTACCGTTACCATGAGTTTACGACGGTTTTACTCGCTAGCGACGACGTAAAAAAAGTGTATGGGACATTTTAGTTCTTCAAGTGACCGCTAGTGGCGCTGTGTATTTTTTGTAGACTTTTTTACGTCGTCGCTAGCGAGTGAAACCGCCGTAAACTAATGGTAACGTTACAGCACCGACGAAATACCCTCTCGCTTCATAATACGGTGAGACGAAGCGCTGTTAATCCGTTTAGTGCCATTGTAGAGCGTATCGTGTTACTTTTTGTGCCTGAATCGTTCCTAGCACAGTCGCGGAATGATACGTTGTAGTGGGCAAAGCCCTTTACTTTAAACATTGGCCCAAGCGAATAATTATTATCATTTCATTATCTACAATGTCATAAAAAACTGGTTAATTGACTGATACCTTCTCCTTAGAATAGAAGTTAGATACGGGATTGCTACCATGTACCTTATTATTTATGAGTTTCCGATATTTCGGCACTGTTGCAAGTGCCATGATCACAGAGTTACTGAAATTAGTAACTCTGAAATATCGGAAACTATAAATAATAAGGTACATGGTAGCAATCCCGTATCTAACTATTCTAATGTTAGTAACCATTTTAGATGAAACAAGACATAAGCAACCTCTACTATTAGTTTTTTTGCGATATTAGGGCAGGTTTCACCATTGACAAAAAAGCACAACGAATAGTTTAAATATGAAACATCACTTCGTATGAATTATCGGACATATAACGCTAACTAGAACTTATTAACACGATATGAAACAATGACCAAAACTATGAACGAATATGAACAAAACAATTACCTTTTTAATGCCAAGCAAGTACGCGATGCTTGTCAATCTTTCTGTCAATTCTTACACGTACAATAACTTAACGAAAGCGCACATACATACAACGACCAGGTTAACATGCGTTCTTGCTTGCGACTACACATTTCCTTTCCCCCTTTCTCCTCCCAATTCTACTCACAGTCGTTTACTGTTCAGTCCGTTCGACTGTGGAATTCTCTTCTACTGCACATCCGAAAATCCCAGTCCCTTCCAGTGTTTAAAGCTAGGGTAAAAACGCACTTCCTTTCGCATTAAAAAACTGACTATAATAGATCTATTATATGTACGTATATTATATGTATTTATCAATTTGTTTTATTGTATTTGTAATATAGCGTGTATTAGTTTAATGTTTTTTTTTTTATTTTTTTATTATGTATATGTTATTATTATTTTTATTAGAATATTATTACTTCTATTATTCTGCTTTTCCTTACTTGAAGGTTGTATTGAAGAAATTGCTTCAATCAATAAGACTGCCTGAATTGTACTCCTGTGTTATATTTAAATTGTTTGTGCAGTTAAGAAAATTTAATAATAATTGATACAATAAGGCTAAATACCGGTAGTCGTGGATAATTTGCGTAATTAGCTGGGTAGCTTAAATTTTCAGAAAGATCTTCTATTTACACAAATCTGAGCATTTTAGAGCCCAAAAATGTTTCATGGCCTAAAATTTAGAGAAAACTAAACACAGGCGTGGGTAGACGAGCGGGGCCTAACAACCGAACGACTTTTTTGTCAAGAGGATTGTTACGAACTCGTTCGGTACTCGACTATTAGTGAAAAATAACAACTAGAGCATGGGGCAGATTCTCATACAGTTCATGTACGAAAAAAGTTAACTTATCGAATTTTCTTTGTCGAGGAAAAAAGTGTTTTGATTTTTTTGTTATTCGATTTCATTTATGTGATATTTTTTTTCATGAATATCGATATTTTAGTTGAGCCTAAGCTAAAGCGGTTAAACTCGTTATCGAATTACCACACGATAAAAAACAATTGCCGTGAGAGTCACCGCCTAGGGCTCAGATTCTCCCATTCAATCGAACTTATTTACTTACTTTTTACTTTACTTAACTTATTCACTCATTCTGCTTTTGTTTAACCCAGATTATCCTAAACTACTAGATTGTTGATTCATAAATTGTCAATCTATTCTATTAATGTTTACAAGACTAAATTGCACGATTCTCGTTGGTTAGATGTAATATACTTCGAATACTCTCTCTGACGTAACAGTTAACAGGGTTGCCCAGTCGAGTACAGCGGGCAGGCGTCGTCAATCGAGTTGTCTGCCGCTCGATATGCAGATGGCGCTCGTTAGCTGCCCCCTGCAGCCTCACACACTCACACCTGGAATTTGACTTACGATTGGATATACTGACTTCCTTTGAAATGTCTAAAAGTTAAAGGATATTGACTAAAGCCGGGCTCAGACTGCGTCTTTGTAGTTTATAATTCAAAAATCTAGTTTGATTTAAAATTATAGGTAACTAAGTAAGTATTAAATTACTTAAGTAAAATATAACAATTACCTTCTGAATGATTCAAAATGAATGTAGGTGAGGTGCAATAACTGTGCAATTACAAAACATAACCTCAAAATGTCTAATCTACCATAAAATTTCTCGTAAACCCCTAATTATTTTTGAAAAATATTTTTTGTCTGTATTCTTTCAAATCTATACTAATATTATAAAGCTGAAGAGTTTGTTTGTTTGTTTGTTTGTTTGTTTGAACGCGCTAATCTCAGAAACTACTGGCCCGATTTGAAAAATTATTTTTACGTTGGATAGTCCATTTATCGAGGAAGGCTTTAGGCTATATAACATAAAGATACGACTCATAAGACCACAGCAGCAATGAAAAATGTTGCGAAAACGGGAGAAAGATATTCCTTTTGAGAGCTTCCGCTGCGTACGCTGCGGAAACCGCTAAAGTTACACAAAAATCATGTATGACAAGATTGTTCAGCATTAAGAGTTCTATAATAAAGTCCGCGACAGCATAAGTCTATCTTTTATGGTTGCCTTACTACAACCTTTTTTATGTTAATAAATTTGTAAAAAAATAATGCTTTATTTTTAGAGGTGTATTATACACACAGGTATTTATTCTTATCAAAATAAAGACATTCATCATCACGAGCATTTCATTTAGAACCAAGTTGCCCTTTATATCATTTGATTTCAATAAATATCTTAGGAGCTATCACAGTTTTAACATAACTCCGCACCAAAATAATGTTCGCAGCTTAAGTACATCGTGCGCTTGCGCTAATCTATACTAATATTATAAAGCTGAAGAGTTTGTTTGTTTGATTGTTTGTTTGTTTGTTTGTTTGTTTGAACGCGCTAATCTCAAAAACTACTGGCTCGATTTGAAAAATTATTTTTACGTTGGATAGTCCATTTATCGAGGAAGGCTTTAGGCTATATAACATAAAGATACGACTCATAAGACCACAGCAGAAATGAAAAATGTTGCGAAAACGGGAGAAAGATATTCCTTTTCAGAGCTTCCGCTGCATACGCTGCGGAAACCGCTTAAGTTACACAAAAATGATGTATGACAGGATTGTTCAGCATTAAGAGTTCTATAATAAAGTCCGCGACAGCATATGTCTATCTTTTATGGTTGACTTACTACAACCTTTTTTATGCTGATAAATTTGTTAAAAAATAATGCTTTATTTTTGAGGTGTATTATACACACAGGTATTTATTCTTATCAAAATAAATACATTCATCATCACGAGCATTTCATTTAGAACCAAGTTGCCCTTTATATCATTTGATTTCAATAAATATCTTAGGAGCTATCACAGTTTTAACATAACTCCGCACCAAAATAATGTTCGCAGCTTAAGTACAACGTGCGCTTGCGCTAATATATTATAAAGCTGAAGAGTTTGTTTGTTTAAACGCGCTTATCTCAGGAACTGCTGGACCGATTTGAAAAAATATTTCTGTGTTGGATAGCTTATTTATCGAGAAAGGCTTTAGGATATAAAACATGATGCTGCGACGGGAGGGGAGAGAGCAAACTCAAAACGCGCGGACGAAGTCGCGGGGGACCGCTAGTTATATTATAAAGCTGAAGAGTTTGTTGGTTTGAACGCGCTTATCTCAGGAACTGCTGAACCGATTTGAAAAAATATTTCTGTGTTAGATAGCTTATTTATTGAGAAAGGCTTTAGGATATAAAACATGACGCTGCGACGGGAGGGGAGGGAGCAAACTCAAAACGCGCGGACGAAGTCGCGGGGGACCGCTATATGTATATATTTTATCCGAACATTTTGTAAAGACGCATGCAGACGCAAAGTGGGCCAAGTTTCTATAGAATTTTGGTCGAGATCTTTTAATTAATTAGTATTTTGAAATAATATGTAATCCCATCAAGAAAAGATCGAATGGTTTGCAGTGTCATGTAGAGCTAAGCTTTTAACCCTACAAGCCCTAACTTTACTCACAAACTTACCTCAAAATCTTCAAAAACTGCACACCTTAGTCAAAATAACATGGCTTGCGTTTTTCTTTACTAGTTCTACGAAAATTACTGGATTACAAACAACCCTCCAACCACTTTAAGCAAAAGGTAGGTAGGCCCTTGTGCTTCGCTTGGCGGGGAGTACTAGCCGTGCCCCCAAATAAATTCTGCAAGACAATGATATTTTCTTTAAATTAGGTCATATAGGCCCAACGTTGTAACAACGCGGGGAAATCGCCCTCCATGCGCTTTCACCGCATCATTTCATGTCACCTATTTTCGCTCGCGTAACATAACGTAATTAATCTAGTTTTTGTCTTATTCATCATAATATTGCTACCCATAGCACACTTTCTTAGCACAGCTTTAGCTTTTTCTCCCAGAAAATTTCCCATTACTTTTAGATCAACCCTAAAATAGTTCAACATATTTATCTTTGCGTCACACGTCCCGGTAAATCAATAGAATAAAGTCACGTGTTCATAAAAGAAGTTTCCTTGGCGTCTTAATAGCGTTATTGTGTTTGCGTGACGAGCTGAGCAGTCTATAGGGAACTGTAAACGTGTAGGCGTCATCAAGAGGCATTCACATAAAGCGGTGGACTGTGAAAACGCAACGCCAGAATGAAGATAAACCAAATCATGGTAGCTCTTATTTTGTTTGTATTATTTTAACATGGACAGCATTGTCTTGTTCCAAAGCTTTCGTCATCAAAATACCTACATTCATATTAATTCAGCCACTGTGACCAACTTGCGCAAAACAAAGTTAATAAAGCCTTGGCTAAAATGTCAAAGCGTCTATCAGTATCTTGGAATATAATTCACCCGTATGGTCTCCATTTTACGCCAACCATACAAGACGCATAGAAAAACTCCAAAAAAAATTCTTGTCCATGCTCTGTTTCAGATTCGGTCTCAGACGAAGTCTTCCACTTTACTCTGAAAAACTTAAAAAATTCAACGCTTTTGTTCTCGTGACGAGGCGCAAATATCTCGACCTAGCTTTCCTGTTCAAACTTATTAATTCACACGTAGATTCGCCCTATCTCCTTTCGAGCATCGATTTCAATATTAGTCCGAGGCATCGTGAGCCTTTTCTTAAAACTTTCACCCTAAATGTCTGCAAAAACAACATATCTTTTTTTAGTCCGATTACCAGGATGTGTCGCCTATATAATGAACTACTAACAGATAATCACATGAACATAGACATATTCAACGATAACCTGCCCCGTTTCAGACGGGCGATACTTGACATACTTTTTGAAGATTTCATTAAGGAGGAAAAACTATAATATATTTAAAAAAATGGAGGAACATTTGATTCTGGTGATTGTTGAGTATTTAAGTATTTGTAATTTAATATAACTAACCAAGCTGTGGACACATATTTTGGAATAGCATCTAGCTTAATATTATAGCCTTGTTAATTTTGTATGTTTAATGATGTTGTTCTGTTTTGTGTTCCTTAATAAATAAATAAATATCTGTCCATATCTACATCGGTATCTATACTAATACCAGCGGACCCAGCGAACTTTGCTTCGCCCCTTGCACCGTCCCGCCCCGTCCCCGTTTCGCCCAGCCTCGTAATTTTAAATGTTAAGAAAAACACTATGATTGATCAGTTAACGAGCGGGATGAAAAATGATCAAATTACTAAAATGGCTAAAAAAAGTAAAAATTTAGGGTTGCATGTAGTTTTTAATGCCACATTATAAATAAATAAAAAAATTCGTCCAAAAATAAAAAAAATAAGGGTGAACAACCCTTATCACTCAGGGTTATGAAAAATAGACAGTAGACGATTTTCAGACCTACTGAAATCGCATATAAAATGTGGTAAGAATCGGTAAAGCCGTTTCGGAGGACAAGACGGGGAGGGGAGGGAGCAAACTCAGAACGCGCGGACGAAGTCGCGGGAGACCGCTAGTCTATTATAAACTTTCATTTTTTAGCCCAGAGCTATCTAATTTGACTTTGTGCAAGTGGTCATGTAAAAAATACTGACTCTATCACAAATGTAGCAATTAAACTATTATTTTATTTAAACCAATTTATTCATATAGAAATATAGACAGGCACAGAAACGATGTCTACCTACAAATATTTCACTTCATCTTGACAGACTAAGGCCAAGTTGAGTAATAAATAGATGACTCAAGCTGTATTAAATCGAGGGTCATTAAAATATCCATTCTGACATTCGGTTACGGTATTTTTCCGTTAAATAATAAAAGTCCCCCTAGCCGATTTCAACTACGGTGGCCAGTCGCAACGACTAACCGACTACGTGGGACATATTAACGTACACAAGTGTGTGCTGAAACACTGGTGCACTCTCTATTCCTTGGTAAAAAAATATTAGTTAAACAGCTTACTAAACTCCCTTAATCAAGGAAGATTTTATGCACTGGCTACCCTTATTGAATGCTAGCGCCCCCTGTTAATGTCATCTATCGACCAGAAGATTTTTTCGCAATATAATTCCAATAAGTATGATGTGTCAATTTCAGAGCACCTGTAGGTTATCGTCATTAAGCACCCGTGCTGAATCTTACACGGACATATTATGTATATACATATTATGTACAACTCTTTTATACTGTATATTTAGTTTATGTATATTATGGTATGTATATAATATTATAATTTTACACAACAGTATTTGTTGCATTTTAATATCTATTTACAATATTCTCCTGCACCCATAACAATCTCTCTGCATGAATGATCTAAAGGTATGGCTGGGAAAGAATGCTATTAGCATTAAGTCCACCTTTTCTACACTTTTATTTGTTGAATAAAGTTTTTAAATAAATAAATATGAGTCTATATTTTTTACTAAAAATCAGATTTTTTATCAAGATGAATACATAAAACGGTCTTTAAATATGTTCATCGGTAAAATATTTCTTTTCTAGATGCCATGCAAAAGTATTGTCAAACGCTAATATAAAGTAAAAAAATATATTACATTTTCATTTTCTTTTCACTTAACATACATCAAAGCACTAACGAGCTAACAAACAAATCTTCAAAGGAGTTAACCCGCCAAGGGCTGGGCCTCTCTTTCATTTGCTCCGGAAAATGGAGTCAAAGCTACTTACTCAACTCTTCATGTCGCACTCGCTAGATTCTCTTTGAAAGTGGGGCTGATTCTAGTGATGCACCGACTTATACTTAAACTAAAGTAAATGTCTCTTTCACTTCTAAACAAATGAAATGGGACTGAATAATTTAGAAACCTTGAACTAAACAGTGTCTGTGACTGTTGATCGGAGAATTCAATTTTTTTATTTGTTTACGCCGTTAATACACCAAGGCATGTGCATGCGGCAGCGATGCGGCTGAACTATACCGAAAAGGATGCAAATATCACATCTAGCTATGTTAGAGCGAGACATTAACATATGCGAATGCCACATGCCGCTTTCAAAAGTCTTATTCCGCATGCGAATGCGGTGGTAGCCTAACGGCGATAGTGCAACGCCTGATTTCATTATTTTTTTAGTGGTGACCTCGTAATCTTTCTGCTAAATTATCAATGGATTCCTCAATTTTCTTTTTTCGTTACTTATACTTTTTTTCGTAATCCTATTAAAAAGAGAACGATACATTTACTTTAGTTCATGATTTGGTCGGTGTGTCATTAGAATCAGACCCCATGTCTCAAGGCGTTTTCATAACTCGGAACTGATGGCCGCATTATGACAGTCTTATTTCTATTCCTCCATATGAGGTACTAGAATTCTGGTGAGAAATTGAATAGCTATAATAATAGATAGCTACGCTGGGATCGATGCATTCGAAGTGCATGTTGAAACAGAGAGCAGTTTGTAGGCGACATATGGATAAAAAACATAAACAGATTATGGTTTTTAGACATCCGAATTTGTAATTGGCCCGTATGTAATGTATTGTAGTTATTGTTATTGGTGCAATAAAATACGAGTAAGGTTATGGCTACGTTTGTCTTTATTTATTGAAATACTTCTTTATAATGTCCATACTCTAACCCACTAAGATAACAAAGGATCTTGACCAAAATTCTATAGAAACTCGGCCCACTTTGCGTCTGCATGCGTCTTTACAAAATGTTCGGATAAAATACATAATTATTTGAAAGAATACAAACAAAATTAAAAAAAAAAAAAATAGGGGTTTAAGAGGAATTTAATGGCAGATTAAACATTTTGAGGTTATGTTTTGTGATTTCAGAGTTATTGAACCTCACCTATATTCATTTTGATACATTCAGAAGGTAATTGTTATATTTTACTGAAGTAACTCAATACTTACTTACTTAGTTACCCTTAAAATACCAGTCCAATTATAATTCAAACAAGATTTTTAGGGTTCCGTAGCCGAATGGCAAAAAACGGAACCCTTATAGTTTCGTCAAGTTTGTCTGTCTGTCTGTCTGTCTGTCCGTCCGTATGTCACAAAATATTTAAAATTCAAAATTCAAAATTACTTTATTTTGTACATAGGCTATTGCTAGCACTTATACACGTCCCAACATTGGCCCTACCACAGCTTCGGGACAATTGTGGGCTAGTGCTGAGAAGAAGCTGCGCAACAAACTCAGTCACTATTGTCAATGCCTCTTTTAAAAATATTACAATTAAATGTTCTTACAAGCTAGACCATACATTCTTATCGTTCATATAATCATTTATTCTATAATATCCTTTAGTCATTAAACATTGTAACAATAGATTTGAATTTATGTAAAGGTAATTCAATTATATTTTGAGGCAATTTATTAAAGAAAGTAATACATCTTCCAATAAACGAGTGATTAACCTTCTGAAGTCTGAAGTTTGGAACGGCAAGTTTATTCTTGTTTCTAGTACTGAAATCATGTAAATCACTTTTTTTAGGAAATAAGTGCAAGTTTTTACGAACATAAATCAAATTTTCATAAATAAACTGTGAATATACTGTAAGTATCTTGACTTCTTTAAACAAATCCCTTAAAGAGTCGTCAGATTTGAGATTGTAAATAGCCCGTACAGCTCGCTTTTGCAGTATGAATATTGTTTCGATATCTGCAGCCGAGCCCCATAACAAGATACCATAAGACATTATACTATGGAAATAGCTGAAATAAACTAACCTTGCCTTTTCAACGTCAGTCATAAGCCTTATCTTTCTTACTGCAAAGGCAGCCGAACTAAGTTTCCCTGACAAGGTCTCGATATGTGGACCCCATTGAAGATTATGATCTACGGTTATTCCCAATAACGTTGAGCTTTGTATAGTATCTAGTGGCTCATCTTTAACCATGATCTGCGTTGGGACTTGTCTGACATTAGGCATTGTAATTTTTATGCATTTGGTTTTACCCGTATTAAGCACTAAATTAGTATCGGTAAACCAATGAAGTACCTGTGAAAGAGCACTTACAATTTACATCGTCAAAAGATTCTTTGGCCCTTGGAGTCTTAAAAATTAAGGAAGTATCATCTGCAAACAGTACTATTTCACATACATCATCGACAAAGTATGGAAGGTCATTTATATATATCAGAAACAACAACGGTCGCAATATCGATCCTTGGGGCACTCCCATTTTTAGAGGTGCTCCGGGAGACTCAGTTCCATTAATATAAATCTTTTGAGTTCTATCACTAACATAAGATTTCAATAACCCTAGCGCATCGATCGAAACGCCGTAATGTTGAAGTTTTTTCAATAATGTCTCATGGTCTACACAATCAAATGCTTTAGAGAGGTCACATAATACTCCTTAGTTGTGAAATGAAATAGAAGTTGATTAAAAATTATCTTTTCAAAAATTTTGCTAAGCACGGGTAAAATTGATATTGGTCGAAAGTTGGAGGGGTCGCATTTTTCTGCTGATTTAAAAAGTGGAACGATTTTACTAAATTTCATTAAATTTGGAAACTTGCCTTCATTGACACATTTGTTAAATATGATCGCTAAACGCGAAGCTATAAATTCAATAATGGTTTTAATTATATAAACAGATAATCCCCATAAGTCCTCAGTCTTTTTCAAATTAAGTTCATTGAATGTTTTTATAATAACCTCAGAGGATACATGCCTAAAGTTCAGTAAAGAATGACATTCATCAATATTAGATCCAAGAATAGATTGGGCTTGTTCTGGAGATGATGCAAGATCTTTGGTTGTTAATGTTGCAATATTAGTAAAGAAATTTTCAAAGATATTTGCAACCTCTAAATTAGAATTAACTATCTTACTTCCAACTTTTAAGGAAAACGAATGATCTTTTGTTTTGTTTTTACACGTTTCCTTGTTTATAATTTCCAGGTAGCTTTCGCCTTATTCTTGGAACCGGTAACTATCCTTCGAATATGGTTAGACTTAGCCTGTGCACATACTTTTTTAAAGATTTTTGAGTAGTTCTTCACATATTCTATAATGTGTGGGTCCTGGGTCTGTTCTTTAATATTATATAGTTAGTATAATTTATTCCTACTTTTAGAAATACCAACTGTAGCCCATTCATTAAAATTTAATGAATGGGCTACAGTTAGTATTTCAGGTATAATTTGGTTATAATCAGGTAACTTGACCTGATTTGACTTTACTGTTTTTTTTTTGTAAATATTTGATTATATTCGTTCTTTATCAAAGTGAATAAATCTTCATAAAGTTTATCAGCGTTGTTACTATTACTGTGCATTAAAGATTGAATTACTTTTAAATCTATCTATTCTATTATCAGTGATTGCCCTATAAATAATATCCACAGCATTTGAGATGGGACTGTGTTCAAACGCGACTTTTTGTCCTCTGTGGTCGGACCTTAAACAATGTAAAATTGATTTATCAATTACTTTAATATTACAGAAAATGTTATCTAAGCACGTAGCTGTTGTAGGAGTCACTCTCGTAGGTTCATTAAAAACGTTCACTAAGTTAAAAGACTTAAAGAGACCAAGAAAACTCATTGACTGTTGCGTTTTTTTAAGTATATCTACATTATAATCACCGCATATTATCAAAGATTTACTTTGCTTAGAAACTTTCGATAAGGCTATTTCCATTGTAGCTTCAAAAAGGCCGTAATCTGCATTGGGAGGACTGTATACGCTTATTATAATATATTGGTCTAACTCAACACATGCAAGTTCAATAGTTCGTTCAATAGTAAGTGATACAATATCTTTACGCTCTTTATAGTTTAATTGATTTTTCAAAAGAATGAGTGACCCTCCTCTAGTAGTTGTCTCTCTAGTGAACGAACTACCAACTTTATAATCATATATGCTTAACATTAGTTCATGCTTAAGAAACCAATGTTCCGTTACACACATAATTTGAACATCAAAATCTTGTAAAAATAGAGATACTTCTAGTTCTTTGCCGGCCAGGCGTTGTATATTCTGATGCACAATATTGAATGTAGGCCTGGCTTTTGTCTGACCTCTTAGTTTAAATCCTTAGAGGTTGTCAAATGATTAATATCAAAATTAGTAATACTACGAATATTATTAGAACATGTCATGTTATTGTTAATAAAACATTTAATGTAAAGGCTAACAAAGTAGCTATTTGTTTTTTATATTTATAAGGCAGGTGTAAAGAGCCGCCTGTCAAACTAAATCTGTTGTCAATAAATTTATTTGTGTCAAAAAAAACAAATTTGTCATTATGACGCACAATTAAGTTTAATAATAAAGTATTCAGTAAATGAATATTGTTATTTTCTGATGCCGTATAATTACTACAAAATGGCAAGGCACAGAATAAAATTCTTTTCACATTAAGTCCTGACAATATTGTAAAATTCTTTATGATATTGGATTTCGACAAATTCTGACTATTTCCTGACATTATAATTAGTATTGAATTACAGTCAAGGCATTTTTAATACATTTAACTATTTGGTCAAGGGAAGCGTCAGGCATACAATTATTTACAATATTACAATTTAATTGTAAACTTAACAATGGACCATAACCAACTCCTAGTCTATCCGAGAAGGCAATAACATTGTTAACATTTTTTAAGTTTTCATGTGATTTAGGGCTCATAGAAAATGTTTCTTGCGAACACAACAACTGGCCAACTCCTCTTTGTTTATTGGAGTCAAATTCTGAGTTCAATGTGATATTTGGCAATGATTTGCAAGTATTTGAGGCTGTATTTCCCAGTTCTAAAAGTTTGTTTGCTGCCAGGATGTGTTCTGATATTTGGTCTTGGGCTGAATTGTATTTAGATGTCATTGATTTTAAAGACTCCTGTAACATTGAGATATTAGCCTGTAGTTGTTTAATGTCCATGTCATATCTATTTCTACTTTCCTGTAGCTTGTTATTATAAATTTCCAAACTGTCTAATAATTCTAACCGTTCTTTTCTTAACTTTACATTATTATAAAAACATTTTTGTTTTTTAACCATCTGTTTTGTTTTGGTTATAATTTTATTAATTTTTAAATATTTTTTTAATTTATTCCTACTTGAAAATCTAATTTGATTACAAATATTTACAGACTGATCTAATTTGCAATTTAAACCTAACTCAGTAACTGCTGCATGACCATTAGGGCTACCAATAATTTCATCAAATAGGTTCAAGGTTTGTAAGTGCGCTTGATCCTTTTTTTCCTCTTCCAAATGCAGTATTGTCCTGTTGGCATCCCGCAGTTCACTTTCCAATTCATTATTACGAACCAGTGTCTGCTCAAAGACACTACTGCACTGGTCGAAGGTGCTGATGGTGTGGAGCAGCTGGTCACGGTGTTCAGTGACTTCATGCAAGCAGGCATGCAGTTCCCCTAATTCTTTCCTGAAGGAGTTGGTCACAGAAGTCCTTTTTCTCCTTAAATTCCTCAAGTGCCCGTTTGAACTTGAGCTCAGTCTCCCTGGAGGACATCTTGCGGGTCATGGTTCCAGTACGGGTAGTCATTGTTATTTGGGCTAAGCTTCACCTGGAATTTATTCAACACAGGAGTGTATTGCAGATATTTAAGTAGGGTTTGTATTGTTTTAAGAAAACATAAAAATATGTAACTGCTAGTAAAATAAAACTGCCAAAAATAGTTGAGGATCTTATAAAATTAAATTATATTAGACAGTTTTGGGTTACATTTACTTAGAGTTGGTTTATCATACAATTAACTATTGTTTTATGTCACATAATTAATGAGGTACTAAAATCAGACACCCTTAATATCCCTAGCAAAGAAAATAATTTGCAGTGTATTTCACTACTTGTTTACTACTGCAGAACTAGATATGTGTAAAAATTGTCTGACTGTGGTCAACAGCATTAAATTGCTATCATCAGCTTTACTTACACTATGTTAAGCAAGAAGAGAAACATTAATACTGAGACAGTATGTTAGTTTGTATTGTCAGGTGTTAATATTTTTTTGTCTGCGGCATGAGGTTGTTGCATCAAGCTTCACTTGTGTTTTCCAAGCAAGGAGATTTACAACCAAGCCAAATGTTATGGGAATGGACGTGACTCACTATTGTGAGGTTTGTAATGTGTTTGGTGTTGTGTATGCAGCAATAAACAGACAGTAAACACACACGAAATGAGTAAAGTGACGAAATAGATAGGTATGTTTTTTGAAAATTTAACCTCTTTATTTCGTTAGTATGTATGTATGTTTTCACTAATCAAACAATTTAATATTACTTGCAATATTGTGTTACTGAGAAATAAGACAAAAGAAAACAATACTCCCCTGGTTTTAGTATCCGTTGTCCACTTTTTTGTATAACAATTTTGAATTCACCGTTATGATTGACGTCACTATGGCACCAATATTTACGTGCTAGTATTTGTATTTTACGATTTCTAAATAGGTAAAACTACTACTTTATGTTTGAAATTGGATAAAACACTATGTTTTTAATAACTTACAAGTACGAATTAATAGCTTAAAACATTTTTAAAACTTATAAATAAAATCAGCTGTGTAACATGACAGCTGTTTTTTTTTCCTATTATTATACAGCCAATTTATTCTGTAACTATAAGCATCACACTGTTGAAATTTGGTAGGGAGATGTATCCAATTAATCGTTAAACGATTCTCATACAAAAAATAAAAAATAATGATATGTAAGGGGGGGTTCCATACATGAAACTAGAACCGAAAAAAAATTTTTTAGTCAAACCTATGCGTGTGGGGTGTCTATGGATAGGTATTTTAAAATGACATAGAGATTCCTAAAACCGTTTTCTTTTAAAGTCTAAGGTTTCTTAACGAAAATTGGTTCGGACGGGATCGAACGAGAAGTTTTTGAGATATAGCACTTTTTCTACAACCGCAAACATAACTTTGTTCTTCATACAAACACTATGAAAAACAAAGTTATATTTGTTGTCAACAAAATATTGTGGTATATTACTAAGTGGAAGTAAGTGGATTGCCTTATTCAGTTAACGTTGGCACGTTGCACCCTCAGTGCGCGAGTCCGACTCGCACTTGGGCGGGTTTTTAAATATAAACTACAAAAACACAATCTGGGCCTGTCTTTGGTCAATATCCTTTGCAGCTTTTGTGAATTCAGTCATCATTTCAAATTCTAAAACATTTAACATCCTCTGCGATCCAACTCAACGTTTTCTCTTTTGATCCCGTCATACACATAACAGTTTTTGAGCTGAAACTTAGTTTTATGTCCCGGTTTAGTTCAATGGGTGCATTTTTCAGCAAACGAAGAGCGATTGCAAGTCTCTTTGATGAGTGAATCGTTTGAGTCGATAACCTCGTTCGGTGAATGAATACAGAAGGCATATATCCGCGGATCGTCTGAATCTGTAAGTGGCCAAGTTGGCAGAGCTCCCGAAATAGCCTTTGGTGGGATAAAAGTACAAAAAAACCTTTTTAATATTCATCGGTAATTAGAGTAGTGTGTTTTTCGATGAATGGAATTGGCGATTTCAAATTGTTTTACTATGTCGGTAGAAAAACCTGGTAATGTACTATCACAGACAAAAACATTTGCTCATTTCGCATGTCTGATGCTTAATGTGTGAATAATATATTGCAAATGCAAATGTCCCTTTTTGCTCATACTGTGTTGCGTAGCAGTGTTAAAAAACGCATACGTTTTGCGCAAGTTTGAATTTTGGACTCAATTCACCGTTCCATCTGCAAACATCGATTGGAATAAGTTGGTCGAAGTTTAGGTACTGACACAAGCATTTGTAGTTATAAAATTCCTCCTTATTTCTTTAGCAATTAGAGCGAAACAGTATAATGTATTTTTGTTGCCAACTGTACTAACCACACCCCCGGTCATTTGGCTAGCATTTGACCCAGTGAAATCTATTAACCTCTATTCTTATTTCTGGCTCCATTCTTGGCAGTCAAGTGCATAATATGCATAATAATCTATTAGTTGCAAAGCCATCTTCTGGTGGTATTATGTTTGGTACTTTTATTTCTTTAGTAAGCTATTGATGTTAGAGTATGCTGTATACCTGTTTTGACATGTACAACTCAAAATGCGTGCAAGCAATTTTCCCGTCCTTGTGAAAACATTGACGGGGTGTTACCCGTTATGTGGACTTAAAGACCATGAATATAAATCGAATGACTTTTTGTATTTTCAAAGGCAATGTAGAGCGAAAAAAAATCCGCCTGGTTAAAAATAAACATTTTTGGCTGTGCCATGAGCCATCAACGCATGTCACCTCTGAATGAAGTGTAATGATAATAAATGACAGATACTCGTATATTGGACACTAATCACATACATTGCTCTTATCCCAAAGTAAGTAGCTAATGCACTTGTGTTATGGAAATCAGACACAACGTTGGTAACACAACATCCAGACCCGAGACAATATAGTTTTTTTTTTATTTCTACATAGACCCGACTAGGAATCGAACCCGGGACCTCGGAGCGGCGACGCCTTAAAACCAGCCTTTCTTAGCCACTGCACCACGGAGGTCGTCAAAGCTTGATTGAGTTAGGAAACTGGTTTATCAGTAAAATAATACTTTTTGGGATAAAAATATGCGCCAACAACACATCAATTGTATGGTTTCAAATTTACGAATTTTCTTCCTTGTGCTACGGCGTCTCTCGGTACGACAAATGAATAACTCATGTGTGGCTGAAGAACACTGCCTATTTCCCTGAAACAACTGACGCCAGACAATATCGCCTACGCGTTAATAACCGTATATTTCATAACAAGAACCAACCCACATACTTAACAGCGTTCTCGCACTATCTTCAAGTACACATAAAGGTGAGGACAAACATGGTATCCTTAACCCTCAAATTGTACCTTAAAATTAGCAGCTAAATGTACTTACCCCTTTCGATTTAGAAGCGCTGAGGTTACGCGTCATTTCATCTAAATTAATCGGGCGGTCTTAACAAGGTTTTAACGTAGAAGTGGAAATTATTTCTGAGCGGGGCGTCATCCATCGTTGTGAGTGTCAAATTATTCATTCATGCATGTACTTACGAGGTTCACGAGTAGGTACATAGCGTTTCAGTAAATGGGGGCTTCTAATACACTTTTCAACGAAATACGTGTATTTAGATGTATTTATTTTGGGAGGGGTGAATACGCTGTATGTATAATAATATGGTTATTTTTATAAATCATTGCTTTTCCACAGTTAACTCTAAACGTTACCCAGTTCCTCTCCGTCATTTCAACTAAATCAATACCTTATATATAATCAGACCAGTCCAGAAATTATTATTTTTTTGGTGTTTTGTACCATTTCTACATAGTTACTGTTACAATTAAGCCATATAAATCAATATTCGATAACAATTTACATCGTATCGAACAAAACGTCATCAAACGGCGTAGTCAGGTGGCCTACTACGGAAAACGAAATCCGTCAATACGATCATTTTTTGCGGATCCGAAGCATTTTTAGTATTAATCCTTACTACGAAATGCTCCGAATCCTCAAATCAATTAGACTTTTGATGGATTTCATTTTTTAAAGCAGACCCCTTGTGGTCTACTCTTCAAACCTACGGTCGAGCAAGAGACGACGATAGTCAGTCAAACGAAATAGATAAACCGATTTTGATAAACGTAAACATCGTTGTTTTACGTATAAGAACATGTAATACAGTTAATTCCATATATCAATAATAAAACTGGTAAGAAAGTTTGTACTTACAACAAACCCTCAGGTGGATAGAGACCATAAAATTATTATCCCTTTGGAATAGAACGACAAAAGCGAGATGTCACTAGTAGCAGCAAACTGTGTGATAAAAAGAGATGGGTAGCAGAACCGTTTTTAGCAGCTGTCAGTCAGTTCGGAAGGCTTATAGAAGCTCGCTGAAAATTTCACTCATTTGAGTTTTTGAAAATTTATGTGAAATTGTGTAATATTTTGAAGAAATATTTATGTTGAAACATGGTGACTTGATCGGTAATTGATTGTTGTTCATTACAGCGGAATAACCCAACAAATAATCATTCAACAGGTAAATTAGTCCAAATCGAAGCCTCTTAATATACGACTTATATTTACCAATGCGCTTCAAATTTAAAGTAGGTACGCAGTTTGATTATTCTATTCTACAAACGTTAATTTACGTAAAAAATAAAGACAGAATAACACAGGGAATGTTTATCGACGAATATTTTGTATAATGAAATAACATTTAGTTTTACACTAGAGCTGCATGTTCAATATTTTGTGTCGACTGTTTATCATGCAGTAAACTACTATATTTAAGTTAGGAACATTGTTATAAATCACCTGATCGAAAGATTATCTCATTTAAAGCTACAAATGTTACTTACTTATGTTAGTTACTGACATCTTAAATCGGTTTCGTTTGACAGCTTTTACTTGTCCTTCTATTCCGATAGGAATATTAATTTTATGATAGAGACACAGTTAAATTATAGTCTTGGAAATAAGAAGTAGGGACTGAGGACTAAGGACTATTTCCAGCGCGTCACGGGTATTCGCTTATAATCCGATTTCCAATCGAATTATAAACGGTCCATTTGCAATCCTACGATCTTCAAAATGAAATAAACAATATTGAAGTGAGAAGAAGCTTGGTAGTAAACAATAGCAATTGAATTCGATTTCAAATGAGAAAGGATATTTATTTAGATAGAAAAAACATTATGATAATACTACTTGTAGTGGTAACATAATATGTAATGTTTTAAGGTTTTTGTCCACTACACCGTAGCATACCCTGAGCGTGCTATGAACGTGTCAGGAAAAAATATATGTTTGTTTTGATAACTATGACACCTTGCCTACTAGACCGTTCCGAAACCGGCCAACACCGTCGCGTGTCATTTACGGCGTGTTCCAGTACCGTTACCATGAGTTTACGGCGGTTTTACTCGCTGGCGTCGTCGTAAAAGTGTATTGAAAATTTTAGTTCTGCAAGTGACCGCTAGTGGCGCTGTGTAATTTTTTGTAGACTTTTTACGTTGTCGCTAGCGAGTGAAACCGCCGTAAACTAATGGTAACGTTACAGCACCGACGAAATACACTCTCGCTTCATAATACGATGAGACGAAGCGCTGTTAATCCGTTTAGTGCCATTGTAGAGCGTATCGTGTTACTTTTTGTGCCTGAATCGTTCCTAGCACAGTCGCGGAATGATACGTTGTAGTGGGCAAAGCCCTTTACTTTAAACATTGACCCAAGCGAATAATTATTATCATTTCATTATCTACAATGTCATAAATAACTGGTTAATTGACTGATACCTTCTCCTTAGAATAGAAGTTAGATACAGGATTGCTACCATGTACCTTATTATTTATGAGTTTCCGATATTTCGGCACTGTTGCAAGTGCCATGATCACAGAGTTACTGAAATTAGTAACTCTGAAATATCGGAAACTATAAATAATAAGGTACATGGTAGCAATCCCGTATCTAACTATTCTAATGTCAGTAACCATTTTAGATGAAACAAGACATAAGCAACCTCTACTATTAGTTTTTTTGCGATATTAGGGCAGGTTTCACCATTGACAAAAAAGCACAACGAATAGTTTAAATATGAAACATCACTTCGTATGAATTATCGGACATATAACGCTAACTAGAACTTATTAACACGATATGAAACAATGACCAAAACTATGAACGAATATGAACAAAACAATTACCTTTTTAATGCCAAGCAAGTACGCGATGCTTGTCAATCTTTCTGTCAATTCTTACACGTACAATAACTTAACGAAAGCGCACATACATACAACGACCAGGTTAACATGCGTTCTTGCTTGCGACTACACATTTCCTTTCCCCCTTTCTCCTCCCAATTCTACTCACAGTCGTTTACTGTTCAGTCCGTTCGACTGTGGAATTCTCTTCTACTGCACATCCGAAAATCCCAGTCCTTTCCAGTGTTTAAAGCTAGGGTAAAAACGCACTTCCTTTCGCATTAAAAAACTGACTATAATAGATCTATTATATGTACGTATATTATATGTATTTATCAATTTGTTTTATTGTATTTGTAATATAGCGTGTATTAGTTTAATGTTTATTTTAATTTTTTATTTTGTATATGTTATTAAAGTGTAATATTAAAATATTAGCTATATTCTTGCACACCGCTTTCTACCTCACTAATAAACGTTGTTTCATTTACCCAATGGTTGTCTGGAAGAGATCGCTTCCCGCGATAAGACCGGCAATATTGTACACATAATTTGTCTGTAATGTTATTGTTTCTTGTGTCCTTACTTGGGCAATAAAGATATTTATTATTTTTATTAGAATATTATTACTTCTATTATTCTGCTTTTCCTTACTTGAAGGTTGTATTGAAGAAATTGCTTCAATCAATAAGACTGCCTGAATTGTACTCCTGTGTTATATTTAAATTGTTTGTGCAGTTAAGAATATTAATTAATAATTGATACAATTAGGCTAAATACCGGTAGTCGTGGATAATTTGCGTAATTAGCTGGGTAGCTTAAATTTTCAGAAAGATCTTCTATTTACACAAATCTGAGCATTTTAGAGCCCAAAAATGTTTCATGGCCTAAAATTTAGAGAAAACTAAACACAGGCGTGGGTAGACGAGCGGGGCCTAACAACCGAACGACTTTTTTGTCAAGAGGATTGTTACGAACTCGTTCGGTACTCGACTATTAGTGCAAAATAACAACTAGAGCATGGGGCAGATTCTCATACAGTTCATGTACGAAAAAAGTTAACTTATCGAATTTTCTTTGTCGAGGAAAAAAGTGTTTTGATTTTTTTGTTATTCGATTTCATTTATGTGATATTTTTTTCATGAATATCGATATTTTAGTTGAGCTTAAGCTAAAGCGGTTAAACTCGTTATCGAATTACCACACGATAAAAAACAATTGCCGTGAGAGTCACCGCCTAGGGCTCAGATTCTCCCATTCAATCGAACTTATTTACTTATTATTATTTTTACTTTACTTATTCTGCTTTTGTTTACCTCAGACTAGCCTTAACTACTAGGCTGTTGTTTCGGTGATTGTCAATCTATTCTATTAATGTTTACAAGACTAAATTACACGATTCTCGTTGGTCAGATGTAAAATACTTCGAATACTCTCTCTGACGTAACGTTTAACAGGGTTGCCCAGTCGAGTACAGCGGGCAGGCGTCGTCAATCGAGTTGTCTGCCGCTCGATATGCAGATGGCGCTCGTTAGCTGCTCCCTGCAGCCTGAAATTTGACTTACGATTGGATATACTGACTTCCTTTAAAATGCCTACAAGTTAAATTTAAGTTATTAGTATTTTGAAGTAATCCTATCAAGACGAGATCGAAGCGCTTTCAGTATCAAATAGAAATGAGATCTCATGTAGAGCTAAGCTTTTAACCCTACAAGCCCTAACTTTACTCACAAACTTACCTCAAAATCATCACAAACTGCACTCCGTAGTCAAAATAACATGGCTTGCACTTTTCTTTACTAGTTCTACGATAATTACTGGATTACGAACAACTGACGAAGCACCTCAAGAAAAGGTACTTTTAGCCCCTTGCGCTTCGCTTGGCGGGGAGTACTAGTCGTGCCCCTAAATAAATTCTGCAAGACAATGATTTTTTTCTTTAAATTAGGTCATAAAGGGCCAACGTGGTAGCAATGTGGAAACTGCTACCCATAGCACACTTTCTTACCACAGTTTTAGCTTCTTCTCCCAGAAAATTTCCTATTACTTTTAGATCAACCCGAAAATAGTTCAACATATTTATCTTTGCGTCACACGTCCCGTTAAATCAATCGAATAAAGTCACGTGTTTATAAAAGAAGTTTCCTTGGCGTCTTAATAGCGTTATTGTGTTTGCGTGACGAGCTGAGCAGTCTATAGGGAACTGTAAACGTGTAGGCGTCATCAAGAGGCATTCACATAAAGCGGTGGACTGTCAAAACGCAATGCTAGAATGACGATGACCCAAATCATGGTGGTAGCTCTTATTTTGTTTGTAGTTACTGTATCATGTAGAACATGGACAGCATTGTCTTGTTTCAAAACTTTCGTCATCAAAATACCTACATTCATATTAACTCAGCCACAGTGGCCAACTTGCGCAAAACAAAGTTAATAAACCCTTGGTTAAAATGTTAAAGCGTCTATCTGTCCATATCAACATCGGTATCTATACTAATACCAGCGGACCCAGCGAACTTTGCTTTGTCCCTAGCACCGTCCCGCCCCGTCCCCGTCTCGCCCAGCCCCGTAATTTTACAAGGTAAAAAAAAAACACTACAATTGAGCAGTTATCGAGCGGGATTTAAAATGATCAAATTACTAAAATGGCTAAAAATAAAAATTTTGGGGTGTATGTACTTTTTAACGCCACATTATAAAAAAATAAAAACAACAAACTTTCGTCAAAAATTTTAAAAAAGTAAGGGTGAACAATCCTTATCACTTAGGGTTATGAAAAATAGATAGTAGCCGATTCTCAGACCTACTGAATACGCATATAAAATGTGGTAAGAATCGGTAACGCCATTTCGGAGGACAAGAGGGAGCAAACTCAGAACGCGCGGACGAAGTTGCGGGGGACCGCTAGTCTATCATAAACTTACATATTCAGCCCAGAGCTAGCTAATTTGACTTTGTGCAGTGGTCATGTAAAAAATACTGACTCTATCACAAATGTAGCAATTAAACTATAATTTTATTTAAACCAATTTATTCATATAGACATATAGACAGGCACAGAAAAAAGTCAACCTACAAATATATCACTTCAGACTAAGGCCCAGTTAAGTGATCAATAGTTAACTCAAGCTGTATTAAATCGATGGTCATTAAAATATCCATTCTGACATTCGGTTACGGTATTTTTCCGTTAAATAATAAAAGTCCCCCTAGCCGATTACAACTACGGTGGCCAGTCGCAACGACTTGCCGACTGCGCGGGACATAATAACGAAGAGTGTGCTATAACACAGGTGCACTCTCTATTCCTTGGTAAAAAAATATTAGTTAAACAGCTTACTAAACTCCCTTAGTTCCCTAAAGGAAGATTTTATGCACGGGCTACCCTTATTGAATGCTAGCGCCCCCTGTTAATGTCATCTATCGGCCAGAAGATTTTTTCGCAATGTAATTCCAATAAGCATGATGTGTCAATTTCAGAGCACCTGTAGGTTATCGTCATTAAGCACCCGTGCTGAATCTTACACGGACATATTATGTATGAGTCAATATTTTTTTACTAAAAAGCAAAATTTCTATCAAGAAGAATACAGAAAACGGTCTTTAAATATATTTATCGATAAAATATTTCTTTTCAAGATGCCATGCAAAAGTATTGTCAAACGCTAATATAAAGTAAAAAAATGCTTACATTTTCATTTTCTTTTCACTTAACATACATCAAAGCACTAACGAGCTAACAAACAAATCTTCAAAGGAGTTAACCCGCCAAGGGTGCACCTCTCTTTCATTTGCTCCGGAAAATCGAGTCAAAGCTACTTACTGAACTCTTCATGTCGCACTCGCTAGATTCTCTTTGAAAGTGGGGCTGATTCTAGTGATGCACCGACTTATACTTAAACTAAAGTAAATGTCTCTTTCTTTTCTAAACAAATGAAATGGGACTGAATAATTTAGAAACCTTGAACTAAACAGTGTCTGTGACTGATGATCGGAGAATTCATTTTTTTTATTTGTTTACGCCGTTAATACACCAAGGCATGTGCATGCGGCAGCGATGCGACTGAACTATACCGAAAAGGATGCAAATATCACATCTAGCTATGTTAGAGCGAGACATTAACATATGCGAATGCCACATGCCGCTTTCAAAAGTCTTATTCCGCATGCGAATGCGGTGGTAGCCTAACGGCGATAGTGCAACGCCTGATTTCATTAGTTTTTAGTGGTGACCTCGTAATCTTTCCTCTAAATTATTAATGGATTCCTGAATTTTCTTTTTTTCGTTTTTTTCGTTATCCTATTAAAAAGAGAACGATACATTCACTTTATTTCATGATTTGGTCGGTGTGTCATTAGAATCAGACCCCATGTCTCAAGGCGTTTTCAATGACTCGGAACTGATGGCCGCATTATGACAGTCTTATTTCTATTCCTCCATATGAGGAACTAGAATTCTGGTGAGAAATTGAATGTCGCAACTTGATAGCTACGCTGGGATCGATGCATTCGAAGTGCATGTTGAAACCGAGAGCAGTTTGTAGGCGATATATGGATAAAAAACATAAACGGATTATGGTGTTTTAGACATCCGAATTTGTAATTGGCCCGTATGTAATGTATTGCAGTTATTGTTATTGGTGCAATAAATTACGAGCAAGGTTATGGCTACGTTTGTCTTTATTTATTGAAATACTTCTTTATAATGTCCATACTCTAACCCACTAGGATAACAAAGGATCTTGACCAAAATTCTATAGAAACTCGGCCCACTTTGCGTCTGCATGCGTCTTTACAAAATGTTATTTTTGAAAAATAATTAGGGGTTTAAGAGGAATTCAATGGCAGATTAAACATTTTGAGGTTATGTTTTGTGATTTCAGAGTTATTGAACCTCACCTATATTCATTTTGATACATTCAGAAGGTAATTGTTATATTTTACTAAAGTAACTCAATACTTACTTACTTAGTTACCCTTAAATACCAGTTCAATTATAATTCAAACAAGATTTTTAGGGTTCCGTAGCCGAATGGCAAAAAGCGGAACCCTTATAGTTTCGTCAAGTTTGTCTGTCTGTCTGTTTGTCTGTCTGTCTGTCTGTCTGTCTGTCTGTCCGTCCGTATGTCACCGCCAATTTATTCTGTAACTAGCATCACACTGTTGAAATTTGGTAGGGAGATGTATCCAATTAACCGCTTTACAATTCTCATACAAAAAATAAAAAATAATGATATTTAAGGGGGGGTTCTATACATGAAACTAAAACCGAAAAAAATTTTTTTTGTCATACCTATGCGTGTGGGGTGTCTATGGATAGGTCTTTTAAAATGACATAGAGGTTCCTAAAACCGTTTTATTTTAAAGTCTAAGGTTTCTTAGCTAGACGCTTCTAAAGTGGAAAAATGGGCGTCCCCCCCCCCATCTAACTTCTAAACTAAGCAAGTGTAAATTTTGAAAATAATATATAATATAGATCATAACAAATACTTTTAACGAAAATTGGTTCGGACGGGATCGAACGAGAAGTTTTTGAGATATAGCACTTTTTCTACAACCGCAAACATAACTTTGTTCTTCATACAAACACTATAAAAAACAAAGTTATATTTGCTGTCAACAAAATATTGTGGTATATTACTAAGTGGAAGTAAGTGGATTGCCTTATTCAGTTAACGTTGGCACGTTGCACCCTCAGTGCGCGAGTCCGACTCGCACTTGGCCGGTTTTTGAAATATAAACTACAAAAACGCAATCTGGGCCTGTCTTTGGTCAATATCCTTTGTAGCTTTTGTGAATTCAGTCATCATTTCAAATTCTAAAACATTTAACATCCTCTGCGATCCAACACAACGTTTTCTCTTTTGATCCCGTCATACACATAACAGTTTTTGAGCTGAAACTTAGTTTTATGCCCCGGTTTAGTTCAATGGGTGCATTTTTAGTGCATTGCAGCAAACGAAGAGCGATTGCAAGTCTCTTTGATGAGTGAATCGTTTGAGTCGATAAACTCGTTCGGTGAATGAATACAGAAGGCATATATCCGCGGATCGGCTGAATTTGTAAGTGGCCAAGTTGGCAGAGCTCCCGTAATAGCCTTTGGTGGGTTAAAAGTACAAAAAAACCTTTTTAATATTCATCGGTAATTAGAGTAGTGTGTTTTTCGATTAATGGAATTGGCGATTTCAAATTGTTTTACTATGTAGGTAGAAAAACCTGGTAATGTACTATCACAGACAAAAACATCTGCTCATTTCGCATGTCTGATGCCTAATGTGTGAATAATATATTGCAAATGCAAATGTCCCTTTTTGCTCATACTGTGTTGCGTAGCAGTGTTAAAAAACGCATACGTTTTGCGCAAGTTTGAATTTTGGACTCAATTCACCGTTCCATCTGCAAACAACGTTTGCAATTGGAATAAGTTGGTCGAAGTTTAGGTACTGTTACACAAGCATTTGAGGTTATAAAATTCCTCCTTATTTCTGAAGCGGTTAGAGCGAAACAGTATAATGTATTTTTGTTGCCAACTGTACAAACCACACCCCCGGTCATTTGGCTTGCATTTGACCCAGTGAAATCTATTAACCTCTATTCTTGTTTCTGGCTCCATTCTTGGCAGACAAGTTCATAATATGCATAATAATCTATTAGTTGCAAAGCCATCTTCTGGTGGTATTATGTTTAGTATTTTTATTTCTTTAGTCAGCTATTGATGTTAGAGTTTGCTGTATGCCTGCTTTGACATGTACAGCGCCAGAAAATCAGGTTACCCACCTTTGATGCAAACTAGCCCTTATCACAACTGCATAAGATACTGCAGTGTTTACCTTGACGTGCTGTCGTCCGTACATTACCATAAGGATTGTTGAAATTGTCTCACGTTCAAAACTTGCGATATTTTTATTTACTTATTAAAAATTTATTGCACAGTAATAAAATAAAAATAAAAACTTTTTTTTCTGTGATATGTGCAATGGTCTGAGTTTATGCTTTAGGGCATTCTACTATACCAATCAACCGCTTGGCAATGCAGAAAGTTTAATCAACGGCAGAATATCTACAACAGTTGAAAGAGGGTAAGTACCTGAAAAATATGCCAAAATAAACTTAGTGACCTGACTATTACCGATTTAAAGAAACTTCAGACTGTTAAGTAATCCGAACTGAATCGGGAATGCTTCAGCTTTAAAAGGAATTTCATTTAGCTCTATTCAAATTCTTTATGAAAACACTGTTACTTTCGAGTCAAACGAGTTCAACTTTGCGTTTTTAAGCTTAAAATGGAGGCGTAAAAAATTTTTTTTCTTTCTAAACTTACATTAAGACGATTTGATTTATTTATTAAACAACTAAGTATACTATATTGCACGGATGAAAGTGTACAAAAGGTGGATATGACGCTTTAATTATTCTGTTCCAGTCATACCTTTAGGTATTATCAAAATATAAAAGATAGTTATGATTTAAATACTGTATGTATCGCATATAGAAGAATATATATTTATAAGAGATAAGATGCATGTTATTAATGAAAATTATGCGACATTTAAGTTTCACGAGTCAAGGATAATTGCGCTGTATTTGAATTTAAGCAGTTTTTGCACTAAAATAGTGCACATTTATATGGAAAATAGAACAGTTCCTTAAAACGGCTTGTCTTCGTTCACTACAAGAACTTACAAGTATACCTTATGTGCCAGAACTAAGACACATCGTTCTGAGGGATCTATAAATCACAAGTGGTAAAACAAGCACACCCCTATAAACTCCTAAATAGGTAGGTAGGTACTAAGATAAACAAATACAAACAAACTTGGTGGTTTGTTTACTAAACAAACAAACACAATCTAGGGCTCAAATGAGTGCTGTAACTTGACTGTTATTTTTAACTTTACTCTGAAAATACATATTCGTTGCTATCACTGATATCGAGATAAATTAGCCTTATTTATCAAAGTAGGTAAAAGTTACTCACTTTTGACTGCCTCGATGGTGTAGTGGTTAGTAACGCTGACTGCTAACCAAGAGTTTGTTTCTAGCTTTTTCTGTCTTGAAAATACTCGGAAACACCTCGGAGTCAGAAAGTCGGTGGTGATGACACCCTGATATGTATCTATCAATACGTATGTACCTACGAAGCGCGCGCTGCGTCGTGCGCCTGCGAAACAGTGACAAATATTCGTTGTAGCTAGAAGGCTGTTTTATTGCGCGCTCTCGAACATCCTATACCCCCGTGCCTCAGAAAACACGTTAAGTTGGTCCTGCGCCTGATCTCTCACCGGCCATGTCGGGTCTGCCGTCTCACTGAATAAAGAGTAAAGGAACAGAGAGTGCCCTTGTGTATTGCCCACTCACTGGAATACTATAAAATGTCCCGCGCCGATGGCCAATCTAAGTTGAGATTGACCACCGTTCGTTCGACCACAGTCTGTTATTCTTTGCAAGTCGAATATTGTAAACAATCGTGACATTCTTTTTTAACGAAATGATTAATTTTAAAATGAGATTAACTCAAAACTCACAACTTACATGGGTAATTCATCGTTTTATACTGAGATCTTTTTGAATCAAATAGTATGTCAATTTTATTCACTGATTTTGCTTTAAAAGTTATGAAAATATTGTTTACGTTATTGGACTAGCCAAAAAAAAACGGAGTTTAGTCGGATGCGACCAGGGGGACGTTAAGTTTTCCCTAGTTTAGGTTAGAAACATGAGGGATCAATAACTTACAAAGGCAATTTTTTTTTGACGTGATAACGTCTTTAAAATCGTTTTAGTCGGGTGACATGTTCAGAAACTTGTGTCACACCAAAACCCCACGAGCGCGATCGCAGGTATAACGAGAGAGAGACGGACCGATCTCCCGTCTCATCTCGAGCGCTGCCAGTCATTCCGTGAAACTTGTCACGCGGAATCCTCACGAGCGGAGGCTGGCATAGCGTTCGAGTGAGTGGACCGTTATCACGTAAACATCTCGATCGTAAACCTACTTTGCAAACAACCAATTTTTTTTTACTTTCGTCACCATCATTATCAGCCAAAGGACGTCCACTGTTGAACATAGGCCTCCCCATGGGTTTCCAAAGTGTCAGATCGCAAGCAGTCTGTGTGCATCCAGAGTGATCCCGCCATATTTACTCGTTTACTTTAGTTTTTTTATAAATAAGTACATATTCTTTATTGCATAGGTAAGGACTCAAGAAACAATGGTATTACAGGCCAATCATTTGTACAATATTTGCTGACTTATCGCTGGAAGCGATCTCTTCCAGACAACCATTGGGTAGAGAAAACAACGTTTATTAGTGAGGCAGAAACGGTATATTTATACATAGCTTATGTTTTAATATTACACTTTAAAGATAGTTACATATAAATTATATAACTGTATTAGTTATGTCACAAATACAATAAAACAACTGAATAAGTACAAAACAAATTAATAAATACATATTATATACGTACATAATATAATAGATCCATTGCCGAAAAAACCTGTCAGTTTTTTGAAGCGACAGGAAGTGCGCTTTTACCCCAGCTTTAAACACTGGAAGGGACTGGGATTGTCGGATATGCAGTAGAGAATTCCACATTTTATATTTAACCGTTTGAAAATTACTATGTCTCATTTTGACAACTTATAATCTCATGATTGTTTTAAAATACGAGTAAGTATTAGGCCTGCTTTTGAAGCATTACACTCAAATGCTGTTAGTTACGTTGGTTTTACGCTCTATAAGACGTTTGCTACGCTTAGAATCTATTAGCACATTTTTCGTCAGTTTTATCGTGCTGTAGAACCTACTAAATAAAACCTTAAGTAATGAGAGTGAGTGATATTAAGTCTGAACTAATTGCTTTTAAACTTAGGAGTGCTAAAGAGTCGGGAGTGTATTTCATGACATCATCCGCCCTAAATCAAGCTTGACAATTTTTCAATCTAATTGGAATATTTCCCTTGAAAAAGATACAGCGCAAATCCGCTTTATCAAACATTTGACGCTAAGCCATCGGCAAGTAAAAAATTGGATCGTCTCCGTAGTTAATGTTGGCAGGCTCGTCTTAATCCAGGCCCGCAGAGCAGAGTAAACACTAATCTTTGCCGACGCCGTGGCCAAAGACTAATCGGGTGTAGTATACTCATTACGCTTGCTACATAATTGCTGAGCGCGCTGAGAGGGATTCGAGATGTGCGCGCTTTTGTTTGAGCTAAAGTACCGTTTTTGCGAACGCAGCTCTTGTAAAGGCAAATGTTAATTAGGTTTATGCTGCTTATAGCAAGATAAAGAGGCCATACCTCTTTCATGATGAGTATGATGGACAACCGAAATTGAAAATGTTCTTTCAGTATCGCTGCTTTCATATTTACCACTTGCAACATGGAGGGTCTTTGTGTAGCAGCAGTCAACGACGGTGTATGATAATCGTTAACAATTTAGGCTTACATTAGCTTTTTGGCGAATATTCATTAATTATGATACATTTATATAAACAAATAATAATTTGTGCAAATATAATCGACAAGAGAAAATTTGTTCATTTAAGAAAAGTATATGCCACGTCATACATATAAATACTAAAATGAGCTCAGCAGCTTTTGGTGCTAATTAAATGCATGTATGATACGTGGTATATAACGGTGCGGTGTTACTAAAATTAACGCTGCAGCTAGGGCAATACCTAGGTATTTAAATTAAAAGCAGTGTTTCCCAAAATGGAGGCGAATCTTTGGATCGCTTAAGCTTTGGCCAGAACGGAATGGGGACTCCACCCAGACTTATTTCCGAGAGCACTCGTTTGGAATAAATAAACAACCAGCCACCCCAATATAGACGCGCCTTGATTTTTCCTTATTGGACCTCTCTAATCGATATCTTGATTAAACATATTTTCCTATACAAATGTTGTTGGTGCAAATACTGGCCAATGTCATTCTCTAAAAGTAAAAAAACGGCTAGTAATAATAAAATCCAAAATCATTGATACTCTGTTCAGATCGCGCTTATAAACTCCTACTATTAATTAATTAATGAATAAGTGGGTTGTCGTATGCATAAACTCGAATTTGACTCATTTAAAAAACCGGCCAAGTGCGAGTCGAATACGCGCACTGAGTGTTATGTGCCGCCCCTAAACAGAATCCGGGGTCCCCTTACTTCCACCTAGCGAAAATATCATAATGCTTTTTGACAGCAAAAATAACTTTATCTCTCATAGTGTTTTTATGTTTGACTTTTATAAATAATGGTTTGAACCTCAAAGTCATGTTTTTTGCTATTTATATCAGAATACCAAGTTTCAGCTGCGTGATGCTAATGCTAAAATTTTCAGAATAAAGTGGCTGTGACGGACAGACAGACAGATTTGACGAAACGGGTTCCGTTTTTTTGCCATTCGGCTACGTAACCCCCAAAATGACATTTCAAGTACTTATGTAATTACGAGTCTTTCTTAAATTATTCAAGTCTGCAGTAAAAACCTAAGCAGATTGAAAAGCAATGTACGAGTAACACACGAAAGTCTCGTTGCCATTTAGAATAGCTTCAAAGAGTTTATTAAATTACCTTTACATTACATTCAAAGATTTCGTTATTTTTTTTTAAAGGTTGTCCTATTCACTGTAACAGGGGTGAAAAAAGTTAGAAGTGATTTGGCTTTAAAAAGTCTAAGATTTTCTTTTCTTAAAGGGTTTTATGATATCTGTAACCTATAAGTACCTATATCGCAAAACTGTCATTTGTTTGACATTGTCTCTCTTTTGTAGATATGTGTAAGTGTCGCTTTGAAGTCGTAACAATGTTGTCTGTGGCATGTACTGTAATGGGCATTGTGTACTCTATGTTTTATGGGTAACTTATTAAATCATCTTTTACTTTATTTTATTTACATAACATAAATCCACAGTTTTTAAGAATAACATTTTGCAAAATTTGAGTAAATAACATCGTATGGTTGTGACAATCGAGCAGACATAATGAAACGTATAGTGTATTGTATTATCTGGGGTAAAGTACGTACAAATCACCCCACTCATATCTTAATGATTAAACGTGTCCACCTACGTCTTTTCATATTTCTGCCTTATCTCAAATTGCAACTCTATGCTCAAATGCCATTGTCAAATTGTTGATGATTTTCACAAAACATTTCTTAGGGTTCCGTACCCGAATGGAAAAAAAAGGAACCCTAACAGTTTCATCAAGTCTGTCTGTCCGTCTATATATCATAGCCACTTTATTCTGTAACTATTAGCATCACACTGTTGATTTTTGGTGGTAAGATGTATCTTGATAACCGCTGTACGATTCTTATAGAAAAAAAAAAGATATTTAAGGGGGCTCCCATATATGAAACTAAAACCGAAAAAAATAATTTTGATGTCATACCTACACGTGTGGGATGTATACGGATAGGTCTTGTAAAATGACATAGAGGTTTCTACAACTATTTTCTTTTAAAGTATAACGTTTGATATGTGGTCATATGAGCGTCCCCCCCCCCCCTCTAACTTCTAAACTAATCGAGTTTAAATTTTTACAAAAATGTATAATGTAGATCTTAACAAAAAAAATTACGACAATTGGTTTGAACGATTAACATAACTTTGTTCTTTAAACAAACACTATGAAAAACAAAGTTATGTTTGCTGTCAACAAAATATTGTGGTATTTTGCCGAAGTAAGTGGATCCCTTATTCAGTTAAAGTTGGCACGGAACAGAGGGGGCGAGTCCGACTCGCAAAAAGCCTTTTTTTTTTTAAATTCGAAATGGGTTTGCTCTTGACTCTAGCTAGAACTATAGAACTAATTGTGCTTAGACAGAGTCGACGATGGAGCGAGCTCACCCAGATAAAGCCTGTTCACTCTGTCTTTGAAAGTTGATTGCTTGTAAGTCCTCGTATGTAGGTATATACAGAGAGCTTCGCGATTACCAACCAACATTGTCGGGGCCATGATGTTTTATTATGGCTGTGCCGCTTCAAATCGCTTCAAACGACGTTTGCGTTATCGTTACAAATATTTGCGAGCTAACAATACAATAAAAATGAATTCGCAAGCTTTAAGACGCAATTTTTTTTACACGCTTATAATATTAGCTTCACTTTCCTATCCTAATTTGACCCATTTCCCGGTCTTCGATTAGGATGAAATTTTGCACACGCTCTGAGTTCTGATGACAAAACATGACTAGCTAAGAAACGTCAATACAAATCTAATATGGCGGCCTCCCCAAGATGGCGGACAGGGTATTCGAAATGAAACTCCAACCATATGGGTATTAAATGAAAGGGTTTTCGGAATGGAATACGAAAAAAGCATGTTTTTTAGTTTTTTAAACTATTATCAAAGACAATGACGACGCAATGAACAGATTTAATTTAGCATCAATGAAATCGGGCGTTAGCATCGATGCAGAAGCGCGATTAAATAGATGCTAACGCGCGTAAAAATTCAGTACATAATTTGTCAATTTCCAGCTTCTGCATCGAGACTGTATTGATGCTAAAAGTAGCGCCGGTGTAAAGGTTGACATTTTGCGACTGCATCGATGCTAACGCGCGTTTTCATCGTTGCTAAAAGTCGCAGTGTGTAAAGGGTCTAAGATGTAGGACAAATAACATGCTATTTCTCGGTAAGTATTCAAAGTAAGTAAAGCATTAAGTCAGCCAACTCGCACTCTGTTTAGACTTAATCTTTTGTTTTATAGAACGTTCAGAGATTTGAAAAAAAGAAATTTCAATGCTTACAAAGATAAATCAATAAGATAGCTTTGTTTAAAAATCATGTCGGTAAAGAACACAAACACATACATTTAACAAGTAAATAAGAAATTATTCCGGGGAATTCTTTCTCTTTATGAAGCACCAATATTTTTATAAATACTTGCCATCTCAACTTAAATGGCAAAATAATACGACGATACAACGTTTAATATTTATTTACGCGCTCGACAGCGCGTCAAGGCTCTGGCTGGATACGTTCCTTTTTTTGCCTTTTATGACGAAATTTCATATGGCTTTTTATTAGTGGAAGCAAACGTAGGGCGAAATTGGAGCTCATTGAAAGTGGAAACGAACATTTTTTTAGCTCAATGGGCGGAGTACAGCGCTGTTAAAATCCAATTTTCCGAGCAGGAATTATTTAGGGATCAGTATTAGGTTTATTTTTCAAAATATTTTATATATTTATTCAACTTTTATTGCAGTGTAAGTTGTACATTTGGTGGATTTAATGCTTTAAGGCATTCTCTACCAGCCAAACGCTTAAGAATTCAGTAACGTTACCATGAGCTTACGACGGTTTTACTCAGTACTCAGACTTAAAAAAAGTCTGGAAAATTGCACAGCGCCTCTGGCGGTCACTGACAGTACTATTTTTTTCTATACAAAATGTGACGTCGTCGCTAGCGAGAAAAACCGTCGGCGCTAGCGAGTAAACTCATGGTAACGGTACAGAGTTTGATCAGTAATATTGTTTAAGCAGACATATTTCGGCAGGTATAATTATTATCTGTCTTTTAAAAGGAGGTTGACAAGAAATTAACTATTAAACGTTATAAAGCTAATAAATCAGAGCTGGACTTGTGTAAAGCAATCGTATTCATCTGACAGTTCATAACGTACGATTTGATCTGTAAAACCCTTTGTTCTTTGCCGTTTGACAGATCATACCGTACGTTTTGAATTGTCAAATGAATACGATTGCTTCACACAATCGCACCCCTGTCTTGCGCTTACTATATTCATTTCCTTATTTATAAATAAGTCATGAGAGCGCATTTGCGAGGACTTATTTAATGTTTACCGTTTTTTTACAATGTTAAGCCGTTGCAGTTCATTAACTTTTGACCAGAGGGTACACGTTCGATTTTTTACAAGTTACGCAAGTACGGGAAATCACGTTTATTTGGCCATGCGCACGTTTTCACTTCGAAGCTAAGGTATTTTTTAAATTTTTTGTTTCTTCTTAAAATAAAATAATGTTAAACTACTCTCAATAGACCAGGAGGCCAATTCTCGTGCAATTCGTATGAGTACAAAAAAAGTTCACCGATCTAATTTTCTTTGTCGAAGAAAAAATAGTTTTTGATATCTCAGGGTCACGATTTATAATGTATATAGATTTTGTTTCTGTGCTAGTTTTTTTTTAAGGGTTACTTGTTGTTATTACATACTTACTTGATTTTATAGGCAAAACGGGTCAACTCGCAATCGAATTACCACATGAATAAGTTAGATTGCCGCGAGAATCGACCTCCTAGTACATTATGATGGCTTTGCTAAGAACCTATGATTTTTTCACATTCTGTATAATGTATTCTATCTCGTGTGATGCCATAATTTTATTAGGGCCAAAAATGGAATTTTATATCTCTTTTTTTCCTCCGGCTAATGAGAATTTGAATATTTCAGCTCTTCCATGCCCTTTTTGTATGTAAGACACTAATCTCAACAATTTAGAAAGAAAACTGACTTTCGCATGGACAGAAAAGTCTCTCCGTCTTTCGGAGATATTGAGATTTTTACTGAAAACTTCAACAATCTGTCAAACTAAGGACCTATTTTAATATCGACAAATAAGCACTAACCAACAAATAAATACAATTAATTAAGGAACGTCATTTAGTATGACACGCTAACCAGAACTTATTAGGACATTGTGAAAGAGGCCGTAAGTATTATAATTACAACTTTTTGTGTTTGATAGGAAATTCCATAGAGAGCACACTCTACCTAGTGCATATTATTCGTTATTGTTGACCTGTAGATTTCTGATATTCTATTAACTACATTTGAAAAAGTTTAAAGTACTTCAAAAATATATTCATAGCTGAAATACTAATAAAAAGTTAGTAAAATTATGGCAGTAGAATTTAAATGTCTTCTACTGCGTACTTTCCAAAGTACGAGTTTAAGCATCTTGCAAATCTTTCAAACAAAATTCTTACACGTGTCCCAGTTATGCAAGCCGCGAAACTGTGTGATCTTTTAAGTGTCTGAATGTTGCCTCTCCTACTAATGGCGTGTTAGAATAACAGTATAACGGTTATAGCAGTGCCGTTTCGCAGTATTTGGGAGCATTCCGCGGTTCCGAAGGCAGCAAGAAAATGATAGCTATTTAAAGTCGCTCATGAAAATTCGCATGAAGATAAGCCCGTAATTGCCGACGATCTTCGGGGAGGCAAAAAATTCTTCACAGAAGAATTTTTATATCTGCAAGGTAATAGTGGTGGACTTGAGGCCGTTTATTTCGACGTCAGGCTTTTATTTCTGTGTCTCGACGGACTGGCAATGGAAAAGTGTAAAGCCATTTCTTTCGTGAAATCTGTTTCGGATTGAGTATATTTATAGTACAAAAAGTTGTTAAGTTCACTTTTTGTGAAATTTTCAAAAGGTATATTACTATATAGGTACTGGAAAATATGTCTTGTTAGGAGGGTTAGACTTCTAAAATAAGCTGTGCATACATGGTAAGTTCTTAAAGAAAAGTTCAGCCAATAATAAGTTTCCCAATACTTGCACTAAGTTTATTTTGTTATAATTATAAGCCCATACTGTCCCACTGCAGGGCAAAGACTTCCCTTCCTCAGTCCCACTTGAGGTGAGAAGCTTTTTGCAATTAGGTTACACATTAGATAGTACTAGTTACACATTAGATGCATCACTATAGTACACTCCTAAAATATTTCTAACAGTGTTATAAATAGCGGTAGCATTACAAATTTTATGAGTGATTAACATGATATTAGTTAATGTTGTACGAACTAAAAGGCTTTTATCGAAAAAATATGCTCGCTTGTAACTAAGCTAAGTATCAATATCAAATCAATTCAATCGGGGCACAGCACGACAGGGTCTTACTCGTAGTCATCCTTTTCATAGTGCATTTAGATTTTACGAGTGAAAACCGACACTGAAACTGTGTGGCTTGTGTTACCAGTCTTTTTATTGGATACATCAATTTTAGATGGAGGCTGCATTGTTCCGGGATTTAGCCATTGACGAATCCACTGCGGGGTTTCCCAGATTCAAAATATGGTCAAATATATCAGACTTTGGAATGGATCTGTATGATTCAATTTATATAGTACCTGAAAATACAGCTACACAGATATTTTGAAAGCTTTGTTGTATTTGATTATTTTTTGTTGCGTTTTATGGTTCTACGACTACTCAGATTGATTTACACTATAAAACAAATTATTTTCTCTGAATCGGAATCATATTTTCCATCTACTACTTTAAAATAAACAGACTGAAGGTGTCACATTTCCATAACCATTTATTTCATTCAATTTCAAGCTGCATTCTTAGACTTCATGAATTAAATATGAAGTGTAAGGCTGTGTCTACAAAGTTTCAAACAATTAGCTCGGAAAGGTCGCGGCGGTCCGGGAACAATGAAATAGGCAGCTATTTTGTGGTTGTGCCAAGTTGTGTTGCTAATGTGTTCCGTTCCCAAGTTTCTATTAACACTTTTTTTAAAGTAACTTAGTCTTATGTGACATTACGAGACAAACCCAGTAACGACTTGTGGAAGATGTGATCTAAAAATTGTTTTTGGATTCAACTTAATTATGTTTAGCTAGTTAATGACAATTAAGGTCGACAAACATCATTTGACGACATAATTAAATTTTTGTTTTTATAGTCTTTTGTCACTATACAAACTTAATAATATAAATTGCAAATTGCACTTGTAAAAAGCAACTTTGGCTGTGTGACAGACGAGGAAACGAACCCCGTGTCTTACGAAATCCGCAGTATGCCAAGTGGTATACGCATACGCCCGGATTGCGTAAGACACGGGGTTCCTCGTCCGTCACACAGCCAAAGTTGCTTTTTACAAGTGCATTCTGCAATTGCAATTTATATTATCATTTGACGTTTGACTTGACTTTAATTAAAAGAATGGACACACGAGCTAATCACGAGCTTTTCCTTCCTGACGCTTTAACTCCAGAACGCACAAACCGATTTTCACGGTTTTGCTTTCGTTAGAAAGGTCTCGGACTCCGTGAGGTTTATAGTAAAGAAAATTCAAATATAAAACAAAAAAAACTTTCTTCTTCTTTTAATAACCAAACGAAATTTTACATGAAACGAAGCCATCTGGTGGCGAAACGGAGTTCGCGGGGTTTGCTAGTAATGCTAGTATATTATTAAAAAAAGTCAAAACCGACTTCAATACCAAAATGCACTAAAAAGTCTCAAATAAACTCTTGATCACTGACAGGAAAGGAATCCATTTTAGTCAAACAATTTAGTTTTGGAGTCGGTGCCATCACTTTGATCATCGGGTATCAACTATCAGAGCACCGACTCCAAAAATATTTAGTTTGCCTAAAATAGATATCTTTCTTGTCAATGATCAAGAATTTATTTAAGACTATTTAGTGCATTTTGGTTTTGAAGTCGGTTTTTACTTTTTTTTTAAAGTTTATTTCTTCATTTTTAGTGATTACCGGAGTGGGGGAGAGTTGCACCTTATGACTCTATTCTTTAAGAAGCTACGAATTACCTATTATAAATTTATATAACTGAACTCCTAAGCGTTAAGGAGTTCCACCATAAGCTCAGCTCCACAAGATTTTTACTGACAGATGTAACAATACGTCAACATTAAGATTCTTTCATTCAACGTGCCATAAGATTACACCAAGTTCCCATCATCAGATTTAAAATTGACAACAATAGGACCAACTAGAAGGTACACCATCTAGGTAGGTGAAAGAAAGAAAGAAAGAAAGAAAGAAAGAAAGAAAGAAAGAAAGAAAGAAAGAAAGAAAGAAAGAAAGAAAGAAAGAAAGAAAGAAAGAAAATGCATTTATTTGACTCAAATAAAATATGAGGTAATATAGATTAAAAAACATACAGTCGAATTGATAACCTCCTTTTTTTAAGTCGGTTAAAAAAGAAGGAGGTTCTTCTTTTTTTAAGTCGGTTAAAAAGGAACTTTAATGTGTTTGATGAATAAATTGAACATGAGTTGCATATATAAAAGTCCTATGAAGTGCTAAGCATGAAACTACACGCTGCTGTAAACCTCAAAGCCGTACAACAATGTTTTTCGCGTGCGTTTTAAGTGCGCACTAAAGCATACTTCCTATTCCAACTTTTGTGCGGGGTCAACAAGTCTATTAGCAACCGAATTACACTTGCAAAGGTAAGTTGCTCAGAGTCATATCAATTTGTCTGAATAACCAGCTGTGTGCTTTTAAACAATTAGGGTGGAAGGACTTTGCCCATTTGCGGTCAAATGTGACGACTCTCAGTTAAATAGTTCCACACTCAACCTCAGTTGCAACCGCCCTTTATTTTTGTCTGTTTTTACCAACATTTCTGTGCATGTAGAGGATAGAGTCAATCTTATTCTATAATTAAGTATCAAATATCTCATACTTTTGTTAATACTCGAGTCGGTATAATTCGTTATCTGACTCACAACTGACGTAAGTGGTAGGTACTTGCTATATCAATCGTTCTAGTAATCTCAATCCAGATGTACAGTTCTGTAGTAACCAGTAGTCTGGACATAAGGTCTTTGCGGAAGCAGGGTGATTACGTAACTTGTGAGCGATTGCGACGCGAAGACAATCCGTGTGAGGTAGCTATATAGCCGGTCAGCGGTCGGTCGGTTAGCCATGTCCGGTCACTGTCAAGAGTAGCGGTACAGCTAACTTTGGGCTGCACGAAAATTTGAGTTATAGTTATGGTAGAAGTTGTGTTTACTTTTGAATTACGACGCGATTTAAGTAATAAGTACATGTTAAAGATAGGTATGTCAGAGGTTTAAGGTAGAATTAGATTGATTAGTCAGGTTTACCGGTCAAGTTACTGATTAATTATGTTGGTGCAGCCTACTATTATTTGCTCGTCATGCAAATGCTAGAAAACTTACCTAATGGCTTTCAAAATACGGTCATGACATCTTTATCAATTGCAATTATACAGCTATTAAGATGCATAATCTCTACCGTTTCCAATCCGAGTCGTTGCAGATAATTCCCGGTGTTAGCCTGCGATCCGTCGGTCACAGGTGTAGGGACCGGCCGGAATAATATTCATATATCGCTCCGCTCGGCTTAACGACTATCCATTCTGGCGCACACTGCCGCCATTTACAGATAAATGAGCGTTTATGTACAAAAAATAGGAGCGCATAATTAAAACGCACAGGGTTGACGACTGCCTCTGAATGCAGTGAACGTCAATCTGTGTACCTTTTCATATTGAAAACCCATGTGGTGCTGTTTCTAAAAAGGTTATAATTGTTAATTCAACACTGACTCTTTCCAGATCTTACGTGACATGGTTGGGGCTCTGTTTCTTGCTGTGATATGCATTTTCCATCAATCTTTGTGTTTCTTTAAATACGACGAATGACGACCTTCATGGTGTAGTGCCTAAGCTCGCTGGGATTCAAGGAGTCGCCGCTCCGAGGTCCCGGGTTGGATTCCCGATCGGGTCAATGTCGAATTTTTTTTTTTATATTGTCTCGGGGCTGGGTGCTGTGGTACCGCCGTTCTGTCTGATTTCTATAACACGAGTGAATTGGCAACTTAATTTGGAATCGGAACAATCTATGCGATTTGTGTCTAATCTTTTTATTTCTAATCGAATCGATAACCCAATATAACCTATTTAAAAAAAAACTGGAGTTAATTATTAGACATCTGCATTAATGCCTAGAATTCCCTAACTTCTTGGCTGTCGACCTAAAAAAATATTTCTGTTCAGCCCCTGTTTTTAAACCTATTCGTATAATATCATAGAAGCCATTAAGAGATACCTCGTCGCTATATAAGCCGCCGTTAAAAAGTTGGGGAATATTTTACCTAGAACTGGGCCAAAAATGAATCTACGGGATCATTGAGGGACATAGAGGTTCTTAAATCGTTTTCTTTTAAAGTCTAACGTTTGATATATAGACGCTTCCAAAGTGGTAGAATGGGCGTCCCCACACCACTAAATTTTAAACTAAGCGAGTGTACATTTAAAAAAATATATAAAATATAGATCTTAACAAATATTTTTAACGAAAATTGGTTTGAACGAGATCAAACTAGTAGTTTTTGAATTATAGCACATTTTCAACAACCGCAAACATAACCTTGTTCTTAAGTAAAGTTATATTTGCTGGCAACAAAATATTGTGGTATTTTAGCTAAGTCGAAGTAAGTGGATTCCCTAATTCAATTAAAGTTGGTACGGAACCCTCAGTGTGCGAGTTCGACTCGCACTTGGCCGGTTAAATGCAAAACGCATGCCTGCCATACTAGCCGCGGGGACCGCCGCCGGTAAGTTATAAATGAGGGTTACCCAGACATGGTATACCTATGGATATACCAACTAAAAACTGACGGTTTATGGGCCTAATCGATAAATTTCAATATTTATGTACTCATTTCTTTTGAAAAGCAATAAAATAAAATTATTTTATCGTTGCGATAAATTGTGATAAATAGTAATTGCCTTTACTGACATTTGGCATTTTCCACAGCCTCAAACTACAAAACGACTAAGCCAAGCTGAGCTGTGAAAACCAACATACTCAAGAATAAAGGGAGAATCGGTCAAACAAAGGCACATGCCAGCATGACAAAGGGTCGGAAACCCGCAATCCGGCTTGATTAGAGACCGCAAGACGAATCGTCGGCCGCGGCCTTTAATGCCGTAAGTCCACCTACGCATTCGTAAGCGACATGTGTAACTTGTTTGGGTCCTATATATAATTACAAAGCGAATAGTATAAATAAATAGGTAACAATTCTCGCCCTCGTTATCAACCATTAATTAGAAATACGCGACAATATGACCGTCGGGTCATATCCATCGATGCGTTTCACTATTTTAGCGACTTCAAAAAAAATAAGGTAACGACCTGTATGTATGTGATGTCGTTAGAATTAGGTAAAATTTTAGTATATTGACCTATTAGGGCTTCCTAACACGTGTGCAAATTTCGTAAGTGTAAGTATGTATGTTTGTATATCTCAAGGTTTCTCGAACACAAGAAGTCATAGTGAGATGATTATTGTATAGTTCAATTAGGTATAGTTCAACTTAGGATACAGTGTTAGTTTCATTAAAATCGGTCCAGCAGTTTTTGAGATATTAGTAATAACCAAAAATCTGTTTTTTTTAAATCTGACTAGAAAGCTTAAAATAAACCATTTGTCTTCAATTTAGGAGAAACAAATTCTTCTATAGTTGGTGCATGATGACAAGCTTACCTCATTAGTAAGTATTTTGATGTTTTTTTTGTAAAGTCAGCTTTTCATTTATTTGACACCAATAGGACCCAAACAAAAATCATGTGGCATCTTTAGGTTGTATGGCAACGCTCCGCATAAGCTTATCTTGCTCATGCTTAGATATATGTAATAGAGGCATTCTTGTCGGTATAGTTCCGTAAGAATGAAGAAGAAGTTAATGCGAAATGGTCTTACACCAACGCCGATGAACGCAGACGTTTCAAAACAGATTATTATCTTTTTTTTATTACTATATAAAAATAAGACGGGTTTTCCTTCCTAACGCTATAACTCCAGAACGCACAAACCGATTTCCACAGTTTTGCTTTCGTTGGAAAGGTCTCGGGCTCCGTGAGGTTTATAGCAAAGAAAATTCAAATATAAAACAACAACAAAAAACTTCTTCTTTTAATCACCAATCGAAATGTTACATAAAACGAAGCCATCTGGTGGCGAAACGGAGTTCGCGGGGTTTGCTAGTTATTATATAGAAATTACGGTGTATAAATATTCGGCACAATTTAATATTAGCAAAAGTATTGCAAATAATAGCTGCCGCCAGCGGATTAGGTGAATTAAAGCCGTTAGTACACCAACGAAGTTGCATGCAGCAGTGATCATCTTGATCGCCTGAATCATACGTGAACGATGCCGCAAAAAATGAATCTATACAGAATGTTATTTTGGTCAGCGACGAGCGACTCAGGGGTGGTTGTACAAACGATACTAATGCCAAAAAAATAGTTTTTATTCATACAACGTATATGTATGTTATACTTTTTGATATACTCGAAGGTCACATTTTTTAAAAAGTCTTCATTGCATGCGTGCATATAAAAAGACACAAATGAAGAAAAAAAAACTCAAAATCAATTTATTATTGTGATACTCGCGATCGAGTTAAAAGTACCAGTTCGTAGATTACTAACTACGGCGTAGTATTTCGTTGATACGCGTTTTCTTGTATAAGACTTGCATGTAATTTGAAGATTTTTTTTTAGAATAAGCATAACTCATATTATCATCCCCGAGTTGGATGTCACTGACCAAAAGAACACTTTGTAGAGCGAAACATAGCATATGCGAATGCCGCATGCGACTGCGTTGGTGTACTACGGCGTAACGGCGTAACCTTATTAGTGCGTGCGCGCGACACAACACTAATTGCCTGTCACTCCAGTGACGTGAAGGTCACAACGAGGGAGAGTAGTTACTGGAAGGCATCTACATACTGTGGAGGCGATGAAAAAATATGGAAATCTGAAAGATTGCATGATTGATGATCAAAACACATTCTTTTTAATATTTCTTTGACACAACCTAACACCTTTTGGCCAAAGTTGAGACAAATTGAGATTTGTGCACATTTTTCGTAGCTGGCTTCAACTGCAAACCGTACACTATCTTATACTATATATAACTCATCTATCTTTACCAGTTGAGCTAGTATACTCTATTTAAAAAAATGTTCAACAATTAACTCTTATCTCATAAATGAGTGTACGTTTCTAGGTGGGCATTACGGTAGGAAAGAGGAAACACGAATCCAAACCTCTAATGGCTCCTAAATTCCAGTGAAATCCAATACCCCTCTAATTGTATGTGTTCTATGCTTGTACACACGAAAACAATAAACTTGGGGATCGCTGATACCCATAAAGTTATGCAACCATTAAAAATACAGGGAAGTGTACAAGTCTGATAAAGGCTTATGAGAATATGCGTTAAAAATATACGTGATTGACTTTATAATTTAAACTCGGCATATTTAAATGCTAGGTTGCTAAAAACTTGTGATAACTAAAAGCGTGGAATAGCTGTTAAATTCTAGACGAAGAATCTTAGCTGATGGTTATAGTAACTGTTAAGTAAGATGGTGCAACCAAGCAGAGTAAGCATATTTGTAGGAAAGTGTGTAGAGCCCACTTTGTAACCCATAAAATATTTACCGTCACATCTATATATATATATATATATATTCTCGAGGCTTGCAAATTCATTAGAAAATATCCAGATTTTTATTCACCAGTAAAAAATGACAGTAAAAGAAATAACAGAAATTTAAAAAAACTTAAAACACTATTTACTAAATTAAAATTAGTTTCATCCAGCCCTCATAACATGTTAAAATATACAACCATCTACCTAATTATATAAAAAACCAAACCAGCCCAAAAATATTTACCAAAACATTTAACGAATACTTGATTAATAAGTGCTATCTACTACAATATACAAGAGTTTTTTTTAATGAGAAAGGTATACCTACTGTGAAAAATTGAGTCACTGCTTTTTATAATATGTATAGTGTCGTGTGCCCAAACGATTTTTGTTGAAAAGTAGTAAGGCGGGATAAAGCTTGGCCATAAGTAAATTTCAACCTGATATGAACACGTAGAGTCCGTGATGGGTGCTATCAAAGGATATTGACCAAAGCCGGGCCCAGATTGCGACTTTGTAGTTTATATTTCAAAAATCTTGTTTGAATTATAATTGTATTGGTATTTTAACGGAAATTAAGTAAGTAAGTATTGAATTAATTTAGTAAAATATAATTATTAATTACCTTCTGAATGTATCAAAATGAATGAAGGTGAGGTGCATTAACTCTGCAATCACAAAACATAACCTCAAAATACCTAATCTGCCATTAAATTTCCGTAAACCCCTGTATATCTTTCAAAAATATGTTTTGTGTGTATTCTTTCAAATATTTATACATTTTATACGAACATTTTGTAAAGACAAATGCTGACGCAAAGTGGGCCGAGTTTCTATAAAGTTTTGGTCAATATTCTTTGTTGCGTGCAAATGTTGGTTGTCAGCTGTAAATCGATCAATATGGGCGATATTGAAAAATAGTCGTCGAACCCTTCCCGTAGCCGCGCCCAAGAGCCCTCAGTGAGTGTGTCCACTCTTGACCGTTCTCGTACTTACAACAGCGTTCGTCAGCGAATAAACAGGGTGGCTGGGAAATCGTGGATATAATCTCATGAATAACAGTTAACAGAATAACATAACCCAAGGCTTTTCTTAATGACCTTATCCAACTAAACCATGTAATGATTCATATAAATAATAAACTAACTCAAAATAAACTTGATATCGAAGGTAATAATAGTAAAGTAATATAGTTTTACAACGAGCGACACACATAATGAAAATAGCGAAATTAAGAGTAACAATGTACATATCCAAGCCGCACTGAGCCTGCGTCGTGGAGAATGGCTCAAACTACCTAATAGTAGAGGTAGTTTGTACCTTTACCCAGCAGTGGGACGTTACAAGCTCACTTTGTATTTACCTATTTACAAATATTTTAAGAGTTTGTTTTATAAAAGTTATACGCGCCCAGATCAAATTGTCAAATTAAGTACTTCGTATGTTAAATTTTCTTGCTACATCTCTTCATGACAGGGGGCCAATTCTCGTGAAGTAGTACTTTTTCCGTGTGGTAATTCGTATACGAGGTTCACAGTTCTATTGTAAAAGTTCGAGTGATACATTAAACTGCTATTCTCATGCACCGATAGAACATTTCACGTTCGAATTTCATTACAACGTTCCATTTCAGAGATCGTGCGGGCGTTTTTAAAAACGCCGAAATAAAGTCCATCTAAAAAAAATATTTTTCGTAAAATTAAATAATAAATCTATTTGTTTGTTTAATTTGATGTACATATTCACGAAACTAAACATATTGTTAAAAAATATAATAACGGTAGATCAATTATTAAAATTTCATTATTCATGCATAGCATGAAATGAAACGCAGCGACGCGCCATATTACCTTTCTCTATGGCCCTAAATGACAATGTGTGCGTGTGTGTGTGTGTCAAAATTGTTGCAAATATCGATTTTTCAGTGAGTGAAATTTATTTGTTTTCTCAACTTTTGCCTATAGTAAGAATTACGATGCTAAATACAAACAAAAACTAGATATTTTCTAAGGTTGGTACGACGCTGTTTGTTTAATAACATGTTTTTCTATTTACTTAACTACAAGAGAGAGGCTTAGAATAATTATTTAGAAGTAATAGGTGCAGTTAATTAACATCACAAATATTAGTGAACCTTCTTAATGTGGAGCCCAGATAAAAAAAATAGCCTTTGTAGATAAGTAGTGTTCTTAGAAAAAATACTATTTTTATTTACAGATAGTCTGGATTATGTCGTAGCAGAGAGAATATTGCCAATCTAATGCGATAGAAGACTGATTAAAATACATGGGAATACTTGAATACCTTAATTCTCTGGTATCTCGGTAAGTACCTAATTAACTAGACACATAATGATAGGTTTATTTTCATCATTAATTAATAAAACCATCATATTTTCCGTTTATAACCTAAATCTATGTGTGTTATAGTATTGCCTATAGTTACCTTATTATAAACAAATAGTAAATTTTAGTAATCTGTTCTATGAGTGCTTTTAATGTGTTCAAACATAGTTTATGGATTTCACCTACAAGTATCTACAGTAATCATTATTATCCCAGAAAAGAGATACTGAGCTAAAAAAACAATGATGGTGTTCAAGTTTTGTTTTTATTTTGTGTGTAGTAGGTAAGTTTCTGTGGTATTTATGATGGTTATTGTTTTTTACAGAATTGAGCGGCAGAACAAATTATAATAATCAAAAAGGAAAGAGCACCAAATGAAGGGATTTCAAATACTCCTGGGAACACAACCGCATGCATTTCACAACAAAATAAATGATTAGTTAGAAATGTAAGGGCATTGGATTCAAGGATGGAAACTTTCCTGGTTAATATAACCAATGGCTTTGAATTGTTTTTTAACAATCACATTATTGCTTCTTGAATGTTTTGTGTTTTGAGTGATGTATTAAGAAAATAAAACCACTTGCTAAATTGGTATTTTTTATTTGTATGAAATTTATTTATTTATACTGTTTAATCTTGCTTAGTCGCTGACATTAGGAAATTTAAATTCAGGATTGATTTCAATACATAGGAGCAATCCATGATCATGACCTTGAAACAGAGTCAAAATATAAAATCAGGGTCTGCAAATGAAGCTGAAGGTGACCAAAGGTACTCCGTAATAAGACAACAAACCCCCAACGAGTTGGGCTCGTAAGATTCCATTTGTCAAGTACTTTGTCTCTAGATAGTATCCAGGATTGCACAGCTCTTAACATAATATTAAGTCCTATCGAGGTCACTGCTGCCTAACCACCTTAAGAGCTAAAATCGCTTGCACCTTGTGTCGACTTTTGTTTGAACTGACGCCTGTGTTGTCTTGTATGCAAGCGATTTTCCTTTGAAAGTGGTAAGTCGGGAGAGACCACGGCCTAGGCATGCCGTAGAAACGGAGATCCTCTTTTTTGTAAGTCAATTCATATACTCGAAACTTCTCTAAAACGCAGAAGTATTCTTCTTAAAACCACATCAAAATCGGTTTAGCCAAACATGATATAATAGAGGGCAAAAAAACATTATATATTGGACATACAGGAAACCTTCTTTATTTCAAGCCGGATAAAAATCATTCAAAGTCAATGAAAATTTTCTCAATTTTAGGTTAGGTAATCATTTTGCCCGATTAGAACCTCAATAGTTCGTATACGAATTCCGAAATCTATTGGTCTCCAGCAATCGAAATGTTCGTGTGACGTTCGATCGAATTAGTTCGACTGTGAAGGTGTGAGAATACACAAGCCTTGTTTCCTTCGAAAAAAATTCGAATGGTGAACTTTTTTACGTGTGTGAACTTTTTTCGATCATGCGAGAATCGGCCTCCAGATTAAAATTAAGAACACCTCTGAATTTTGCCTCATAACACTTCATCAAGACCATCAGTAATACCATAATTTAGCCAAAATATCTACATCTCGGGCGTGAATAAGCCAGTTGATTAATTTAGATGACTGTTTCCCTCCTTTCCTTAGACTTTGCGATTATATCTTCAATTTAATCCCGTTACTTGCGACCGGGATCAACGGATTACTGAGAATTCGCTAAGTCTGCTTTATAATTACGGGTCTCTTTTGAAAATATTAATTTTGTAACTCCGCAGGCGTGGGCTGTGCCGGTAGATTTGTAAAAGTTTACGAACCCAACTTTTGGTTGACGATGATCAAACGGGAGCATAACCTTTTTGGTAGCGTGCCCACGCACATCGCAACGCTAAAGTAAGAAAATATGTTTGAAAGCTCATTGACCTGTAAAAATGAAGTTTAATTGAGGTTTTTCCAATGGTGCACAATCTGTGTACACCATTTTGGGCAATCTCTAAAGTCAAAACTATTGTAAAATTAGTATAGTCGTGAGTACAAAGTGTCAAACACTAACTATATTTTTCACACGTGTTTCAAAGCCCTATTAGATCACCATGCTCAAATATTAATAAATTTTAACGATACTACATGCATACAGATTGAATTTTTGTCCTCCTTTTTTGAAGCTGGTTAAAAAAACAACTATGAAAACTTTATTGCTTTGCGTTAAAATTGTTTAAATTCAACAAATCAATAATACGAGTATGCAACGTGGCTCAATGAACTTCGGTTTATAAAGTAGTTAATGATAACTGAGACGAAAAAACAATGATATTCAGTGGCTTTAGTAGAACAATATTATAGTTCACTAAACAAATCCAATCAGAATAACTTTTTGAGCCTTTTATTGTCAGTCAATTATCGTTTTTTCCAAGTTACTATTGTGTAGGCTTCCAATTAAAAAGCATGGAATCAGAATAATGTCTTTTGAAATTCAAATGTTCTTTGTGAACTCTGAACCGAACGACTGTTAATTAAATTACTTTACAAATTCAAAACATCCTACAAACATTTTGTTTATTTTCTATAACTGAGATAAAAGGCGATAAATGTCTTTAGGTAAAAAAGGTTTTGGATTACGAGTACTATTAATAATATTACAATTTGTAAAGCTAGAAAGAAAACACAAAGGAAGATTGGCATTGTAAGTAAAACCTGATTTAGTACATTTAATCCCTATTACTCATATTATTCCATGAAATTAATAGTCATTTACTGAAATTAGTCAGGCCCTTTCAGAATTAAAATAACCATACTTTGCGAAATATTAATACTGCTTACATTGTGAAATAATTATTTATTTGCACAATTTTAACCTATCAAGGTATTTAGACATTCGATTCTTAGAGATTGCATCAACATCTTTGTCATATAAATTCCATTACCGTACAGCAAGTGTTAATATTACAGTCTCGATTCCAGTCATTTTGCAAGCAACAAAGGTGTCAAACAAAGGCCCTGGCCGGCCCCATGAAAACACGTTTCCTCGCACGGAGGCATTTCGGCTATTCGTACTCGTCGCATGCTTACAAAATACACCACGAGGCACTTTGAACAGCGGACTGGCTGGTTAAAGGACAAAACAGAGACAAAAAAGAACAAGCAAGTCGAGCTCTTACATCCTAGTTTAAAAAAATACAACTCGTAGGGGTGAAAGTTTTGTGTTTTAAGCATATGCGTTGCAGCATGACGTCTATGTCACGGGGAGGTTATCAATTCGGTATATTTTTAGTACTAGTGGTACCCTACGATTCCGTCTTTCTACTCTAGTCGTAGCGTGATGTTTTATCGGACTAGTAGTTCCTGAAAATAGCGCGTAAAACAAAACAAACAAACTCATCAGCTTTTTTATATTAGTAAAGATATGTAGAAATTAGTTGCGCTGCCCAAAAGTCCAGTACAAAAGATAATAAAAATAATCTCACTAAGCTCATTTTAAAGAGCATCTTCTATACTTCAACTACCTAGGTTATGCAATGGATGAATCCTTTACCCTGAGATTCGTATTCAAAGTCCTAGCCGGTATAGGCATAAAATTTAATATTTTGTGGTATATGTGTTCAATTCTAGCACTGACTGATTGACTACAAATCAAGAGATAGCCCCCCTGGAGGCCGATTCTCGCATGATCGAAAAAAGTTCACATACGTAAAAAAGTTCACCACTCGAATTTTTTTCGAAGGAAACAAGGCTTGTGTATTCTCAGACCTTCACAATCGAAATAATTCGATGGAACGTCACACGAACATTTCGATTGCTGGAGACCAATAGATTTCAAAATTCGTATACGAACAATTGAGGTTCTAATCGGGCAAAATGATTACATAACCTAAAATTGAGAAAATTTATATTGACTTGAATGATTTTTAGTCGACTTCATATAAAGAAGGTTTTCTATGTGTCCAATATATAATGTTTTTTCGCCCTCTATTATATCATGTTTGGCTAAACCGATTTTGATGCGGTATTCAAAAGAGTACTTCTGCGTTTTAGAGAAAATTCGAGTATATGAATTGACTTACAAAAAACCGTGGTAACTCCCGACTTACCACTTTCAAAGGAAAATCGCTTGCACACAAGACACAAAACAGGCGTCGGTTCCAACAAAAGGTGCAAGCGATTTCAGCTCTTAAGATGGTAAGGCAGCGGTGACCTCGATAAGACTTAATATTATAGTAAGAGCTATCCACCCCTGGATACTCTAGAGACAAAGTAAGTAGTTAACAAATCGAATCTTACGAGCCCAACTCGATTAGGTTTTGTTGCCTTATTACGGAGTACCTTTGGTCACCTTCAGCTTAATTCTCAGACCCTGGTTTTATATGGTGACTCTGTTTCAAGCTCATGAACATGGATTGCCCCTATATATTGAAAACAATCCTGAATTTAAATTTCCTAATGTCAATGACTAAGGAAGATTAAACAGTATACTTAATTAAATAAATATTAAATAACATACAAATAAAAAATACCAATTTAGCAAGTGGTTTTATTTTCTTCATACATCAGTCAAAACACAAAACATTTAAGAAGCAATAATGTTATTGTTAAAAAAAAACAATTTAAAGCCATTGGTCATATCAGGAAAGTTTCCATCTTTTAATCCAGCGCGGTTACATTTCTAACTAATCATTTATTTTGTTGTGAAATGAATGCGGTTGTGTTCCCCGGAGTATTTAAAATCCCTTATTTTGCGCTCCTTCCTTTTTGATTATTATAATTTGTTCTACTGCTCGCTTCTGTAAAAAACAATAACCAACATAAATATCACAGAAAGTTACCTACTACACACAAAATAAAAACAAAACTTGAACACCATCATTTTTTAGCTTAGTATCTCTTTTCTGGGATAATAATTATTATTGTAGATACTTGTAGGTGGAATAAATAAACTATGTTTGAACACATTCAAGCACGCATAGAACAGATTACTAATGTACTATTTGTTTAAAATAAGGTAACATAACTATAGGCAATACTATAACACACATAGATTTAGGTTATAAATGTAAAATCTGATGGTCTGATTTATAAATTATGAAAATAAAACTATCATTATGTATGTGTATAGTTAATTAGGTACTTACCTAGATACCAGAGAATTAAGGTATTCAAGTATTCCCATGTCTTTTAACCAGTATTTTATCGCATTAGATTGGCAACTAAATATTCTCTCTGCTACGACATAATCCAGACCATCTGTAAATAAAAATAGTTTGTTTTGTAAAAACACTACATATCAACAAAGGATATTTAAAACTATATCCAGGCTACACATTAAGAAGGTGCACTAATATCTGTGATGTTAGATAACTGCACTTATTACTACTAAAGAATAATTAAATGCCTCTTTCTTGTAGTTAAGTAAATAAAAAAGCATATTATTAAACAAACAGCGTCATACCAACCTTAGAAAATATCTAGATTTTGTTTGTATTTAGCATTGTAATTCTTTCTTATAGATTTCAATTTATTTGAGAAAACAAATAAATTTTCTCAGTCACTGAAAAATCGATATTTGGAACAATTTTGACACACACACATTGACATTTAGGGCCATAGAGTAAGGTAATATGGCGCGTCGCTGCGTTTCCTTTCATGCTATGCATGTATAATGAAATTTCAATAATTGATTTACCGTTATTATATTTTTAACAATTTGTATATGTTTTGTAAATATATACACCAAATTAAACAAACAAATAGATTTATTGTCTAATTTCACCAATTTTTTTTTTTTAGATAGACTTAAATATACTTTATTTCGGCGTTTTTAAAAACGCCCGTACGATCTCTGCAATGGAACGTTGTAATGAAATTCGAACGTGAAATGTTCTATCGGTGCATGAGAATAGCAGTTTTATGTATCACTCGAACTTCTACAATAGAATTGTGAACTTCGTATACGAATTACCACACGGAAAAAGTACTACTTCACGAGAATTGCCCCCCTGGAGGCCGATTCTCGCATGATCGAAAAAAGTTCACACACGTAAAAAAGTTCACCACTCGAATTTTTTTCGAAGGAAACAAGGCTTGTGTATTCTCAGACCTTCACAATCGAACTAATTCGATGGAACGTCACACGAACATTTCGATTGCTGGAGACCAATAGATTTCAAAATTCGTATACGAACTATTGAGGTTCTAATCGGGCAAAATGATTACCTAACCTAAAATTGAGAAAATTTATATTGACTTTGAATGATTTTTATTAGACTTCAAATAAAGAAGGTTTTCTATGTGTCCAATATATAATATTATTTTGCCGTCTATTATATCATGTTTGGCTAAACCGATTTTGATGCGGTTTTCAGAAGAGTACTTCTGAAAACCGTATTAAATGCGTTTTAGAGAAGTTTCGAGTATATGAATTGACTTACAAAAAACCGTGGACACTCCCGACTTACCACTTTCAAAGGAATATCGCTTGCACACATGACAAAACAGGCGTCGGTTTTTAAACAAAAGTCGACAGAAGGTGCAAGTGATTTCAGCTCTTAGATGGTTAGGCAGCGGTGACCTCGATAGGACTTAATATTATGTTAAGAGCTATCAAACCCTGGATACTATCTAGAGACAAAGTACTTTACAAGTCGAATCTTACGAGCCCAATATTACGGAGTACCTTCGGTCACCTTCAGCTTCATTCTCAGACCCTGGTTTTATATTTTGACTCTGTTTCAAGCTCATGAACATGGATTGCCCCTATGTATTGAAAACAATCCTGAATTTAAATTTCCTAATGTCAATGACTTAGGAAGATTAAACAGTATAAATAAATAAATTTCATACAAATAAAAAATACCAATTTAGCAAGTGGTTTTATTTTCTTCATACATCAGACAAAACACAAAACATTTAAGAAGCAATAATGTTATTGTTAAAAAAAAAAACAATTTAAAGCCATTGGTCATATCTGGAAAGTTTCCATCCTTTAATCCAACTCGCTTACATTTCTAACTAATCATTTATTTTGTTGTGAAATGCATGCCGTTGTGTTCCTAGGAGTATTTAAAATCCCTTCATTTGGCGCTCCGTCCTTTTAGATTATTATAATTTGTTGTACTGCTCACTTCTGTAAAAAACAATAACCAACATAAATATCACAGAAAGTTACCTACTACACCCAAAATAAAAACAAAACTTGAACACCATCATTTTTTTAGCTTAGTGGGTATCTCTTTTCTGGGATAATAATGATTATTTTAGATACTTGTAGGTGGAATTCATAAACTATATTTGAACACATTCAAGCACTCATAGAACAGATTGCTAATGTACTATTTGTTTATAGTAAGGTAACTATAGGCAATACTATAACACACATAGATTTAAATTATAAATGGAAAATCTGATGGATTGATTTATAAATTATGAAAATAAAACTATCATTATGTATGTGTCTAGGTAATTAGGCACTTACCTAGATATCAGAGAATTAAGGTATTCAAGTATTCCCATGTATTTTAACCAGTCTTTTATTGCATTACATTGGCAACTAAATATTCTCCCTGCTACAACATAATCAAGACTATCTGTAAATAAAAATAGTTTGTTTGGTAAGAACACTACATATCTACAAAGGATGTTAAAAACTTTATCCAGGCCTTACATTAAGAAGGTGCACTAATATCTGTGATGTCAGTTAACTGAACCTATTAGGTACTACTATAATTGAATGCCTCTTTCTTGTAGTTAAGTAAATAAAAAAAGCAAATTATTAAACAAACAGCGTCATACCAACCTTAGAAAATATCTAGATTTTGTTTGTATTTAGCATTGTAATTCATATTTTATGCAAAATTTGAGAAAACAAATAATTTTTTTACGTCACTGAAAAATCGATATTTGGAACAATTTTGACACACACACACACACACACACACACACACACACACACACACACACACACACACACACACACACATTGACATTTAGGGCCATAGAGTAAGGTAATATGGCGCCTCGCTGCGTTTCATTTCATGCTATGCATGAATAATGAAATTTTAATAATTGATCTACCGTTATTATATTTTAACAATATGTATAGTTTTGTGAATATATACATCAAATTAAACAAACAATTAGATTTATTGTCTAATTTCACCAAAATTAAAATTTTTAGATGGACTTAAATATACTTTATTTCGGCGTTTTTAAATACGCCGGTACGATCTCTGCAATGGAACGTTGTAATGAAATTCGAACGTGAAATGTTCTATCGGTGCATGAGAATAGCAGTTTTATGTATCACTCGAACTTTTACAATAGAATTGTGAACTTCGTATACGAATTACCACACGGAAAAAGTACTACTTCACGAGAATCGGCCCCCTGATCTGATCAATAACAGTAAACGTCATGGAACTCGGTATAGCACCTCGCGCAAAAAGTATTTCAGACAATAGTGAATAACCGAGATTAAGTTGCTTCTTTTCAGCAGTGTCAAAACTGTCTTGAAGCAGTTAGCTCTGGCTGGCAGGGTACTGAGGCGAGTATAGTGCCAAAATAAAATCTTATATGACTTTTATCGGATATTGAATCTGAAAAATCACTCTGTTTCAGTAACCAGCGGGCTTAAGACGCGCGCCTTTATCTAATCTTTATCGCGGCAATCGAAAAATGTCAGACGTCATTTTAATAATGCTTTACAGGCTTTTACTAACTTTAATGTATTCATTTCCTTTTAAAAGCGATTGTGATTGCCTTAGAAGAAAACTTATTTAAAAACTTGTTGTTTAGGATATAATATTATTTTATCGACGCGATTACCGCTATCGAGGCGTGCCGTGCATGTTAGCCCTACTGCATGATTTTAAGGAAGAATGAAATGTCAGGAAACTTTTTGTATCTAGTTAGATAGGTTGTTTCAATGGAGATATTCACTGAATTCGTTTTAATGACAATTAATAAAATGAAAAGAAATAATGTATAACTAAAGACATAAACTAAAAATTAACTCTTTAATGGACAGACAAAGTCTTTAGACTTCAAAACAATAAAAATTCTATTCTGTCTGGAGAATTGAGCGCAAAGTGTTAAGGAGGCATGAATTCATTGTCTGCACATAAAAGTCGGTAAATATTACAGGACTATTCGTACCTCAGTACCTACATAGCAAACGAGTTGGACAAAAGGAGCCGATGTCTGCTGGGAGCGAGTAACTGCTCTGCTCCACCGCTTGGTTACAGTTGACATTCCCAATGGCCGTGTTTGAACGAGTCTCGAGTCTAGTTTGTGTCCTATACATGAACTATTCAGGTGATGCTTGTGAAAACGTAATCAAAAGGAATAGGAGTTGATTTGAGTTTGTTCGTTTTTAAGGAGGAATTTCTTTTGATCTTATGATATAATAGTTAAGTTCTCCTGTTTATGTCATCAGTTGGTAATTCACTAAGTTTTGTTTTGTTATTGTAGGCATATAACATTTATTTTCTAAATTACTTATTTGGCAAGATGAGAAAACAATAATGTTTTAGATAAAAGATTTTCTCATTTTGTTTTGAGTGCTTTAGCAGCGCGACGGTCGCGCGACAGTCTGATGCTAATATTCTATACTAATATTATAAATCTGAAGAGTTTGTTTGATTTAACGCGCTAATTTCAGGAACTACTGGACCAATTTGTCAAATTATTTATTTTTGGGTTGGATAGCTTATTTATCGAGGAAGGCTTTAGGCTATAAAACATCATGCTGCGACGGTGTGTTCCCCCGTGACTTCACCCGTTTTGAGTTCCTCCAAAACGGGTGAAGTCACGGGGGAACGCGCTAGTTTTATACATTACCTAATAGCAGCAGCGGCGCGCGGCAGTCGCGCTGTTTTTAAGGTATGAGCATCCGCTGCTGTCGCTAGAATGTGAAATTTACTGCAGTTTATAATATTTTTTTACAAAACTATACATAAATTTACAGCCACTGTCGTAGCTACAAAAACAATCCAGGTAACTCTAAAAAAATGTACTTAATAAATACAATGCACCGAAGAAGACGGATTGTCAATTACGTACGAGTTATGTCGCTTGCCGAATGGTTGCAATGACCCAAGCAGGGCGCGTCGCCAAACGAGAGAACGAGGAGATGAAATGGTAGGTTGTTGCTTTGGTGAACCATAGTCGGAAGTTCATTGGGTCACCAGTGCCATCGCATTCAAATCAAGTAGTGTGGGACGTCCCGGAATTGATAACCTTTTTCTCGTAAAAAAGCTTCAATCGGAAAATGGTGCTCTCAACGCGAGGTTGTTTTATTTTATTTACTTTAAACACTTTATTGCTCAAATAATGCTGTACAAATACTAGTGTTTCTTTTATTTATTTAATTTAATTTTGGAATGGTTTGCTTTACATCCTAAAACTTAAAATAATCAAGCATCACTCTCTAAGAAAGGTCACTATCCCATGACGAAAAAATCACAGAAAACTTGCGTACAAGATGCCATCTACACTAAACCTTAAATGTCTTAATGGTCAGTAGTGGACATCTTTCTAAATGACGACAACTGCATCACTTCCAACTGCTATTCCTAACTCCAATGATTATTTAAAACCTTCTATTTCTCAAATATTTTCATAATAGTCCCTATATCTCTAAAGTGCATGTGCATCACTAGCGTAGTAATACAATACACTAGCGACGCGTCGCACTGTCTCGTCGATGCATCGTCAAACTTCGAGGAAAATTAAGTAACACACTTGGCCATTCGAGATAAGTGTTGTGTTTGTGAGGAGAGCGTGAGTTATGTATTATGTTCTATATTTGGTTGGCAATATACATTTTTATCGAGCTGTATGCAAGCCGCTTGCAAACAAACACTTGGTTTGGCGGCTGACAATATTATATTCAGATCTTCGTCACTTATTTTGAACGTAAATTGTGATGTGTAATAATTTGGTCCGTGCGCGACCTCCGGCGCCTCAAACTATTTGTGGCCGGACGTTGAAATGACAAATTTCTAACTGTCTTTACGGGGAGTAATTAAACCCAAGTTATATCATTGATTTTTTTTATAATTCATTCATTCTATTCAATTGCGTTAAACATTAGTCGGTTTTTACTTATTAAAATATAGTACACGGATACATAGAGAAATGGTGACAGACGTCCTCCAATGTTGTTGTTTTTTTGTCACTGCGAGCTCTGTCATCGATTTGGGTTTTCTTAACACCAATTTCGCACAAGGTAAATAAGTTATCTATTAAATAATGCATGTTTGTGCTTTCAGTGATAAAGTTCAAAACTTACTTACGAAACAAACTCTAAGATGAGTCTTCAACTTCACAACGTGGTTTTAAAATCCAAGCAAAGTTGCAAGCCTCTCCAAGCTGGTACTAGCTAGCTCATAAAAGAAAAATAACTGTTACAATTTGTACTTAACATGATATCATCTTGCCACAAGTTGTTTCAAGTTTTGCAGAGTTTGAAGGAGATATGTTATTGAACAGTTTTTAGCTTGAGGTTCAGTACTTCAATAGTTATTATCGTTTTTAAGTTAAGCCAATGGTTCAAAATTACCGAGGTGATCATTTTAGGTTTGGAAATTTCATAGAAATAAAGAAGGCTTTTGAAGATAACTAGCAATAGGGTTCTGTTTTGCCATTTGTCATGAATGAATCATGTCTGTTAAGGGGCAGGCTCAAACACGAATATTTTCTTATTTATGACTATTATTAATAAATATGCCAGTGTCGCGTGTCATTTCGGGAACTATATTAGATACCACCCGGTTTAAAGCTTTATTTATCTTAGGAATGAGGGAAATAGTTATCTAAATCAAGTAATCATTAAAAACAGAATTTCATTTTCTGACTTACTTTTGCAATTAAAGTATAATTTTGTATGCAGATCGTCTTTTTGAGAATGCAAAATTTACGGGAACGTTGCTGAAATTACCGTTTCCGATATGATAATTCGATACGTATTTTCATCTCAGGCTTAACACTGCCAATTAATATGTTGATTGTAGTGGTAACGAACAGGATAACAGTATTATTAATAATAAATCAGGGAAAAACATTAAATAATTGGAAGGTGTTCCCAAAATATCAGGGAATAAAGTTACGCACGTACATTTAGGTATCGAGTAAAACTTAACTTTGCGAGTAAAATCATATTTTTACCTGTAATTACAACACACACCGCCTTTTAGACTAATGAACTCCACATTAATGATCTCTTAAAATACCTAAAGTATGTGATATTAATTATACAGTGTGTCCATATATGCAAAAATAAAACTTTTATGCAATAACTATACTGAATATCATCGAGGAAAATACCCTATATAGGTATCGGAAATTCTAAATCCCAATATATGGCAGTAATTTCTGCTCTTATTTATATTAAAATTACCTTACTCGCGAAAATTACTAACGCAATTTTACGTAAATATGAGTATTTCTATTTATTTCTAATTTGGTACATATTTCTAATCGTCAATAAATATTCAAGTAAGTAATAGACTGAATTGCTGTATCAATTGGTTATGTAACTTAAATAATTTTAAGTTATTTTAAAAAAGGGTGTGGCAATTGTCTCGTTTTAGTACTATTTTAGAATGAATTGTCCGAATGCTACAAAATATGTGTATAAAATATTTTCCCCTTTCGGCATTAAAAAACTGAAGCCATTGGATAGCGTTTTTTAAATGTGTTAGTTACACCACACCGTTTTCTTTAAAATAACACTAAAAATGAGCCCCTACACGACGTGAGACTCAAACCGCCGTAAATAGGAAGAGTACGGTAATTTTTAAATCACTACCATATGGTGGGGATTTGAAATTCATATGGGGTATTTTCCTCGATGAAATTTATGGTAGATATTGTACTTAAAGTTTTATTATTACATTCCTGGACACACTGTACAGACTAAAATACAACACACTCATGTAATGAGTTTTAAATCGTCAAAATTTTGATAAACATATAAGCCAAAATAATATAAATTTAATGTAAACATCAATAACTAATTTGATAATTTTGAAAGCTAAGATTAAGATATAAAATCCAAAGAGTCATTCCGAGAACGCGTTCTTGAAATGACACTTTTTGCACCTGTTTTAGTTTAAAATCAAGGAAAACGTAATAAAAAAAGTAAATCAATTAAGGGTCATATGCACATCTCATAAATTTAGAATTAAATAGGTATTGTATTAATATCATTTATTTTACTTTGCTACCTTTTTGCTTTTCCGAACGTTTTGGAATAAACCATTAATTTTACTGCCATAATTCCACGCAAACTGTATTGCTGTGTGTTGCACCTTGCATCATTATTATAGCCGATCTTCCTTCCTCATTTCTCATTTGTAAAGTAAATCTACTAGGAGTGGATATAACGTTATTTTATTAGTCATTAAAAATACTCAGTCACAGGGTTTTCAAATCCGCCCCAACAAGCGTGGAACCCAAAATAGTTGAACGTCAACTTTATAAATATTTTATGGAAGTTTCCGAAGCGGTGCAACTAGCAAGTTCCGATCAGTATCAAACGGCGGGCAAGTTTGCCCACGGTCGTGTGTGCACTTCTCTTCATCAAAGTACTTCTCTTGTGCGACAGACGAGTTTTGAGAATAATTTAAAGTGTATAATGTGATGATATTAGTGTCGTGCATTATTATCTATTCGCTATATATTGTGATGACGCCTCTATTCTCAAATGTTTACCCAAATGACCGCCGTACTCAGAGACGTCCATGATTACAAAATCGTCATTATAAGTATGACTAAGACCATTTTTTTTTTTCAAAACTGTGTTTTACACAGGCTGAAATTTTAATCAGTGACCAAATTTGAAATCATCTGTTCCATGCATAAGTTTAAGTGGCGTGCGGTCATATTCATCAGTAAAGTCTTTACACAAAATTTGGTCACTGATTAAAATTTCAGCCTGTATATAAAAACTGTTAAGTTTTCTTATATATAAAATAAAATAAATCAATTAACGTAAGTGTTCCAAGTATCAGAACTATACTAATATTATAGAGCTAAAGAGTTTGTTTGTTTGTTTGTACGCGCTAATCCCAGGAACTACTGGACCGATTTATAAAAATCTTATATGTTGGATAGCTTATTCATCGAATGTTTAAGGCTATAAAACATCATGCTGCGGCGGGAGGGGAGGTAGCAAGCACAAAACACGACATTGGATTTTTATCGGTCTTAGTGCGAAAACTACCTATGTATGTATTTCCAAATTTGTTCATATAAAGAACCTTCCTCTCCCACTATACTAAAATGGCCTTACTTTATGACTATTTTACACTCGATCAAGGACGTTTCGACAAGGATACTGATGTTGGCAGCCAGTACCGTTACCATGAGTTTACTTGATAGCGACGACGGTTTTACTCGCCGGCGATAACGTCACTTTTTGTACGGAAAATCTTAAGGTTTAGAATGTTTTTAACACTCACAGTGTCATATTTTATATTCATAAAGTTGAAATAAGAAACCAAAATTTTGCGCACGGGCGGGACTTGAACCAGCAACCTCTTGTTGGCTGACCGGGCCAAAAGCTCTTACCGATTGAGCTACCGTGCTGTCAGTCCGACCCTGCGAAATTTGTGGTCCCTTATGGTTACGTCATTGCGTGATAAGCTTGTGTAGTACATGTACGATGTACTATTAGGAACTAGTTCATGCTTGTGAACGAGTACGAACTATTCACTTCTGGTCGTTCAAATCGGTCTTTAGTTCATTTCATTGATGCAAATCTCCTATGTCTATAGTTCAGTTTAGCTCGCGCGAGCCGAGTAAGAATGAATAATTCCAAGTGTCAGAGTGAGTTGGAAGATTCCAATCGCACATGCGTGAACGTGATAGAAGATGTACTAGATAGAGCGAGAACGAGACAGACGCATGTGCGTGATTGTGACGGAAAATGAACTAATAAAGCAAGAACGAAACAGACGCGTGTGCCAAAGCGTGATAGAAGATGTACTAAATTGAACGACTTGGACGTAAGTACGACCCGGACCATGTTTGTTGTGTACGACGGGCGACTGATGTCAGAGTAGTCGGTGAACTATTGAACTAATAGTACTAAAAGACCGAACTAGTTCCTTTGGTCGATTGTACTAGTACGGAGCGCTCTGATCAGTGTCCGAGTAAGAACAAGACTATTGCGTGACGCTTAGCGCCATCTAGCCGTCTGTTTATGAAACAGAGAGCCTGTTTATGGCCCGGTCAGCCAAGAGGTTGCTGGTTCAAGTCCCGCCCATGCGCAAATTTTTGGTTTCTAATTTCATATTTATGAATGGAAAACCTTAGTTCTGTCAGTGACCGCTAGAGGCGCTGTGCAATTTTCCGTAGACTTTTTTACGTCGTCGCTAGCGAGCAAATCGTCGTAAACTCATTCTAACGGTACAGGACAGCGGCCTGCTGATTCGGCTCTCAAAGGATAACTAAGGGCGTGTGTATACATGTGCAAGATAGCAATTAAATATTAAAAACTTTTTCCAGTACTAGTTTGTGAAATACACAAACTACGGGCCTAATTGGAAACATACTATGTTTCCAATTAGGCCCGGTTTCGTGATCGATAGTGAACTTTACTAATAGTTCAATGTCGTTACTAGCGGTTTAATATTTACGATTGTGGTGTTTTAAAGGAAACTAACTAACTGCCTCGGTGGCGCAGCGGTGAGAGGGTCCCACTTTAAAGCGATGGCTGCGCCAGAGGTCCTGGGTTCGATCCCTGGGTGGGGCCAAAATATATACCTGGGTTTTTCTGTTCAGAAATTCTTGCCCGGAGCCCGGAGTTTGGAGGCTGGCGGTGTTTCACCCCCGTGCATCGGAAACCATGCCAAAGTCAAAGAGAAGGGTTACTCAGTATAATCATGATGTTTCAATAATGTAGGTCGCATCGATTCTTAAAGCAAAACAATTGTGTAAAGAATAAATAGGTAAGAGATTAGCTTTACCGTATTTAAAAAATCCTTTTTTTTAAACAATAGTAGTAACGAAATTGAAACATCAGGAGACATTAGGGAAAATGGGAAAATTTCCTATCAGATGTGGGAGATTTGGCTGCTCAGGATCTGGCATCCGTATTTTACAAGAAGACAGCGTGGGTTTACAATTTTGCCGTTAGTCATAAGATCCTTGTCGAAGCATCGATGCTTATTTTTTTTATTATGGACATATACAATTTAGACGTCAGAAAACGTACAACAATTACGTTTTCTGACGTCTAAATTGTATAAGTCCATAAGTACCAAAAATAGGGATAAAAAAAATGCATAGAATGGTCCAGGGTGACGATTCTCGTGGCAATCAAACGAGTGGTTATTCTATTACGACTTTAATCGTTTTACCTTAAAAGTCAAGTTAAATTTTACTAACGCCTAATAAAACATACACCAACTAGCTAGTATTATTCGTCGAATATAAACACCTAATTCGAAAACGTCACCTATTTGTCAGCAATCATTAAATGTCATTTAAAAATGGCACTGATTTAAAAAGGCGGTTGAAAATAGCAGTTTTGGTAAGTTAAAAATTATAAATGACAGGTTTAATAACTAGTTCAGCAGTTAAAACTTAGCAGTAAAGTCAACAGAATTGAATAATAAAAAATAATAAAACGGATCAGTGAATATAAAACTGAGCAAGAAAATAATTAAATTGGTGGTAAAAATTATTAAACTAGCGGTTACATGAGTGCAGTTATAAATAGGAATTTGTCAGTAAGAAATCTCATTCTAAGCAATTCTATTGACGACCGATTTTAAATGCCAATTACATAAATGTTTGCTGATAAATAGACCAGCCCAGTACAAATGAAAGTTTTATAGTTAAAACATGAATCATAATATATCCACGTTTTTGTTACATAAAATATACAATATACTAAATAACGGCATTTCATTTAAAAGAAGTCAAGTCCTTTAACTATAACCTTTACTTTTATCAATACTGCTTTCAAGCTAGCTGTACATCTCTTTTAGTTCTGCAACTATATCATGAAATACTAAAATACGTTATTTTGTTGTTTTAGAAAAGTTAAAACAAAAGCATATAAAAAGACGCATGACATGTTTTTTTTAATGACGCCATCAGAAGAGCTCTTGCCACCATTAATGTTCCTTCCACGTTGGAACCACGTGGTTTGGTCCGTGACGATGGCAAGAGACCCGATGGCCTCACGCTTATTCCCTGGGAATGGGGTCGGGCCTTAGTTTGGGATGCAACTTGTGTCGATACTTTGGCCCCCTCCCATCTCAGAGAATCAGCCCTTAAAGCTGGAACGGCAGCGGAGTTGGCTGAAAACGCCAAGCGTCGCAAGTACGTTTCACTTGCAAGTGATTATGTGTTTGCGCCGTTTGGCGTTGAAACATTTGGGCCGTGGGGACCCTCTGCTAAATTGTTATTTAGAAAAATTTTGCCAAAATAAATTCTGTGACAGCCAATAATAAAGCTGGCTGGTTCCTAGCTCAAAGGATCAGCATAGCTATCCAACGCGGCAACGCAGCCAGCATCATAGCCTCTTTGCCGCAAGGAAATGGTTTTGTTTTTGAATAGGTATATTTTAAGTTATTTTTAATGTAGCATGTCTTAGTTTTAATTTGTATCTTTAATATAATTCAACTAAATAAAATAATTTCATTTAATAAAAAGTGTTTTCTGTAAGAATAAAAAACCTATAGTGTAGATAAAATCCAAACAAAAATTATGGGCTAATTTACTAATGTCAGATAAGACATATCGGACTGAAAACGATCGATTTTAAAATAAAAATTATAGAAATAAATGTTGACGAATAGATGGCGTTTTTAAATAAGGCGTACTGTATTTTTTGAAGAAAATTCTATATGTGACGTTGGAAAAATCAGGCCTAAATGAATATTTTTCGAGAAACGAAACAACAATCTTATGTACTAGACCTACTGTGTAGGGCCAGTAGTTCCCGATATAAGTGCGTTCAAACAAACAAACTCTTCAGCTATATCAAATAAAACAAAGTCGCTTCCTCTGTCCCTATGTCCCTTAGTATGCTTTAATCTTTGAAACTACGCAACGGATTGTGATGCGTTTTTTTTAATAGATATAGTGATTCAAGAGAAAGGTTTATATGTATAATAACATCCATTAAATAGTGGAGAAGTACTGTTATTTAAAAATGTAGTTTATGAATTTAGATATTCCAAAGATAGCAGGAAATCTTCATGGTATAGGGACAGGGGAATTGTTTTACTCCAAATTTAACGCGTGCGAGCTACGGGCAGTAATGAATAAATCAAAACTACTGGATCGATTTTAATCACATAGGCTATATATTTTATACCCGTGCGAAGCCGGAGCGGGCCGCTATGTTTTTATATGCAACGTTCACAGTTTTTCTGTAGTGTATTTAGTATCAGCATTGCACCCGTGCGAAGCCGGGGCTGGTCGCTAGTGTATAATATAAGTCTAGATATATAGATTAGTAAATATGTAACATACTGTGCCTGATTGTTTCGACCGCACGAATTTGACAGAATACAACATGATGAGTGTGACAAAATTTACAGATGTAATCTTACAGTAGGACCTCCGTCGAGATAACACTCCGTGTTTGTCCAACTCCAGCGTATTGTGATTGTGCCGCCTCAAACGTTTATATCGACTACCATAATTGGATCTGCCGCGAATAATATGGAAGAAAAATATTCCTTCACGCGACAATTTCCTTTCGATCGCAAAAAAAAACATACAAGCTTACAGCCGGTATGCGAATTCGGTAATTTATTACCTCTTTTGATGTTCGATTTTTTATTACATGGGAGTAACAAGTTACACAATTTATTTTGTGTGTGTCACGCAAAACGGATCACTCTGCAGGTTGGCTTGTGGCTTGCTTCGCGGAATTTAAATTGAAAAAATACATTGAATTTCCTTAGCGTTTTTTACCGTATCATTTTCAGTAAGCTCGCCGAACTGTTATTGCTTGTTGGAAACCTAGTAGTGGCATAGGTACTGCGTGGAATGATGATATTTTAATCGAAACAGATTTGATTTATTTTAATTGAAATCAAAACTCATTCTTACAAGTGCTTACAGCAGCTTTCATTCTTGCAAGCGTTACAAAAGTGGGAGCTTCAGATTTCGGATACATTGACCATCACGGTCACCATGAAAGGTGAAATGATCTTTTGCAAATGAATAAATATTTAAGTTCTAACTTGTAATTGTGGCGCAAGAGCACCCAAGAAATGCAAGTATCCGTAAGTGTAATGTTAACGCTAGTAGTGCTGAATTGCTGGAAAATGCACCAGAGTGCGGAAACAATTACTTTAAAATCAGCTCAGCGCATCGCTTAGCAAGCGTTTTACATAATTCGCAAGCTCCGAATTTTATTACATCGTGTTATCTACGAAAACATTGCCCGTGACATTGCTATGAAGTACTACGTAAATAAACCCGCAATTATGAAGAGAGGTGTCAAAAGAAAAGCAGAGATTCTGACGACCCGTCTGGTGTAGTGGTCGAGAAATCGCAGCTACGCAGCGGGTTGCGGGTTCGATCCCCGCACAATAGAAACATTTGTGTGCATGAACATGTCTGTTTGTATCGGTCTGGGCGTTTTCTATATATATCATGTATGTATATTAACAAATAATAAAAAAAGTTTAAACCGACTTCAAAACCAAAATGCACTAAAAAGTCTTAAATAAACTCTTCACCATTGAAAGGAAAGGAATCCGTTTTAGGCAAACTATTTCTTTTTGAATTCGGTGCTGTGATAGTTGATGCTTGATGGTCAAAGTGATGGCACCGACTTACACGACGACGACATTAAGATTCTAGTAAAGAAACACTATACGTGCCTTTAAAATTTGAGGGATTCCCTTGATTAAACCAAGATCCCATCATCAGATCCCAAAATGGAAAAAATGGGACCAACTAAAAGGTACACTCTCTAAGTAGGTGAATTTTTTTTTTCGATTCGGTCGACAAACGACTGAGATATGAGGTAACATACATACAAAAAAAAACATACAGTCGAATTGATAACCTCCTCCTTTTTTGGAGTCGTTTAAAAAGTATTTAAGTATTATATCCGTTTTCTGGCACCCATAACACAAGCTTTGAGTAACTTACTTTGGGACTAGATGGCGATGTGTGGGAATGTCCAAAGGATATTTATAAAAAAAACGTAAAAAACGTTGGTTTTAAGACACAAACATATTCACCTCTCCCTTAAGTGTACATATAGGTACATACCTAGGCTAACTACTTATGTATTTTACCCTAACATATTATATGATCTAAAGACTAACTAAGGCATGATTCATCAGGTGGATTCTAATCTAATATGCCTGTTTCCCAAATTAAGACCCACTGTTTTGTCATTTTGTATCTTAAAGGATACCAAATATCATCACAGACGAAGATATTATTTTAGAAAGAGAATACTACAATTCCTTTTTCGCCTACTTATAGAAAGACAAACAGGCAATAGCTCATAAATGATTCGCGCTCATCGCGACTACTCAAACACCCTCGCAGATAATTGTTTGTTCAAGTAAATACTTGGAAGGAATTGTGCAGTGAGCGGCATGAAAGTTGCCGTTAATCACTCCATACACTGTTTGTGAAACACGCTGTAGCCTGAGGGGTTCGGAGAATTCGTCTTTCAACCTGTGAAAGCCAACATTCCAAAATATGTAGAGTACGTTTTGAACTGTTAAAGGAAGAGGTGCTGAATTAACAAAAATGTCATGAACCAAGTTGCTTGGTTCATTTAATTCGTGGTAGATACCTTAACACGATGTCAGCATAGCTGATAGTGTTCTGAAATCTCTTAAGCTTACTACCTAAGTATTTTCATATTTAAGTCTTAAATTTAAATTTGGCTATGTTGTGTATCATACAACTTTAAAATTAACTGAAAGTTCGCTATGTCGAAGTTTGGAAGCCAGTGCTCTCCGGAGATGTATCTCAATGGCAACAAAGGGCTTTGACAAGCGAGCGACTCGAGTGCTGGAGATGAGATGCAACTAGTATTTGCACATGTGTGCTTTGTTCGGCTTTCGATATCTACCTACTTGTTGCGATTACCTGCGTTTGTGCCAGGGCCTTAATTGTTTGGAACGTCTAAGTAGGGATTCTAGCATAGATGATCAGCGCTAGAAAACACACTTAAAGTATGGAGTATTGAGACTTTTCTGACGTTACTTTTGTCGCATTCATTTTCATTTTCCTGTGAATGTATTTCATACCATTCTTGTGAATTAAAGGATACTATTTTGGACCTTTAAGAATATTTATTTAGTAATAAAAATATAAAGTAATTTAAATGGAAGGGAAAGACGACAAAAGTGACGTCAAGACTTTTATATATTGATCTTTTTCATAACTAGGAAGTAACATAAAAATTCTTGAGCTGAGAAGCCGTCTCCAAAGATCGCACATGGTCTCGCTGGCGCGCAGCCAACTGCCTTTGTCGTTTGAAATACGCCGCTTTAATCTCACGGGGACCTAGAATTAGTGCGAGCCGGTCATGCATAGAATATTTTTAGGATCCGGACTTGAAGCCTAACAGCTAAAATTTACCACTCTCCTGAAATCTATGCCTGCAATATTTACATCATTGTAGTGTGATGACTCATATACATATTACATATAATACTGCATCAGGTGTAATTATAGTAAGTAATAAACCACACTTTAAGGAAGTAACATCTTTCATTCCGCTACTCCTGGTTCCTGCCTTTACATCCTCTTTAAAAACTTTAAGACGATTTAAATTGCAGCCAATTTTGAGGTTGGCTATAAATAGATGTACATCAACTTTTGTTATATTTCTTAAATAATAAATATACCTCGCATGATGTTGTTATTAAATACCACAAACTCTTAGCTACATACAGTACAGCCCAACACTGATGATTCGTTTGACTTTGTAAGAGCGGTTTTCCACGGTCAAACCGATTTTTGCAGTTACTGTTTTCTGCAGGATGCCACGTCTACTACGTACTACATAGCATAGTAGTATACGCGGTTTAATTCTTACATACACACGAACATCCCATTTGCAGTGATCCGCAAAAAACCTATACCTGTTTTTTACTGATCCAGTATTGTCTTTAAACTGGACCAGTTCCACTTCTAAAATGACAGCATGTATAAAAACAGCAATTACCATGGCAACGCTGTGAATAATAGGAAATGCAGCGCGCTTTATCGGTCAGTGCAAGCGGGATAGGCATGACACTGACAGGAGTTGATATGAGTCAGTTGCTGGACAACCGTGCTTGCAGGAAATTGCCGCTTCTGCGGGATCGAGTGATGCAGAGATCCCGCAGAACTGGATTGCTGTGGGAAACGGCCCAATCATAAAATGGGATGAAAATGAACGGATTCCTTCCATATACTTTTCAGTGGCCGTAGTGCGAGTCGGAGCGATTCTTACTCGATCAAACGGATCGAGCGAGTTAACGTAAATTTATATGGGATTGAAGCAGCGCCGTCTAGTGGCTAACGTTTACACTAAATCAATCCTTTATAAAATCTCATTAACGCGCTCGATGCGTTTGATCGAGTAAGTCTCGCTCCAACTCGCACTACGGCTTCAGTTCCTGTTTACAAAACAGTTCACACCACTGGACTAACTAAGCAAAAAAATACCAATCACTTCATTGTTTACTTTACAACGTCACCGTTTATTCACATCGGTCCAAATAAAATAAACAAAACAAAAACGGATTCCCAATGGCCAAGCTGTTACTACAAAATCATCTATGGCAGCGATACTCAAAGTTTGTTACAGTTCCCATGTAAGGGTTCCGAAAGAATTTAGACTAAAAAAAACCTCTGTCGGGTCGACCATGAGTTTACGACGTTTTTACTCGCTAGCGACTACGCAAAAAAAGTCTATGGAAAATTGCACAGCGCCTCTAGTGGTCACATACAGAACTAAAATGTTCCATATAAAAAGTGACGTCTTCGCTAGCGAGTAAACTCATGGTAACGGTACTGACGCGCCTTATCATTTTACTATGCCGTATGCTGCCAACATCAATACATATACGTAAGTAATTAGTAAAAGTGTAATTGTAAGTACTTTGATTATGCTTATTAATAAATATACACTTTTCAGTACTATTGTTTTATTATAGGGTTCCATTAAGCGTCGCTTTCTAAAACGGTTCTGTCACCAAAAAAGATTGAGAACCGCTGATCTATGGAGACTGCATTTTACGCACTATATGCCTACCCGGATATTCAAAAAAACCTTTATTGCCGCACTACCAAAAAATTGTGCCAAAACTGCGACGTGGCGCATTCGAGAAATATATCGGTACTTAAATGAAATAAAGATGTTGAAACCCGCGTGTTTATCTGGCGCACATAAAAGAAATTGATGTGGGCAAAAAACTACATTTTGAGCTATATCTTACGGGCTTTCAAATAAAACCGTGCTAAATCTAGTTTCCGAATGGCATCCGTACCGCCCACTGGATTTACGAGTATTGAAAATTTATTAACGAACACACTGTGGAAAACAGAAAGACGACAAATATCATACGTTGCAGGTCAATTTTTTGTTTCTAGTTTTATTTGTGGAGTGAGCTTAGATCTGTTATTCTATTGTTGAATTATGTAATATCTATGTTACAGGAAATGTATTAAATCCGTAATTGTATACATAGCGCTACCTCATCATCATTATATAATTCCTAAAATGAGCCGTCAATGTGTGATGTAAATTACAGTAGACATATTTCCCAGGAAATTTAGACATTTTCTTATCCAATAAATCGACAGATTACAATGTTGCGGTTTATACAATATTACAGTGACTTATACATTACCTAGGAGTTGTATACAATTCCTAGAATTTATACAACATCTATATTCCTGTAACATACGCAGCGTACATAACGTAGGAACCGTCGTTAAGTTCGGTCATATTGATAAGAAACTATTAAACTTGAATTAAGTAACTTGAGTATGAAGCTTGGCGTATAACCTATGTGTCTTATCCGTTCAACTCTTTCTCTAATAATCCTACGTTGTTCATGTGACACCCTGTATGGTGGTCTGTGAACTGGGTTTTCGTCAATAGTATTAATCTTTACTTCCATTAAATTACAAAAACAGTCGGATTGGCAGACATAAAAGACAAAGACTTAGCGCGCTTTCACATTAGAGCGACAGCAGCGCGTCTCTCTAATGTGAACGGCTTACTACTGTCATTTTATGTATGAAATTGACAGCAGCGCGAATGCCGCGCGACCGTCGCGCTGCTAAAAACGCCTAAGTGTGAAAGCGCTCTAAGAGATTCGTATATCAAAATTGACTATTTACAATATATTCTTTGAGTTTGAATTCCTAAGAGTCGAATGAATAAGATATAGAGGTTTTACACGAAGCTTTAAACGCGACCCTACCCTATCTGAAATTCTGAATACTTATTAACTTTATCTGAATTCAGGCTTCTAGTTGATATCACCGACAGTTTTCAAACACCCGTTTGCCAGTATAGAAGAACGTTTTTCCTTACATCTGAATTCATACTAGGTAGCACAAATGGAATTTATTAACAACCAAGACCAAAAACCAACCATCAGTATGGCATACGCTATCCAATTCTCGGAAAAGGTAATATACAACAAACAAGCATGCTTGCTGCAAGAAAATGCACTAAATCCACAAAAGTGGTTGCACCGAGCGCATCAGACGTGACGGAAATTCTTACAACGCCTGCGGTTAAATTGTAAGCAAACACTAGAAAAGGAATACAGCAAATACTTCGATAGCAATAACTTGTAATACTTATTTGGAAATACTCCAATGCTGTGGTTTCCTTAAAAGAGTTTGTTGCTGTCAAGTGTTTTTATGCAATGGAATGTTTGCTAGATCTCGTTGTGTATTTTATAACCCCTTGACTTTACTTCCAGAGCAAACAAATAAACCACAATAATTTTAACTTCTCAGCAACAGATTCATGTTATTACAGGAGCGTTTTGTTACAAAACGGAGCATGTTTATCGAATGCAAAAGGACGAAGTCTCGTATCATGATCTGAGAATGTGGTACATACCTTACTTGGATTATTAGCATCATTTTTACTGGATGTGTACCTACGTTCCCCATAAATTCTAATTATTGATTCCCTTAAATTATTATGACGAACGACTCTCAACGGTCATTATCCTGCGGGCCATTGGATGTCAATCCGACGGCAGCGATTGTCGACCACGGAGTTTTGCATATGACGTTGTTAGGTACACATAAGGAACGTTTATTTTAAAGGCTAAGCTATGCAATGCGGTATAATCTACGCTGTTTTTGTGTATTCGGATTATTGGAGTTAGATATTACTTAACCTTGATATCGGATCCCCAGACTTAAAAGTTAGGTTTGCTCTACGTATCTGAAAACACAGCGGCCCTGTTTTTGAATCACTCGCTTATGGCGTTTTCGTTTGAAAACGAATTAAAATTAGAAAACACGCGAAATATAGACGTTAGTACTCACAACATTCAAGTATCTTTATTTAATTACTCCCCTGTGGGGATAATACTGATTTTCATTGAAAAAATGGACATTATTGTATTAATATCACACGCCATATTGACGCAAATGATTAAAAAATTGGGGCCCTGACGCGAGTAGTGGTTCCCACTTTTTTACTGTTCTTCGAGCAATTTATTAAGAAAATGGAATCATTGTAGTCTAAATCTAACCGACATGTATTACAAAATCCTTTTGATTACCTTGACAGTATTATGTGCTGCTCTAGATACAAAGATAGTTTTGTATCATATCAGTGTCGCAATAGAAACGATCCACTATCGATTTTTTGACTATTGATTAACAATATTAATTACAAATACTTGAAATATCTACGATGCATCCACAAATTCGTAGTATAAAAAGCCTTCTAAACTATGCGTCCGCGATACGGTAATTATTTTTGCACGGATTGTTGAAGCAACTTTACTCATTAGCAACAACTTGAGAGTTGAGTGCTGTGAGTAGCGATAATAATAGTGAAGGAAATAAATCAAGGTTACCCATACCATTAAAATATTAAGAGCTATCATGCTCTTAAATAAAATAAGTAACTTCATAATAAAGTAGTTAGTAAGTGGAACATCGCATAATTCCTTTATATCTGTATTTTATATAACAACACTTTTCTGCGATTTCGAACGGCCGGATTTTGCGTTGTTTATCATTGCTTATTAACTCCTATGAGTCTTAGCGTAATGTAAGAGTTAGTTATTACAAAGCCTTCTTTGATAAATGGACTATCAAAACCACTTTCTTAACTTGAACCAGGTCCTAAAATACCCACGTTCAAATAGACAAACTCTTTGCCGACCGACCGCTTTGCAATATTGGTATTGTAGATTCTACAAGGTAGGTACTTTTTCTGAACATGTAGCACCAGCCTAACGCATCACGGCAGAGACAGCTAAAAGGGAATTGATGATGCCCTGAGGGTTGACACTGGCTTGATCGACAGCCACTAATTATTTCGGCTGTGCAAACACGGCGTTATTGAAGGGACGACCCTACTTGAACCAGATTTGATATTGGCGACGTTTCTCTTCTGTTTTTGTTTTTACACGTGTCAAAGCTTCGTCAACGAGAATAGGAGATTGGTGTGGTCTTGAACTAGGAAGTAGATTGTGATATTAAGGGCCTAAGTTTACCTACCTATAAAGTTGCTAAAATCACTACAAATCTGAAATATTGGAAGACTCACCTTACCACCTTAAACAGTACGTTTTAATTTTAACTATTAACCCTAAGATTCTGTAGATATTAACAGATGCGTAACATATTTAAGACGTAAATCATAAATCATCTCTGCTAGTATATTAATAATATTCACAAAATCTGACTTGAAATGCTTTCACGGGTGAATCCCACAAACATTTTAAAGCAATATATCTTTAATTAATTAGATTAGTGTAGGTTCTAATGAGTGACGAGTAGCGTTCGGTGATTATGTAACTTAAAGCGATAGCGTTGCGATTGCAATCGATACATACACAAGTTAGCACACGTAGCCTTTACAAATTTGCAAGTTACTTTGCGTGATCGCTGCTGACGCTTTCAGTTGCTTATTGGTCATTGCAGTATTTTTAAAAACTCCGAATAACGCACTATCTAGCAACTTTGTCAGTGCGTCTGACGCACTTACTCCGGCCATACCACAATCGGATAGGAATTGCGTTGCTATCGCTATTACCATCTAGCCAGCAGATTATTTATTTTAAGTGCAATGTCAAGGAAGTTATGAAAGTACTGTTATGACAGTACTTGGTGACATATGTGTCACCAACTATTTGAAGTTTGTCCGCGATCGAGTCATATCAGCCCATACCGCACTAGTAGGTCCCATGGGTGACGACCGCAACCGCGTTACAGCCAAATTTCAATTAGCGCAGTAAAAACAATAATAACCGCGGCCACTGTTCATACAGATTTAATACCACACTTTTTGGGAAAAACTGGATTGGTGTTTAGTCAGGTTTGTTCGTTAGTCCTTTGACACACAAGCGGAACTATCGAAAGTATCGGCGTATCGGTGACTGCCGCGGCTGCCTACTTTAAATTAAAAATAGCTTGCACGAACGATAAAAAAAAGGTTTTCCACTTTTAAAAATCGCCATTTCTCATAAGATAAAAATAAGAAATCATTAATTTCGCACGGGCGGAATGCGAACCTGCAACCTCTGGCAAACTGGGCCTACGGTCTTTCCAATCGAGCTACCATGCCGTTTCTAATTTTCATCTTATAAGAATACAAAAACGAAAAAATTCTAAGCCAATTCATTTACCTATAAATTCTAACACTAAAAATTACAAGATATCCACTTACCAGTATACAAAAAAGTATCTTGCTTTCATATTTTACAGTATGAATTTACCAATGTCTAATTTTCCAATAAAAAATTATATAATTCCTTTCGTATGGAATCGAGTTTGGAGAAAGAGGTTGCCGAATTCTGTGAGTACTTACTATACTATATTTCACGTAATTTTCACTGACTTTAAATTTTTTTGACGAAAATCACGCGAGTGATTGAAAAATAGGGCCACTGAAATTAATTAATAGAACACACAAATTAAACATAGGTTACTTGCAGTGTTTCCCTTAACATAGCAGGTAAATGTTAAAGATGTGTACGTATGCGATTGGCTATGTACTCGAATGTACCTACTCATGTATTCTTAATTAACTACTACTTACTGTACTTAACTTACTGTGCGTTTTCTGTAGGTATATTTCATTAAGATGTCATGAATAAATAATAACTAAGTAAATAAGCGCCATTTATTTATTTTATTATTCTTGGAGAAAACAGTACTTTCTAGCACTTAGTGTCATTAAGGTTTGTATATTATTATATTTCCAACTTTTTTTTCTTCTTGATTCTGTGTGTCTTCCCCAATGGTATCATCCATTTTTATATAACCTAATACCTAATAAGTAGACACTATCAATTACTTACTTATTTCTCGACCTTGGGGCTGGTTTTAACAGGGGTAAATACTAACAGCGTAATAACATAGAACCTATTCGACTTACCACGTTAATTCCAACGCACTTTGTGCCTACGAATACGCGCGAACGTATCTCGACCTGTCAGTTGCCGGCGGAGCGTCACGGGAGCAGGCTGTGTCAGACGCCTTCAATTTCACAGGTAAATGAACTTTTTTACGTGTTTAATTTTTTGCATTACTCTAAAAAGACGTATCGTAGAAAATTGGCTTAAAAATTGCATAAATCCGTATTTAGTGTATTTTTCACTAATGTTAAAGTTTTAATCGATAATATAACCGGTTAAAGAAAAACAGTAACTTTGTGCAAAATGGGGTCGTGGGGTTTGTTTTAACAAAATGCATGGGGTAGGTTTTAACGCGTTAATATTTGCCCCGCACACGGGGCAGGTTTTAACAGTTGAAAAAAATTAAACATAGGTAATATTGTTCTTACTGTTTCTATTCGAGGTTGCAATTTTGATCCCAACTGCGATCCCATTTCGAAACATGTTAAGGTTATAGCGTGCCGGTTTTCATGGGCGCCGCCATCACTGAGGTTCCGGGTTCGATTCCCGGGCGAGGCAATGTAGAAAAATAAGTTTTCTTTAATGTCTCGCTCGGGTCTAGGCGTTGTGGTACCTTCAATGTTTTTGATTTCCATAACACAAGTGCATAAGCTACTTACTAAGGGATCGGATCAATGTATGATGTTGTCCACTATTTATTTATTTATTCATTTAATATTGCGTTCGATATGGATCGATCTGTTAAACTTCTATTGTTTTTTTAGGATGAGGAATTATAAAAGGAAAACCACGCGTGGAAGTACATTGGAAGAAGTCTATGAACAAGCAGCTAAGGAAGTGTTGGAAAATAAAAAGAGCCTGAGAGAAGCAGCTAGAAGTTTGGAAATGTGCCATGTAACACTTCATAAATTTATGAAAAGGATGAAAGAAGGCTTACCGATTGAATTGGGATATAAAAAAAAATAGACAAGTATTTAATAAACAACAAGAAATTAAGTTAGCAGAATATCTTCTTCAATGTGCTGTAATATATTTTGGCTTGCTACCTAGTGAAGTCAAAAAACTGGCGTATGAAATTGCCGTTTATCACAAGATTTCCAACATTCCTGAAAGTAGGATAAAAAATAAGTCCGCTGGTAATGACTGGTAATCGAGGTCGCAAGCGAAAGTGTGCAATTTTAACAGACACTCCAGAAAAGAGTGCTTGAGAAGAAGAAGCTAAGCTAAAGAATAACAAAAAGAAATCTACTGCGAATGTAAAAGTCAATAAGGAAAAGCAAAGAGTTAAGAAACGTAAAGTGGAGAAAAAAGAAAAGAAATCCAGTAAACAGGCTAAAGATAGAGTGAAAAAGAAACTATTACAAGAGAGTTTAGAAGAAGACGATGATGAGGATGAAACCATTTGCTTAAACTGTGGCTCATCATATTCTGAAGATAAATCTGGTGTGGACTGGGTCGAATGTATATCCTGTAAACAATGGTCGCATATAACCTGCATAAAAGGAGATGCAGTTGCTTATGTATGCACAAACTGCAACTCAGATTCTGATTATGATGACTAATTTTATCACTGGTTTGAAGACTGACTAATAAGTAGGTTGAGTAAGACTGACTAGAAAGTTTCACTTTTATAACCAAAGTTGTATGTTGATTTATTAGAGGAGTATTTTTTTGTTATTTTACTTGATACAGATAAATTTAGTAAGTTTTAAGTTTATAATACATGTTTAAACGGCAAGGAGCCGAATTTCATTTTATTTGGATTGTTAATGATCATTTGATGATCAAAAATTATTTTTTGTTATTTGATTTGAGTAATACTGATTGAGTGACTCGGTTAAACTATTATAATTTAAGTTTTCTGTTTTTTTTATGAATGGTAAGGAACCGCATTTAATTTTATTAGTTTTTCTAATAAACATTGAATATTATTTTGTTGTTTATCTTAACCAAAATCCCATTCGCAACTACATGTTTTTTCTTACCCCCGCTGTTAAAACTTTCCCCAGTGGTGTTAAAACCAACCCCAAACCGGGGGTAAGATCTAACAAGTGACTTGTTTGCCAAAACTCGTTTTTTCTCAGATATGGTAAATATTATATATATTTTATTGTACTGTACGTAAAGCTCATTAAATTTTGCATCATATACCAAAAAAACATGTTTCTTGCTAAAGTAGTTTAGAAAATATACCGCTTAATTTAAACTTTGTTAGAACCAGCCCCAGTCTCCCCTACTCAGAGATGTTATTCGAATCGTTTAATTTTACTACTTAATTATACAACATTCATTGACTAGACTGCACGTTGTGTTAAACTTGCCTCGGCCTCAGCTCCGTCGCTTCACCGGCTCCGTTGACATCAACTTCCCTGGTAGTATTGTTCAAATTTTCAGCCGTCTCTTCGTAAGCGCTGCCTTGCAACAAAACCAATATTTCCCTCAAACTTTTGCCTTTCGTCTCGGGCACAAAGAAATACGAGAATACTCCACCGGCCAGTCCGACGGTTGCGAAAATCGTGAACACGCCAAATAACCCGACCCAGTCTTTGCCTTGCTGGTAAAGTTTTATAATGGCAAAGTTTGAGAAACCGCCGAAGATGTTTAACGAAGTCATGGCCACGGATTTCACGTTTAGGGGGAAAAGTTCCGCAGGAAGTAGATATATAAGCGAATTAAATCCTAGTGTTGAGAGGATAACGGATAAGATGATGCCGACGAAGGCGATGACCCCATAGGGGGCTATTTTGTCTTCGCTGATGCGTAGAACCTCTAGGCAGAAGAAGTAAGCGCTTGCGAGCCCGAGGGACAGTCCCGTCCCGATGTAGGAGTAAATGAGCAGCGGCCGCCGTCCCATTCTGTCCGCAAGCAGTGAGGACATCACTCCTGAAACATTAATTTAAACATTCATTTACTCAATGCTTACCATTCAGAAATTGGAATAGTTGTGCATTTCTTTTGGTATCTATCTTGAGTTACAAACATAGTTTTTTTAATCATGCTTCAGTATTTTTATTGCAGCCCCAGAGGATAATACTAGGACACATCAAGACAAAAACTGAATTTACGAGCGAAGTCAACCATTTTTTGTTATAATTGGTCCTGTGTGGATTTATAATGGATTGTGTTTGAATGTACATTCTTTTGAAAAAGTCCTGTATACAGAATAAATCAAGCAAATCATCTTCATAAACCTTATTTAATATTAAAACCTTATTTAATAAACAGTTAACTAATAACTTACCAGATATGAATCGAACAGCCCCAAATATAATGAATGCCGTCGCTAATTCGATTTGTATTTTGCTATCTTTCATTATTAACCCCAAGTAGTGCTGAATGACGATGGACCCCGACAACATTTGGGTTATTTTGATACCTGAAATGAGAATGCAAGTTACTTGTTACAAAATAAAAATGCTAAGGTTTACATCTAAACGCCATCTAGTTACTTTATTACGGACTACACACCAGCTTTGTGGGCGGTTAGGAAAACTGTGGAAATACCCAAACCCAAGACAAGTCGTGCTATTTGAATGAAAGTTATACATTCCAGCCAATTTGCGTAGATGGTGCAATTTGGAGACTGATATTTAATACTGAAATACAATGGAGTAAGGAAGCTACGATAAAATTAGAATCTACCTGCACATATCACTAATGCCTTGCGGTATTGCTTGCCAGTAAACAGTTCTTTCACTGACCCCGAACGAAGAGTCTCTTTTTTGACGTCCTGACGCATCAGTTCTAACTCCTCTTCCAATTCCTGAAAAAATATCGTTACTCACATATATAATAATGGTTCCAGCCACTGTGGTACCGTGTCGTTTACAAAAGATTTTCTACACGAACCTTTTCATCTTTATAGTTTCTAAGCTGATTAAGCACTTTCCTGGCTTGATCCACCTTGCCCTCTTTCAAACTATAGTACGGCGTTTCAGGTATGAACCAGCAAGCCAAGAAGTACGTAATAGGCAGAGCCAGAAGCATGTAGTTCAGGGTGTAGTAAGTAACGAAGGGCCCCACAGCCATGACGAGGAAGTTCCCAAGGTTGAACATGAAACGACTGCTGACAGAGAGCGCGCCTCGGATGTCCTTGTCTGATATCTCGGCAAGGTAGATGGTTGAAATCTAAAAGATAATAAACAATACAGTTATTTGCACTAACGGCCAACAGATGGCGTTACATGTTTATCCAATCGTAGTAATTAATCAATGAAACGGTTTCAGTAATGTTTAACCTTTTACTTACGGTAACAACCATTCCAGTTCCTATGCCCCAAAGAAACCTTGTGATATACAGTAACCATACATTTGAGAAGGCCACGACGAGAATCTGCAAAAATACATAAATAATGTCAAAGTGTAACTTAAAACCAATAGGTTTACGAACAAAATATCTTCAAACTCAAAAAAAAATGAATTGAACCTTAACAAATGTTTTTTTTGTGCCATTAAACCCAGTAGATAGATCTTTAGTGCTGCATCAGGCAGTCATAATGCAGTGTAATGCATAAAAAAATGAGCCACATCGATTAATTATTTGAAACTAGTCAGTACAGTAATTAAACTCTCTGCATTACCAGGTGGTTGACTGGTAGAGAATGCCATAAGGCATTAAGTCCGCCAATTGTACATTTTACAGTGCAATAAATTTTAAATAAATAAATACAGCTTAGCATGCAGAAGTGAGAAAAAATATCGCTATGTATTTATACAGTTTTTATTTTATTATTACTGTTAAAATGCCTGTGATGAATTGCATTTATTACTACTCGTAATGCTTCAATTAGTGTCATATCGACACAGTTGTAATCTGCACATTAACACATGTTCTTTGTGAAAATCAATGTTTATGAAGTGTTATCTGCAGGTAATTAACTTATTCTCAAGGAACTCCGATAAATTATCGCAAAGTCAACAACAGTCTCATAAGTTGAACGGATTTTTTATTTCTCCATGCTTGCTGTGTAAAACCTTACCAGCCGCAAAATCTTTTGAGGTATGTTTTTTGATAGAGAATTTTCACTTTACTCTAAGTATTGATTTGAGGTACGATTTCGGTCTATGAGAAAGGACAAAATGTTCGCAATCTTATTCACGCAAGAACTTGGACCATAAATCTGGGGAATACCAATGAAATATAATCAATCTTTTGTGGAGTCCGACTACGTATCTAAGGTATTTGTATTCTAAGATTTCACATCCATCAATCAAGATGTCATGTTTGCGGAAGGCCGCCTTGATAAGTTGACCGATTCGTCAATATGCTCACACTTCTGTCATCATAAATTAATGTTATCAAATAAGAACATCTGCGTATAAAGTTAAAAAAAACATTCACGCAACTTTTATGTACGTTTACCTTTTGTAAATCGAATATTTAATGTACAATGGCCAGCACATCAGGCTACCCACTTTTGTTGCAAACTAACCCTTATAACAACCAAACAAGATACCGCAGTGTTTACCTTGTCGTGCTGTAGTCCTTTCAAAAAATAAAGATACCTTAACTACTACACCACGCGAGCTTAGTGACTGGTGGAGGGCTGTTTAAAAAGCAAGCGACGACCCTGGCTGTCAGTTGTTATTAAGCCGAAATAAGGCCTTTGAATAAAACATAACTTTCCAATTTCTGAAATAATGGCTCTAGCTGATTACGTACTCAGACTATCAAGTGATGACATCATTTCCTTAATAACTACTCTATTTTACCCTAAAAAGTTTTCTAGGTATTCTAAAGTTCAACCAAAAAAAACACAAGAATCAAATTGCCAAATAACGCTCTAGCATGCTTATGACCCGCAAGCATCAAAAATGACGACAATTGTGGCCGAAGTCGCGTAGACGTATATCATCGGTAAACTGGCATCAGTTTGCCGATGATGATAGAAGTCCGTGCGTAAGAACTCTAACCAATTCTTGAATGATGTGTGTTGAAACATTCTTACCGTTCCAATCACAACCGGTAAAGCACTGCCCAGGAGTGTAGCCTTCCTTCCCAACCGGTCAGACACGAAGCGAGAGGCCAGGCTGCCTGCCATGAATCCGGGGGAACCAAGAGCTGCTATCCATGATATCTCGCCCTGATAATGTCAAATCTTGTTATAATTTATGTAGGTACATAATTTTGGTGTAGCGAAGTAAAGGGACACAGATTCATAAATAAGTAATAATAGTCACCATAGCCAACTTCGACTACAGTGGCCAGTCACAACGACCTAACAACTGCGCGGGAGATATTATAGTGTACAAGAGCAGATCCTTTTTCTATTCCTTTCGATCTGACACGATTAGAGAGAGATCAGGTGCCGGACCAACAGCTTTACGTTCTTGAGGCACAGGCAGGCAATCAGTGCGATTGCGTAGAAGACTACATTTTTACATGGCACGACTACTTGGGGTGGTCAACAGCAGTTTGCAGTAGGAGCAGATGAATTTAATTGCTCAAGTACTCGATAAAGACTTACCAGTTCGGCTTAATGAATATTGTCGAAGTCCTGGGTTCGATTCCAGATGTGCAAACACGAAATATCCGTTTGTATAGTTTTCACTTTGGTTATGCACATTCAGGTGTGGCATTGGATCGGATGTCACGACCCCATTGTCTGGTAAATGATATTGTTCTTCTGATGACACATTGACCCGCGCAAATAATAAGGCAGATTATTTAAAAAATAAGTCAGTTTTTATTCCCGTAATAAATAAGGTAAATAAATTCGAACAACAGTTTTTGTAAATATGTATACTGGTTCCAGTTTCCCTAAAGGTATGATAAGTGTCATTTTATATAACTCTCCAGCTCTACCTACAGACTTGACATCTTGTTTTTTATTTGTGGAAAATTATTGTTATTAAACTTACTTCCGTGATGTGCATACTAGTTTCATTGTTGCTGAATTTGGGCAGTACCGGTGTTGTCCATGTCAGTGATACCCCTGTGGTCACTGAAGCTAGGCACACTGAAATTTATATTAATTTTCTTCTTAACCAATCATATTTAAGTACATTATTGTATGATTGTGTTGAAGTTTTGTATGACTTCGTTTCGTTAGATATTCAATGGCGTTACGATTAGGTACGATAAAACACCGTTTTCATACGAATGGTGCTGTTGGAAGCCCGCCAATTTCCTCGAGACTCAATTATTTTATCTTCCATCATTGAAATATCTCACACAAATAAACTTTCTAATACTAATGTTTTCAATTCTAGTTCAAAATCGTAACATAAATAGATTTTGTGTATTTAAAATAACATGTTCAGTCGATGCGAGTCATGTGCGTGCGACGGATTAAACGTCGAGATTTTATGTTTTATAGAAACTCAATTTTCTTGTCCAAAAAAATCGAACTCACCGGCGAACGTCACCAAATACTGAGCTTTCCTATTTCCCTGCGACATTTCGTTTTCAAACACAACACTCTTCACAAATGGACCACGTTAGAACGCGTCGCTGTGTCGGACACATCACTTTGACGCGCAAAATATTCCCGAGCTTCCACTTGAGGTTGGGACCGCGTTCAAATCGTGATTGAGTGGTTAAGCGGTGGATGCCATGTGCCATTGCACACATTTCGATGTTCGTTATCGCTTACTTATCGATGTCCGTCGTCATTGAAGCTGAATTTGACGGCTTATTTGCCTTGGTTGACGCTATTACGGTCAGTTTTGGACGGTGCCTATAAAAGTTTTGAGTAAAACTTCTTTAAAAAGCTACTTACGAAAAGATAGTAAACTATTGGAATTAGTTCAAGTAAATTAGTAGGAATTGGTCGGCTTACTGCTTACTTTTTCGCGGTGTACTACACATTTTTTATGACAATTATATTATAGATAGAAAACTCATACGGAGCGTTAAGTAGACTACCACCATTTGTACGATTTCTAGTTATGCAATAAAGTTAAAATATATAAATAGCGTCATTTTAAATCTCGACAAAACAATTCGACATCTTCAACGGATTTATATTGATAAACATAAGTCAAGGTCACCTTATCGAATCGTGCGCTGAATCAATTTAGAATTTATAAAGTTTACACAACACACTGCGTTTTCCCGGATTGCGTTGCGTCATGATTTGTCTAGAGCCGTGCCCCCTGATAGCTTGATAGATAAGATAAGCTGTAATTTATATCTAGCTTTAATCCGCGCAAGCGAAGCGAGGACACCAAAAAGATCACTACATTAAAAGCCCTAATTCATTGACATTGGTCAATGCAGTTGAAAATCACGGTCTAAATAAGCTCGACTCGACAGCGCGCGAACACAAACAGTTTGGCTTTACATACAGTTTCTGACTGTAACGCCGTTAGTACACCAACGCATGCCCATGTGGCAGTGTGCAGCTGGAGGATACCCACAAGGATGTGATGTAACTATTGCATCTATGCTAAACCCTTTGCTAAACGACTTTAGCAACAATGCAGCCGCGATGCAGCATCGATGCAGTCGCAAAATGTCAACCTGTACACACTTCCGCTACTTTAAGCATCGATACAGTCGCGATGCTTTCGCGCGTTAGTATCTATGCAGAATCTAGACATTGAGAAATTATGTACTCTACACTTTATATCGCGCGATTGCGTCGATACCAACGCGCGTTATCATCGATGCAGTCGTGCATCTGCATCGATACTAACGCGCGACAGTATTGATGTCAAATTTGATCTGTTCATTGCTTGAGATGCATTGCTGTCGCGCGAATACAAATTGCGCGATTCATATCATTTTATTTAATATTGATTAAGGTGGTCATAATATGATTGTTATAATTTATAGTCGTGCTAAAGAATTTCATTGTGTAATTCACATTACACATTCATAGAAAAGGCGTTCGAAATAAACAACATTTTTGCAATATACTCTGCAGTTGCACTTTATTTACGAAAAAGTACAAAACTATCATAATCATACTTATGTTTACTTAACATTAATATAAAATCTTTGATACGCACCATAATGATCAATCACATCATTCCTCGTTTAATTTGTTCGGTGAATGCTCTTTTATAAGCATTTTTAAACTTCTATATAAAACTATATAGCTTGAATAAACAGTGCAATCACTTGGATTATCGTGATGATTAATTTGTTATCCCTTGATATAACTTCTTTTAAAAACTCAGTCTTTACTAACTCTTTGAAAAGCTTACAAGCAAACAAAACAGCGTTAGGATTAATTGAGGTACACAAAAAAATGCAATTTTGTTTACTTTAGGAGATCAACAAGTTAAATAGTTTCCACAGTGGCAGAGACGTGTCAAATTGACGAATAATGTTGCTAAGCAAAACATATCCTGTTTTTATATTGGACACCAATCACATACTTTGCTCTGATCCTAAAGTAAGTAGCCAATTCACTTGTGTTATGGAAATCAGACACAACGGTGGTACCACAACACTCAAACCCGAGACAATATAGAAAAGATCGTTTTCTACATTGACCCGACCGGGAATGGAACCCAGAACCTCACGAGATGACGACGCTTGAAACCAGCGTGCTAGCCACTCGACCACGGAGGTCGTCTCGTTTATAATAAATCATTGGTATTTTTTACACGTCTCTTAGCTCCACTCAGCTCCGCATCTATGGAAATGTAACTTTAGAGCGAAGCCACATCGGCGTTGCGTTGCGTCGGTCCATACACAGAATAACTAATAGAGGACCTGTATTTATTTATTCTGTGGGTCCATATCACTCAAATCTGTTGCACACGCGTTCTGCCGACGCACGCAACGAAATGCCATTCAGATTTGTTTGTAAAACGCCGCATAGAACTAAAAAAAAACCTACAAAGGTGGATATGCTTCCTATGGTATTCATTCGTTTTGATTATTAGTGACACTACTGTTAAGGCAAAAAATATTAGTGTCCTAGCTTAACTAAGTGAAACATATTAACAAGATTTTTTAGTTCAGAGGAAAATATTATTTCGTCGTTTGATTGGCAACCATAACTTTTTTTTTAACCAGAAGTAGACAGGCTAGTTTTTTTTGCTATTATAGTCATAGTAGTGCCTTCACCAATAAAAAAATATATATGAATGGTTAGGCAAGGAAGCATGACCATTTATGCAACGGAGACGCTATGCATCGCCGATGTGGCTTCGCTGCTTTATTTTGTGACAAACAAAGTATCGATGATACACCGTAAGTGGCTGTACATAAGGTCCATCCACATAAACAAAAAGTACGGCTTTAATAACAAACTTCTAAATCGTTTCACATCGGAGCCAATGTTGCTTTGCCCGGCAGGCCCCTTGAATCGCGTTCGTACGTCACCAAAAGTCAGTGTCACAGTGATGGTGTATCCCATAAAATTATTATCCCTTTGGAATAGAACGATAAAAGCGAGATGTCACTAGCAGCAAACTGTGTGATAAAAAGAGATGGGTAGCAGAACCGTTTTTAGCAGCTGTCAGTCAGTTCGGAAGGCTTATAGAAGCTGAAAATTTCTCTCATTTGAGTTTTTGAAAATTTATGTGAAATTGTGTAATATTTTGAAGAAATATTTATGTTGAAACATGGTGACTTGATCGGTAATTGATTGTTGTTCATTACAGCGGAATAACCCAACAAATAATCATTCAACAGGTAAATTAGTCCAAATCGAAGCCTCTTAATATACGACTTATATTTACCAATGCGCTTCAAATTTAAAGTACGCAGTTTGATTATTCTATTCTACAAACGTTAATTTACGTAAAAAATAAAGACAGAATAACACAGGGAATGTATATCGACGAATATTTTGTATAATGAAATAAAATTTAGTTTTACACTAGAGCTGCATGTTCAATATTTTGTGTCGACTGTTTATCATGCAGTAAACTACTATATTTAAGTTAGGAACATTGTTATAAATCACCTGATCGAAAGATTATCTCATTTAAAGCTACAAATGTTACTTACTTATGTTAGTTACTGACATCTTAAATCGGTTTCGTTTGACAGCTGTTACTTGTCCTTCTATTCCGATAGGAATATTAATTTTATGGTGTATCCACACGGCCCGGCAGCTTTGCCGGCGGTATGTGTGTGGTATGTGTCAATTAACTCTCAGATATATGGAAAAAGCCGCTGCCGTATGAGCGGCATGGCCGCCAGCATGGCCTCTAGCACATACCGCGCGGTGTGAATACACCATAATTGGAAGCTTTTTTCTACCTCTATCAATAAATCATTTTCATCCTTAATTTCGTCACAATACTTATGCTAACTTATACACAAAAAAATCAAAAAATACTATAAAAGAAGCTAAGTCTTAAACTTCGAGGGCAATAGATATCACAATATCAAAGAGCATTTTTAACTTTTCCTATAATTAACACTTACAACTAAAATAAAGTTTGTTTGTTACCGGAGTAACGACGAAACGTAGAGTAGGTACATTATAATGTCATAAAAGCTACTATAATTTATAGAAATCAATCACAAATTCGGCTTGTTTTCTTGCTCAGATAAAGATAACACACTTTAAAATAAAATTTTGAAAAATATTTGTATGTACTAGGTAGGGGTAATAAAAAATATATATATAAATATTTTGACCAGTCATCGGTTTCCTCATAGCCCTCATTTAAAACAATCAGTCCTTTAAGCTTTTACATAATGATTTTGATCGATGAAAATCAATTATGTGTGATTGATAGTTCACCTTTTTCTAAACAATCGGTTATTAATATAAAGTATTCAAGCATGTTTAAGTAATAGTTACAATTAATACAATTAAACAATAAATTCTTATCAACTACAGTATGCAGACTGATCCAATAACAAAATTAAAACCACATACACAGGAAAATATGTGGTCAAATGATAACCTACCAAAACATAAAAGGCTTCTCACAACAAATCAAATTTTACGACTAAAGACGACCAATAGAGTAAATATATTCAATCTGTTTTAGGTTATGCTTAATTTGTATTCTATGTGTATCAAGTCGAAGCTTGCGAACATCGGAATCACAGGCACGTCTTATCTTCAAATGCAATGTTTCAGTCTTGTCTAAATGAATTACAGGCACGTCTAATGTTCAAATGCAATGTTTCAGTCTTTTATACATCTATAACTAAATCACCTTTTTTAATTTGTTAATATAGCTTCTAGTTCCTAAATAAACGTTATTACCATGGTTTAATGGTACAGCAGGTTAACCTTGTCGTATTAAAATATTTTAAGAACGTCACATACCTATGGCAAGTGATTTAAAGACGAGACGTATCTTTTTCCTTAAGCTCTTGTAGTTCAGTATCGTCATGATTCAGCTTCTTGCCCTCACTTTCCTCATACAAGTCCCCTTGGAGAAGCACCTGTATCTCCTTCAAACTTTTTCCTTTAGTTTCGGGAACGAATATCAGAGAAAACAGTGCCCCTGATAGGGAAATGCCGGCATAGATCCAGAATACGCCGCTGAGCCCGGTCAAATCTTTAAGGTTTTGGAAAATCTTCGCTACGGTAAAGCCGAGGATTCCGCCGTATATGCTGAGGGATGCCATTGCGGCTGCTTTGATGTTCATGGGAAATATCTCAGCCGGTACTACGAATATTATTGAACTGAATCCAAGGGTGGATACTATAGTGGAGCCAAGCATACCGAGTAAGGGTATGATGGCGTACGGAGACAGCGAGTGTTGATCGACCTTGAGAACCTCTTGGCAGAAGAAGTAAACGCCGACGATGATGTGACAGACTCCGGTAAAGAAGAAAGAGTAGATTAGCAGCGGACGGCGCCCGACCCGGTCGGCTAGTACTGACGACATTATACCTGAAAAAAAAAACGGTACAATACTCAAAATTACAATGTATTGAACTAATATTTAACGTGACAATACAGAGCGATATTGTATAGGTGCCAAATAAATAAGGGAACTAATGAATTGAGCTGTTATTCAAATATTCGAGATGTTTATGATCAGTTGGAAAACATATTAAGCAGTTATTTAATTTTATGGCGGTTGTTTAATTACTACGAAAGTAAAACATAGACAGCAATAAAAAAACAATAAGTCAGTTATTACATCATACAATGTCCATGTTAATAAAATAAAATAAAAAAGAACTGGAGGATGTAATATTGCCGAAGTTGTTTCAAAATCATGAAAACTAGCGTACATACTTGACCTACGTAACGAAACGGGTGTCCAGTAAAACTAAAACCAATCTCACTAAAGTAAATGAGTTGTATGTTTACCTACTTCACTTGCAACAGAAAAGTACTTACCAACAAGGAACCTGACGACTCCGAATATAACTAAGACTGTAGACAGTTTGATATCGGACTGCGAGTCTTGCATGATCCTGCCCAAGTAGTGCTGCACCGTCCCAACGCCCGCCATGATCTGGGTCAACTTCAGCCCTGGAAATAATTAAACAAATTCAAAGTGTTTATTTTTCAACAAAAAGGTTGTTCTTCATAACTGTTCTTCACCACCCTTGTATATAGGGTGTTGTTTTGGTCAGTGACATCCAACTCAGGGATGATATGAGATACGCTTATTCAAAAATACATACATGGCTTTTTTAAAAGTTAATCTCATCACAACATTCTAAAAAAATTCATAACGAATGGGGAAACTCGCACACTCACGCATAGTAGCGCGTTAAGCATAGTAAGATACGAAGAGACAATCTGGTGTTGTTAATTTTGACTCACTCACTGGTATCGCAATTATAAATTGATTTTTTGGGTTTCTTCCATTACAAAAAAAAATGGCATCAGTATCGCTTATACAACCATCTAAGTCTCTCGTCGCTGATCAAAATAACAACATTTAGTTATTCATACTTGTAGAAAAAATACTCGAGGCCCACTTTACAGCAGCGCGGCGTTGCGCATACATTTAAAACCACGGAAGATGTATGAGTATGACTCAACGCTATTAAAAGTGAAGAAGTTCTAAGGGGTTCAAAAGTTGTACGCACACAAGTCACAATAAGCGAGAATAAACTGTCACAAGTGAACCGACAAATTTTATTCGTCAAACCGTCAAAACCTAACCTATACAACTTTTTGTAAATTAAACTGAGATTTAATGCAATGCAATCCACTCTAAATACATGCGTGTTAATTGTTGTAAGATCATTTTTATAGATGATCAATACGATATCCTTATGAACTCAATGTATTTTATATTTAATTGACTTTTACATTTAGGAACTTCGTATGAAGTGTAGGCCTCTCCAATTTCTTGGAATCTCAAGTGGGCTCTCAAATCCCATTGAAAAACATTAATTCCGACGAGACATAATATTTTAAGCATACACACTTCATGTTTTAAATGACTGAGTAAATATTTTTTTTTTTTTTGGTGTAATAGACTATTGTAACTTAAAATCTAAAACAGCTTAAATCACGTTGGTATTCTAAACGCATCTACAACGTGTAATGTTAAATGCGCAAAACCTCAGACACCCCAAATGATTATTAAATAATTGACCTAAATCTAAAAGAAAAAAATAATGTTAAACATATTGAAGGTTTTATGTGGTGTTATAGTTTCACTGACACTTCTGATCATTTCTTGCTGTGCGGAAGACGGTCTGTCGAGAGAGGATTCGGTAGGTATTCACTGCGCCGCGCTGACATTATTAATATTACTACCTTTCTCAGGATCATAAAGACAAACAATTGATTGTTTACATATTATTTTGGCGAGTTTGCGTACGTGATGGCTTGTCTTATTAATAAATAGACACTGCAACATATTATTGAAGAGTATTTGAAAAAATTGACCGATAGTAAAAAGTGTTTCAATAAATTCTGCCCGCTATTCCAATCAACCTATTTTCTGGTTTTGCGCATTTTTAACGTAACACTTATATTCTAAAGCTGAAGAGTTTGTTTGTTTGAACGCGCTAATCTCGGGAACTACATGCTACAGGTCCGATTACAAATAATATTTTCGTATGATATAAATTGCATTTGTAAAAAGCAACTTTGGTTGTGTGACAGAGGAATCGCACCCCGTGTCTTACGCTATCCAGTCGTATGCTTATTTATTTTAATAAGTTTGTATAGTGACAAAACTCTATAAAAACAAAAATGTAATAATAATATTTTCGTGTTGGATACCTTATTTATTGAGGAAGGCTTTATGCTATATAACATCACGCTGTGACGGGATGGGGAAGAAGCAAACTAGAAACGCAGCGCAACGCAGAACGCAGCAACAAGATGTGGGTGAACTATTTTAAATCATTACGTTTAAACATTCAAAAAGCACGTACACGTGTACTTGGAAGTTTATTGCCTTCTCAGTAATGACGTATTGTTTCACCGGGCTATGCTGTGTAATATTATGCTTCTTAAAATAACAATGAACTAACTAAATTTGGAAGTAGTTATTTAAGACCAGAGTTAAAGAATGTGTTTATTCACCTGCAGCTATGATGATTGCATTGCGATATCGTTTGCCAGTGAAGAGTTCTTTGACGGTGCTGTCTCTGCGCATCTCATTGGCAACCGACGACTGCAGTGCGGAAAGCTCATCCTCTATTTCCTGAAGAGCAATAAGAGTATCTCTATAAAACCATATCGAAACGCACAAATAAAATAACATTTATAAATCACTGCTTTCTATACCTTTTTGTCCTCATATTTTCTTAACTTCGTCAGAGTCTTACCGGCGTCGTGCACCCTTCCCTCTTTCAGATAGTAATATGGCGACTCAGGTATCCACCAGCAAGCCACGAAGAAGCACACCGGCAGGACCATCAGGGAGCTGTTCAGAGCCTGGTAGGATAGGAAGGGGCCCAACGATATCGTCAGGAATGCTCCCAAGTTGAACATAAACCCAGTCCCAACAGAAAGCGTGCCTCGTAAATCTTTATCTGCTATCTCGGCCAAGTACATTGATACTACCTGAAAATTATCAAAAAGTGATGAGTCACGTCAGTCTGTGATAAACTGGTAAATAACCTAAATGATAAAACGCCAATTCACCGATCGAATAAATGAGTATAGGAATTGAAACAGACGAACAAAAGGGACTGTTAATAAAAAAAAAACAGCCAAGTGCGAGTCGGACTCGCACATTAAGGTTTCCGTGCCAATTTTAACTGAATTAGGGAATACACTTACTTCCACTTAGCTAAAATACCACAATATTTACTTGACAGCCAATATAACTTTTTTTTCATAGTGTTTGTAAGAAGAACAAAGTTATGTTTGTGGTTGTTGAAAATGTGCTATATCTCAAAAACTACTAGTTCGATCAAGTCAATTTCGTTGATTGTTAAGATGTACATTATGTTTTTTTTTTTTCAAAGTTTACACTCGCTCAGTTAAGAAGTTTAAGGCCCATTTTACCACTTAGGGAGCGTCTATCTACCAAACGTTAGAATTTATAAGAAAATGGTATTAGGAACCTCTATGTCATTTTAAAAGACCTATCCATTGACACCCCACATGTATAGATTTGACAAAAAAAAATCGGTTTTAGTTCCATGTATGCCCTTAAATATCATTATTTTTATTTTTTGTATGAGAATCGTAAAGCGGTCAACAGGACACATCTTCGTGCCAAAATCAACAGTGTGATGCTTATAGTTACAGAATAAAGTGGCTGTGACATACAGACGGACAGACAGACACACAGACAGACTTGACGAAACTATAAGGGTTCCGTTTTTGCCATTTGGCTACGGAACCAAAAAAACAGTATAAACAAATAACAATAAGCCAATGTAGTGAACAGCATATAATGATTGTCTCTGAAGCCAAATAATGACAGTTGCTGACTACAAAATACTTACTGTTCCAAGCATACCAGTGCTGACGCCCCATAGAAACCGTGTGACGCATAATAACCAGGGTGTACGAGCGAATAGAAGGATTACCTGAAAACGAAAAATATAAGAACTTTTTTCTATGACGTAAAATTTGTCCTAGAGTGCTGCAGCTTTGGGAAACTAAGCCCACTAATATAACTTCGTATGGCACATCTAATTGGTATGTTGCGATCTCACCCAGCCACACCCTTTGCTGGGGTAAAGAAATTAGTTGTTCATAGGACCCCCTTAATGAATAACAAATAAAAAAATGATAAATGAATACACTTAGTGACTGAGTTTCTTGCGCCGCTACTTCACAGTGCTGGCCTGCAATTGTTCCAAAGCAGTGACAGCAATCTCTTTCAGTTAGTACTTGTATAAGTAGGTACATCTAGTAAGCATTTATGCACAAAAAAATCATTAAAGTTACACTTACAGTTCCAAAAGCCATAGGAAAGGCGCTGCCGAGGATAGTCGGCTTTCTGCCGAATCTGTCCGATATGAACCGAGTCGCGAAACTGCCCGCTATGAACCCTGGCGAGTTCATCGCTAGCATCCATGATACTTCGTTCTGAGAAAAAAAGAAAACAAACATATTTTTTATTACAGTAGTGCCCGTGTCGTGCCCCCCCCCCCCCCCCCCCCCTCCCTAACTTTTAAACTACTTTCAACGAAAATTGGTTTGTACAAGATAGAACCAGTAGTTTTCGAGAAATTTCAAAACCTTTTCAAAAACCGCAAACATAACTTTGTTATGATTGATTGCTGTCAACAAAATACTTATTGTGGTATTTTGGCTAAGTGTAGGTCAGTGCTTCCATAATTCAGTTAAAGTTGGCACGGAACCCTCAGTACGCGAGTCCGACTCGCATTTGGCCGGTTTTCAAAGTTATCTTCATACATGGGTACGGTGAGGGGTCTCTGCCACCTTACTACTATTAAGCAAAATGCGCTGGCCCTCACATAAACTCAAAAACGCACGTCCAGTTCAAACAAAAGAAGATGCAAGTTGAAAGGTGTTCTGGATAAAAAAAATAATCAATAATTCTACTGAGTATACTTAATTACCTTGACCTTCCAATAATGCTCTTAAATGCCTTTTATAGTACTCCAAAGTTATTATAACTCAAATCAACGTATATCAAAATCGCTTACTCGTTCTATGACTGGACAAATTTGTGTGCAATCATTGCTGGTTCGATTCACTTTATTTAAAAATAATAATAAATCATTTAAAATTGATCACTGGTTACTTAAAAGGCCTCTTAATCTTTATTTTTTGCTCCTATTACAGATCACACCCTGTATAAATAAGTTAAAATCGAGCATTGGTTTTGATAAGTTTATTATAGGAAATAATAAACTATTTATGACATTTGTGACTAAACTTATATCGTATGCAAGTGTATTGTTTTGTTATAGTATAAGGTCACTCAACCTTAGCAGAAGGAGCTTATAGTTATTACTCAGACTATTATCAGTCCATCAGCTTCTAATTCATCGTCATAGTATATTATTATTATAGTATGTACAAGTATATGTATTTATTTTATCGTTTTCGTTATGTATATGTAATATTTTATTAGATCATATTTTATTTATTGTAAATTGTAGTTATTTTGTTTTATTTTATGAGATATGTTTTTTCATGTATATATATATATATATATATTTTATGCGTGAAATTTATCGTTTTTTTCTTTTAACAGTAACCCATTTTCTTTTTTTCTGTCGCACCGCCTACAATCATTTCTGCTTAGCCCAAAGGTATGACTGGTAGAGAATGCCATATGGCGTTAAGTCCACCTTTGGTACAAATTTTTGGTTGTGCAATAAAGTATAAATAATAAAAAAATATTTATTACAGACCATTCCGGGAAGAACAGCAATACAAATACTGTGTATTCTACTAACATAATTTTCATCTCTCCTGATCGGAAAATTGAACTTTCATGCATAAATAGCCGGGTGGCAAATAAATCAAATCAAATCAAATAATCTTTAAATTCCCAAGGGTGGAAAGCATATAGTAATGTTTTACAGCCTAGGCTTCCCCGATTAATAAGGAATCCAACACTTTTTTTTTCAATCGGTCCTGATATTAATGCGTTCAAATAGGCAAACAAACAAAATCTTTAGCTTTATATTCTATTATATTCGCCGCCATTCTCATCTCGCCCCGGCCAGCGTCCCGCCCAGGCCCCAGACCCGTAATTTAAAATTTTAAGCGGTCTCAAACTTAAAAAAAAATGGGTATGAAAAATAGATGTTGGCCGATTCTCAGACCTACTCAATATGCTCACAAAATTTCATAAGAATCGGTCAAGCCGTTTTGGAGGAGTACGGGAACGAACATTGTGACACAAAAAAATTATATAAAGATATTTATAGTATAGATAATTAGTTACAATGCAACAAACAGTCTTCTCCTTCGACTTGTACTTAACTACTTATGCTGATAGAGTAGGTATTGTCACATCGCCCTCGATGAAATATTATGTTAGATTGACGGTACTTCCCTGTAAAATAAAAATATTGCCTACACAACTTTCTTGTAAAGTCCCAACTACTAAAAATACCCAAACATAGACCGACGCGGACGTTGCACATTTATCGTTATCAAGGCATTTAAACGCGCCCTGGCCTAATGTTCCTGGTACTGCCAAAAGCAGCATATCACTAATATTATCGAACGATTATCACCACTCTCTAAAAAACATGTGCTGTTAATACTTCCTCTTCAAACTTTTCTATAGTTTATATATATGATATTTATGATTATTTACGAATGTATGGGAAATGTGACATAAACAGACATCATTTGACTGCGTAGAGTAGGATCAGCGGGAAATTACTATACGTAGAATTATAGGTTAATGAATAGGAGTCCGATTTATTCACAGATTCAAATGACCGCACACGCCTCGGCTTTTGTGGTTAAATTTAGTATGTAGTAATTTTAGTACATATTATTATAATCGTTATGACTACAACAACAGTGTTCAAACCCTTATCTGTAATAAATTCTACTATGTGTATCGTTCTGTTGAAACCCAAACAATGAATGAATGGACTGATAAGCCCTTATTACCGAATTGAAAAAATAAGGATCATAATCGACTCAATGTGTATGTGTGATATCGTTGGAATTTTATAATATTTGAATATGTTAATATAGTAAGGCTTCCAAACACGTGTGCTAAATTTACTTTCACACCATACTGCTTTGGTGCAGCATTGATTTGCCGAATTATAATTTCAATCATTCGTTCCGAGTTTATTAAGAAGCTTTTTTGTCTACCTACCTCTATGGCAATGATTTTTAAAAGAAAAAAAAATAAAAGTCATTGCTCTATAGTAATTCCTATGGCCGTTTCCCATTTGGTAACTTTCCCATTTGGTAAACCCCAAACTGCACCTACCAAAAAGTTGCGTTTGGTAAACATTTCGTTACTTCATACATTTAATCCCATTTGGTAAACTATGTTACTATTATTGTTTTCGTACGGTACAGTCAGTGTCAAATTAAATTGAAATTAGATATAGGTTTTTTTAACAGCTTTAAAGTATTGAGTCCGTTTTTATTTGCTAGTCAGCTATAACGGAATTCAATGATTACTTTGTGGATTAGTGGTTAGAAATTGAAGATATGGTGTATATTTGGTGCTGTTACGCACAAAGACACCGCACGACAAACCTCATGGAATCTTGGAATTGGAGTTTTAATAGCGAAATTGGAAGAAGGCCATCATTTTTTTTTATTTTTCGAAACGATTGCAGGAAATATTAAACATTACGAAAATCTTCTGAGAAGGTTCATACGTATTTTTGTCTTTTCTTTAAATAAACATGTGATTAATACATACATTATTGATTTAATAAATTACATTTTTTTCAGGTTTTCTAATAATGGAGAAATTATATCAAAACGAAGAAAAAAGTCCATCCAAAATGATATACGAATTAACAATGTACTCGGCGATTACGAAAATGAAAAAATGTCATTGGAAAATTGTTTGAACAAAAATTTTATGATTGACTTTCAATTTCAAGTGATTGTTTTGAACTATGTAGTGTTTTACAAAGTTTTTATTTATGTTAAAATACCAAATCTGTGATTATTATTTATATTTTATAGTTGATTTGCATGTAGATATCTTCTATTTTATTTTATTTTATTTATCTTTATATTTTTTATATTTTTATGGTGTGAACTGCCATCACTTGCATCGACTTTTGTCAGTTCAGTTGAATCGGGAGATGATCTCGTGTTGAAAAAATAATAATTTCATTATAAAAAATTTAAAGATCTTGTCTTTGAAAAAGTCAAATCGAACTGTGATTTTATAAAAAAAAGATATTTTACTTTATTTTGTATATTAAAATTTATATTATGTTTTATTGTGAAAGAATCAAAAGAACTAAAAATTTAGGTAAAGTCATTTGTATGCGCCACTTTTTATGTCTCTTTTTAATTATCAATATGTATTATACATACATACTGATAATCCGACTGTTGTACCTGTGATTAAAAATATAAATAAATGTGACAATGTTTACTTTCTTGTTTTATTTTTTACTCGACTGTACCCATTTCAACAGAAAGTTTACTAAACGAGATTTAACACATATAATTACTGAAATGTTTTCGAAATGGGACTAAATGTATGAAATATATAAAGTTTACCAAACGCAACTTTTTCGTAGGCACAGTTTGATTGAGGTTTACCAAATGGGAAGCTTATCACATGGGAAGTAGCCATTTACATATTACGTCGAAAAATCGACGAATTTTTCGAGTTCTATATCGAGGAACAAAATTATCTTCGTATAGTTACGCGCTTGTAAGCCTATGTGTGGTCAAATTCTACCATAGTCAGTTTTTTTAAATTGCTTTAATTTCTCAGTTACTAACGCCTATGAGTATTTGAGAGTATGACGAGTAGGGGTTTTTGTACTTCGACGGAATGCATGCGATCCTTCGTCATCCCACTTAGCGGTTTAAGGGCAAACGTTTAAACTCGCGCGGGTGCAAGCTCGCGTGTCTATAATGAAAAATAGTAGGTATGAGCAGCGGGCGCTACCCGTTGTTTGTGTTGACGTGTATTTTTGCCAAATAATAAATTAGCCAAAAATCCATGGCAATCTACTCGACATTACTGTACACGCTCGAACTCAAGATGTTTAATATTGATCTAGCAACGCTAAATGAGACGGGAGCTCGCGACGGGTGTCTCGTCGGGTGTTTCGCGTTTGCCATAAAGGAACAACGCGGACTCGAATGTGACATGACCTGTTGCGGTATGCAAGCATTTCCTACGGGGATTTTTTTGTACTTGTCACAGTTGGAATGATAACTGGTTCGGCTTACCAGACACGTTGATACCTACTGTTCATTCAAAAAATACCGGCCAAGTGCGAGTCGCGCACTCAGGGTCATTCTCAACAAAAAATGGTTCGAACAGATCGTTTTAAAACAAATAAAAATGAAGCCCTTATAGTTTCGTCTCTGTCTGTCTGTGTGTCTGTACGTATGTCACAGCAGTATTCTGAAACTATTAGCATCACACAGCTGAATCTTGGTAGCTAGATGTATTTTGTTAACCGCTTTACGAATCTGATACGAAAAAATGGATTTAAGCGGGAATCCTACACATCTAAAAAAAAATCGAACCTATGCGTGTGGGGTTTGTGTGTTCATATGGATAGGTTCCGTTTTTTGCCATTCGGCTACGAAACCGTAAAAACATTTTCTCCATTGCATAAGTGGGTAAGACAAAGTTTAATAACTTTTATGCAGACCTAACTTACGGGTCTTAGAAGAAAGTATTGTGCATATGATGATCTTACTAAATACATAAATACTTAAAATAAAATATTTATTTCTGACAAACTTACATCATTTATTACGATGTTCGTCTCGTTTGCATGAAACTTTGGGATAACAGGCGTGGGCCAGACCGAACATACGCCTAGCGAAAACGACGTCAACGACACTGGAACAAAATTAACGGAAATGTTTTTTTTTACGGATTTCTTTTTAATACACAAGTACGAATTATTATAACGATCTGTGGCTACAGGTCTGTTAGGTACTATCGTGGGCACCGCAGCGGTGCCACCGCTCCAAAATCGCTTGCAACTCGCGTCGTCTATTGTTTGAAATTAAGCCATTTTCTGTTTCGTGAGTGCAAGCGATTTTGTTTTTAGGCGACCGGTGCCCTCGATAGTTCCTATTATATAATAACTACTGACTACTAACCTGACGCTGCTATCAAATACTGAACCAATCTGTTTCGTTTCTGCTTCTCCATTATCTGTAAAAAACGCATAGAAATAAGAACTCTACGTTTACCTACGTACAGAATACATAATACTTCCAGCGGAGCATTAAACTTTATTATATTTGTTTGGGTCACGGAAATACGTAGATATCATTTCTTCAGTGGTTTGGGCTTTGGATAAGTACGGACTACGGACAGTGGACACGTTTGAGGTCTCTCCCGCCTTATTACAAGACACAAAAACAGGCTCCCTCAAAAAAAGGCGACGCGTGGTGCAAGCGATTTCGACTCTAAAGTGAAATAAGCAATAAGACCATATGAGAAATCACATGAGCGAGAAAACTTAAATATTAGGAATCCTTCTATATTAGAAAGTTTTCTCACTGATTGGTAATCTCTTGGTAGAGTGGTGCGTACATAAAGTCTCCGCGCTCAGGTAGGGTACTAACAAGATCAAATAGCTTGCGAGGGGTGCGAGGGGGGTGGGTGGTGTTGGAGGGTGTTGTCGTTTGAAAGAAGTAAGGCGGCGTTAGTCGAGGTTTCTTGCGCCTTACCACCTGAAATTTGCAACATAACATGCGCCTCCCGTCATCTTTTGTATCAAGTACCTAACGGCTGCTTTGGTTGTGTGTGTGTGTGTGTGTGTTTGTGTTATTTATAACGATTTTCGTTGAAAAGTGGTAAGGCACCAGAAACGTCGACCGTAACTACCCAAAAAGTTTTTTTGTGTACACTTTTTTTCAGTGAGTAGTAAACCAAGTTACCTACAAGGTATTCTGTCTGCATTACTAGTCTTACTTTTAAAAATATAACAAATAACCTTTAAGAAAACTACATCAAAATCAGTGCAGCCAAACCCGAGATAATCGGGGACAAAAAAGAAAACTAACCTCCTTTTTTTAAGTCGGTTAAACAACCATTTTTCCGTTTAGTCGCGGGTAATATAATGCAAACACTGTGATGTCATTTCTGTCTTCATAGCTAAGTAATCTTTATTTGGCTTTTGAGGTTATGATGGCTGTAAACAACCTCAACAAAACTACTTAATCAAACATTAGTAACTAAGAAAACATATTTTACAAATAATTCCCACTGAATAATATTTACTATCACTTTAGAGCAATAATAATCGGTTATTGATATTTCAAGCAAAATAATACACAGCTACTCACCGTAAAACTTCAGCTTTAAACACAAAAATATATTTTCAATATGTTTTATAAGACACTATTGAGACTCTAATCGTCAAAGTAAAAAACAGAGGAAAGAACTGTACTTACTAATCTGTGATTTACACACGTCAGCACTTCAGTGCGAAACTCGAGATACTGAACTAAATTCTAACTAACAACAAATTCACGTATATCGAACGTACGTTCACTCAAGCGAAATACTACAGCGCAGCGTGGACGACTGGGAACTCTGCACTCGTGCAGCAAAATATCCATGCAATATATTTGCGACTCAGCCGGCACCAGGCGTCGTTCGGTTCATTCATTCATTCGATCGTCTTCTCGTTCATCCAACTGCTGATAAGACGTGTTAAAAGTTGTGTTATGGTTATAAGGTACTCGTAGGTAGCTATGTACGCTATTTTCAACATTCGATGATGCGGATCCCTCTCTGTGAAGACTTGTACAGAAAACTACATCGACATAAATTCATATTCACAAAATAACAAATATTATTATATTCTTTATTGCACTTAAAAGTTGTACAGAAAATACATGAAGTCACAATGTGAACAAAGGTGGGCTTATCCCTAAAAGATATCTTTTCCAGCCAACCCATATACTACCTAATATAGAGGTGTAAAACAGCAAAATTGAAAGTGCAATCTAAATCCTGCGAAACTCGCTTTTTAAGCTAACGGCTAGCGTGAAATAATTCAAAGTCGTTTTTTTTTAAATCAACCATGAAACAAACAGCTTTTGCTATTGAGATGGCCAAATATTTTTTATTTAAAACACTTCATGCACAAACAAAAGGTACATATGGCGGAGTTAATGCTAAAAGCATTCTCTACCAGTCAACCATAGGTCTATACAGAGAAAGTGCTGGCGGCTCGAAGAAAGTGATAGAAGGGCAAAAGTGATGGTTTGATTAAAACTACAATGAGTATTTAAAACAAAAATAAACATACATACTACTTATTACATAAATACCGTATACATTAATAAATAATTATGGAATAATAAACATATGGCATGTACTAGTGCACTGTTAACTGGCATACAAGGCAAGGCATGCCTATATTCATACTATTGATAGTCAAGCGTCACCCTCAGTCCCTCCCTACATATACAATTAGATGACATGCAAATGCTAGCTAGGTACAGGCATGATGTGTATCGTAGCCTGATATTACTGACTGCATGGTTAGTGTAGTGGTTAGTTAGGCCAAGATTTTTTATCTACCTAATGCAAATATCATGGGCTAGTTAAACCTTCCTAGTTCCTATGGACCCATCCGAACACATTGAGTAGGTATGTATTTAATCCTAATACTAAGTAGGAGGGAATAAATAACTTTTGTGAATTTCGTACCTAGTCCGATGTGTAAAATTACAGATAGAATACTTCATATTTATTACTAATCTGTCAAAATAACGAAGACACCCCAGCAACTATAGTTATTTATTAGACGATGACCAATGGTTGAAGTTGTGTTTACTATCAGACTTATAGATGGCAAATGACCTACGAAACTCTACCTACTTACCAAAAATAGGATGAGGTGTAGGAAGAGCTACTACTAAATCTATACTAATATTATAAAGCTGAAGAGTTTGTTTGTTTGTTTGTTTGTTTGTTTGAACGCGCTAATCTCAGAAACTACTGGCCCGATTTGAAAAAATATTTTTATGTTAGATAGTCAATTTATCGAGGAAGGCTTTAAGCTATGTAACATAAAGATACGACTCACAAGACCACAGCAGCAATGAAAAATGTTGCGAAAACGGGAGAAAGATATTCCTTTTGAGAGCTTCCGCTGCGTACGCTGCGGAAACCGCTAAAGTTACACAAAAATCATGTATGACAAGATTGTTCAGCATTAAGAGTTCTATTATAAAGTCCGCGACAGCATATGTCTATATTTTATGGTTGACTTACTACAACCTTTTTTATGTTAATAAATTTGTAAAAAAATAATGCATAATTTTTAGAGGTGTATTATACACACAGGTATTTATTCTTATCAAAATAAATACATTTATCATCACGAGCATTTTATTTAGAACAAAGTTGCCCTGTATATCATCTGATTCCAATAAATATCTTAGGAGCTATCACAGTTTTAACATAACTCCGCACCAAAATAATGTTCGCAGCTTAAGTACAACGTGCGCTTGCGCTAATTATATTATAAAGCTGAAGAGTTTGTTGGTTTGAACGCGCTTATCTCAGGAACTGCTGAACCGATTTGAAAAAATATTTCTGTGTTAGATAGCTTATTTATTAAGAAAGGCTTAAGGATATAAAACATCACGCTGCGACGGGAGGGGAGGGAGCAAACTCAAAACGCGCGGACGAAGTCGCGGGGGACCGCTAGTAGGTAAATAAAAGTAAGTACCTATTTTATAGTGCATGCACCCTCAACGCCGACTTTGTGTAGCCTACAGAACTTTCTTAGAAATCTTATCTTAAGCTTAAATTAATATTAAAAATGTAACAGTTACAATTATTACCTAGCATCTTAAATGTATGGCATCAAAGGAGCCCATTCATCAAGTTTCAAAGCATTTCGTGGTAGAATGTTTGTTTATAATTCATGAGGAATCATTATTATCTTATCCCTTTTATTACATGTCGCGGGGAATACCTTAAGTGGTCTCACCCTCCGATTCTCCGATTAGTAGATCAGACCTTAACTTTGATATAAGTAGGTACTAAGACTGAAAAAAAAACGACGAGGATTTTAAAGCTACGCATGCGTACACACGCATAGGTACGTAAGAGCTACCCTCTTGTTTTGTATGAAAATTGAAAAATAGCGGTAATACTGTTTTTTTTTTCGTTCCGCCAGAATAGCTGAGCCAGGAAACTGCAATAAAACGCCATCCTCACGTAAGGGGCTACTCGGATTTTTAACGCGCACACTAGCACCACTTTAGTAGAAAAATCATAACTCGTTAAATAAAAGACCAATCGAAAATCTGATTGATGCGATTGTAGCTCTGGTTATGTGGTTTAGATACAATGTTTAAGTTCAATAAAACTGAGTTACGTGCAGTTACAGATAGAAAAATTGCCAAAAGTGGCCATTTTTACCAGTTTTTCTAACTATAACTACAGTAAACTACTCTAGAAACAATTTAAACGTACTAAATAATCTATAGAACCTGTACTACAATCGTGTTCTACCAAATTTTTGATTGGTCTTTTAGTTAAAGTTAAGTTAGTTAAAGTGGCACTAGTGTGCGCTTTGAAAATCCGGGTAGCGCCTTTTCGCGGCTGTCAGCCGCGACTGATAAGTTTGCACAGTTTTTTCGGACGTGGTTTGCAAACGTGTTCCAACTATACAAATATTTATATTGGAAAGCTCTTCTAGCGTTTAGGTAAGGACCCATATAGAGTTTTCAGCTACAAACTGTGGTGTTGCTAGCGTCGTTTTATTTTTCCTTTATGTTAGTTTTTTGCAGTCAAGGGTATAAAACCATTACACATTTATCTTTTTTATTATTCTATTTACTAATGATAGCCTTTTTTTTTAAATACTAGTTTAACGTCTTTGCCTGTACGCCACACAGACAACTCTTCATTTCTATTTTCATTTTTCAACTCTTAAAACTAAAACTTACACTAAACTAACCTAACTCATTGAAATGCGAGCCGCACCGCATTCCAATGCTCAACAAGGAAGCTAAGCGCAGGAACAACGATCCGGGTAAGACGGCGCGATAAGAGCTCGCTTCACCATAATTCTCACTTTAACTTTATTGTTTTCTTCGAAAGCACTAATTATCATGAAAATTCCACCACATAAACACGATAATTGACCCGAAAAAACAATTTCTAAAATGAAGAAATACGGTCCATCCTTCCCTTTTCGTTTCCCGCACAAAACTCTAATGATAGCCTTAGATTTTAAATGACACCCTTTTTTTTGAGTTACGCATATAATAACGTCCTGTTATTATTTAGCCAAAGAACGCAACCTAAACCTTGAATTATAAAAAAAAAAAAAACTATTTCGAACACACTTTGATTTGTTCGTCCATTTCAATACTTGTGACAGCTCTCGCGAGGATCGCGTCCTTCTGACGCAAGGACGTTTTTGGCTGACAAAAACGTCCTGGATTTCTGTTTGACGTCCGAAAGCTGAAGATCAACCCAAGGTTACGTCCACGACGGACATCCGATAGTTTGAACAGCTCAGTGTACATTACACAGATAAGTCCTACTGTAGTCACCTATAAGTCGTGACTGTCAGCCGCGTCCAATAATGTGTTTCCAGCTTAACTCTTTGGATAAAATAGGTAGGTACCAACCACCAGTATCTGCTAAAAATGATCAGAGAGTGATTTTTTTAGCTGATCATCATCCATCATCTTCCAGTTCCACCACACACAACATGTCGCAGTTACAGGCATAGACACACGGATTAGTAAAAGTACAGCCGTAGCATTAACTTAATCCAACCAAAGAGTTTTAAAACATCCGCGATGACAAGTGTCAAATTTGACATTCCACGCTCTAACTTGTCTGCTGTGCGAGAAAAAGCGCGGGAACCTTGTTAGAGAAAGGCGCCCAATTTTTAAAAAATTCAAAGTTTATTATTATTACTGTACATTTCTTGTTAATATCGTTGTAAATATATAGTAAATAGTTTGTTTCTTATGTGAAAGTGTTGGAGTCATGGGGGGTAGCAAGAAGAGGAAAAAGCAAGACCCTCCCGATGGGCCTCCAATAAGTGACTCATCATCTGATGAAGAAGATGCTTCATCGAAATATCAAATCTTTAAGGTACCAGGGTACTCCAGAAAGTACCCTGAAAATAGTAAAAAATCCGAGTACATAGTTTTTGTATCCCACAAAGAAGAAAAGCCTTTTAGCGACAAAGATAGACTAGCAATTTCTCACGCCATACGAAAGTATTGCGTGACTGGTATACTCCATCTAAAGTCCATCAATAAGTACAAAATCGGTATAACTTTTGATTTATCTAACAATGCCAATGTATTCTTACAAAACAGGAAACTTCTGGATGATTTAGGTCTAAAAGGTACAATTCCGGCAAGCGACACGGAGGTGACTGGGGTTCTCACTTCAGTACCCACCGATTTATCAAATAAAAAGATTTCGGCTCTTATTGGCAGCTCACGTAATGTCATACAAGTCCGACGGTTTATGCGTCGAGTGCGTAGTGAGGGTGGTGCGGTCTCGTACCAGCCCACTCAGACTGTTGCGGTGACGTTCGCCTCCACAGAGCTCCCGCAGTACGTATACCTCGACTCGTGGAGACATGAGGTAAGTGTGTACGTGCCGCCGGTCAAGCAGTGTCTGCGCTGTATGAGGTTTGGCCATATCGCTCAATATTGTAAAAATGCTGAAGTATGCTCTATCTGCTCAGGTTCTCACAGTTTCAAATCTTGTACAGTTGAACAAAAAGATGCCAAATGTATAAACTGTAGTGGTAACCATGTTGCTATTTCAAATTCATGCCCACAAAAGAAAGCCAAAATTGAAGAAAATAAAATCAAATCCAGAGCTACCACTTATTCCGAACTATTTAAAGAAAATTCTTTCCCTCATTTGTCATTAAGAAACATAGAAACTCAGTTAGAAAATCTTACTAAATCAGATTTTTTTATGAACATTCTGACTAACGCAGTCACCAAATTAATTTTGAATCAAAAAGAAAACCCAATAAACTCTACAACTATTAAAGAAACCCTACACCTAACCTTCCGAAACAACGCTTCTTTTCCCGTAAATGGAACTTAACTTTATTCAATGGAATGCACAAAGTATAATCAGTAATAAGATTTCACTTACAAAATATTTATATGATAACAATATACACATAGCTATTATTTCTGAAACTTGGCTTACGCCAATTAAAAGTTTTAATATTAAAGGATATATAACCGAAAGAAATGATATAGGCAACAAACACAATGGAGTAGCTATTTTAATTCACAATAGTATAAATTACAAAAAAATCAACACATTTTCTGACAATTCTTTACAAAACATTTGTGTTAGAATAACTTTACATAGTGTAGAAATAAGTATTGTTAGTTTTTATTGCCCAGCGAATTCCACACCATCTTTTGATAAACTTAAATTCCAGTCTTTAATAGATTCAATACCTGAACCAATGATTTTTGCAGGTGATTTTAACGCTCATCACACACATTGGGGTTGTCACTCTATAGATTCTAGAGGCAGAGACATTTTAGATATAATTGACAACAGTGATTTGGTATTATTAAATAATGGTCATGTAACAACTGTTGGATCTCTATCGTGGCGTTCAAATGCATTGGATTTATCGTTGGTTTCCTCATCATTAGCTCTTTCTTGTGACTGGTCCGTACATAACGATCCTCTTGGCAGCAGCTATCATCTTCCTGTAATCATAAAAGTCTTTGTAAATAATAATGTAAATAGAGATCAGTTGTATAATAATGGTATCATGCATTCTCCAATTTACCCTAACTTTAAAAGTGTAAATTGGAAAATGTATGGGCAAATCCTAGATTTTGAGCTGTCTGACTTTCAAATTGAAAATTATTCTCCACTGGATGCATACTCCACTTTCATAAAAATTTTGCACACTGCTGTAAATAAGTGCCTTCCAAACCAAAAAGTATCTATGTCTTTCCCTACTACTGCTAATAGCAATAGTAATACTACTGTTACTACTACTTTTAATAGTACACCTAAAAAAAAATTCAAATACCCTCCCCTTCCTTGGTGGAACAAAACATGTTCAGATGCTGTCCAAAAGTCTAAATCTGCATATATTAACTTTAAAAACAACCCTTCAGATGAGACATATATTGAATTTAAGCGTTTACAAGCTGTTAAAAAACTTACCTTGAAAACGGTTAGATCCAATAGCTGGATAGAATTGTGCAACTCTTTTAATCGATGTACTCCCTTGTCGACAATCTGGAATTTTATGCGAAAATTTAATAAAACATACTCCTGGACAAATAATGATGACAGTTGGGTTCTAGATTTTCTTTGTAAGTACACTCCTGATTATGTAAATAATAAAACAAACATTCCTTTCATTAGTGATGCTAATTCTGTAAATAGTTTCTTGACCGATTCCTTTACCAAGCAAGAGTTAATATCTGCCTTGTATTCTAGAAAGGATGGTGCTTTTGGTCTTGATGGTGTGCCATACATGATGTTAAAAAAGCTTAGCACCAAAGGATTGGACATGCTCCTGTTCATTCTGAACAATCTATGGCTAACAAACAATATCCCACATGCATGGAAGACTGATTGTATAGTTCCCATATTAAAACCAGATAAGCAGCGATCTAGTCCAGACTCCTATCGCCCTATCGCAGTTACATCTTGTGTAGGAAAGGTATTTGAACAGTTATTGAAGCAACGACTGGAATTTTATATAGAAAAAAATAACCTTCTACCTTCTAATCAATATGGATTTCGTAGGGGTATGTCTGCTCGTGAAAGCATTTCTCAATTACAGCTTGATATTCAAAGTAGTTTATATAAAAATAATTTTGTGTTGTCTGTGTTTTTTGATGTTTCTGGAGCTTTTAATAGTGTAAATGTTGATATTTTGGGCAATGAACTACTTTCTATTGGGATTCCAAGCAAAGTGGTTCATTGGATTCAAAATTTTTTGATAGAAAGGGAAATTTATGTTAAATATAATGGATTGTTGTATGGTCCAAGATTTGCTTCAGTTGGCACAAACCAAGGTGGCATCTTGTCCCCGTTAATTTTTATTCTCTATATTCGTCGTTTGAATATGATCTTGGGTTCTGATGTTAAAAATCTTCAATTTGCTGATGACTTAGTAGTTTATACATCTGGAAAAAGTTTAGCTAATGTTAGAACCCTTATAAATAAGTCATTGGAAGGATTGTTTACTTATTTCTCATACTTAAATCTTGAAGTTAATGCATCAAAATCAAAACTCTTAGTATTTGGAAATGTTAGAAATTCTACCCCTGAAATTGTCTACAATCAAGTTCCTATCCCTGTTTCTCATGAAGTTAAGTTTTTAGGTGTTACTTTCACTCATAACCTTTCCTGGAAAAATTACATTGATTTAATAGCTTCTAGAGCTAATAAAGCCTTCAATATTTTGAAATCATTATGTAGAACATCTTGGGGAGCTGATCCAAAGATAGTGTTAATGTTGTACAAATCTTTGATTCGAAGTCATTTTGAATATGGTTTCCTTTGTTTTGCCAATGACACTAGACTGGTTAATGTCTTAGAAAAAATACAAAATAAAAGTTTGAGGCTTATAACTGGAGCATTTAAAAGCACTCCTATAAATGCAATGCAAGTTGAATGTAGACTTCCACCTTTAAGCATAAGGTTCTCATATTTAAAAGAGAGATTCATATTGAAACTTTACAGTAAAATTAATAATCACCTGTTTCTTAACCTAAAACTTGCCCCACCTCCTCCCTTACGTAATCCCCTTTACATATTGCAGGGATTCAGTCAATTCCTAAATTTCCTTGAAACTTTGCAAATACATAGGTCTTCTGTACTTCCATGTTATGTTGGAGTCTTCCAAAGTCACTTTCCTGCAATCAACATTATAATTGATCATAATTTGTTCTCAAAAGAAGATGTATATAGTAAATTCTCTGAATTTGATGATTGTAGATTTATCTTTACTGATGGGTCCAAAACTGAGTCTGCTGTTTCTTTTGCTATTTTTGATAGTTTATTGAATACTGGTTCTGGTTATAAAATAAATTCAAACACAAGCATATTCACAGCTGAGGCTGTGGCTATTCTTGCTGCTTTGAAACATATAAAACACAAAAATAGTGGTTGTCTTAAATGGATAATAGTCAGTGACAGTATGAGTGTCTTAGAAAATCTTAAAAATAATAAATTTAATGCCAACACTAACTATTTGATTGTTGCAATCAAACAGTTATGGTTGGAATTAATAACAATGAATAATTTTAATGTTTCTTTTATTTGGGTACCGTCTCATGTTGGTGTCATAGGTAATGAGAGAGCTGACTTTTTAGCTAGAACCATAACAAATTGTGCTACAATAGTCCCTGATTCTAGTAGTAATCTAGATGTCCATGTACCTTGTTCTGATATTGTTCCTCTTTTGAAGAAAAGGTACATTGACATTTGGAGAAAACATTATAAACATAAAGTTCAAATTGAAAAGAAAGGTGTGTGGTATGATGAGTGTAAAACCCAAATTGGAATTATGCCTTGGTTCTGCAAAGGTGACACCTATTTAAACAGGAAATTTTACATTTCAATTCTAAGGCTACGATTTGGACACTGTAATTTGAATTTTCATCTCTTCCGATTGAAAATGGTGGATAGCTCTCATTGTGATTATTGTGATTTTGTGGTAGAGCAAACTCTATCACACATTTTCTTTGTTTGCTCGGCCTTTGGCATTCAGCGCCTTGTGCTTATGGACGAGCTGATTAAAATTTATGGCAAGCCTGATTTGGTGCCGCGCTCCATTCAAGCTCTTCTTGTAAATAGCCTGACTTACATACCTCTCTACAAATTTATTCTCTGTACAGTTTGCAGAATCTAATGTTTTTGTAAATATGTATAAATTTAGTTGTGGTTAAAACGTTGTAAAAACTTTGAATTAGTCAATGGTGTATAAAACTTTCTTGTTGTTATTTTTTGTAATTGCTTGTTTGTTTGTTGATAATTTTTGAATTTGACATTGACGTTTGATACGTCGCTTCGTTCCCTGGTTATGACATTTTGATCCCACATGGATTTTTATACCTGTGCTCTATTGGATTTTACTTAATACATTTAAATAAAAATGGATCTAACTATCTCAAAAAAGACTGATTTCTAGGATAAGACATGCATATAAAACTAAAGAATTAATTATCCCTAAATGTACTAGATATATAAACAAACTTATGACATTGTACTCTACTGGATTTTAAGTGTATTTTGCTTTACATTTGAAATGAATGACTAAGCCATGGATTGAAGACATCACAAATACTGAAGACTTTATTTTCCCTAATTTGACAAAAGAAATGAAAAACCTACGACAAGGCAGCATGGTCTTTGACCTTAGCCTGTTCCAAAATGGAACGAAAATAACAAAAAAAAAAAAAAATTGTCTGCTGTGCTTGTCTGTGCCTTTTCGAAAGTGTCGTGTGGCATTGATGTTGATTTATGTGTAAAATTATTGAAAAATAACACTATTTATCAAAAAAATAGTGATGTCTGAACATGTGTTACCGGCCGAAGAGCCGATAAGATTTGTGGCACCAATAATTCAAGACAACCCGACAGGATGGGGGCCCTGCGAAATGCCGGAACAATTTCGAGACATGCCTTACCAACCCTTCAGCAAAGGCGATCGTCTAGGGAAAATAAGTGATTGGACTGTTGTTCAGGACAAGAAGTATCAAAGTAAGTAACTGAATGCTTGTATATAACTCGCAAAAGTTGACTATCTTAAAAACAAGATTTTGAGGTTAGCCAAACTTAGCGTTTCGTTTACTGGAACTTGTTTCGATTTCAAAATCACTTTATAACGTCACATGACAGTCAATAATAACTATAATATTTATACTGCACGTACAGATAAGTACGCATCGCAGTTTGGCGCTGGTTCGTCGTACGCGTACTTTCATGATGAGGACGAGAGTACCTTCCATTTGGTGGACACTACGCGCGTTCAGAAGCCCCCTTACCAGAGAGGACGCGCCCGTGGACAGCGTGGACGTGGCGCTCGCGGTGCTAGGACTCCTGGTGGCATGACCACGTTGAACAAGGTAACAAATGACCCTATGTTGCACAATCATCAAATTGCTTTACTTTTGGCATTAAACTAAATTTTAAGATTGTTTTTTATAGCAACGTGATCGTAAGCTCGGAAAGAGATGGGGCCAGCGTGGTGCACCTATGAAGATCCGAGATGCCTCAGTGACTGTAAGACCCACTTGGGTCACTATTGAAGATATGGACTTCCCACGTCTGGCTAAGTTATCTTTACCAGGCATCAAAGAAGGTAATTTGAGAATATCTAAAGTTTACTAGTTGTGTCAGCAATTTAATTAATGTATAGCCCTTAATTCCAAAGATGTATTAATCATTTGATGGATTTCTACTGTTTCCAGGCCCATGCATACAGAAGCAATTTTTAACTAATTAAGTTAAATACAATGTTTCAGTGATATTATATTGTTACTATTTGCAGGTGAGGATATTGTATGCTGTGGTACCTTGGAGTACTATGATAAGGCTTATGACCGTGTTAATGTCAAACATGAGAAGCCTTTGCAGCGCATTGACCGTATCTTCCATACGGTATGTATTTATTGTGCAGACAAACTTCTGTATTTTCTAGTGAAATATGAAACTAAAATATGTGGACGGTGAATGTCTACAGACTTCATAACTATAAAATTTATATTGTGTCTGGAGTAATGTCTGTGAAAGTGTTAATGAAAGTTCTTCTATTTCCTAGGTGACAACTACTGATGACCCTGTGATTCGTCGCCTGAGTAAGACTACCGGCACAGTTTATGCCACTGATGCTATTTTGGCCACAATCATGTGCTGCACGCGATCCAACTACTCTTGGGATATTGTCATTGAGAAAATTGGTAATTAACTAAAACAGTTAACCAAAGACCTTTACGGATAGCTGTTTCTTAGAATATGGTTCCATTGTTTAATAGTAACTGCTTATAAAAGTGTTTTGATTACTAATCATTAAAATTAAGTATTTGCATAACTTTCAAGAGTATCAAATTTCAAAATTTGCAGGTGCAGTTAGTTTATTTCTAATACTTCAAATTATTGACACCATATAATTTCAATCCAAAAGTTGTGTAGCTCAATGAGTTGAATACATTTTTGCAAGTTCATATCCTAACAGCAATAACATTCCTATAAACATTTAATGTAATGTATCAAACAGGTGACAAGTTGTTCCTGGACAAGCGTGACAACACAGAGTTTGACTTGCTGACTGTGAACGAGACGTCGGTGGAGCCTCCTGCAGACGACGGGAACTCTATCAACTCACCGCGCAACCTGGCCCTTGAAGCCACATTCATTAACCATAACTTCAGCCAGCAGGTTGGTTTCAACTATAGTTATAACTAGATGTTATAGTTTTATTAAAAACATTGGGTTTTACCAGTTACAGTTAGTATGTATAAGTCGAGTTTTAGTGACGCAATTTAGCACGTGCGGCACAGCTTGGTGTTTTGTAACTAAATCGGCAACTGCATACTGTTTACTCAGTACATTTTTCACATTTACTTACACCACTACCTAACTTCTGACTTATAAACAGAAACTTTGGGTTATGATAGGATGATTTATGGAAAACTTAATACTACTTTGTAATGTAATTTAGTTTCCAATTAAACCTTTTTCCTTATTCCTAAGAACTTGTGCAGTATTTCCTTGATACATTGAAAAATCATATCATGTTTTTAATGTATGACATATAAACAAGTTTTGAGTAAAAACTTAAAGACTTCAGTACATAAACTTACTTTTCATCTCTTCTGTTCCGAAAATTGAACTTACATCAATGGCGAACATCACACACCTAGGGTTTGCCGATGATATAGTCGTGGCTAAGACGCTAGACGATCTTGGCACTGTGCTCGAAGACCTTGACTGAGTCTCTTTACAAGTGGGTCTTAAAATGAACATAGAAAAAAGAAAATTATGTCGAGATCCCTTGTTGCACCTACTCTGGTATCAGTTAGGAACTTAACTCTCGAAGTTGTCGACGAGTACGTCTACCTGGGACTATAGAAGACAGGTAGACGTATAGAAGTAATCAAATTAGGTAGGTCCAATTTTGAGAAGAAGTTCAATCGACGAATCCTGGGCCTGGGCAACGTTCGGAAAACTGCGCAAGAGTGTCTTCTCGTCTCAATTACCTTATTGGCTGAACACAAAAGTCTCCCCAGTGTGGGCTACCAACGATGACACAAGGATCTGAAACATGATCTCTTACTACAGCCCTCATTATACAGCTTAACCCTTTAACGCGCAGAAAAAAATTAGTATGGCATCTGAAACCACATGACGTGTTTGACCATAAGGTCGATTTTATTGAAACTGTTGCATATAGGATAGCTCTTATGTGCTTTTGTCATAGTCCGTGAACGGGCGTAACGCTCAAACGGAGCCACAAGTCTGAATTTTGCGAAAGTCATTCGCAATGGCGCCAAACATATGTGGTTACGTTTGAGCCTTGCGTTCATTTAGAGCTTCCGACATGCACGGGCACAGTGTTCTCCGACTTTTTAATTAAAATTAAAAAGGATTTCGTGTCAGAAACGCAATTAAAGGTATGTTTATCATTAATTTAGTATTTTCCGAATAAATTGATACAATTTTTAAATATGCTACTGTTCATTTAAACTTTTTATAACGTGTTAAATATGACGAGCACGTGTCGGCCACTTTTAAGTTAGTTTTCGGGTCTCTTATTATTTTGATTCATATTTTTCTCAATTATGTTATTTTTAACATGTGATTATTGGTTTTGTATGGTATTTTTATTGGTTTTTACGATAATTAGCCCACTAAAGCTAGGATATTTTGGGTAAAGATGTTATTGTCTCTCAAAGTCGAGCATTCGTTCAGAGGCAAGTTTGGCTATAAAAGTTGGGCATTTGGACTCATAGAAAATTTTGGTACAAAAAATAATATTTACAATTTTTGCACCTTAATTGTTTTTTTCTGATTGTAGAAAAAAAACCTCGACTTGGAGGAGATGGATGCAGACGATTTCGAAGCCATGATGATGGACATCGACTAGAGTCAGGCTGAAGATTCAGAAATTGGTGGTGACTAAGACCCTGAGAATCTTCTTCCTCTAAGTAATTCATATTATACCTCGTCACCGAACAGGAATATTTACTATTGTTGTATAATTATAATTATTCAGTAATATTTTATAATGATTCTTTATATTCTTTTTGATTAAAAAATATTATTGTGACTTACATTATAGGTAAATAAGGGATTTAAGTATTTATTTGTTGATTGTACATAATGATACTGTAATGTTACAGTGAGAAGAATAAATATTAAGTTTTGATTATTACAACGTGTCTAATTGTTTTACTAATTTAATTATTTACTAAGACTTCAAACACCCATACTTACTTCAAAATACTCAGCTTATTCTTTAAATGGTCAGTAGTCACATATGAAACCACTTGTCTTATTCCCTAAACGGTCATGGTTACATATGAAACCACGGCCTACAGACAAAACCGCAAAACACGAGTAGTCAATTTCACTTGTTCTGAGATACTATTAGACCTATTAACAATAACCGATGCCAAAAATATGCATACCTTCCAAAAAAAAAATTGCGCGTTAAAGGGTTAAATGCCACACAATGAGCGATGGAAAAGACTATGCTCGATGTTTCTTTACGAGATCAAATCAGATACGAGGAGATATGTAGAAGAACTAAAGTTGCAGACGTAGCCCTGCATATAAGTAAGCTCTAGTGGCAGTGGGCAGGGCACATAGCGCGAAGAACTGATCGCCGCTGGAGCAGAAAAGTTCTAGATTGGAGACCCTTCGACCAAAGGCCCGGTGTAGAACGTTAACCAACAAAGTGGACAGACGACCTTGTAAAGATCGCAGGATCACACTGGATGCAGATCGCTTGTGATCGGTCCCTGTGGAAAACCGCGGGGACGGCTTATGTTCGGCGGTGGACGTCCTTTGGCTGATAAAGACACATTTTTGCATAGCTACACATAATTATTTTTTTCTCTTTTTAGTGTTTTATCACTACACAAACTTAATTTTAAATTGTACTTGAAAAAAGCAACTGTGTCAGGCGAGAGGAATCGAACCCCGCGTCTTACGCTGTCCGGGCCTATGCCTATGCCACTCGGCCACCGACACATTAACAAGTGTATTGAATTTTGTAAGTGCTTTCTTTTAACGCGTACGCTGCGTGACCACATCAATGTTGCGAAATTGATCTCACAATATCGGAAGGAAATATTTATTATAATGTATGTATTAAGGGTAGCTTTCTCCCCTTGTATAACAATCTACTATTTCTTTATTAGGTGCTAAAGAACGGGACCAGTGAGCCCAAGTACAAGTTCCCTGAGCCCAACCCGTTCGTCTCCGAGGAAGAAGAGGGCGAGGTCGCCTCGGTAGGGTACCGCTACCGCAAGTGGAACCTCAACAACGATGTTGTGAGTATACACTATTTTTTACCAAAGCTTGAAGTAAGGGGTTGGCTGGATTAGATTAATGTTATTTACAAGAATTGTTTATCAGCTGTTAATGCTATTTATATTGGGGTGATTCAATAGTGGAACTGTACGCTAAAAAAGAACAGAAAGGACATGATTACGTTTCTAAGGGGAAAATGCCAACACCTTGTTCATGTCATTAAAAAATAGCTTATGTAAAGCTTAATCGTTTTGAGAATAATTTTTGTCCGTAAAATATATAACTTTCAGGTAATATGTACTTAAAAAAAAAATTTTCATATAATAAAATAAATAAAATTTCATTTCAAAAGCAATATTTCATGAGGTCTAATAAATCTGTCAAGTACGTGACAGACAATCAGCTGTGTTTATAGATTAAAAAGATTGAAAGCGGAAAGCAAAATGACATTTGACAATGAAAGTTTTACTTTTTTTTGCACATTATGACGCGATTTTGGCGTAAGAATAGACAGATGGAGTTGCCAGTATTTTAAAAGTTTATAACTTTATTATTTAAATTACCTAAATATTGTGAATTTAATAAAGATTCCATATAGTCTGTCTAATTATCTGTATTTTTTGCCATTTTCACAGATACTGTACATGGTCTTGGCATTTTTATAAACATCTCCTTTGATCTACAGGTTTGCCGTTTGGTACACGCATACTAGAAGGCAAAAGAACATTTTTGACCCAAAGTACCAAAAAAAAATCTTCAGTAGGAGTAGAGAATTTTTGATATAATAAAAAAAATGACTGGAATGTAATAATAGCTATATTTTCGGAAGCGCCTTAAAAAAACCTTTCAAATGATATCACACACGATAGGTTTCTGTAGATTTAAAAAAAATATCCCATACAAAATATTTGGTGAAACTACTAAAGCTTTTTTTACTGGTCAATCTTTTTTGTGTTCTTGTATGCATGTGCCAAACGGCAAACCTGTACATCGATTTGCAGTTTTGCCTTAAAATGTTTGTTGTCATAAATAAAGGGAAAAAAAGCAATTAAGAGAGGGAATGATATAAGATCAGAAGAATTGTAAACATATCCTTCTCTCCCCAGGTGCTAGTAGCCCGTTGCGAGCACGACGCAGTGATGCAAGGACCCCAAGGCGAGACGCAGTTCCTGTCCATCAAGGCGCTCAACGAGTGGGACTCGAAGCTCGCGAACGGCGTCGAGTGGCGCCAGAAGCTGGACACGCAGCGCGGCGCCGTGCTCGCCAACGAGCTGAGGAACAACTCCTGCAAGCTGGCCAAGTGGACCGTGCAGGTGAGAGCTAAATTAACTTATTGTTCTATATACCTCTATTTAATTTTCCTAAGTATAGGAACTACAAACAAGTCACTATACAATGGTTTGGAATGTTTTTGACACTCACAATGTCATATTTTATATTCATCGAGATGAATTTTTGGTTTCTTATTTCATGTTGATGAATATAAAATGTGACACTGTGAGAGTTGAAAACATTCTAAACCATTAGACGCTATCTAATGGTTTAGAATGTTTTTAACTCGTCATCATCAATTTTCAAGTTGATTTTTTTCTGTAAATAATAACTACTTGACCTACTGTTTCATAAACAGACGGGTAGATGGCGCTAAACGTCACGCGTAATGACGCATCCTTGAGACAACAAATTTCGCAAGGTCGGACGGTTGCTAAATTGGTAGAGCGTTTGGCCCGGCTAGCCAAGAAGTTGCTGGTTCGAGTCCCGCCCGTGCGCAAATTTTTGGTTTCTTATTTCATCTTGATGAAGTCACTATACAAACTTAATAATATAAATTCATAGACTTATATGTATTCTACTAGACACGCTATTCAGAACAAATTTTGTGTCACATTTTTAAAATGACAGAAGTATAAAGTATTGCTATTTAATATTTTTGATTTCTCCTGTTTGATGCAGATTATTGTCGTGTTTCTTCGTGGACAATCAATCTTAAGCTACTATTGCACATACATTTCAACATCGTGATATTTGAAAACGTTTTCAAGCAATAGAGAAAACAAATCACTCAAAAAATAAACAAATCCCAAAAATATATCACATCGATAATTTTTCCCCATTTCTTCCAAACATGACAATAGCCTTGACAACAACAACACTGAGCTGTCAAAGGTAGCAAAGAGTAATCGAACAGATATGACACCTTGCTGGTGTTTAGTTTTCTGCCTATGATTCGATATATGTACTAGTATTATTAAATGTCTATTATTTGAAATGATAATGTTTATGTGATTTTTCCACAAAAAAGGGTAATAATATGCCTACCAATATTATAACAACATATTTTATTTTATTTTCCATTATTCACTGATATTATTATAAAAGTTTTAAAATATTGTTTACAATTTTGGACTTGCTAAGAAAATTGGACTTTAATGATAAATTCATTTGAAATAAAACTCATACTTCATAGATAGGTAGGTATAACTTGGCCCTATAATTCTTAAGGGTACATATTGATAATTCACATTCTACCTATAAGAGTTTTGGCATGTCTGTTTTTGGTTGATCTTTGGGTTTCTATGAAAATTGTAAAAAAAACGGAAATTAATACTTTTACGCCGTCAACGAGTCTTTGAATCACTTTAATTTAATTTAACTTTAATTTACTACATACAACCAAACAAAAAAAATACTTTCAAATTAGGTTAAAATACGGGCGCTATAGCACATATTTAAGTAATTTATTTATTTCGTCTTTTGACGTAAGGGACGTTTTGACATGGTAGTTTATGGCAACAGACTAAACACAGATGCTCCATTTGGCCTTAACTTACTGTAGAACAAAGTTTGTTCTAAACAGCGTGTCTAGTGTAACATAGAGGTCGTTGTATAAATTGCACTTGAAAAAAGCAACTGTGTACACACGAGGAATCGAACCCCGTGTCTTACGCTGTCTTATGCCACCCGGCCACCAACACATTGGCAAGCCTATTTTATTGTGGGAGCATTCTTCTAACATTGATGAGGTTACGCATCCTACGCGTTAAAGAAAGCACTTGCAAAATTCAACAGGCTTGCCTATGTGTCGGTGGCATAGGCATACACCCTGATAGCGTAAGACATGGATTTCGATTCCAATCTGACACAGTTGCTTTTTCGACGTGACAACGTCTTAAATTAGGTTGCGGCTGGGAGTCACTTATGAAAAAGTGTAACGCTCGGTAACGTTACGATGAGTCACCGAACGAGAGAGAGGCCCGCGCGCGCAGCACTGAGAGCGAGTGAGAGGCACGCGTAAGAACGAGAGAGACAGACATAAAAAGTCGTTGTCACGTAAAACTTTCGCCCGTATACCGACTTTACAGGCAACCAATTTTTTTTTTTCAAGTGAAATTTATACAGGGAACACTTCTTCACTTCACAAAAATACTGGGTATCATAAAAAGATATTTTAGGCGACGTTTTTATTTTATTGCCTATTGAAAGGTATCTCTTATGACTCAATAGTGTGGGGCACTGAGAGAAACCCTGGTGCAGGTGATTTTAATTGAAAGATAACCTTGGTTTGACTCCGATTTGAATGATGGCTTCAATTAGGGATTGGCGATAGGCTACTTCCTGTGGGAGATAGTAAGTCCATTTAATTTTTATTACTAATATTATAAAGCTGAAGAGCTTGTTTGTTTGATCTCATCACATATCAGGAACTACTGGACCAATCTAAAGAAAAACCGGCCAAGTGCGAGTCGGACTCGCTCACTGAGGGTTCCGTGCCAACTTTAACTGAATTAGGGAATCCACTTAGTAAAATACCACAATATTTTGTTGACAGCAAATATAACTTTGTTTTTCATAGTGTTTGTATGATGTACAAAGTTGTTGCGATTGTTGAAAATGTGCTATATCTCAAAAACTTCTCGTTCGATCCCGTCCGAACCAATTTTCGTTGAAAGTATTTGTGAAGGTCTACATTACATATTTTTTCCAAAATTTACGCTCGCTTAGTTTAGAAATTAGATGGGGGGGGGGGGACTCCCATTTTTCCACTTTGGAAGTGTCTAGCTATGAAACGTTACACTTTAAAAGAAAATGGTTTGAGGAACCTCTGTCATTTTAAAAGACCTATCCATAGATACCCCACACGCATAGGTTTGACAAAAAAAAAATCGGTTTTAGTTTTATGTATGGAATGGCCCCCCCTTAAATATCCTTATTTTATATTTTGTGTATAAGAATCGTGAAGCGGTTAACAGGATACATATTCCTACCAAATTTCAACAGTGTGATGCTTATAGTTACAGAATAAAGTGGCTGTGACATACGGACGGACAGACAAACAGACAGACAGTCAGACAGACTTGACGAAACTATAAGGGTTCCGTTTTTTGCCATTCGGCTACGGAACTCTAAAAATGAACCAACCAAATTCGAAATAACTTCACAATGACGACATTCAATGATAGAGTGATACTGTTCGAATTTAGTGTCGATTTTACCAACGCCAGATATGACTTATCCGACTGAGAGTCGATTTTACTAACTTCAGGTAAGGAATCTTCGTCGAATACAATACATGAAACTTAACACGAAAAAATATTTTTTTGACAAACCTATGCGTGTGGGGCCTATGGATAGTTATTTTAAAATGTTCCTAAAACCATTTTCTTTTAATGTCTAACGTTTGATAGACAGACGCTTCCAAAGTGGTAAAATGGGCGTCCCCCATCTAACTTCTAAACTAAGCGAGTGTAAATTTTGAAAAAAAAAATATAGTGTAGATCTTAACGAATACTTTCAACAAAAAATGTTTTAGACGGGATCGAACTAGAAGTTTTTCACATTTTCAATAACCGCAAACATAACTTTGTTCCCAGGAACTAGGAACCTCTGTCGTTTTAAAAGACCTATCCATAGACACCCCACACGCATAGATTTGACTAAAATTTTATTTATTTATTTTAGTTTCATGTATGGGAGCCTCCCTTAAATATCATTATTTTTTATATGTGAATCGTAAAGCGGTTAACAGGATACATCTTCCTAACAAATTTCAACAGTGTGATGGTTATAGTTACAGAATAAAATGGCTGTGACATACGGACGGACAGACAGACAGAGAGACTTGACGAAACTATAAGGGTTCCGTTTTTTGCCATTCGGCAACGGAACCCTAAAAATGGTTGTGTGTTGGGTAGCTTATTTTGTCGAGGAAGGCTTGAGTCTAAAACAACACGCTGCGATGGGAGGGTAGTTGCAAACTCGAAACGCGTTAACGCGTAGTGTGTAAAATTAATTATTTTCCTGACAGAAAAATGCTTAAGCAACCGTGTCTTACTAGCTGTCATCTTTTCTAAGATTAAGAAAACGAGTGCATTCACGAGCACTTATTTACTACGACTTGTCCGGTATATTATACTATTTCTTTATTACAATTCAGGCCCTCCTAGCCGGCTCCGATCAGATCAAGTTCGGCTACGTGTCCCGAGCGCAGGTGCGCGACAACTCGCGGCACGTGATCCTCGGCACGCAGCAGTTCAAGCCGCACGAGTTCGCCGCGCAGATCAACCTGTCCATGGACAACGCCTGGGGCATACTGCGGTGCATCATCGATATATGCATGAAGCAGAAGGACGGTGAGTGACGTAAAGTCTAGTTTCTTTTTGCTCGTCGAATATTGTAAACAATCTTGACGTTCGTTTTTACAGTAATCATTTTTTTTAAATAAGATAAAAACTAAAAATCACCAACTTCATAGGTAATTCATAGTGTAGCACTCAGATCGTTTTCAACCTAATAATTAATGAAATTTATTCACTGATATTCTTTTAAAAGTTGTAAAAAGATAGTAAACATTATTCGACTAGCAAGGAAAAACGGACTTTAGTAAAAATAAGCGTCACTGGATTTAAAATTGTTTGTGAACTGTCAACCTAATTGTCAACTTTGTTACCAATGATGACAAATAAATTAATTTGAATTTGAAGTTTAACCTGTCTATGCGTGTACAAAGACAACATAAATAAACACTTGCTAGCGTTTGACAGAGTCAAAAACTGACAACCATCAATCATGCTCAAGTTGAATAAGCATAGTTCAATCAATACCAAAAGGTTTCAATGGTGTATACAGGCTGCAATTGTAATCAGTGACCAAATTTTGTGTAAAGACTACTGGTGAATATGACACAACTTTTGTGTAGTGAAATCAGCAAAATAAATGTATGGAACAGCTGTTTTTTTTTTCTCGAATTCACTATGGGACTCATAGAAAAAGTTGTTCATATCCTTCGTACAAAATTTGGTCACTGATATAAATTTCAACCTGTTTAATAAAGCTCTCAAAAGTATTGTTTTCTAATGGGTGCCAAATTGTGAATTATAATTGCCAGTAAAGCTCTCAAAAGTATTGTTCCTCAATGGGTGCTAAATTGCGAAAAATATTTGGCCCTTAAATACCATGATGTGTACTGCTAATTGCTTTCGCATCGCATGATTATGACATTTTTAGTATGAGCTCTATTATGATTCAAAAGAAACAGACTGCAGTAGTAGTACTCTATCTAACAACTAATATGGTAACCCTATATTCCAGGCAAATACCTGATCATGAAGGACCCCAACAAGCCGCTGATCCGTCTCTACGACATTCCGGACAATACGTTCGAATCCGACGCGTCGGAAGAAAGCGGTGACGAGCCAGCCGACACGCCTTTCGCTCCTCTCTACGCCTACGGGAACGCTAAGAGGATTTAGACCTTACGCACCGGTAATAAGTATCATATTTAACAGCTAGTTTTTGTGTCTGCGATAACGAATATTTCGATCATATACACAGATCGTAGATTTCTTTGTATTACTAAACTACGGTGAGACGGTTTCATTTTGTTTATCGCAGATAAAAACAGTTCGGGTGTATAACCTTTTCATTGTATAGTAAGGTGTAACACAAGGCGGTATTTAGAAAATAGACCGATAAGTTTTCCATATTTAAAGGTAATCAATGTATTGCGTATTTTTATTCAGCAGAATACAATTTTATCGTCACATTTCTTGTTTTATTGAAGGTTGGCAGAATAAAATGCATAATGAGGCGTATCCCTTTTATTTACATTTTAACTTAATTTAATTACCTGTGCTTTGTTAATAAAATAGTTATTCACTGTTTGTGCATGAAAATACTTATAATCACAACCTATTGTTATCACATTTTTGGTATATATTCTTTTTACTTATTAATAAAAGTATATCACATTTTAAAAAAATATATTAATAAAGCTATGTAATTACTAAAGTATTATTCGTTCACTGGATAGGTATCTGATTAGTGTATTTGACTATGAGCATGCATAATTTTGAATTATGCTATGGGAAATAGTAAAAAAAATCGTATTTTTTAATAAAAACTTAAGAAATGCGTTATGAACTCGTACGAAATATCAACTACTCGCTGTGTGACTGTTTTGTTTATACTCAGTTGTATTATTGTCATCTCCAAAATTTTGCAGCGGGATCCCCTCCGAAGCGTCTACAACATTGTCCTGAACCTCTTCCAGCGTTTTGTTACCAGTTTCAGGCACGCAGAAGTATATGAACACCACACCCAAATAGCCTATGGTAGCAAAAGACCAGAATACGGTGTAATTCCCAAAGATCTCTTTGCAACTCTGGTAGAATTTGGTGACAATAAAACTGAGTACGCAAGCGAATTGCGTCGCCACACTCGACGCTACAGCTTTTACGTTTACAGGGAACAACTCCGCTTGTATTACGTAGGGCAAGTTACCCATGCCCATCGCGTAAAGGATATTAAACCCTATGAGGCCGACTAGGGGTAGGGACGAGATCGAGTTTAGCGTGTCCTGACTAGCGTTGGGTTTCTGACCGGTAATTTACTCAATGTCGCGTAAATTACCAAAAACACGTAATTTACTCGGTAAAATTACCGATGGCTGGGAAAATATTCAAATGATTTTAATTAACAAAACTTAATGTATAAATATACTTAAATCCTTTACTAAATCACCATGAATAACATTTCACTCATTTTTACTGTCTTAGTAAGATGATACTTCTTTATATGCCTATACGAACACGAACTTTTGGGCTGGATTCACATCACACAAAAATATATTTATTAGGTTTATTTTTGTTTTGTGCTTTCTAATTTATGAGTGATATTGTGTTTGTAATTTATAGATATTAATGTTTATTTTAAAAAAGAGGTTATCAATTCGATATGATAGGGTATGTGATATTGATAGAATTTTATATTGTTCGAGTAGGGTAATCTATTAAGGCTTCCAAAGTTCCAAACACGTGTTCAAAATTTCGTAAGTGTATGTGTGTTTTGATGTTTTATCACCACGGATTTCTTGAAAATGAGAAGTCATAGCGAGATGATTATTTTTTTGTTCAATCAGATATATTGCTACTTAGGGTACCTACAGTGTAAGTTCCATCAAAACCAGTAGTTTTTGTGATATGGGTTATTAATTTAATAACTGAAAATCACGATAAAGGGTACAATTTTTGAAAAAAATGCCCCCTTATCATACTGACCTAAAAGCTAAGCGTATCATTCACCACACCATAGTCTGCGTCGCCGGTTCCTTTTCACTTTCTTACACAAGATATTCAAGTATTTAAACAAACTAACAAGTTGCAAAGCGCAAGCCACAACTAATTCAACCTTCGGCATCTTCATGTAGGTACAACAAAGGCTATGATTAATCTCGCGCATGTGTGAATCACGAAGCGTCTCGGACGTAGGTTTGATGACTTCTAGTCTCCCGAACAAGCCGAATTCTGAAAAGGCTACAGTACCATAGACCTCATCCATTAAGTCAAATAATACAGAAGTCCGAGAAGTACGAGTATAATATGCCTCTATGTATAGCGTTTGTGGACTATGAGAAGGCTTTTGATTCGATCAAAACTTGGGCGGTGCTTAGGTCTCTTTAGCGGTGTCACACAGACTATAGGTGTTAAAGTGTCTGTATAACAACGCCACCATGGTCGGTCCGAGTACAGGAACAAAAAACGAGGGCGATTCCATTGCGAAGAGGTGTAAGACAGGGAGACGTTACATCTCCGAAACTGTTTACAGCGGCATTGGAAGACGCCTTCAAGCTCCTGGAATGAGAAGGATTCGGCATCTGCGTCAATAGTGAATACATAACACGCCTCCGGTTTGCCGATGATATAGTCGTTGTGGTAAAGACGCTGAATGATTTTGGCACTATGCTCGACCAAGTATCCCATCAGGTGTGTCTTCAAAATAAACATGAAAAAGACGAAAATTACGTCAAGTTCCCGTGTTATACCTACTCCAGTATCCGTTGGGAACTCAACTCTCGAAGTTGTCAACGAGTACGTCTACCTTAGATGAAAGATCCAATTAGATAGGTCCAACTTTGAGAAAGAGGTCAATCGACGAATCCAACTCGGCTTGGCAGCGTTCGGGAACAGTTTCCCGAACGCTGCCCAGCCGTAAGAGCGTCCTCTCGTCTCAATTACCTCAGTGTCTAAAGACGAAAGTTTTCAACCAGTGTATGTCACCAGTGAAGACATACGGATCCGTTACGTGGTCTCTAACTATGGGCCTCATAAAGAAGCTTAAACTCACACAACGAGCGATGGAGTGGGCTATGCTCGGTGATCGAATCAGTAGCGAGGAGATACGTAGAAGAACTAAGGTAACGGACATATCCCTACGAATCAGTAAGCTCTAGTGGCAGTGAGCACCTGGGCAGGGCACATAGCAGGGAACTGATGGCCGCTGGGGTAAAAAAGTTCTAGATTGAAACCCTTTGACCAAAAGCGCAGTGTGGGTTGTCCACCGACATGATGGACAGACGACCTTGTAAAGATTGCAGGATCAAACTGGATGCAGACCGCTCACAACCGGTTGCTGTGGAGCGCGCGGGGGGGGGGCATATGTTCAGCAGTGGACGTCCTTAGGCTGATAATTATGATGATGATGTGTGAACATCAATGTGAACAGCAAGCTCGCGTCAGCTCTCGTGCACGAATATTTTCTCGAACGATTCGTCAATAACCAGACGAGAAGCAAGCGCGAATGTTAAATGCCATATAATAGTTTACGCAACGCGCACGAATATTTGTGTTATAGTGTGACCCAACTAACGTACAAAATTATTAATTTTTGAAGTGTTTTCTACCAGCAACACCGCCAACAACCGTTTGGATTAAAGCTTTAATCATGCACAAATTATAAAATAAATAAATATAGCAACTGAGTATTTTACCGCTATTTGGTAAATTACGAGTATTTTACCATTTTTTACCATAAATTACCGTATTTTTCATTACTTACCATTTTTATTTCTTTACCTGCCCAACTCTAGTCCTGACTGACTTGTAGCTTGTCTTGTAAGTAGAAGTAAACGCCTACGGTTGTCATGGCAACGGAGACGCCGAGACACGAGACGAGCAGGAGGATGCGCCGTCGACACCATCTCGTGAGAAACGTTGCGCTGATACCTGCAATATACATGAAAATGAAAATGAAGTTTATTTCCAAAAGTAGTAGAAAAACAGTTATAAATTACACATTTGCATGCAAATCACAGAAATACCTACCTATTAAAATTATCTTAATAAAATAACATGTTTAGGAAGATGCATTAAGCAAAGTACACTTTAAGCAATATACACATTGTTAATTATTAGAGTTGTTAACAATAGTATATGTATGATTTTTACGGAGAGCAATGTCACATTTTACTGGCCCTGATTTAGATAAAACGTATCGAAATAAGTAGTTTTGCTTCACAGTGACCAATGGACATAATCTTGATGGTAAAACTGTGTGAATATTTATAAAAGGACAATGCTGGTAGGTTTTTTCTTTCTCTTTCCTCCTAACAACGGTTTAGTGACCTTAATACAATTGGTTATTTTTTCTACAATCACACATAATTCCGACCCCACCCCATGACCATATGGCAAAAAAAGGAACCCTTATAGTTTCGTCAAGTCTGTCTGTCCGTCCGCGCGTCCGTAAGTCACAGCCATTTTATTCCGTAACTATAAGCATTACACTGTTGAAATTTGGTAGGAAGATATATCCTGTTAACCGCTTAGTCTAACGTTTCATAGCTAGACGCTTCCAAAGTGATAAAATGGGCCCATCTAACTTCTAAACCAAGCATGTGTAAATTTTGAAAAAATATATACTGTAGATCGTAACATATACTTTCAATAAAAATTGTTTCGGACGGGATCGAACGAGAAGTTTTTGAGATATAGCACATTTTCAACAACCGCAAACATAACTTTGTACTTTATACAAACACTATGAAAAACAAAGTTATATGTATTTCCAGTCAACAAAATATTGTGGTATTTTTCTAAGAAGAAATAAGTGGATTGCCTTATTCAGTTAAAGTTGACGCGGAACCCTCAGTGCGCGAGTCCGACTAGCACCTGGACGGTATTTTTTTTAAAAAGTGCATCAGTTTCACACAGAAAATTTGACGTTATAGTTTTAAATCGCCATTAAAAAATCTATGAAAGACTGGCGTTTTGACAATTTAAAAAGTACCGATTGGTGGTGGCAACTACAATAGCCTATTGGGCCCGAGTTCGATTGTAGATAATTAGCATAGCTGCCATAGTCAAGCTTCAGTACTCGCTGCATATCTTGATAAACATCCAGAGCTGAATTCTTCCTAATTAGTTAATTTCTATGTCGTTGTCGCCGAGATTGGTACTGACTACTATTTTCAATTATTTTCTTGGTAGTTCCCTTCTCCAGTTAATAGTGTATTTCTGTGTCTAGTGTATCGAATCCGGCCGTCTGAGCCACTTGACCTAGAGACATCTCGCTTAAATAAGCTGATAACGAATCGTAGATGACGGCAGTACCTATTCCAAGGTTCTATGTTTGATGACTCAAAGTGTTTGTAAAAAGGTTTTTCTTTGATCTTGACTCAGACGCCTGATCTACATCTATACAGGGTGTGGCCAGTAATAGGATCAAAAATTAAAAATGTAGGCCCATTAAGTTGTCAGTAATAAATTATCAGTCTTCATTATTTTTTACAAAAAAATAATTTCTAACCAAACATATCTAATCGGCAATGTATATCAAAAAAATGTGTCTAGTCATAGAACTTGACTTTGTAAGTTACTACAACACGTTAGCGATTTTGTTATATAGGGTGTTGTTTTGGTCAGCGACGAGCGACTCGGGGGTGGCTGTACAAACGATACTGATATTGTACTGATACCAAAAAAAAGATTTTTTTTGAAATGAAGAAAACACACAAAATCAATTAATTGATGCGATACAGCGATTGAGTCAAAACTACCAACACCAGGTAGCCTTTTCGTAGCTTACTAGCTACGGCGTAGTTATTCGTAGATACGCGCTAGCTAAGCGCGAGGGTGTGAGTTTCCCGATTCGTTTTGACATTTATATGAATGTTGTGAAAGGGTTTACTTGTTAAAAAAAAATCTTAGTTTTTTTTTTAGAATTATTATAACTAATATTGACATCCCTGAGTTGGATGTCACTGACCAAAACAACACCCTGTATATTGATTAGGGATTATAACTTTGTATTACTAAATCTCTAAGTTAAAGTATTTTAGAACAAGGTAACAACGTATACTCTTCTTCTTCTTCTTCTCGAGTCAATGGCAATTAAACTCTTTGCGCCCAAAAAGTGGCAACATCAATGGTCTTCTGGTTGGCGCTGAAAAGGTCCTGTTGCGTGCAGGTGGCAGGAGAGGTAGGGCACGACATTAAGTGTGGCATAGATTGTAAGGCGCCACACTCGCACGTGTCGTTCTCAGTGAAGCCCCATCTTTTCCTAAGTTCATTGCACCTGCCTACACCTGAACGAAGTCTGTTCAACGCTTTCCAAATGGGCCAGGGAAGATTGTGACCCGGCGGCAGCTTCTCAGCTATGGAGATGTATGGGTTGTTGGGGGCGAATTTATCTGACCACAGCTGTTCTCTGGCCTTAGGTGAATCCACGCTAAGTGGCTCGGTGTTACGCATAAAGCTGCGGCGACTCTTTAGGCGTGGGGGTAAAGGTATATATCCATACAACGGGTGCCTGCTATCTTCTACTTGCTTGAGCCTTTCAATGGAGCTTTCAACCTGGCGCCGAACGCACGGGGGAGCTATTCCAGCTAGGGTGTAGAGGACGTTTAAAGGCGTAGGTTTTAGCGTTCCCGTAATCACCCTGCAGGTTTCATTGAGGGCGACATCCACATGCTTCGCGTGTACTGAGCGCGCCCAAACAGGACAAGCGTATTCGCCGGCCGAGTAGCACAGTGTCAGGCCGCTAGTGCAAAGGACATCGGGAGCTGCACCCCAACGTGTAGTTGTAAAACGCCTTATGATGTTGTTCCGTGCGCTCACTTTATTCCTCACTTTTTGGCAGTTACCCTTGTAGGTCAAAGATCTATCTAATACAACCCCTAGGTATTTTGGGTTGTCATTATGGGCAATTTCTACCCTGCGCCAGGTAATACGTAAATGTGCACTGTCTCGGTTTCGCAGGTGAAATGCACAGGACTCCGTCTTTGCTGGATTAGGTCTCAAGGAGTTGATATCATAGTAGATGTGGATCTGTTCAAGGGCTGCAGTAAGGTGCTTCTCGATTTCCAGAAATGATTTAGCTTGGCAGGTCAAAGCAAGGTCGTCGGCGTAAAGGAATCGTGAAGTGTTCGGGTATGTAGGTTGGTCATCTGTATATATATTAAATAAAATGGGAGCCAGTACACTTCCTTAAGGCAAGCCATTTTTTTTTGGATGCGCCATCTACTCTTTTCATGATTGAGGAGGACTTGGTAGCGACGATTATGCAGTAATTCAGCAAGAAGAGTAACAAATTTGCGATCTTTTGTGTTGGCAATTACTTTTGTTAGAAGGCGCCTTATAATTACGGTATCGTATGCGGCGCTCAGATCCACAAATACGACGCCAGTCACCAGCCCTTGTTCGTATCCATCCTCAATATGTTCAGTCAGATTAAGTACTTGGCTGCAACATGACCTTCCTGGGCAAAAGCCAGCCTGGTCCGGTATTAGCTGTGGGTCTATATACTCTGTAGATTCGTTGTTAGCCGAAGTAAGTTAAAATTCACCTGCGAACAGCTGAACGATTCCGTAAACGATGCTCGCCCGGGGACCCGACACGGAGCTGCTCTGTCTGAATATCACCTCCAAATATGACTGAATCAACAAGATGCCAGTCATGTACTGTAGGAACTTGAGACCTGTAACCCCGAAAACATTTCTTTTAATTAAGATTTAATAGCGAAGGTAAATTCAAGACAGCAGGCTTACGGGCGCAGTACACATTTCAACTCGGAAAGGGAACGCCGTGGTTCGGCATCGCGATTCGAGGCCACTACTACATTTCGTTTCCGATTAGTGTGCGTTGCAAATGGGAGTTTAATACTACAATAAGCCAAGAATGGGAGATAAACAATAATACGGAACGAGTCGAATTGATATTGTAGCGTTCCTTTTCAGGAATGTTAATTTATTGGTTCCCTGTAATTTAAATTTCACGTTACGTTATGTTTGGAAACCGTTCAGATGACATACATTGTACTAGCAGTATTTAAACTCACTATCTATGTAAGTCAACTGAATATGTTGCATTCGCTACCTTGTCGATTATCTCCGGTAAACAAAACAAGGTTAATATTTCATATATTTGCTGACTAGCGGTCCCACGCGGCGTCGAACGCGTAAATTTCGGATTTCCCGTAAAATATTTTAACGCAAAACACATTCATTGGAGTCACGAGGCAAGAAACCGTAGCAGTTAGCGCAAGCGCGTATTGTAGGTACCTAAGCTGCAAGTATGTTTTGGTGCGGAGTCATTTTAAGACTATGATAGCTTCTAAGATATTTATTGAAATCCGGTGATGTAAAGGGAAATTTTGTTCAAAATGTATTGCTCGTGAAAACGGATATGTTTATTTTGATTACAATAAATACCCGTGTGCATCAAAACACCTTTGAAAATAGCTCATTATTTTTTATCAATTTTATGAATATAAAAAAGTAAAACCATATCAAATAGACATAATGCTGTCTGTCGCGGAACAATCCCGTCATAGGTCATAGATGATTTTTAATTTTATGTATTAGGGCCGAAATTTCAATGGTTAGATAAAACTTGTCAGAATGATAAATTATAAAGCGGCAGATTTATAAAAATGACAGTTACTTACGATTGCTGACAATTAGGTGACGTTTTCAAATTAGCCATATTATAATATGTTCAAAGAATATTTCTTATCTGACTATTGAAAAATTAGACCTTAAACGGTTTACAAAGCTCTCAAAATCAACATTTTTCCTCGTTTTTGCAACATTACTAGGGTTCCGTAGCCGAATGGCAAAAAACGGAATGCTTATAGCTTCGTCAAGTCTGTTTGTCTGTCCGTCCGTCCGTATGTCACAGCACTTTCCGTATTACACAGTTGAAACTTAGTAGGTAGATGTATCCTGTTAACCGCTTATCAATTCTCATACAAAAAATAAAAAATAATGATATTTAAGGGAGGGCTCTAAAATTATGGTCGTAAAACGTTTGAGAAATAGACACTTCAAAAGTAGTAAAATGGAAGTCCTCCCCATCTAATTTTTAAACTAAGCGAGTGTAAATTTTGTAAAAAAATTCATGATGTAGATCTTGACAAAGATTTTCAACGAAAATTGGTTTAAACGAAATCGAACTAGTAGTTTTTGTGATAGAGCACATTTTAAAAATACTATAAAAAACAAAGTTATATTTGCAGTCGACAAAATATTGTGGTCTTTTGGCTAAGTAGAAGTAAGTGGATCTCTTATTCAGTTAAAGTTGTCACGGAACCCTTAGTTTGAGAGTCTGACTCGCATTTGGCCGGTTTTTCATAGTTGCTCTGTTCTTTCAATTTGTACCTATCGTTTTGTTTAAATCGGTCCAGTAGGTATTTTCTGAGATTAGCGCGTTCAAAAAACTCTTCAGCTTTATAATATTAGTATAGACGTAATTAAAATGTCATACAAATTACTTGATGTGTTCTAGTGGCCTATTTTTTATCTGAATACCTACTTAACTTGCAATGTAAAATGACTGCCAATTGGCTGGCAATCACACTATTATCAAGTTCCAAAATTAGATGAGAACTCAATTTAAAGCGGTAACAGAAAAAAACATTTTCTATTTCACGTAATTATAAAGTAGTTTCTTAAAACCGTTTTTTTTAAGAAAAGCAAGCTAAATTTAAATTGTACCTCCGACAATGTATATTGCTTTCCTGTACTTGACGTTCGTGAATAGCTCTTTTGCCGTAGTTTTGTTTTCCATGCTTTCTTTTACGTGTGCGCGAATCACGCCGAGCTGATCATCAATCCACTGGAAAGGAAAAATATATAAATAAGTTGTGTACATATCAATAATAATTAATTGGCTTTTTAAGAAAGATGATTTCCAAAACTTCGCTATATAAGGTGTTTCAAAACTACCTATTTTAAAGAATAAAATATATTCACCTTTTTTAAAAGAAAACCTCTTCCCAACATTCTAAAAAAAACGGGGATAGCGCGTATCTACAAAATACTACGCCGTACCTAGTTAGCTACGAAGAGGCGACCTAGCCCTTACCATGAGTTTACTCGCTAGCGACGACGGGTTTACTCGCTAGCGACGACGTAACTTTTTGTATGGAAATGTTAGTTCTGCCAGTGTCCGCTAGAGGCGCTGTGCAATTTTCCATAGACTTTTTTCACGTCGTCGCTAGCGATTAAAACCGTCGTAAACTCGTTGGTAGTTTAATTCGCTCACTGTATCACAATAATTAATTCATTTTGTGGGTTGTTTCCGTAAATAAATATATTTTTGTAGTTTTTTGTGGCATCAGTATCGTTTGTAAACCACCCCTAATGCGCTCGTCGCTGACCAAAACAACGTCGCTGATCAAATACAGTTTGAGTATGTTGATTTAAAGCTTCCACACACGAGTGCAAGAGTTCATAAGTGTATGTATGTTTGTCCACGGATTTCTCGAAAACGAGAAGCCATAGTGAGATGATTCTTTTTAGTTCAATCTGGTACCTATATTTTTACTTAGGGTTCTACAGTGTAAATTTCTTTTTTTTTTTCAATATCGGTCCAGTAGTTGTTGAAATACGGGTATTAACTAAAAATCATGAAATGAGGCGGTTTAATTCTTGTATTGAAATTATTTTTGTATAGTCTACTCACCTTTTCATCATCGCTCCCTTTTAGTATTTTAAATTCTTTTCTAGCCTCTTCTAACCTGCCGTCCTTCAAATGGTAGTAAGGCGACTCTGGCAGCCACAGACAACACAAAGCGAACACGATCGGGATCGTAACTATGATACAATTCAGCGCTGTGTAAGACACAAACGGACCAATTCCGTATATCAATAAACTACCCAAGTTGTTCATCACTTGAACTAACATCCCGAGGGCGCCTCGTATCTCTTTGTCTGCTATTTCTGTTATGTATATCATCGTTACCTGAAAATGATGCAATCATACTTTAATCCATCTTCACATGCGCTTCAAATTTTAAGCTTATGTGAAAAATATTATGTCCTCGTAAGCAAACGTACACATTATCAGATGTCTGATCACTAACAAGCTAATATGAACAGATACGCAACATGTTTATCATGTCGTAAATTATGTAGGTAAGTAAGAGATAGTTATTAACTGTTGCCAATTCCAATTATTTATACCTACTCCACTTTACAATGTATAAAGCGGCGCCGGAACATGTTCATGTTCGGACTTGGGTAAGTTAATATCATTGGTTTCCTCTCCTCTAATGTACTCGTAACACATCGTATGTGTTGATCCGCAATCGCGTTATGCATTTTTACTCAAAACGTGTGGTCAGCAATGTCGTTGGAGCTGAAATCTCACGTAAAACGCGTGGCCCCGCACAGGCGTTGCGTCCGACGTTCACACGCTTTCGCGTTAAGCCGCACTGCCGTTCAGGTGAAAATCACGCTTTGCGTGAGCCGCCGCACTGCTGTAAGTGCATACGAGGGTCAAACTGAAAGTTCTTAGAACTGGCCACTTATAAACAATATAATAAAAAAAATATTCTAAAATTTGAAAATAGAACTCTTTGCCAATATTACTGAGTATATATTTCATTCATTTGTCATTTGTTTTACGATTTGGCGGCAAATTGAAAATTGTCTGTGTCACGTCAACATGAATTTAACACGAGAAAATTTTCGTGCAATGATTTTTTATGACTTTCGATGTCATTTAAGTCAACAAGAAAGTTATGATAGACTACGATTGGCCTTTCACGATGAAGCCCCATCTCGTGCGACTGTTTACAACTGGTTTAATGAGTTTAAACGTGGTCGCACTAATCTCACTGATGATGTACGTGAGGGACGGCCTTCTACGGCGACGACTGAAAATAACATCTGTGTTGTGCGGCGTATGATAGAGACTGACAAAAGAGTGACCTATCAGCAGATTCGGACAAGCTTAGGCATCGGTATGAGTCAAGTGCACAAAATCCTCCACGAACATTTAGCGGTCAGGAAGCTTTGCGCCCGGTAGATACCTCATAATTTGACTAAGGCTCAAAAACTCCATCGTGTGGATTGGTGCCGTAAAATGATTGAAAGATTTAACGGAGGTGACTCAAATGCTGTGTTCGACATACTAACAGGTGACGAAAGCTGGATTTACTGTTATGATCCTGAAACCAAAAGACAATCTGCTCAGTGGGTGTTTCCTTTCGAGGAGTTGCCAACTAAAGTGAAGAGAGATCGAAGTGCGGGAAAAAAAATGGTGGCCTCGTTCGTTGGAAGGATAGGTCATTTCGACAATTGTGTTAGAGGATCAAAAAACAGTTTCTGCAGAATGGTACACTACCAATTGTTTGCCACTTGTCTTGGAAAAAGTTCGAGAGAAACGACCTCGCAGTAGGATCCTCCTTCACCACGACAACGCCTCATCGCACACCGCCAAGCGAACGATCGACTATTTGGCGACATCAAACGTTGAATTACTGGGTCACCCGCCGTATAGCCCCGACCTCGCGCCTTGTGATTTTTATTTATTTCCAAAAATTAAAGAAAAACTTAAAGGAAAGCGGTTTATGAATGCTGAAGAAGTGGTGGCTGCGTATCGCGATGCCATTGAAGAGACCCCTAAGGACGAGTGGGCAAAGTGCTTTTCCCAGTGGTTCCATCGCATGCAGCGGTGTATTGACGTCAATGGACAATATTTTGAAAAGATATAATAAAACTAATAACTGGCTAATGTAATCAGTTTTTGATTTTCTAAGAACTTTCAGTTTGACCCTCGTATTCTGCAGTGCAACGCGAGTGCGGGGCTCACGTTTTGCGTGTTATTTCCGTACTACGGTCAAGTAAATAGATTGGCGGCCGCAGCCGACGTGTTAAAAGGTAGCACAATCAGCATTGAATAGGTATATTATCATCATTATAAAGTATAACATACCACTGCAACTGATCCTGTTGTCAGTCCGATCATGAATCGTCCTAGGCACACCAATACAGGAGATGTAGTGAATAATATTATACACTGCAAACAAAATATTCTTTTATTTAACGACACGCGACCACTTATGAATCAAGTAGCAATCTTAACTTTATGGGAAGGCGTATTGCTGTTTTAAATTTCACTTGCAAGATCAACTGTGTCAGACAAGAAATCGAATCCTGAGTCTTACGCTATCCAAGCGCATGCCGATACCACTCGGCCGCCGACTCATTGGCAATCCTGCTGAATTTTACAAGTGCTTTCTTTAACGCATAGACTGCGTCATCTCATAAATATTGCGTTGCTGTTTTTTGTTGTGTAAAAACCTCACAGACCTTAAAAATAGTTTCAACAGTTATCGATTACTAAAAGACTAGAACCTTATTATTACATGGTTTGTGGCAAAATACAACGTACCGCACCTAAGAGACCGGGTATGGATGACAGGAGAAAAGTTCTGCGGCGGCCTACGCGCTCGCTCGACTCCTGGCCAACGTAGCAACCGAGCAGGGCTCCCACGGCCAATAGTGAGACGGCCCATGATGTTTGTTCCTAAAAACAATTGGTAATAAAGTGAAATCAGGTGTTGCAAATTTTCAAGTTGGTAGGCGGTACATAGGTGCCTAACGGCCGTTCCCTATATGCAAACTAAGATCAGAGATAGATAGCTATCCTCGAACTGTTGTCACCAGCTATCGACCATAATAAACAGTTTCTATATTACAGATAGGTGTTGCTTATCTCCAGTTAGCAGAAGATAGGCCACATTATCCAAGCCCTCCCTTACGTTTCGAATTACGCAGTTGTACAAAACCCTCTCAATTACGTCGCGTCAACGTTTTCACGATATTTGTGGTCATTATGATACACCAAGGATAATATTTATATAATACGTTTAAAATAATATGTATTTTTATTGCTATGTACCTAATTATATATATATTCTATTTTGGGTAAAAATATTATGTGAAGCATGCATAGACTTCACGTAAAATGGAACGTTTTTGAGCTCTGACAGACAGCTGATCGATTGACATCATACCTGAAAAAAGCGCGGGAACCTTGTTAGAGAAAGGCGCCCAATTTTTAAAAAATTCAAAGTTTATTATTATTACTGTACATTTCTTGTTAATATCGTTGTAAATATATAGTAAATAGTTTGTTTCTTATGTGAAAGTGTTGGAGTCATGGGGGGTAGCAAGAAGAGGAAAAAGCAAGACCCTCCCGATGGGCCTCCAATAAGTGACTCATCATCTGATGAAGAAGATGCTTCATCGAAATATCAAATCTTTAAGGTACCAGGGTACTCCAGAAAGTACCCTGAAAATAGTAAAAAATCCGAGTACATAGTTTTTGTATCCCACAAAGAAGAAAAGCCTTTTAGCGACAAAGATAGACTAGCAATTTCTCACGCCATACGAAAGTATTGCGTGACTGGTATACTCCATCTAAAGTCCATCAATAAGTACAAAATCGGTATAACTTTTGATTTATCTAACAATGCCAATGTATTCTTACAAAACAGGAAACTTCTGGATGATTTAGGTCTAAAAGGTACAATTCCGGCAAGCGACACGGAGGTGACTGGGGTTCTCACTTCAGTACCCACCGATTTATCAAATAAAAAGATTTCGGCTCTTATTGGCAGCTCACGTAATGTCATACAAGTCCGACGGTTTATGCGTCGAGTGCGTAGTGAGGGTGGTGCGGTCTCGTACCAGCCCACTCAGACTGTTGCGGTGACGTTCGCCTCCACAGAGCTCCCGCAGTACGTATACCTCGACTCGTGGAGACATGAGGTAAGTGTGTACGTGCCGCCGGTCAAGCAGTGTCTGCGCTGTATGAGGTTTGGCCATATCGCTCAATATTGTAAAAATGCTGAAGTATGCTCTATCTGCTCAGGTTCTCACAGTTTCAAATCTTGTACAGTTGAACAAAAAGATGCCAAATGTATAAACTGTAGTGGTAACCATGTTGCTATTTCAAATTCATGCCCACAAAAGAAAGCCAAAATTGAAGAAAATAAAATCAAATCCAGAGCTACCACTTATTCCGAACTATTTAAAGAAAATTCTTTCCCTCATTTGTCATTAAGAAACATAGAAACTCAGTTAGAAAATCTTACTAAATCAGATTTTTTTATGAACATTCTGACTAACGCAGTCACCAAATTAATTTTGAATCAAAAAGAAAACCCAATAAACTCTACAACTATTAAAGAAACCCTACACCTAACCTTCCGAAACAACGCTTCTTTTCCCGTAAATGGAACTTAACTTTATTCAATGGAATGCACAAAGTATAATCAGTAATAAGATTTCACTTACAAAATATTTATATGATAACAATATACACATAGCTATTATTTCTGAAACTTGGCTTACGCCAATTAAAAGTTTTAATATTAAAGGATATATAACCGAAAGAAATGATATAGGCAACAAACACAATGGAGTAGCTATTTTAATTCACAATAGTATAAATTACAAAAAAATCAACACATTTTCTGACAATTCTTTACAAAACATTTGTGTTAGAATAACTTTACATAGTGTAGAAATAAGTATTGTTAGTTTTTATTGCCCAGCGAATTCCACACCATCTTTTGATAAACTTAAATTCCAGTCTTTAATAGATTCAATACCTGAACCAATGATTTTTGCAGGTGATTTTAACGCTCATCACACACATTGGGGTTGTCACTCTATAGATTCTAGAGGCAGAGACATTTTAGATATAATTGACAACAGTGATTTGT